>CM048754.1:128763337-129487667 GCA_026315105.1 Locusta migratoria
GCTGTTCGGGGGTCGGGGGGGGAGCTGTTCGGGGGGTCGGGTGGGGGGCTGTTCGGGGGGTCGGGGGGGAGCTGTTGGGGGGGTCGGGAGGAGCTGTTCGGGGGGTCGGGGGAGCTGTTGGGGGGGTCGGTGGTGCTGTTCGGGGGGTCGGGTGAGCTGTTCGGGTGGTCGGGGGTGCTGTTCGGGGGGTCGGGGGAGCTGTTCGGGGGGTCGGGGGAGCAGTTCGGGGAGTCGGGGGAGCTGTTCGGGGAGTCGGGGGAGCTGTTCGGGGAGTCGGAGGGAGCTGTTCGGGGAGTCGGGGGGAGCTGTTTGGGGGGACGGGGGGTCGGGTGTGAGCTGTTCGGGGGGCGGTGGCGGAAGCTGTTCGGTGGGTCGGTGGGGGGAGCTGTTGGGGGGGTCAGGGGGGGAGCTGTGCTGGGGGTAAGGGGGGGAGCTGTTCAGGGGGACGGGGGGGTCGGGTGTGAGCTGTTCAGGGGGACGGGGCGTCGGGTGTGAACGTTTCGGGGGGACGGTGGGTCGGGCGGAGCTGTTCGGGGGGGTCGGGCGGAGCTGTTCGGGGGGTCGGGCGGAGCTGTTCGGGGGGGTCAGGCGGAGCTATTCGGCGAGTCGGGCGGAGCTGTTCGGGGGGTCGGTCGGAGCTGTTCGGGGGTTCGGGCGGAGCTGTTCGTGGGGTCGGGCGGAGCTGTTCGGGGGGTCGGGCGGAGCTGTTCGGGGGGTCGGGCGGAGCTGTTCGGGGGGTCGGGCGGAGCTGTTCGGGGGGTCGGGCGGAGCTTTTCGGGGGGTCGGTCGGAGCTGTTCGGGGGTTCGGGCGGAGCTGTTCGTTTGGTCGGGCGGAGCTGTTCGGAGGGGTCGGGCGGAGCTGTTTCGGGGGGTCGGGAGGAGCTGTTCAGGGGGTCGTGCGGAGCTGTTCAGGGGGTCGGGCGGAGCTGTTCGGGGGGTCGTGCGGAGCTGTTCGTGGGGTCGGGCCGAGCTGTTCGGGGGGTCGGGCGGAGCTGTTCGGGGGGTCGGGGGGGGAGCTGTTCGGGGTGACGGGGGGTCGGGTGTGAGCTGTTCGGGGGGTCGGTGGGGGGAGCTGTTCGGGGGGTCGGGAGGGGAGCTGTTCGGGGGGTCGGGGGGAGCTGTTCGGAGGGGCCGGGGGGGGCTGTTCGGGGGGTCGGGTGAGGGAGCTGTTTTGGGGGACGGGGGATGGGTGTGAGCTGTTCGGGGGGTCGGTGGGGTGATCTGTTCGGGGGGTCGGGGGGGAGCTGTTCGGGGGGTAAGGGTGGGAGCTGTTCGGGGGGCGGGGGGTCGGGTGTGAGCTGTTCGGGGGGACGGTGGGTCGGGCAGAGCTGTTCGGGGAGTCGGGCGGAGCTGTTCGGGAGTAAGGGGGAGCTGTTCGAGGGGGTCGGTCAGAGCTGTTCGGGGGGGGTCGGGTGGAGCTGTTCGGGGGTCGGGCGGAGCTGTTCGGGGGGTCGGGCGGAGCTGTTTGGGGGGTCGGGCGGAGCTGTTCAGGGGGGTCGAGCGGAGCTGTTCGGAGGTCGGGCGGAGCTGTTCGGGGGGTCGGCCGGATCTGTTCGGGGGGTCGGGCGGAGCTTTTCGGGGGGGTCGGGCGGAGCTGTTCGGGGGGTCGGGCGGAGCTGTTGGGGGGGTCGGGAGGAGCTGTTCGGGGGGTTGGAAGGAGCTTTTCGGGGGTCGGGCGGAGCTGTTCGGGGGGTCGGGGGGAGCTGTTCGGGGGCCGGGGGGAGCTGTTCGGGGGGTCGTGGGGAGCTGTTCGTGGGGTCGGTGGGGAGCTGTTGGGGGGGTCGGGGGTGCTGTTCGGGGAGTCGGGGGGAGCTGTTCGGGGTGTCGGGGGGAGCTGTTCGGGGGGTCGGGGGGAGCTGTTCGGGGGGTCGGGGGGTGCTGTTCGGGGGGTAGGGGGAGCTGTTCGGGGGGTCGGGGGAGCTGTTCGGGGGGTCGGGGGAGCTGTTCGGGGGTCGGGGGGAGCTGTTCGGGGGGTCGGCGGAGCTGTTGGGGAGGTTGGGGGTGCTGTTTGGGGGGTCAGGGGGAGCTGTTCGGGGGGTAGGAGGGAGCTGTTCGGGGGGTCGGTGGAACTGTTCGGGGGGTCGGGGGGAGCTGTTCGGGATTCGGGGGGAGCTGTTCGGGTAGTCGGGCGGAGCTGTTCGGGGGGTCGGGCGGAGCTGTTCGGGGGGTTGGGGGGAGCTGTTCGGGGGTCGGGGGGAGCTGTTCGGGGGGTCGGGGGGAGCTGTTCGGGGGGTCGGGGGGAGCTGTTTAGGGAGTCGGGGGGAGCTGTTCGGGGAGTCGGGGGGAGCTGTTCGGGGAGTCGGCGGGAGATATTCGGGGAGTCGGGGGGAGCTGTTTGGGGAGTCGGGGGGGGCTGTTAGGGGGGTCGGGGGGCGAGCTGTTCGGAGGGTCGGGGGGGGAGCTGTTCGGGGTGACGGGGGGTCGGGTGTGAGCTGTTCGGGGGGTCGGTGGCGGGAGCTGTTCGGGGGGTCGGGAGGGGAGCTGTTCGGGGGGTCGGGAGGGGGAGCTGTTCGGAGGGGTCGGGGGGGGCTGTTCGGGGGGTCGGGTGGGGGGAGCTGTTTGGGGGACGGGGGATGGGTGTGAGCTTTTCGGGGGGGTCGGTGGGGGAAGCTGTTCGGGGGGTCGGTGGAAGGATCTGATCGGGGGGTCGGGGGGGAGCTGTTCGGGTGGTAAGGGTGGGAGCTGTTCGGGGGGGACGGGGGGGTCGGGCAGAGCTGTTCGGGGAGTCGGGCGGAGCTGTTCGGGAGTCAGGGGGAGCTGTTCGGGGGGGTCGGTCGGAGGCGTTCGGGGGGTCAAGTGGAGCTGTTCGGGGGTCGGGCGGAGCTGTTCGGGGGGGTCGGGCGGAGCTGTTTGGGGGGTCGGGCGGAGCTGTTCAGGGGGTCGTGCGGAGCTGTTCGGGGGTCGGGCGGAGCTGTTCGGGGGGTAGGCCGGAACTGTTCGGGGGGTCGGGCGGAGCTTTTCGGGCGGTCGGGCGGAGCTGTTCGGGGGGTCGGGCGGAGCTGTTGGGGGGGTCGGGAGGAGCTGTTCGGTGGTCGGAAGGAGCTTTTCGGGGGTCGGGCGGAGCTGTTCGGGGGGTCGGGGGGAGCTGTTCGGGGGGGCCGGGGGGAGCTGTTCGGGGGGACGGGGGGAGCTGTTCGTGGGGTCGGGGGGAGCTGTTGGGGGGGTCGGGGGTGCTGTTCGGGGAGTCGGGGGGAGCTGTTCGGGGTGTCGGGGGGAGCTGTTCGGGGGGTCGGGGGGAGCTGTTCGGGGGGTCGGGGGGAGCTGTTCGGGGGGTAGGGGGGAGCTGTTCGGGGGTCGGGGGAGCTGTTCGGGGGGTCGGGGGAGCCGTTTCGGGGGTCGGGGGAGCTCTTCGGGGGGTCGGCGGAGCTGTTGGGGGGGTCGGGGGTGCTGTTTGCGGGGTCAGGGGGAGCTGTTCGGGGGGTAGGGGGAGCTGTCCGGGGGGTCGGTGGAACTGTTCGGGGGGTCGGGGGGAGCTGTTCGGGGTTCGGGGGGAGCTGTTCGGGTAGTTGGGCGGAGCTGTTCGGGGGGTCGGGCGGAGCTGTTCGGGGGGTCGGGCGGAGCTGTTCGGGGGGTCGGACGGAGCTGTTCGGTGGGTCGGGCGTAGCTGTTTGGGGGGTCGGTCGGAGCTGTTCGGGGGTCGGGTGGAGCTGTTCGGGTGGTCGGGCGGAGCTGTTCGGGGGGTCAGGCGGAGCTGTTCAGGGGGTCGGGCGGAGCTGTTCGGGGGGTCGGGCGGAGCTGTTCGGGGGGTCGGGCGGAGCTGTTCGTGGGGTCGGGCGGAGCTGTTCGGGGGGTCGGGCGGAGCTGTTCGGGGGGTCGGGGGGAACTGTTCGGGGGGTCGGGCGGAGCTGTTCGGGGGGTCGGGCGGAGCTGTTCGGGGGGTCGGGCGGAGCTGTTCGGGGGGTCGGTCGGAGCTGTTCGGGGGTTCGGGCGGAGCTGTTCGTGGGGTCGGGCGGAGCTGTTCGGGGGGTCGGGCGGAGCTGTTCGGGGGGTCGGGCGGAGCTGTTCAGGGGGTCGGGCGGAGCTGTTCAGGGGGTCGGGCGGAGCTGTTCGGGGGGTCGTGCGGAGCTGTTCGTGGGGTCGGGCCGAGCTGTTCGGGGGGGTCGGGCGGAGCTTTTCGGGGGGGGCGGGCGGAGCTGTTCGGGGGTTGGGGGGAGCTGTTCGGGGGGTCGGGGGGAGCTGTTCGGGGGGGTCGGGGGGAGCTGTTCGGGGGGTCCGGGGGAGCTGTTTGGGGAGTCGGGGGGAGCTGTTCGGGGAGTCGGGGGGAGCTGTTCGGGGAGTCGGGCGGAGCTGTTCGGGGAGTCGGCGGGAGATATTCGGGGAGTCGGGGGGAGCTGTTTGGGGAGTCGGGGGGGGCTGTTCGGGGGGTCGGGGGGGGAGCTGTTCGGGGGGTCGGGGGGGAGCTGTTCGGGGTGACGGGGGGTCGGGTGTGAGCTGTTCGGGGGGTCGGTGGGGGGAGCTGTTCGGGGGGTCGGGAGGGGAGCTGTTCGGGGGGTCGGGGGGGGAGCTGTTCGGAGGGGTCGGGGGGGGGCTGTTCGGGGGGTCGGGTGGGGGGAGCTGTTTTGGGGGACGGGGGATGGGTGTGAGCTGTTCGGGGGGTCGGTGGGGGAAGCTGTTCGAGGGGTCGGTGGGGGGATCTGTTCGGGGGGTCGGGGGGGGAGCTGTTCGGGGGGTAAGGGTGGGAGCTGTTCGGGGGGACGAGGGGTCGGGTGTGAGCTGTTCGGGGGGACGGTGGGTCGGGCAGAGCTGTTCGGGGAGTCGGGCGGAGCTGTTCGGGAGTCAGGGGGAGCTGTTCGGGGGGTCGGTCGGAGCTGTTCGGGGGGTCGGGTGGAGCTGTTCGGGGGTCGGGCGGAGCTGTTCGGGGGGTCGGGTGGAGCTGTTCGGGGGTCGGGCGGAGCTGTTCGGGGGGTCGGGCGGAGCTGTTTGGGGGGTCGGGCGGAGCTGTTCAGGGGGGTCGTGCGGAGCTGTTCGGGGGTCAGGCGGGAGCTGATCGGGGGTCGGCCGGAACTGTTCGGGGGGTCGGGCGGAGCTTTTCGGGGGGTCGGGCGGAGCTGTTCGGGGGGGTCGGGCGGAGCTTTTGGGGGGGTCGGGAGGAGCTGTTCGGGGGGTCGGAAGGAGCTTTTCGGGGGTCGGGCGGAGCTGTTCGGGAGTCGGGGGGAGCTGTTCGGGGGGCCGGGGGGAGCTGTTTGGGGGGTCGGGGGGAGCTGTTCGTGGGGTCGGGGGGGAGCTGTTGGGGGGGTCGGGGGTGCTGATCGGGGGTCTGCCGGAACTGTTCGGGGGGGTCGGGCGGAGCTTTTCGGGGGGTCGTGCGGAGCTGTTCGGGGGGTCGGGCGGAGCTGTTGGGGGGGTCGGGAGGAGCTGTTCGGGGGGTCGGAAGAGGCTTTTCGGGGGTCGGGCGGAGCTGTTCGGGGGGTCGGGGGGAGCTGTTTGGGGGGCCGGGGGGTGCTGTCGGGAGGTCGGGGGGAGCTGTTCGTGGGGTCGCTGGGAGCTGTTTGGGGGGTCGGGGGGTGCTGTTCGGGGAGTCGGGGGGAGCTGTTCGGGGTGTCGGGGGGAGCTGTTCGGGGGGTCGGGGGAGCTGTTCGGGGGGTCGGGGGGAGCTGTTTGGGGGGATAGGGGGGAGCTGTTCGGGGGGTCGGGGGAGCTGATCGGGGGGTCGGGGGAGCTGTTTGGGGGTCGGGGGAGCTGTTCGGGGGGTCGGCGGAGCTGTTGGGGGGGGCGGGGGTGGCTGTTTGGGGGGTCGGGGGAGCTGTTTGGGGAGTCGGGGGGAGCTGTTCGGGGAGTCGGGGGGAGCTGTTCGGGGGGTCGGTGGAACTGTTCGGGGGGGTCGGGGGGAGCTGTTCGGGGTTCGGGGGGAGCTGTTCGGGTAGTCGGGCGGAGCTGTTCGGGGGGGTCGGGCGGAGCTGTTCGGGGAGTTGGGGGGAGCTGTTCGGGGGGTCGGGCGGAGCTGTTCGGGGGGTCGGGGGGAGCTGTTCGGGGGGTCGGGGGAGCTGTTTGGGGAGTCGGGGGGAGCTGTTCGGGGAGTCGGGGGGAGCTGTTCGGGTAGTCGGCGGGAGATATTCGGGGTCGGGGGGGGAGCTGTTCGGGGTGACGGGGGGTCGGGTGTGAGCTGTTCGGGGGGTCGGTGGGGGGAGCTGTTCGGGGGGTCGGGAGGGGAGCTGTTCGGGGGGTCGGGGGGGAAGCAGTTCGGAGGGGTCTGGGGGGGGGGCTGTTCGGGGGGTCGGGTGGGGGGAGCTGTTTTGGGGGACGGGGGATGGGTGTGAGCTGTTCGGGGGGTCGGTGGGGGAAGCTGTTCGGGGGGTCGGTGGGGGGATCTGTTCGGGTGGTCGGGGGGGGAGCTGTTCGGGGGGTAAGGTGGGAGCTGTTCGGGGGGACGTGGGGTCGGGTGTGAGCTGTTCGGGGGGACGGTGGGTCGAGCAGAGCTGTTCGGGGAGTCGGGCGGAGCTGTTCAGGAGTCAGGGGGAGCTGTTCGGGGGGTCGGTCGGAGCTGTTCGGGGGGTCGGGTGGAGCTGTTCGGGGGTCGGGCGGAGCTGTTCGGGGGGTCGGGCGGAGCTGTTTGGGGGGTCGGGCGGAGCTGTTCAGGGGGTCGTGCGGAGCTGTTCGGGGGTCGGGCGGAGCTGTTCGGGGGGTCGGCCGGAACTGTTCGGGGGGTCGGGCGGAGCTTTTCGGGGGGTCGGGCGGAGCTGTTCGGGGGGTCGGGCGGAGCTTTTGGGGGGGTCGGGAGGAGCTGTTCGGGGGGTCGGAAGGAGCTTTTCGGGGTGTCGGGCGGAGCTGTTCGGGGGGTCGGGGGGAGCTGTTCGGGGGGCCGGGGGGAGCTGTTCGGGGGGTCGGGGGGGAGCTGTTCGTGGGGTCGGGAGGAGCTGTTGGGGGGGTCGGGGGGTGCTGTTCGGGGAGTCGGGGGGAGCTGTTCGGGGTGTCGGGGGGAGCTGTTCGGGGGGTCGGGGGTGCTGTTTGGGGGGTCAGGGGGAGCTGTTCGGGGGGGTAGAAGGGAGCTGTTTGGGGGGTCGGGGGGAGCTGTTCGGGGTTCGGGGGGAGCTGTTTGGGTAGTCGGGCGGAGCTGTTCAGGGGGTGGGGCGGAGCTGTTCGGGGGGTCGGGCGGAGCTGTTCGGGGGGTCGGACGGAGCTGTTCGGTGGGTCGGGCGTAGCTGTTCGGGGGGTCGGTCGGAGCTGTTCGGGGGTCGGGCGGAGCTGTTCGGGTGGTCGGGTGGAGCTGTTCGGGGGGTCGGGCGGAGCTGTTCGGGGGGTCGGGCGGAGCTGTTCGGGGGGTCGGGCGGAAATGTTCGGGGGGTCGGGTGGAGCTTTTCGGGGGGTCGGGCGGAGTTGTTCGGGGGGTCGGGCGGAGCTGTTGGGGGGGTTGGGAGGAGATGTTCGGGGGGTCGGAAGGAGCTGTTCGGGGGTCGGGCGGAGCTGTTCGGGGGGTCAGGGGGAGCTGTTCGGGGGGCCGTTGGGAGCTGTTCGGGGGGTCGGGGGGAGCTGTTCGGGGGGTCGGGGGTGCTGTTCAGGGGGTCGGGGGAGCTGTTCGGGGGGTCGGGGGATCTGTTCGGGGGGTCGGGGGAGCTGTTGGGGGGGTCGGGGGTGCTGTTTGGGGGGTCAGGGGGAGCTGTTCGGGGGGTAGGAGGGAGCTGTTCGGGGGGGTCGGTGGAACTGTTCGGGGGGTCGGGTGAGCTGTTCGGGGTTCGGGGGGAGCTGTTCGGGGAATCGGGGGGAGCTGTTCGGGGAGTCGGGGGAGCTGTTCGGGGGGTCGGGGGGAGCTGTTCGGGGGGTCGGGGGGAGCTGTTCGGGGGGGGGGGGGAGCTGTTCGGGGGGTCGGGGGAGCTGTTCGGGGGGTCGGGGGAGCTGTTCGGGGGGTCGGGGGAGCTCTTGGGGGGTCGGGGGTGCTGTTTGGGGGGTCAGGGGGAGCTGTTCTGGGGGTTCGAGGGAGCTGTTCGGGGGGTCGGTGGAACTGTTCGTGGGGTCGGGGGGAGCTGTTCGGGTTTCGGGGGGAGCTGTTCGGGGAGTCGGGGGGAGCTGTTCGGGGAGTCGGGGGAGCTGTTCGGGGAGTTGGGGGGAGCTTATCGGGGAGTCGGGGGGAGCTGTTCGGGGGGTCGGGGGGAGCTGTTCGGGGGGTCGGGGGGAGCTGTTCGGGGGGTCGGGGGGAGCTGTTCGGGGGGTCGGGGGGAGCTGTTGGGGGGGTCGGAGGGAGCTGTTCGGGGGGTCGGGGGGAGCTGTTCGGGGGGGTCGGGGGGAGCTGTTTGGGGTGTCGGGGGGAGCTGTTCTGGTGGTCGGGGGGAGCTGTTCGGGGGCAGAGAGGTGGAGAGGGACAGATAGGAAGGAGTAGAGCAAAATATATGCCGTTTCTGCTTCTAACAATAAACTTTTTCTGATCCTCAACTGTTAATAGTAACTTTATTGTATCGTTAGTGTCTGACAATTGTTGCTGAACATTGTAAGAAGTCATATACATCATTTTTTTTTATTTCTGTGAACTGATTTGTACATAGAGTAGTCACCTGTTCTTTTTACATATTTCATTGCTTTCATCCTTAATAAATAAATAAAAATAGAAGAAAAGTGAGAAACAACCACAATTTGGTTATTAACATTAATATAGATATGAGGGAGCAGCTAACGGTTTCTTCATATACCATGAAATCTTGTCACCATATCAGGATCTGGATCCGTAATTTTAATGATCATGTAGTCATACGTCCCTTCTCCAACCACAATCCCACCAAGTTTCAAGCAGTATCATAAAAATCGTCATATATGCCTACAATAAAAATGTGTGTGACTCACCTGGGGAGAGCATTTCCTGCTTTAATTTGGCATGAACATCCCCAGGCCGCCGAGTGCAGCACTCCCGGATTGCCTTCACCACCACATCTTTCAATGTGTTGTACTGCTGCCAGATGTGATCAACGTAGTTTAACGTCTGACAGCAGCTTTCACATAAATAGTTGTCATAATCGATTATTATATCTGCTTCGGCCACCATATCATCTAGAACCTTGTAGAACTCTCTCTTTGTGCTTTTCGTTACTGCATACAATGATGAAGCAGTTCATTGCAGCAAATGACTGCACACAAAACATAACTGCAAGGAAAAGCAAATATATCTCTTATGTGCCTTATTTTTCAACAGTCAATTTTTATTGATTTTTTAGTATAAGGATATTGAATCAGTCATTTTTACAAAGCACAAAGATTCAGTGAATATTTGAACAGTAACAAAACATGTACAACAAAGAGGTTATATGTTCTTGAATGTTGAAGTATACCTAAACTCAATAATATATCCCTCACTTAACAGAATGAAATTACTGAAAGAAAAAAAATGGTAAATTGTCTAAACAACTAAGATGAAGAATAGCTATCACATTACAAGAGTCTCAAAACAAATTCAATAGACAATACAAATTTATATAAACAACCCTGGCTTATCTGCAGATGCTCATTAAGAAAGCTAAAGGACTTCTCCGGGGTATTTGGCATAACTGAATACTGGGATACCACATGACAGCTTTGACCCTTGACATTATCAGCAAGCCATAAAACTCTTAACAGGATATCTTAATACTTCTGTATTGTAGATAATAGATAATCTATAGTTATCTTCAATTACAGATAACAGAATGTACGATCGATCACAGGTCTCAGCCCAAAAATTTGCACCTTCGTGGCTCACTTGCAAAAATAGACATCTCTCGGTTAACCTACAACTAATCAGAGAGAAGCTACAGATCACTTTCCAAACACAAAATCATAATCTAATACTCTATGTTCTCCTTGTAAACAAACTGTCGTCTTCAGCTCAGCCACCATATAATTACTCACACTTTCTACAAACACACATGCTCCTCAAAACTACCACACTGCGATGACATCATAGGTCAAAGCTGATGGGCATGGTAGCATAGCGTGCCGGATACCAGGGTCGGGGGGGGGGGGGATAAATATGTGGTAGAATTTGAAGCAGTGATGAACACCTTATATCACGAGTCTACAGGTTTTACTACTGAAGAAATTTTAACCTTTCTCCTAACACTGAATTACCATTAGACCAAAAGAAGGCACGAATTATTGGAAAAATGAAAATCAAAGCAGAAATTAAGGTGAAGAGACACAATCAGGACATTAGCCCAGTTCAATTCCAGACTGGTATGAAAGTCCTACTTAAGAACGATGAGAGGTCTACTGAAATTAACAATGAGGTCTCAAAATTTAAATTTGTATATAATGGACCTTATGTAATACAAGGCGCACCACACCCTAACGCTTACTTTCTGGTACATCCGAAATCTTTAAAACCATTGGGCGCCATAAATATAGTTGATTTAATACCTTATTATGAAAATCAGCAATATAAATGTTTTTGTAAAAGTATACTTTGTATATATCTTTATATTTTTGTATAAAAGCACCACAAATAAATAAATGAATACACACGCACACACATACGCAAGCTTTCGCAACCCAGTTGCTTCTTCAGGCAGAAGGGAAGGAGAGGGAAAAGGAAATAATGAGGGTTTTAAGGAAGGGGATAAGGAGCCATTCCAATCCCGGGAGAGGAAAGACTTACCTTGGGGGAAAAAATGGAGGGTAAACAAATGCACACACACCCACACATTCACACACACAAGTACACCTAGGCAGACATACTGTAGAAAGCAGTATGTCTGCCTAGGTGTACTTGTGTCTGTGTGAATGTGTGGATGTGTGTGCATTTGTTTACCCTCCATTTTTTCCCCCAAGGTAAGTCTTTCCTCTCCCGGGATTGGAATGGCTCCTTATCCCCTTCCTTAAAACCCTAATTTCCTTTTCCCTCTCCTTTCCTTCTGCCTGAAGAAGCAACTGGGTTGCGAAAGCTTGCGCGCACGCGCGCGCTCGTGTGTGTGTGTGTGTGTGTGTGTGTGTGTGTGTGTGTGTGTGTGTGTGTGTGTGTGTATTTATTTATTTGTGATGCTGTTACACCTGTGCTCCTTCGCCTGGTGAGTAATCTTCATCTATTTTTTATATTTAATTTTTCCTGCTAGGAATTTTTCATCTTAATATACGTATTTTTGTATAAATGTACAGTTATGTATATGCACAAGATTCTAAGACAAGTTTCTAGTTTCAGATTCTTAAATGTAATAAAATCTGTAACCAATCAAATGCAGATAATATAAGGACTGCCTATATGTAGCAGCCAAATTATTATACTTATGAAGGCTGAAGATAAAGTGGACTGCCATAAAGGGCAACCTGGGGCAGCAACCTTGCTTTTGCAAAAGAGCCATAAAAAACTTAGCATCTATTAAAATGTCAGTGACGTGTGCAAATTGCCAGCAACAGTGTCGCATGTGGTTTTTGTAACGTGTGTATAGTGGAGTAGCCACGGCTACACAAGCTAAGACTGCCTTTGAATGCGTCAGGCAGTGTTCGGTATCCCGACCTATTAAAAAAAGTTTATTTGAAGTTAAGAACTGCTTGAATAAAAATCAGCAGAGAATTTGGGTAAAAAATTGAAGTCTGTAAATAATTAAATTTTTATCTCATTATGTCAATGTTAGTGTACATTTACAAATTTTATGAATTATTTTTGCCTTGGTATAGTGTGACATGTAAATTCATGCATTGTTCAGTTGAAAAATTTGTTTCTTTGTATCAAAATTGTGGAATTCTGTTACTTGGGTATTACAAATCTTAACATTGAACATGTAGTAACTGTAATATGGGCATATATAACGCCATTGCCCAATTTTGACAGTTTTTTGGTAATAATATTTCATTTTTATGCTACATAAGATACTAAATTTCATTCATGTTACAATAGATTCCACTATTTTATGGTATGTGATGTCTTTACTTCATGTGCTTTGTATGTTTCATGAATGTCTACATGATGTTTATTTTTGTTTTCATTTTAATCATTTTATGTATGTGTATATTGTGTAAAAATGTAATATCTCATGATCAGCGTGATATGTAGAAGATGTAGTGATTCCAATGTGAACAGAATTCCATTGTAAATGAAAAGGTGGTGTTGGCGTGCAGCTAACGCAGAGAGAGAAGTCAGTACGAGATGAGAGCAGCAGTCAGTCGAAGGTTGGCATTCGTAGCAGTCAGTCTGTGGTGAGAGCTCACAGTAGTAGTGAGCCTGAGTGTGGAGTGCACAGCATCAAGACATAGTGGCAGACTCGTGCTACTGTATTCTGGGCCAAATATTTGTTTCACTTGAGGCAGAAGACCAATCTACTTACAATGGCCTCAGTGAACGTGCAGATGCAATGGTAAAACTTATACTGTCTGCATATGGAGCTAAATGGAAGCTACTGGATACTGCTGTTATAATGTTGGCTCACAAACAGCATGAAGATGAAATATGAGCTGTATACGCTGCTCCGCCACCTCGCCACTACTCCGCATTAATAACAGGTCATAATATCTATTGTTACTGTTTATAAACTGATCGTTGAGAGATTTAACTTGTGTTTTGAATAATTTTCTATAGAGGTTACATTTCTGTTAAATGTAGTGTGTACATACCCTAATATATCCCTAGTCACATAACCTAATAGGGATCCACTCCTGTAAAGAATTATTAACTGTGTCATCCTATTAAAAAAAAGCAGCAATCAATTTAAATAATGTATTTCTTTAATCATCTTAGTACAATATACAGTGATGCAACTATAAATTTCATTGCTCTTGCACAATAGTGTTGGTAGGATTAAGTTACTGTTTTGCCACATAACTAATTTTAATCAGTTCATATAACTGAAATGGTTCAGACATGAACTATGTGTGATATTAGTCAAAATTTATTACAGTGTTCCTATAAATTGTCATTACAGTTTGAGTGACCTCATTCTAGATTCCAGGCTAGCAGATTTAATTAATGAATCTAATCAGCAAAGTGTTACTTGAAAAATAGTTAGCTGTAACAGAATCATTAGTTTCATGGTAGGGAGAAAGATTTCATTATTTTCAAAAAGTGATACATACTAATCAGTGTCCTTTAAGTAGATTTTTGAATAGAGGAGATAATCATAAGCATTTTCTTTTTTTTTTTTTTTTGGTGGTTTTACGGTGCACAACTACAAAGGTCATCAGCGCCCGAATCAAAACTGGGATATACCCAAGGATAATTAGACTATATAAACAGCTAAAAACATAGAATAAAAAACAACAAAGCGAAGAGCTAAATGTCCCTTGACAAATTGGTCAAATTGATAAAATCCAATACTCGAGCAACAGCCCACACGTCATCAGCTAAAATTGCTTCCAATGTGTCCGGCAGATGTAGTGCAAGCCGAACAGGACTAAAATTTGAACACGACAATAAAAGATGGCGCACCGACAGCCGGTGGCCACAGGAACATAACGGTCGGGGTCACCAGTGAGCAAGTGGCGATGGCTGAACTGGCAATGTCCAATCCACAACCGGGCCAAGATGATCTCTTTTTGTCACGAGCGGCGTGAGGAGGTCAAACAAGCCACCGGGAGTGGTTTAATGGTCTGGAGCTTATTATTAGTAAGTGAAGACCACACATTATGCCATGACGATACAAAGTGTCACGAAAGAGCACCTTGAATACCATGCGATGGGACACAGTATGTAGCTATCCGACATAAGACAGTTGCAGCCTTGGCAGCGGCATCAGCAGCCTCGTTACCAGGAACGCCTGTGTGGCCAGGTACCCACAAGAGGTCAATGCGAGGGCTGTCAGAAGGTAATAACTGAAGGGAGTGGCTGATTTGGTGCACAATAGGGTGGGCTGAAAAGGGATCGCTCAGACTCTGGATAGCGCTGATGGAGTCAGAGCAGATAACATAAGAACGAGAACGGTGTCGACGGATGAAGGGTACAGCCTGATAGAGGCCAAAAAGCTCCGCTGTGAAATTTGAGCAGTGGGCATTAAGCCTGTACTGGTAACAGTCATCCCCCATGACAAACGCACATCCGACACCGTCATTGGTCTTTGAGCCATCCATGTATATGAAAACTGAATTTTTGAGCCGTGCACCAAGTTCAAGAAACCGCGAGCAGTATAAAGTGTTCTCCTTCAGGAGTGAGGTGAGTTCGAGGTGGATGCCAACTTTAGCCTGAAGCCAAGGTGGCACTGGGCTCTCACCTATTTGAAATGTGGAAGGGAGAGTAAAATCGAGCTTCCGAACCAAGCGATGAAAACTGACTCCAGGAGGGAGCAGGGCAATCGCAGACAGCCCATATTGGTTACCGAGGGAGTCGTTAAAGAACGATGGATGGGAAGGATGGTGAGGCATTGAAAGCAAACGGAATGCATACCGACACAGTAATATGTCATGTCGATATGGTAAAGGTAATTCGGTGGCTTCGGCATAGAGGCTGTCAACAGGACTTGTGTAAAAAAGCTCCTATCGCCAGGCGTAACCCCCGATGGTGAATCGAGTTTAGGTGGTGTAAAATGGATGGCCGTGCGGAAGAATAAATGAAGCTTCCGTAATCCAATTTTGAGCGGAAAATGGACTGGTAGAGATGAAGTAGGATGGTTCGATCCGCTCCACATGACGTACCGCTAAGAACACGGAGGACGTTAAGGGAACGAATACACCGGCCAGCCAGATAGGACACATGCGGGGACCAGCAGAGTTTCCTGTCCAATATTAGCCCTAGAAATTTCGTCATCTCCACGAAAGGCAGAGTAACGGGGTCAAGATGGAGAGACGGTGGAGGGAACACTCTGTATCTCCAGAAATTTATACAGACTGTTTTCTCACTGGAGAACTGGAAGCCATTGGCGACACCACGAGTACAGACGGTCGAGACAATGCTGGAGACAGTGTTCCAGGAGACACGTTCTCTGGGCACTGCAGTAAATGGCAAAGTCGTCCACAAAAAGGGAGCCAGATACGTCGTCCAGAAGACAATCCATAATTTGGTTAATTGGTATGGCGAAAAGTGCTATGCTCAACACAGATCCTTGTGGCACCCCATTCTCCTGGCGGAAGGTGTCCGACAGAACAGAGCCCACTCGCACACGGAACCTTCGATCTAGTAAAAATGCTTGGATAAAAATAGGGAGGCGCCCACGAAAGCCCCATGTATGGAGTGAGCGGACAATACCCGCCCTCCGACAGGTGTCATAAGCCTTCTCCAAATCAAAAAACACAGCCACCATCTGGCGCCTGCACAAAAAGTTATCCATAACATAGGTCAACAATGGAACAAGGTGGTCGATAGCAGAACGATGCCTACGAAATCCACATTGGACACTGGTAAGGAGATGGCGAGATTCGAGTAGCCACATCAGCCAAGCATTAACCATGCATTCCATCACTTTGCCAACGCAAAATGGGGCGATAACTTGAAGGAATTTCCGATTGAGAGATTGGAAGGAAGGTGGCCGTGCCCCTTCTGTCTGTTTTCGAGGGAGAAAGGCTGGGTGATAATGTAAGGAGCTCGAGACTTCTGCAAAAATTGATCCAAAGCATAGGATATATCGGCTGGGTCTACGAAGACTTCATTTGCAACAGTCAAGCCAGGAATTGGGGAGTGTACCTTTGTGCCAGATAGCCGGCACAGCCCCCCCCAGACAATAGAAGAAGGAGTAAGTCTGTTAAATGAACTAGTAAAAGCAATCCAGCAGGCCCGTTTGCTTTCCTTGATGACTCGACAGCATTGCGCTCGCAGATGTTTGTAATTAATAGAGTTCGCCAACGTTGGGTGGCAGCAAAAGGTGCGTGGAGCACGTCTCCGGGCTCTAACAGCATCACAACATGCCTTACTCCACCAGGGGACTGGGACTCGACGTGGAGAAGACGAAGTGCGTGGAATGGAATATTCGGCAGCATTGAGAATGACTTCCGTAAGGTATTCGACCTGACTGTCACAGCTGGGGAAGTTCCATCATGGAAAACCGCCAGTGAGGAGAATAGTCCCCAGTTAGCTTTCAAGATGAATTATGCAGGGGAAATGGTCACTCGAGTATGTATCAGAGAGAGCATACCACTCAAAACGACGCGCAAGTTGAGCAGTACATATCGAGAGATCCAAGTGAGAGTAGGTATGCGTCGTATCTGAAAGATAGGTTGGTGCACCTGTGTTTAGGCAGACAAGATTAAGATGGTTGAGAATGTCCGCTAAAAGGGAGCCTCTCTGGCAAGAGGCCGGAGAACCCCGTAGAGGGTGGTGGGCATTGAAATCGCCTATCAACAAAAAGGGGGAAGGAAGTTGGGCAACAAGGTGCAGCACATCTGCCCTAGTAAAGGCAGAAGACAATGGGGTATGGATGTTACAAAGGAAGAAGTAAAAAGTTGGAAGAATAATGCGGACGGCAACTACCTGTAGTTGAGTGTGCAGTGGAATAGGATGGTAGTATATGTGATCTCTAACGAGCAACATAACCCTCCATGGGCTGCAATACCCTTCAGAAGGGGCAGGTCAAAACACACGGAGGTATATTGTGAAAAACCATGTTGTCATGTGGGCGTAACTTTGTTTCTTGAAGTCTGACCACAAATGGACAGTGCAGTCGGAGTAGAAGTTTCAATTCATCTCTATTGGAACGAATGCTGCCAATATTCCATTGAAGGAGATCCATAAGGTGAGAAGATAGAGAAGAAAAGCGACGGGAGATCACCTCACTGGCCACTGAGGGTCTGACTTCGAAGGAACACTGCTACTGGAAGCTACAGGTAAAGGGTCATGTTCAATCGCTTCATCTGGAGTGTCCGCCACCTGCCTTGATTTATCGGCAGGGGCAGCTTCCTCCACCAATAAAGGGCTAGCAGTAGCACGCCCCGGCGAGTCCAGGTGGTGCCACTGCAAAATGGCGTGACAATTCAGTCGCGCCATGGCAGGGAAGGAGAGGAACACTTTTTTCTGTGTGCCTTTTTAGAGGAATGACGAGGAGTTGTGTGCACAGACGTAGGTTGTGCACGTTCAGATTTTAAGAAATCGTCACGGACAGGCTCTTTCTTGGAAGTCCGGGCATTCCATTTAGACACCTGTGATTTGGGAGGAGCTGTGGATGACTGTGTTTTTCAGTGAGAGGAAGTGAGTGGAGAGGTTGATCGGGCAATCTTTGGACTGGCTGATCTGACGACCGTGCCACTAAAAGTAAGGTCACACGTTTGTGTGCCAACCTCCTTAGTAGGGCAAGGAGAGGCAAGGCCAGCGCTGTATTTACCCGCTGAGATCCCAGTGGGCTTTCGAGCGGCTAGTATCTTCCGCGCAGCAGAGGTCGACACTTTTTTGCGTACTCTTATTTCTTGGAGTACCTGTCGCTCCTTGTAAACAGGGCAGTCTCTGGATGAAGCAGCATGGTCGCCCATGCAGTTAATGCAGTGAGCAGTGAGGGGATGGAGGCGGACAGTCCCCCTCATGAGTGTCCCTGCCGCAGGTGACGCATTTGGCTGCATGAGGGCAAGACTCACGAGTATGATTATACCTGTGGCACTGGTAACATTGTGTGGGATTCGGAATATAAGGTGAACTGATATAATTTTGTAGCCTGCTTTGATTTTGGAAGGGAGATCCACCTTGTCAAAGGTCAAAAATACGGTTTGGGTTGGTATCAAACCTGTATCAGCCTTGTTCATAATCATATGGAGAGCTATGATGCCCTGATCAGTCAAATAGTCTTATTTCTTCGTCCGATAATCCGTCGAGGGATCAAGAATAGGGGGTACAGTGGGCTTCGAATTTTACCAGGAAGGTGTGCAAAAGCTTGGCTCGGATCAGTTTTTGAGCCTGAAAGGCATTATCTGTTTCTAACAGCAAACTCACACTACGTTGACGAGAACATTTCTTCAACAGACCTGCAATGGCATCTATACCCTTCTGAATTATGAAGGGATTGACCTTGGAGAAATCATGACCATCAGTACGGGTAACAATCAGAAACTTAGGAACGTTAGGTAGTATTTTCTTTGTTTGAGTGGTATCCAACTTTTGTTTTTGGGTCGAAGTTAAAACGGAAGAGAGAGAGAGGTCATTGCGGAAGTGGATTACCAGCGTGTCCGATGGCACGCTCCTTCCTAATGGGGAACCCTCACTGAGGGCTCACCTGCATTAGGTGATTGTCCACACCTCAGGTCACACCTCCCGAGACATGGACAGACGGACCAATCAGCATGGTTACGGTTACAGCTCGAGTAATCAGCCCTCCCTGGACCTGGTCTTTACCAGTGGGTACGTACGTTCCCTAATTGTCTACCCGGGACGGCGAATTACGTGTTACCCCGTCACCTGCTACGCATGGGGATGCGTGGGTCGGCCTTCAGACACGCACAGGAAGTAATGAAGAAGAGAAGATGGAGAGAGGGAGATAGAAAAGTGAGAAAAGGGAGAATCACAAACGCCGAAGAGGAGATGGTATGGATGGATAGAAGGTAGGAACAACAGAGTAAGAAGAAGTAGCGGAAAAAGCGAGTGAAAGGAAGGAAGGACCTTAGGAAAAGTTTAGAAAAGGAGATGACCTAAAAGTTACTCAGACACCCGTCTCCGAGCAAAGGCATGAACCGATGCCGGGGGGGGGGGGAGTGTGAAGCAGCCTGGGGAGGAAGAAAGGCTACTTCGGCTCGGGGCCCGTCTACGCCACACATGTACCCACAAAAGAGCTGTGGGCCCCCTGGGGGCAATTTATTACTTATTTACAAGGAATATTATGAAAAGCACTTACCATAACATTAGTAGATTTTAATTGTACCACTAACTATAAGCCTTTCAGTAACTTTGTTTTTGAGTGCCACTTGCACTGCAATACTACATTCCACACTATACTATACTATAGTAACAGAAAATAACTGATGAGGTGAGTCTCACCGTTACAATAATTTAAATAATAACTGCTTTCATTTAAATCTTTATTATTTTTGTGATTTTTTTTCCTCTCTTATGAAACTGGTGACAAAGTTTTTCCACCCTATATTTATTCTGAACCAAGCTTCTAAATTTATCTGCATTTTTAATTTATCACTGCTTGGTATTCCTATGCCTCATTAACTGGCGACCATGTATAAATTTTTATTAATGAAACATTTAGTTAATAATTTTAATTAGCAAAACAATAGTAGTGCAAGATTACTCCTGTCGATCAAATTTCAATAAAATGTTGGAGGAGGGCCTCCTTCAATTGCGGCTCCAACTGTTGCTCCACGCTGTACATTATCTCATCGTACCAGGTAGCAGTATCACAAGCTACATACAATGCAGACTCCAGCTCCCACAGTGAAAAAGGCTGGTTGTATTTCTCAACAAGAGTGGATTGGATATCAAAACCCACCCTTTCCTGTGTACTAATACTGCTGGAAGGCTACATTCTGTTTAGAAAATGATATTGCAGTGTAAAAGTGTTCTGCCATTATTTGAACAATGTCCCTTGGTGATGTCAAGAGACGTCCTAGCCTCATACAGCTGCTATTGGCGGGCAGGCATTCCGCCTCGAGGTCCTCCAAATGGCTTTCCATACTTTACTTGCAGCTGTTGAAATATTTATGGAGTTCAAGCACCCTTGCCCAGACCTCCGCTTACTCACTCCCCTGGTAATTCTCACCTGTGCCTTCACAAGTAAAAAAATTTGTGCATATTCGTATCTGTAGGGCATCAATGGAATCGTCACAATGCTGCACTTTTGTCTCTGATCGCAGATTGACAATCGTCATTCTGACAAATGGCAACCGGTCTCTGAAGCGTTGGCTTTGATTTCAGAATGGATGCCTCAGCAGCATTATGAATCACTGTTATGTATGTCACCCAACCAGTCCTGGAAACTTTCACACCACTCTAAAATATAGAAATGCTTAAAGAGAGTCCAGTCAGGTGCCACTGCAGTATGGTAGCCATTTCAGTGGTGTGGTTCTAGTTTATCCCTTTCCTTTTGCTGAGAAGGCGACGCACTTTTGGGGAGATCGGTAGCAGATGGGCTGCCTGGTTCCAGTGACCAAGCATCCATCTCCATTCTAATGTCCTCATAATCAGTTACAGCTGCCACCACTATGTCTGATTATGCCAGTGAGAGAGTTTCCACTGAAGGATGTGATCTTTTCTTTTACCTCTTCCTTTTGGAAGAAGCTGAGGGAATGGTGGAGTTGTGGAGCACTCTGTTCTAGTGGAGCTCACCTGGTGGGGTGTGCACTCTTTCTTCTTCTTTTTTTTTTTTTTTGGTGGGTGGAGGAGGGGGGGGAACCTCTGCTGTGGGTGCCTTCTGAACAATGTATGTAGTTCATCTACTACATCTTCAAACGGAGTCACCTGGATTGGAATATATGTGCTGATAGGACCTTGACATGTACAGATGCATGTACAAGTGTGTGTGTGGTGGATACGGCAAGGTTTGCATCGAAGCATCTGCTTTGGGTGTAAGTTTCTGTACCAATGCTGCATATGAAGTGGTAAATACTGGAGGTTTAACTGCCTTGTATTCTTTTTTACCTTCTATGTAGGGGATGCGTTTGGTGGCCTTTATCTGCTGTATTTTTCGCTTCTCTAAAAAAAATTGGCATTCATGACTCTGGACTAGAAGGCTTCCAGAAGATGATACGGCTGGGGAGGGACAGTCAACTCCAGATTCATGGTCTGCCTGACCACACTTCCCATAGGTCAATTCACGTCCGCAAATCTGTTCTGTATGTCCGAAAAGCTTGCATATGTAACATCTCATAGGGTTCAGAATGTAGGGTCTAACTAAGGTGGAGGAATGTGTTCTAGCAGTGTTTGAAAGTAACAATGAATGTGGCAGTTCTCTCAGTCACTCCACTGTTCTATCATTTCCATTATTCCACATCTACTCTACTTTGTAATGCCCATTCATGCTTTCTGAAGTGTCCTTTTCCATTATATTTGGGCAAGTGACCATAACATTAAGGAGTTAAAAGAATAATGTAACTCAACAGTAATGTCATACTCAACAAGTTTTGTGGATATCAGAAGAAGTTCCATCTGCTGAGATCAATTAGTCTCAACTAGCAAGGAGCCATTCAACAATCTCTCGACAGATTTTTGAGTTCCAGCTAGTCCTAGGCCTTTATTGGTGTAGAAGGTGACAGTTTTTCAAAAGTCCCCCTCTTCATCTCAAGGTCCAGTATGATTAATATCTCCTTGAGCCCAGTTATTCTAATCTGACCATCAGGATGACTGGCCTCCCACAAGCATTTTTATGTGTCAGTTTGAGTACTCCCAGACTGAACACCCATGCCACCAGGATTAGAAATACTCAAAAGGTCCATCTTGGTCCCACGAGCAGCTAGGGATCAACAGGCCCACCCAGGAAGAGCCCTAGAGCCCAGTACATGAGATGCAACAGTATACCCAGAGGTTGCTCACTAGCAACTGTTCAACTCAAACAGCCATGCACTCCATCAGCTTGTAGCACACCTTGAGAATGAGATTTGTTTTGTAGATTTTTGTGACATTTTCACTATCCATGCAAAGAAGACAAGATCCCCATTTCCTGTGACACCCAATGTTCCACTGCCACGCCACATGGTGGTCGCTGGAGAATGTGCAGAGCTTACAGTAATAGAGGACTCACTGCACTTTCTAGTACCCAGCTCAAGGATCCCAGGCTCACCAAGACCTTATTCAGCAAGTTAATCGTGAGAACCCTTAGGGGGATCTTGCGTTCAAGTTGCCCTTCAGTTCTCTGGGAAGATCTTTTACGTGACCTGACTAGGGAATTTCCACTTAGTTACATGAAACTAGAAACCTTTTGTAAGTGTTGCATGCAGATACGTATTCCCTTCATCAGGTCTCTGTCAGGATTTCTTTAAGTCGACTTATGTCCTTTCCAAGTTCGCAATGACATCTTCTATAGATGTCCTTCTATTTTTCAGTCAAGCTGTTTGTGTGCAGATTCTATGTTTGGTGGATGGGTGGGAGCCATAGTTTTTGTATGTAGGAGTCTCTCGATGAGATTTAAATGCTAAGACTGGACAGCACAATCACTTCCATGCAATTATTCAATGCAAGTTTTGCCTCTTCTTTTTGGGATGCACCTACATCACGTCTAGTAAAAGTTTCGTTTGTTGCAATCTCTGAGGTCTTTTTGCATGGAATAAAATTGCTCCTTTAGATTGTCTTCACTATGTTTGCCTCTCAAATTTTGTGATTTGTCTTATGATCTCAAAAATATGTAGTGAGTCGCACAAAATTTGTTTTGTTGCCATTCTATCCCATACTTCTTCACATGCATAATTCCACCAAGGATTTTTCATATATTTTCTTACTTTTCTGACAATGGCATTGTATCTGTATATAATAAAGATAACTGCTTAAATCATAAACAAGCATATTACAGAAAAAAGTAAAGGAGTCCAAAATCACATTTCAGAGGAAATAACACTGAATACATAGACTATCTCAAAGAATGACATATTCAAGCCCCTGCCCAATCATATTAAAGTGAGCACCTCCAACCATAAAGTTATGACAAATCGTAGTCATGTAACTAGAAATCTATCATTAATCCACTTGAACAGGTTTAAATCCACTCGACTACAGGAAGTAAATTTTCAGTTTGTATTTGTTATCAATAAATTAGGCAGTCTGGTAAGTCAGTATATTCAATAAGTTGCATGTTAAACATTTTGTATCAATTCATTAACTGTACTGTACACAATTACCACCTCCAGTCACTGCAATAACAGTGACAGAGAGGTGTCACTTCAATCATTTTAACACTTAATAGTTAAATGGCATTAACCATTTAATCCACAACATAAATAAACTTCGGAACCCACGTTAAACTGTAGGTCCCCCTATAACTGGCTGGGTAAGTCAGTTCGAAGGTCGGAGGAAGGCAATGGCATACCACTCCAAACAGGACCATGCCTAGTAAAGCACTGTTTTGTTCAAACCAATCTTCGGATTGTTGACCACTTTAGCTTAAATAAATATTTACATGAATATGTCTGTTGAGGTATCTTCATTTCTCTGATCCAAAGATAAAGTGCTAGTTAACATAGATTCTTAATATAAAATGCATATCACAAAACTGTTTTTGCTTCGAAATGCTGTTTTCAACTACAGCAAGCTGGAAACACTACATCATAGTGACTGGGGTTTGAATCAACCTTAATCCATCTCCCCCTTTCTATTCAGTTGCCCTTCTGTCCCTCATGCACCATCTCTCAACCTGTACTGATTATTTCCTTACACATCTGTAGATCTTCCTTCAGTCTCCCCCTTCCCTGTGTTGACCAATTACCTCTATTTCCTCCTCCCCCTTCTCCTCCTCCACCTCCATTCAAGAAATTGCGATTAACACTCTATATTAATGGTGATCGGTCCAACAATGTGCCATTTTAAGAAACCCTTTGCGGCTTTTTACAAATGTCTCTCTAGGGGTGTGTGTGTGTGTGTGTGTGTGTGTGTGTGTGTGTGTGTGTGTGTGTATTTGTGCACCTTCCTTTTTCCCCCCTAAGGTAAGTCCTTCCACTCTTGGGATTGGAATGACTCATTAAAACCCATATAATTCCCTTTCTCCTCCCCTTTTTTCTCTTATCATGAAGAAGCAACCAACGGTTGCGAAAGCTAGTATGTGTGTGTGTGTGTGTGTGTGTGTGTGTGTGTGTGTGTGTGTGTGTTCCTATCACTACTTGTGCTCCTTTGCCTGGTAAGTAAACTTAATCTATTTTAGAAATCGGATGACTTACCCAAAGCACAAGCTTGTCGACAGATACAAATAGAAACACACACAAACACACATACAAGCTTTCGCAACCGTTTGTCGCTTCTTCAGGTGAAGAGGAAGGAAGTAGGGAGGGGAGAAAGGGAAGAACACGGGTTTTAAGGAAGTGGAAGAGGAGTCATTCCAATCCCAGGAGTGGAAGGACTTACCTTAGGGGGAGAAAAAGGAAAGGTAAACAAGACACACACACACCCACAGACATACACATTCAAACTCACCAAGGTAGACATTTGTAGAAAGCAAAGGAATTGGACAGAGATAACAGTTGAGACAGAGGCTCTGTCCAGAGAACCGAGGCAAAGACGTTGAAGAACGGTGGTTGGGAATTTGAATTTAGCAAAGGTTGAGACCAGATGGGCAAGAGAAAGAGAGAATATGCTGAAGGGCAAGTTCCCATCTACAGAGTTCTGAAAGATTGGTGTTGGTGGGAAGTATCCGGATAACCCTGTGACTAAACATGCCTTGGTGCATGGCCAGCACATCTTGGCACAGTGTTACACCGTCCGGGTTATCTGGATACTTCCCACTGACACTAGTGTTTCATTACTCCGGAGATGGAAACTTGCCCTACAACATATTCTCTCTTCCTGTTGCCCACCTGGTATCAACCTCCGCTAAATTCAAATTCCCGCCCACCATCTTTAACATCTTTGCCTCGGTTCAGTGGACAGAGAGTCTGCCTCAAGTGGTATCTGTCCAACTTCTTTGCATTCTACAAATGTCTGCCTAGGTGTTTTTGCATGTGGATGTGTGAGTGCGTGTGTATTTGTTCACCTTCGTTTTTTCCCCTAAGGTAAGACCTTCCACTCCTGGGATTGGAATGACTCCATTTACACTTCCTCTTTTCCTGAAGAAGCGACCAATGATCCTAACTGCTTGAATGTTTGTGTGTGTTTTCATTTGTGTTTTTGTGTCTATCGGTGAGCCTGTGCTTTGGATAAATCAATCTTTATTGTTATACATAATTTTCCCACGAGGAAAATATATACGTGGGGAACACGATTTTTGATTTTTGTCCAAACTATTTAACTTACTCCTAATTTTCTCGAATTTTCCCCAGAGAACTCTTCCATGGCCATAATAAACAAAACAAAAAATATATGAATGTTATGCATATCAATTGTTTGAATAGTTGATTATGGGTTTGAGCACACGCAAAAATTCCACAGACAGAGGCCCCTCAGTTTCTCAGATTTACAGTTTTCTGGGCCACCATCCCAAAATTTTATTCCATGATATCCCGACAATTATAAACATAAAAACTAAAGCCAGTCAAAACCATTATGAAGTTATCTTTTCTGCACGTGGCAAATAATTTTTATTCATCTAGAGGGGATAGGTTCCAAATCACCATAAAGATGATAGTTGCATCAATGACAAGTATATAGAAATGAGACTCGTGCTCACACAACCTAGCTTTCAGTCACGTCTTTCGTCAGTTACAAGTTTGTAGTTGCAAAGCCACAGCCAGAGATGGTGATTACGAATGTGAGAGTGGTGCCTGCATGATGCTATGAATGCATGTGATCTCTAATTCTGATAAAGACTGTGGCTGAAAATCATTTGTATGTTTCTCTGTGGATAAAAATAAATGTGTGTGTGTGTGTGTGTGTGTGTGTGTGTGTGTGTGTGTGTGTGTGTGTGTGTTTGTTTTCATGGCCATGTTGAATCTTGCTGGCGGCCATTTTTCTCGCATACTGTATGCAACTGGTGCAAGAAAAGATGGTGTCAGCGGCAGATGTTATACCCTCCACCACAAAGTTTGCACTGACTTGAAGAATGCAGAAGAAGAAGAACTGCAGACGTTCTGAATACTCAGGGACACACAGATGCTCTAAGGTCTCCCAGTGGTTGTGAAATCCTCAAAGACACAATCTCCTGGGATGCACTGTGGCATCTGGAGGAAAACAATTAATGTAATGGTGGTAGGAGATGTGCAGTAGGGACTGACAGTGGCGTGCGTTGTTCAGTGCTGAGAAATGTTCACTCTTATGTTTCTTGCTTGCTTGGGATGGAATGGAACCTTCTGTAGAAAGAAAGCCCATTTTCTTTTCCAACGCCATGTTAATGTGTGGAATACAGGCACTAAGAAACCACCTTGTAAAACAACCAGTACCTTCTCAGTCTGCATAGGAAACTGTGTAACTAGCAGATCATGTTAATAAATGCTTGTATGTCTTGATGTCTTCAACACGTTCAAGATGGAAACTGTCTCAGGGTTTCTGAATTTAAATATAAATTGTTATCTTTTCTTTTTTGCTCTTCCCCCCCTCCTTTTCTGCCCCCCCCCACACACACACAGAGAGAGAGAGAGAGAAATGTCATTGAAAGCTTCAAAAACTGAAGATAGGAGGGTAGGAACATTTCCATGCAGCACAGCACTGCTGCACACATTGCACGGCCAGTGAAGCGGCTGCTGCAGAGGCCTTTCTGAAGAGCTGCAGTTGTCAGCCATCACTTCCACACAGCCTGACTTTCCAAAACACTTGTCAAATCTGTGGAACTTCTGCCAGTGGGGATATTTGAAAGACGCTGTGTTCATTGGTCTGATTACAAACTCAATTGAAGTAAAGAATTGTGTAATACATTCTAAATATAACTTCTAAAACACTACAAAGTGTATTATAGAGGAACAAATTACTAACAGGAAAAATATATGTAAAAAATAGATGAAGTCTACTTACCAGGCGAAGGAGCACAGGCAGTGATAGTAACAAATAAAAACACACACACACACACACACACACACAAACGCTAGCTTTCACAGCCTAGCTGCTTTGTCAGGCAGAAGGGAAGGAGAGAGAAAAGGAAATGATGAGGGTTTTAAGGGAGTTGGTAAGGAGTCATTCCAATCCCGGGACAGGAAAGACTTACCTTGGGGGGAATAAAGGAGGGTAATCAAATACACACACACCCACACATTTACACTGGGAGACGCAAGTATACCTAGGCAGACATACTGTAGAAAGCAAAGAAGTTAGAGATACCACTTGAGGCAGAGGCTCTGTCCAGAGAACCGAGGCAAAGATGTTAAGAATGTGGGTGGGAATTCGAATTTAGTAGAGATTCTGACCAGGTAGGCAACGGGAAGAGAGAATATGCTGAAGGGCTAGTTCCCATCTCCGGAGTTCTGAAGGATTGGTGTCGGTGAGAAGTATCCAGATAACCCGGACGGTTTAACACTGTGCCAAGATGTGCTGGCTGTGCCCCAAGGCGTGTTTAGCCACAGGCTAATCCTTATTACCAACAAACACTGTCTGCCTGTGACCATTCATGCCAATGGACAGTTTGTTGCTGGTCATTCCCACATAGAATGCCTCACAGTGCAGGCATGTTAGTTGGTAAATCATGTGGGTGCTATCGCAAGTGGCTCTGCCCTTGATCGTGTACAACCTCTGGGTTATGGGACTGGAGTAAGTGGTGAACATATTGTACCTCAATTGAAATTGTGGTAGCAAATGTGTGTTAGGGTGTTTTAGGGCGCACAACTGCTACGGTCACTAGCGCCCAGACAACAACAGACATGCACTAGATCTAAAAAAAAAATTGGTAACGGACAGTTAGAACATCAAGAAGAGGCTAAAAACGAAAGATAAAGGACAATTAAAAGGGTTAAATATCCTTCGATAAGTTGACCAAGTTGATAAAACGCAAAACTCTAGCAGCTGCTCGTGTGTCATCAGCTAAAATTTCCTCCAGAGTAGATGGAAAGTGAAGGGCTACACGGAGATGATTAAAATTAACACAAGACAGTAAGACGTGTCGCACTGTCAGCAGTTCACCGCAGGAGCACAGCGGTGCAGGGTCGGCGGTTAGCGAATGACGGTGGCTGAAACGGCAGTGACCGATCTGCAACTGGGCCAGGATGACCTCCTCTCGCCGAGAGGGGCGTGAAGAGGTCCGCCAAGCGGTCGGAATCGGTTTTACAGTTGGCAATTTATTGTTGTACAGCAAAAACGAAGCACTGTGCCATGGGGACACGATACTCCGGCGAAGGGACCGTTGAACATCGTCAGATGGGACCCAAAAGGTAGCCATGCGAGGCAAAAGAGCTGCGGCCTTGGCTGCTATGTCGGCAGTCTCATTCCCGGGCACACCTACGTGGCCAGGGACCCACAGGAATGAAACGTGACAGCTGTCATCTGCTAGCAACTGGAGGGAGCGTTGGATGCGATACACGAGAGGATGGTTCGAGAAAGGGTCCTTAAGACTCTGCAGGGCACTAAGGGAGTCCGAACAGATGGCATAGAGAGGTTGGCAGTGGCGGCAGGTATACAAGACGGCCTGGTGGAGGGCAAAAAGCTCAGCCGTGAAATTCGAGCACCGGTCAGGGAGCTTGTATTGGAAATGGTTTTCCCCGATGACGAAGGCAGATCCGACACCAGCAGTGCTCTTGGAACCATCAGTATAAATAAATATGGCATTATTGAAACGAGAACAGAGTTCTACAAGCCTCAAGCGGTATACCAAATCCGGAGAGCTCTCCTTGGGGAGCTAACTAGGTTCAAGGTGTGGTGTCGCACAAGTACAAAGTGCGCGCCACCTACTTTCGCCGCGCGCTGCCATGCACGCACGGCGCGGCGTTCTCACGACGACAGCCACGAGCGCCCTCTGCTGCAACCCCGCTCGTGGCCACCACTGAAGGACATCGGCCACTTCGGACTGAGATAGCAACGAGTTAGGACCTTCGTAATCAGATAGGCACCAGTGAAGACTTTGCTATTGTACAGGCACTAGGCAGGCCTCTAACAACTATGTATCAACATTCTGCAGTACTATGTAAAAGTTAAGTATTGTTACATTCTGTGCAATATATATATCTCTTTCTAATTTACTCTAGTGTTTGTAGTTTCTGGCTGCTCCCCTCCGTACCTGCACCGGCGTGCTGTCTTTGTTACTGTGTCGGTCTCGTTCCACTCGGCCACCGACACCTACGACGAGGCTGGGACACAAAAGCGGCGACGAAGTTGGGACACAAAAGTGGCGACGAGGATGGGATACAAAAGTGGCGACGAGGATGGGATAGAACCTTGGATCAGCCCGCTTGCAGCAGCCAGACAGCAGCAGCAGTCGGAGCACGCAGAAATTGCTCCCGCCCACCCACCCTTATTATAAGATTTTTGGGGGAACATTTTCAGTTACGTGTTTGTGGACTTTTTTGTTGCAGAGCGAGTCCTCTTTCATATTGCATTTGTGTTTTGTTATAAGTTATTTGTATACGCGGCGCCTAATCGGTCAGCATGGCCACTACCCCGAACCCAAACTTAATGGAAATTATTCAGTTACAGACGGCGCAAATAACGCAACTCCTCCAAGCGGTGTCCCAGCTCACAGCGCAGGCAGCTAACCAACAACAACAGCCACCGCTTCAGCAGCCCACACCTGCCGCCGCAACACTTCCTACGTTCTGCCAGTACAACGAACGTGAGGAAGAATGGAGTGACTACTTCGCACAGTTTCAAGAACTCGTCGCGGCTCATCAAATTACAGGTCAGAAAGTGAAGCATCTGTTATTATCTGTAGTGGGCCCCCAGACCTTCGTATTATTGCAAAAACTATTCCCTCACGCATCTCCTCGTGATGTAGACTTTGAACAAATAGTAGAGGCACTAAATGCTCATTATGAGAGAAAAGTTCTCGTAGCTGCGGCACGGTACCGATTTTTCAGACTTAAAAAATTACCACAGCAGTCACACCAAGAGTGGATTACGGAATTGAAGGGCTTAACCCGCCAATGTAAATTTACTTGCTCTTGTGGACTTTCGTATAGTGACGTGATGTTGAGGGATGCGATTACGCAGAATATTGAGGTCCCCAGAATTAGAGCAGCAATTCTGAAACAGTCTGACCCCTCATTAGACAGTGTACTGCAGCTTATAGAAGCGCATGCTACTTTTGACTTAGCAGATGTAGAAATACAAAGCCACAGTGTAAATTCAGTGCGCCGCAACGGACGCTTTCCTAGCCGTAGTTCTCAGTGTAGCACTAGTGATTCTTACAATAGTACAGGCCGTGCTGAACAGACAGTGAACAGTAACCAGTGTAAAAGTGCGACGCAAAGGTCGCCCCGTCGTGTTAGAAACAGTAATTTGAATAACGGGCGCCAACGCTCATTTCGGAAAAATGTACGTAAATCTTGCCCCCAGTGTGTGTCTCGCCACAAGCGTGCTCATTGCCCTAGTCGTAACGCAACCTGTTATCAACGTGGCAAATCGGGACATGTGCAGTCTGTGTGTATGCAAATTAAAAACTCAAAGAACAGTAACGTTAGAAACAGTGCTTCGCAGAGTGCGAGAACAGTTCATTCTGTAAATGTTATACGGGCTGTGGAATTGAACAGTGGTTTAGTTGGTTCTCAATTACAAGAAAGTTCTTCTGCACCTATTGCAAAACTATATAGTGCACCACGTAGCAAGCGCCGACGAGCGCGTAAAACAGTGCAACGGAAAAGGGTTCGGGACAAGCAAAATGACTATGAACAGTGCATTCCTGTAGTGAAAATAGTGCCTTCTGCAACTGCTCCTTGTAATAGTGCCCAGTACTGTGTAGCTAGTGACAGTAGACACCAAGTAGCTACTCAAAAGTGTAGTGCAGTAGTTAGTACATCTGGAGTAGCTTCGCATTGCGCGGACGCCGATCCGGCGGTAGTGTCATCTAGTGACAGTGTGGTTAATCCGCTACGTGCCGGGTCTGCGCCGCTTACTTCACTACGCGGCCTGCGCAGACGCAGCAAACAAACCGTAGCAGACGTTGCCCACATTCGTGCACCTGTCGAGCGCCGCAAGCAAAAGCTGTTTGTGACTCTCTTCATAGAAAATAAGACGGTGCAATTTCAGCTTGATACTGGTTCCGCTGTCACACTAATGAATAAAGAAACTTATGAACTACTGGGTTCGCCAACATTGTCGCCGTCACAGCAAGTGTTAACAGCTTATACAGGTCAAAATATTCCCGTGTTAGGAACGTGTAGCCTGCCTGCCTCTTTTCAAGGTGTAACAAAAACAGTTGCTTTTGTTGTTCTTCAGGCCGAATCTACACAGAACATTTTTGGACTAGATGCTTTTGACTTGTTTGGTTTATCGATTCAAAGAGATGTGCTTCAAATTTCGTCAATAGTGCCTCAGGATAAAATCAATGCATTGTGTGACAAATATAGTGACTTGTTTTCGCCGGAACTAGGTTGTGCAAAAGACTTCGTGGCACATGTAACTTTAAAAGACTCTGCAGTTCCAAAATTTCGTAAAGCTAGACCAGTGCCTATCGCATTGCGTGATACAGTTGCCGAAGAACTTAAACGTTGGCAAGATAGTGGGGTGATTTCTCCTGTTTCTGCGAGTCAGTGGGCCTCGCCTATAGTAATTATACCCAAGCCGTCAGGAAAACTTCGTCTCTGTGCGGACTTTAAATCAACAGTGAATAGTCAAACAATTGTCGACACTTACCCCCTGCCCAGACCTGAGGAACTGATGGACAAATTAGGACAGTCTCGCTTCTTTTCCAAGATTGATTTAGCAGAGGCATACTTACAGATTTCACTTGATGACGAGTCAAAAAAGTTTTTCGTCATTAATACTCACATGGGCCTTTTTCAATTTCAACGCCTACCCTTTGGCAGTTCTTCCGCTCCCGCTATTTTTCAGCGTTTTTTGGAACAGCTGACAGTTTCCGTACCGTGTTGTTCGAACTATTTAGATGACATTGTGGTATCCGGACGTACAGTTGAAGAACATTTAGCAAACCTGGAGTGCCTTTTCAAAGTGTTGACTGCAGCAGGTCTACGTTGCAATAAAGCAAAGTGTTCGTTTTTTCAAACTGAAATAGAGTACCTAGGCCATGTGATTAATGCCCAAGGAATCCATCCCTTACAGTCACATCTTCGAGCAATCAAAGACTTGCCTCCTCCTAAGAATGTGCATGAATTGCAAGCAGTAATGGGAAAGCTTAACTATTATTTCAGGTTTATTCTCAATGCCTCTCAGATTACAGCTCCACTGCATCACTTACGTAGGAAGAATGTTCCTTTTGTATGGTCTAAAGGTTGTCAGGTTGCCTTTGACAAACTAAAGTCTGCACTACTCAGTGATGCATGTTTGATTCCCTTTGACCCACAGAAGCCTGTAGTGTTAGCAGTTGACACCTCGTCGTACGGTCTGGGCGCTGTAATCTCACATCGTATTGGATGTCACGATCGTCCTATTGCCTTTGCATCCAAGCTACTGACGCCGACGCAACGGAATTACAGTCAGATAGAAAAGGAGGCCTTAGCAATCATTTACGGCGTCGCAAAGTTTCATCATTATCTCTATGGCAGAAAATTCTATTTGTTGACAGACCACAAGCCTCTCACGTCGTTGTTCTCACCCACAAAGCCGATTCCGCCACGAACGGCACAAAAGCTTCAGAGATGGTCCTTGATATTGTCAAATTATCAGTATGAGATTTTGTACCGACCTACCACTAAACATGCCAACGCGGACACACTTTCCCGACTTCCGGTTGGCCAGGATGTATCATTTGATTCTTCAGAAATGGCATGTTGTCAGATAGACTCCAGAGATGCTTCCGCTGTCGCAGACTTTCCTTTTAACTCTCGTCAGGTTGCACAGGAAACAGCTGCGGATGCAGACCTAAGTGTGGTAGCACGTTTTGTTCGCTCAGGGTGGCCTGCCAGAGCCAAAGACATTGATCGGCCTCTGGTTCGACGTTATTTTGCACAACGTCATGCATTATCTTTAAGTCAGGGTGTACTGTTGTTGCATACCGACAACGACCAAGCAAGAGTGATTGTTCCTCGTTCCCTGCAACGAGAAGTGTTACGCCTCCTGCATCAAGGACATTGGGGCATTGTTAGGACAAAGCAATTGGCCAGACGTCATTGTACCTGGGTTGGTATGGACGCTCAGATAGAGAGCATGACATCACAGTGTACAGTTTGTGCGGAGCATCAGGCGGCTCCTCCACAGCGTTTCTCAGACTGGCCACGCCCCAAGGGACCATGGCAACGTTTACATATTGACTTTGCCGGACCATTCTGGAATACGCGCTGGTTAATTGTTGTCGACGCTTTCAGCAAGTTTCCTTTTGTGATTGCCATGAACTCAACGACTGCTTCTAGTACAATCACTGCCTTAACATCAGTGTTTTGCATCGAAGGCTTGCCTGCAACTATCGTCAGTGACAATGGACCTCAGTATGTTAGTGCGGAATTTCAACAGTTTTGTCGTGTGAATGGCATTCAGCATATTACCACTGCACCTTTTCACCCTCAGTCCAATGGTGAAGCAGAACGTTTCGTTCGAACATTCAAATCACGCATGGAAAAGATGAAACGTCAGCACTCCAGGCAGCAAGCTCTTCAAATTTTCCTGTCTACGTATCGGTGCATTCCACGTGACGGCCCGTCTCCTGCCGAGCTGCTACACGGCCGCCGTCACCGCACTCTCCTTCACCTGCTGCAGCCTCCCACGCACCGAGTCGGTTCGTATGGCGCTACGCGTTTTCAGGTTTCTACGCCGGTGCTGTACAGGGTGTTTGCTGGAAACAAGAAGACATGGCTGCCGGGCACCATTCAGCGCGTGCTCGGTAGCAATATGTATGTTGTACGTTCTTCCATAGGGTCGGAGCTGCGGCGCCACGCAAACCAATTGCGCCTGCACAGGCCGCGCGATCCTGTCTCCGGTTTCTTGATTCCAGACCCAGTTCACCGCCAGGGAGCACAAACACATCGTTCGTCAACGGGTCCAGCGTCCCCGGACTACGAGATCGTCCCGATGGAGATCGACGCGACGCCGCCGCTGTCGCCGCCGCAGATGACAGCGTCACCGAGAGGGACTCCGGGACTGTGCGTGCCGCCACCGCCTGGGCCACGCACCTCAGAAGAAGATGACCTGCTCCCTCTGGGCGGGGGGGGGTGCGCCCTTCCCCAGGTTTCGGTGGGTTCCCTGGAGGATCGCAAGGCGGATGCCGGGGCGCGGACGGCGTCTCGATCCCAGCCTCAGCTACGACGCCCGTCCCACCAGTAACGCCCCCGCCCAGGCCCTCCTCCCAGTGCCGTCGCCGTGGCCCTCAGCCCTACGCCACGACGGCGCGGCGGTTTGGGGGGGAGGGGTGTGGTGTCGCACAAGTGCAAAGTGCGCGCCACCTACTTTCGCCGCGCGCCGCCATGCACGCACGGCGCGGCGTTCTCACGACGACAGCCACGAGCGCCCTCTGCTGCAACCCCGCTCGTGGCCACCACTGAAGGACATCGGCCACTTCGGACTGAGATAGCAACGAGTTAGGACCTTCGTAATCAGATAGGCAGCAGTGAAGACTTTGCTATTGTACAGGCACTAGGCAGGCCTCTAACAACTATGTATCAACATTCTGCAGTACTATGTAAAAGTTAAGTATTGTTACATTCTGTGCAATATATATCTCTTTCTAATTTACTCTAGTGTTTGTAGTTTCTGGCTGCTCCCCTCCGTACCTGCACTGGCGTGCTGTCTTTGTTACTGTGTCGGTCTCGTTCCACTCGGCCACCGACACCTACGACGAGGCTGGGACACAAAAGCGGCGACAAAGTTGGGACAAAAACAAGGTGAGTGTGAACCTGGGCCTGATGCCACGGTGGCAATGGGCTTCTGCTCAACCGAAAGGTGGAAGGAATGGTAAAATCGAGCCGCTGTAGAAGGCGGCAAAACCAAACTCCAGGTGGAAGCAAGGCAATCGCAGACAACTGATATTGGCGATCGAGTGAGTCGTCAAAAAATAATCGGTAAGACATGATGGTTGGTCATTGACCGCAGGCGGCATGCGTACCGACACAAGAGTATGTCGCGCAGAGTGGTCAAGGGTAATACAGCAGCCTCGGCATACAGACTTTCAACAGGGCTGGTATAAAATGCACCAGTCGCCAGACGTAATCCCCGATGGTGAATAGAGTTGAGACGGCGGAGAATCGACGGCCGTGCAGAAGAGTATACAAGGCTTCCGTAGTCGAGCTTCGACTGAACAATAGCCTGTTAAAGGTGAAGCAGGACGGTACGATCCGCTCCCCATAATGTGCCACTGAGGACACGAAGAATATTAAGGGATCGGGCACAACGGGCCAGGTAGGACACGTGTGGACCAGCAAAGTTTATGATCCAACATGAGTCCCAAGAATTTCGTAGTCTCCACGAAAGGGAGAGCAACAGGGCCGAGACGTAGAGAAGGTGGAAGAAATTCCTTGTATCTGCAGAAGTTGATGCACACCGTTTTCTCAGTGGAGAATCGGAAGCCGTTTGCGATGCAATAAATTGCGAAATCGTCTACAAAAAGGGATCCGGATACATCGGCTGAAAGGCAATCTACGATCGGATTGATTGCAATGGCAAAGAGAGCCACACTCAAGACGGAGCCCTGCGGTACCCCATTCTCCTGGCGAAAGGTATCTGACAAAACAGAGCCCACCCGTACCTGGAACTTGCGATCCGCCAAAAACGCTTGAATGAAATGAGGGAGGCGGCCCCGAAGGCCCCATGTGTGAAATGTGCGGAGAATGCCCGCTCTCCAACAGGTATCGTATGCCTTCTCCAAGTCGAAGAACACTGCTACTGTTTGACGCTTCTTTAGAAAGTTATTCATAATGAAGGTCGACAAGGTAATGAGGTGATCTTCAGCAGAGCGGTGTCGACGAAAACCGCATTGGACATTTGTTAGGAGGCGGCGAGATTTGAGGAGCCAGACCAACCGAGAGTTAACCATGCGTTCCATCACCTTACAGACAGAGCTCGTCAGAGAAATGGGGCGATAACTGGAAGGAAGATGTTTGTCCTTCCCTGGTTTGGGGATGGGGACAACAATGGCTTCACGCCAACTTGTGGGAACATGACCTTCAGTTCATATGCGATTGTAGGTACTAAGAAGAAAACACTTGCCCGCAGGAGAGAGGTTCTTCAGCATCTCAATAAGGATTGAATCGGGCCCGGGAGCAGAAGATCAGGACAGGGCGAGAGCACGATCTAGCTCCTGCATGGTGAAGGTGACATAATTTTCACGATTAAAAGAGTGGAAAGAATGTGGCCGTGCCTCCTCTACCTGTTTGCGAGGGAGAAAGGCAGGGTTGTAATGGGCAGAGCTCGAAACCTCCGCAAAGAAATGGCCCAATGCGTTGGATACATCAGCGGTGTCCACGAGGACTGCGTTCTCCATGGTCGGACCAGGAATCTGGGAGTGGACCTTGATGCCGGATAAACGGCGTAGGCCACCCCATACAACCGTGGAGGGAGTAAAACGGTTAAAAGAACTAGTAAAAGCAGTCCAGCAAGCTTTCTTGCTGTTGTTTATGATACGACAACATTGCGCTCTCATAGGTTTATAATGTATGCAATTCTCCAAAGTTGGGTGGCGGCGGAAGGTGCGTAAAGCATGGCGCCGGGCTCTAACCGCATCGCGGCAGGCCGCAGTCCACCAAGGGACCTGGACACGACGTGGAGAAGAGGAAGTACGAGGTATGGAACATTCGGCAGCGGTGAGAATAACCTCTGTGAGGTAGTCGACCTGATTGTCACAGTTGGGAAAATTCTGATCGTGAAAAACAGCCATGGAAGAATAAAGCCCCCAGTCGGCTTTAGAAATGTTCCAACTGGTGGGACAAGGAGATGGGGAATGATGCAGGAAGTGGATGACACAAGGGAAATGGTCACTCGAGTACGTGTCAGAAAGTGCATACCACTCAAACCGACCGGCAAGCTGAGGAGTGCATATTGTGAAGTCTATATGGGAATAAGTGTGTGTTGTATCTGAAAGGAAGGTCGGTGCACCGGTGTTAAGGTAGACAAGATTGAGGTGTTGGAGAATGTCCACCAAAAGGGAGCCTCTCCGACAAGGTGCCGGAGAGCCCTAGTAAGGGCAGATGACAATGGCAAATAAATATTACAGAGGGAAAAAGTAAATGTGGATAGGGTGATGCGGACGACAACTGCCTGTAGGTGAGTATGCAATGAAATGGCATGGTAATAGGCATTGTCTCAAAGGAGCATCAGAACCCCTCCATGGGCTGGGATACCTTCCATGGGTGGCAGGTTGAACCGCACGGAGGTGTAGTGGGTAAAGTCTGCACGATCAGTTGGACGCAACTTAGTTTCTTGGAGGCAGACTAGAAGCGGGCAGTGCAATCAAAGGAGTAGTTTTAATTCCTCCCGATTGGAATGAATGCTGCGAATATTCCATTGAAGGAGCGCCATGATAAAAAAATGAGAGCAGAAAAGAAGATAAAAAGGAACAAGCAGGTGGGGTCACCTCGACGGCCGCTGAGGTCCGGACTTTGAGGGAGCACTGCTATCGCCATATAGTGGCAAGGGGTCATGTTCCATTGGTTCGATCGATGCGTCTGCCACCTCCCAGAGTTGATCAGGAGGGGCAGCTTCCACCGCCGGTAAACGGAGCGGAGTGTCCCGGTGAAACAGAAGACGCCCAAGGCCAGCAACTGTTGGATGGCGTGACCGAAGAGTCACGCCGCGGCAGGGAAGGAGGGGGGGGGGCTGTTTTTTCTGGAAGCCTTCTTAGAAGAATGACGGGTTGAAGAAGCGGTTGATGATTGAGAAGTCGTGTCTTGAGAAAATCTTCACGGATGGGTTCTTTTTTTGAACTCCGGGCAGCAGATTTGGGTGCCCGGGATGTGTGTGAACTGGTCGACGAATTCGCTGTAGAACGGGCAGAAGGGATCGGAGAGGTGGAACGAGCTATTTTCGGGCTAGCCGACCTGACAACAGTGTCACAGAACGTTAGATCGCAAGTCTGAATGCCTACCTCCGTAGGTGGTCGACGCGAGGCGAGGACCTGGCTGAAAGTACCTGATGGGAGTACAGCGGGCTTCCTACTCGCTAATAATTTCCGAGAGCGGCATAGGTGGAGACATTTTCCTTCATGCGAATCTCTTGGATGACCCGCTCTTCTTTATAAACGGGGCAGTCCCATGAAGAAGCAGAATGGTCACCCTTGCAATTAATGCAGCGAGGGGATGGAGGTAGACATCCACCCTCATGAGCGTCTCTTCCACAGGTGGCGCACTTGGCTGCATTTGGACAAGATTTACTGGTATGATTGTACCTTTGGCAATGGAAGCAGCATGCAAGATTTAGTATGTACGGGTGAACAGAAATGACTTTGTAGCCCGCTTTCACTTTAGATGGTAGGTCAACCCTGTCAAAAGTTAAGAAGACAGTACGGGTTGGCACGAGGTCATTGTTAACCTTTTTCATCACACGATGAACAGCTGTGACTCCCTGATCTGACATATAGTTCAATATCTCCTCGTCCGATAACCCATCCAGCGATCTAGAGAACACTACCGCCGGCGAAGAGTTGAGGGTGCGGTGAGCCTCCACTTTCACAGGGAAAGTATGTACAAGTGTGGCTCGAAGTAACTTCTGCGCCTGGAATGCATTTTCTATTTCGAGCAACAAGGTCCCGTTGCGCTGCCTAGAGCAGGTCTTCAAGGGACCAGCGATCGCATCGACACCCTTCTGAGTAATGAACGGATTTACTGCAGAAAAATCCTTATCGTCGGTACGTGATACCACCAGGAACCTAGGAATGTTTGGCAATGCTTTCTGTGGCTGAGAATCATGTTTCCGCTTATGGGTCAGGGTTATAGATGATGTGGAAGGTTTCATAGCGGAGGTGGCCCCCATGATTACCAGCGTCTTCGATGGCGTGCTCCTTCCTTGTGGGAGCCCTCACTGAGGGCGCACCCACCTTAGGTGACTGTTAGCACCTCAGGTCACACCTCGCGAGAATGGACGGAGGGACCAATCGGCATGTTCGGAAGGTACCAGCTCGGGTTATCACCCCTCACTGGGCCCGGCCTTTACCAGGGGGTACGTACGTGCCCTACAGGTCTACCCGGGGCGGGGAGTTACGCCTTCCCCGTCACCAGCTACGCAGAGCGTGGGTCGACTTTCAGACACGCACAGGGAGGAAAGAAAGGAGGAAGCAGAGAAATGGATGAAGGAGGAGGGAGAATCTCAAACGCCAAGGCGGAGATTAAAGGGTGAGTCGAGAACAAGAAGAGAGGATAAAGAGGGGAAGGCTGAAGAACAGGAAAGGAAGAGGACCAAGAAGAGAAGACAGACGAAGCAAGAAAGAAACCTTGGACTGATGAAAATCGCCCATCTCCGGGCGAAGGCACAAACCGGGGGGAAAGAGGGAAGCGGCCTGGGACGGAAGAAAGATCGCTTCGACTCGGGGCCCGTGCACGCCACACACATACCCACAAAAGAGCTGTGGGCCCCCTGGGGGGGACGTGTGTTGGGACACTATCACGTTAGTGCCCCAATCTCACAACAGTTTAAACCAATTTAACAGTTGCTTTTTGTGCAGTTTTTTGCCTTAGGCTTTTATTACACCTCACCTGATGGCTTGAATTTAAAGTAATGCCACTTGGATTATGTAATGCCACAGCCTCATTCGAACGCATGATGGACAACTTGACTTTGACACCTTAAGTGGACGACGTGTCTCTGCTATTTAGATGACATTGTCGTTTTCTCGAAAACATTTGAAGAACATCTGAGTCACCTGTCAACTGTGTTGAAGCGTGTTCAGACTGTAGGTCTCCGCCTAAATCCAAAGAAGTGCCTCTTCATCACCAAAGAGAGAAAAATCCTGGGGCACCTAGTCAACAGAGATGTTCTCTCACCAAAAGTGGCTAACTAGCAGGAGAAGCAGCACAGTCAATTCGCACTTTACATAGGGAAAGTGTCACTTGTAATGGCTCCACAGTCAGTTCTGCTGGAAATAACACAGAGTGAGAGCTGTGAGCATCCTGAAGTAGAGCCAATGCAAGGCCAGTGTCACCAAAATGTATCACTTGTGACACCTCCCATGATGGCAGCAGCCTCGAATGCCTGCACACACAGCCTTTTTAATCACATGTGTCCATATTACCACATACCTCTTTGGAGGAGAGAGAGAGAGAGAGAGAGAGAGAGAGAGAGAGAGAGAGAGAGAGAGAGAGAGAGAGAGAGACTTAACTATGCAAATGCCCATCTTTTCTTCTTCTTTTTCTTCTTTAGCATCTGCTGGATGTTAGCTCACACAGTGTGCTACGACAATTGTGCAGGGCTGGGCACCTTTAGGACACGGCAGACTTGACAAAGAGCACATATCTGCCTTAGTGTGTGTGTGTGTGTGTGTGTGTGTAAGTGTATATAAGTGGTGTGGGGGTGTGTGTGAGTTTACCTATTCTTTTGTTCCCCCAAGGTAAGTCATTCCTCTCCCGGGATTGGAATGACTCCTTACCCACTCCCTTAAAACCCTCATCCTTTCCTTTTCCCTCTCCTTCCCTGCTCTTTCTGAAGAAGCAACCTTACATTGCGAAAGCTCAGTTCTCTCTCTCTCTCTCTCTCTCTCTCTCACTCTCTCTCTCTCTCTCTCCCCCCCCCCGTGTGTGTGTGTGTGTGTGTGTGTGTGTGTGTGTGTGTGTGTGTGTGTGTGTGTGTGTGTGTCTCAAGGAACCCATGCCTTTTCGCCTGGTAAGTCCAACTTTCTTTACTTTTTATAAATATTTTTCCAAACAGGATTGTTCCCCTATAAATATATATCTTTTATTTGTGTTTGGCGGCAGCTCAACGTTCGTCTTTAAGGTGAGTTGTTCCCTATACATATTAATAATAATAATAATAATAACCTGAAGTAAGGTATTTGTTTTTTGAGAGATTTCATATTTTGTCAAACACTGTAACAGGAGTGTTATTGGTGATTACAGATTAGAAAATTAATTGCTGGAGTTCCTACTTTATTTGAAAATAGGCACAAGGACACTAAATGCAGTGACGAGAAACCCTGAGTGTAAAAGATAAGTGCAACTTTGTGTTACCTGAAACTTTATTCATTGTTCAGAATTTATGCTTTGAGAAAAGACATTGTAACATCAAAACATAGAACCTTGCTTGGAATCTACTATTATTTACTACTCGATAGATTATTTCCAGTATACATGTTGTTATTCCCTAGCCAGAGTTGTGATTAAAATACATTTTAATTTATGAGCTAGGTAATCGTTTATTGGGGTAGCAAGTGGCCACAAACATACAGTCATTCTGGTTTCTCAGTCTACACGTATGCTGACATTTATTCAGACCACTGTAGAGCATTACAGGTGTTTCCGAAGACCATGTGTTACATTGTGCTCTCTCTGGGGCCTGCCCCATGCAAATCCAAGCCACACCTGTCTGCACCTGACTGCAGGTACACTGGCCATCAGGAGGTTAATGTGTGGGCCTGCGTCTGGTTTAATGTAATACTCCTTTGGATCGACTGCTTACTTCAGATCAATTATCGTTCTCACAAAGTTTAACTACAAATTTGGTAATGGCTCCAGCTCATAAGCATGAAAATAAACTAATACGTATTTTTGGACTACAATTTACTTTTAATCTTACTTGCTAAAACCATATTACTGTAATTAATTAGAACTCTGACAAAATAATTAAATGTGTACTCACGATCTGAGCTGCTTCTGATGGTCGTGGTGGTGCTAGGGAAGACATTGTCTGCAACAGAAAGGAAATTTCATTTTACTGTCATGTGAAATCATTAGAACAACACAATGATTTGGGACAGATGGAAACAAAAATACTGCATTATCCTTTACTTTAAACGTTTTTCCCACCTTTGTTTGTCCAATGATGGGGAATGATCTTATGAGGAGGCAATTTTTAAGTGGTCCTATAACCTTTCATTCACCACTTTCAGACTATGAACTCTTAAGCATTATCTATATGACTTGTGTGAATATTCTGTGTAGCAACACTGTACCTCTGTGTGTGTGTGTTATGTTATATGATTCAGTAAGTACAATATATACTCTAAGCAAATGGAGAATTGGGCACATGATGCTAATTGAGATTATTACAATGCCAAGGTAGGAATGCAGCCCACAGGATCAGTTTATTGACAATAAATTAACAAAAAACCTCTTGGTTCACCAGTGCTGAGCCAATCACCACCACTGACTGCAGACAGTAGGGCAGGTGGGATCTTGCATCCCTACCCTGGTCACAGAAATTGGCTCAAGTGTAACATGGCTGTTACGGTATTAATAACTACTGTATATTTCCACAGATAAGACGACCTTCATGTACGACTAGGTACAAATTTTCATCATAATTTTATTGTGTAAGCATATATCTGTCCAATAAGATGATCCCCAAGTTACCGTATCTACCCAAACGCAAGCCACTCTTTTTCCCCAGTTTTCAGGATCTAAAAGTATGCCTGTGGCTTAGATTCGGATACAAAGCTTCAGGAAGTTCCAAAAATGCAGCTAGAAGCTGCCATGAGTAGGTTTCATGTGGATTTCACCCTTTGCTGCAGTTTTAGAGACTGCAGCAGGCTTCCATATGTTTGTGCATGTTGCATGTGAGTGCTTCAGTGAACGCGAGTGTTTATATGTGTGCCTGTGTGGGTCCTGGTGTTCCGCCAAGGCAAGGGTGCTGTGTTTCATGTGGCGTGTGGCGCATTTATTCCTTGTTAGTGTGTATCAGTTAGTCTATACTTTCATATGTTTTATTATCGCTGTGTTCTAGATGTTTCTTTGCCTAATTAGGTGTCAAGTTTTAGTAACGACTGGCTTACATATAGTTACAACTGCAGGCTGTTCAGAGTCAGGGGCCCTGATAAGAGTACCTCAGTGACCACACAGTGTTTTTGGTCTACTTTTGAAATTTTGTGCATGTAGTACTATGTTGTATCCAATCATGAAGAAGCATGGGTTATTATTATTATTATTATTATTATTATTACACCACAAAGTTTAAGGCAAAAGTAATTTCTTTCACTGAAACAACATTTAATAGTGCTGATGCACATAATATTCGGGTGAAAACACACGAAATTGCCTGAGAACAGAAGATAAAGGACTTCAAAGGAAACTGCAATTGTTGCATGTAGCTCCGAAATATTTTAACCCTTTCACTGATCCGCATGTAAATATATGCTAATCCTTTCAGTGAGACTCTTGATATACTAAGAAATTTTTTTTATTGTTATTATTTCTACATCTACATCTACATAGATACTCTACAAATCACATTTAAGTGCCTGGCAGAGTGTTCATTAACCACCTTCATAACTTTTCTCTACCATTCCATTCTCTAATAGCGCGCGTGAAGAAAGAACACCTAAATCGTTCCGTTTTCGATCTGATTTCTCTTATTTTATTGTGATGGTCATGTCTCCCTAAGTAGGTGGGTGCTAGCAAAATATTTTCACATTCAGAACTAAAAGTCGGTCATTGAAACGTCGCAAACAGATCACTCCACAATGAATAACGTCTTTCTTTTAATGATTTCCACCCCAATTTGTGCAACATTTCCGTGACGCTTCCCCCCCCCCCCGTAACGTGATATAACAAAACAAGCTGCCTTTCTCTGAACCTTCTCAACATCTTCCGTCAGTCCCACCTGGTGAGGGTCCCACAAGCGGAAACAGTACTCCAGGAGAGCTCGCACAAGTGTGATGTAGCCATTCTCTTTGGTGGAGCTGGTGCATCGTCTAAGCGTTCTGCCAATGAAACGTAACCTTTGGTTCGCCTTCCCCACAATATTTTCTATGTGTTCTCTCCAGTCAAAGTTGTTCATAATTGTAACTCCTAGGTATTTGGTAGAATTTACGACCTTAAGGTTTTACTGATTTATCGCGTAATTGAAGTTCAGCGGATTTCTTTTATTGGTCATGTGTATTATTTCACACTTTTCTTTATTTAGTGTCAATTGCCAATTTTCGCACCAAGTAGAAATTTTGTCTAAATCGCTTTGCAGTTGCTTTTGATCCTCTGTTGACTTCACTAACCGATAAACGACAGCATCATCCGCGAACAGTCTAAGGGAGCTATTCAGATTATCTCCTAAATCGTTTATAAACACGAGGAAGAGTAGGGGACCAATAACGCTTCCCTGTGGAACGTCAGATATCACTTCTGTTTTACTCGATGACTTGCCGTCAATTACAACGAACTGTGTCCTTTCTGATAGGAAATCGTGAATCCATTCGCACAATTGGGGAGATATTCCATAAGCACGCAATTTCATTAGAAGCTGCTTGTGGGGTACAGTATCAAAAGCCTTCCGGAAATCCAGAAATATGGAATCGATTTGAGATCCCTTGTCGATGGCACTTAACACTTCATGTGAATAAAGGGCAAGCTGTGTTTCGCAAGAGCGATACTTTCTGAATCCGTGCTGGCTATTGGTTAATAGGTTGTTCTCTTCGAGGTAGTACATTATATTCGAACAAAGTATATGTTCCAAAATCCTACTGCAAATCGACGTCAATGAGATAGGCCTGTAACTTTGGGGATCACTCCTATTGCCTTTCTTGAATATTGGAGTAACTTGGGCAACTTTCCAATCTTTGGGTATGGATCTTCCGCTGAGTGATCGGTTGTAAATTATAGCTAAGTACGGAGCTATTGCATCAGCATACTCAGAGGAATCTAGTTGGTATACAATCTGGCCCGGAAGATTTATTTTTGTTTAGTGACTTAAGTTGTTTTACTACTCCAGGAACATCTACTTCTAAGTTTCGCATACTGGCATCTGTTCTTGGTTTGAATACTGGAGTGTTCACTTCGTCTTCTTTGGTGAAAGAATTTCGGAAAGCTGTGTTTAGTAATTCTGTCTTAGCAGTACTGTCGTCGGTAGTATTACCATTGCTATCGCGTAGTGAAGGTATTGTTTGTGTTTTGCCGCTAGTGTACTTCACATATGACCAGAATTTCTTTGGATTTTCTGCAAGATTACGTGACAGGATTTCGTTGTGGAAACAACTATAAGATTCTCGCATTGAAGTCCGCGCTAGGTTGCGAGTTTCAGTAAAAGATTGCCAGTCTTGTGGATTCTGTGTCTTTTTAAATTTTGCATGTGTTTTTCTTTGTTTCTGTAACAGTGATCTGACCTGTTTTGTGTACCACGGGGGGTCAGCCCCCTCTTTTATTAATTTATTTGTTATAAATCTCTCGATTGCTACTGATATTATGTCTTTGAAAGTAAGCCACAACTGATCTACACTCGCATTTTTGGTTTTGAAGGACTGGAGACTATCACTCAGGAAAGCATGAAGCGAATTTTTATCTGCTTTATTGAATAGATATATTTTTCGTTTATTTTTGGTGCATTTGGGAATTTCGATATTCAGTCTCGCTACTACAACTCGATGTTCGCTAATACCTGTATCTGTTTGATGCTCTTTACTACCTCGGGATTATTTGTTGCTAGGAGATCAAGAGTATTTTCGCAACCACGTACTATTCTAGTGGGTTCATGAACTAACTGTTCGAAGTAGTTCTCAGAAAAAGCATTCAGAACTAGTTCGGACGATGTTTTATATTTGCCCCCGGTTTTGAATACGTAATTATGCCAACATATCGAGGGTAAATTAAAGTCGCCACCGATTATAACAGTATGCTTTGGATACCTGTTTGAAATATGATTCAAGCGTTCTTTGAACATTTCTGCAACCGCATCGTCTGAGTCAGGGGGCCGATAAAAAGATCCAATTATTAATTTATTTCGGTGGTCAGGTATAACCTCTACCCAGACCAATAAACAGGAAGTATCTGCCTCAATTTCGTTGTAGGATAAACCATTTGTAACCGCAATAAACACGCCACCCCCTGTTTTATTTATTCTATCCTTTCTGAAGACCATTTGGCCCTTTGAAAAAATTTCGGCTGAATTTATCTCAGGCGTCAGCCAGCTTTCAGAACCTATAACAATTTGTGCCTCAGTACTTTCTATCAGCGCTTGGAGCTCTGGAATTTTCCCAACACAGCTACGACAATTTACAACTGTTACACCAATGGTTTTTATGTCTACTTTCTTCCCGTGTCTGACCTGCCCCCTTTGAGACTGAAACCCATTTTGTGTATTCCCGAGGCCATCTAACCTAAAAAAAAAAAAAAAAAAACGCCCAGTCCACACCACACAGCCCCCGCTACCCGTGTAGCCGCTTCCTGAGTGTAGTGGATTTGTGTTTAACTTGCCCCTGCATGGCTGATAAAAAAAATCAATAAGAGATGAACAATAATGATGAGATCCAGTCATATATGTGCAAATGCAGGTAATATTTCAGGCATAGCAAGAGTTGTAAATACCATCGAGGACACACATTAAATAATGGAAGCAGAAGGAGCTACACTTTTACTTACTAGACATAAAAACAAGGTAAAATACAGTGTTTTTATGGAACATCACATGACCTAAAAGCATCTGATTTTTTTTTTCTTTTCTTCAATGTTAAGAGTGCTACAAGTGTGTAGGTGACTTCTCAAACTTCCACATCCTCATGACCTAGGTCACAATGAAATCCAGTCTCCTGTGAAAAAATGAAATCCGGGACTTTGTAGGCAACATAAAAGGTTAACTGACTGCAGGACTTGAGAAACACAGTAGTAAGGAATCTTTTCCGAGAAGAAAATCCAGAATATTCACACAATGATTGACCTGGAAGCCTCTGATTATAGAAACTTTATGGAAACATTCTCCACACTTGCAAGAATTTAAACATTTAGACTGCTCGTAGCTGTGGCAGTCAAATTTAAATTTTGCATCTCTGAGCTGGGTATCATCAATGGATTTTCAACATTGAAATTGACATAGAAATAGTCATAGCACTGCCAGACAGTGTGGCTTACTGCTTACAAAAGACAAGAGACTTGGGGAAAGAATATCCCGTAGTCAAGATGGCAAATGACTTGCTCCAAAAATTGTCACCACATTTCAAAGTGTCTAGACTCATAAGTCAGTTATGAACCACTAGAGGTTGCTAGACATTGAAATGCCAAATTCCAAATGCAACACTAACTTCAATTGCATTGCAACACACAAATTCAGATCTATGTGGATATATAGACACTGTAGGAATACCGTATTTGCACGAATGTATGCCGCGTGCGAATATAGGCCGCACCAAAACTTTTGACACGGGATTATAGGGAAAAAAATCAACTATAGGCCACAAGTTTTTTAATTTTTATTTTATATATTTTTATTTACCTTTTTACATAATCAAGCTTTTTACGTAATCAGAAACACAATGTCAACGAAATAATGTTCTCTTTTCAATAAACTCAAATCAAATATGCAAAACTGTAAATCTCAACGAATAAGAAAGTGAGATCACAGGCCGATCAGGGCACCCCAAGTGAGGGGACGCCAAACCAAGGAGTGTTACCAGGCATTTCAAGTGTTGTATAGAGTTGGCGTGCGCTGCGAAAATATTGTTTTTTCGGCGTGTGTGTGTGTGTGTGTGTGTGTGTGTGTGTGTGAGACTATGTTTTATCTCGTAAGTGGTAGTGGGATACGAAAGTATGAATTACACCGCCAAATGTAAGTTTCAGGTTGCCCAGTCACAGTAAAAACACATGGAAAACAAAGTTCGACGTACATTTGATGCTGACGAATAAAAGTTCGACGATAATGTATAAATGAGGACATACTATCGAAATGTTCAAAGAGTTGTCATGCATTTCAAGGGCTAAAATGTACATATCCCCATGTTTGGTTGACTTTGTAATTCAAAACAGGAACTGTGGTTTTGCTGTTACAACAGAAATCATTTAGTTGCAGGCTGCAAAATAGATCCGAGTTCCATGTACATCAACTCTGTCAAATGTCAAAAATGCAGTAGGGGTTAGTATGAATTCTTTGTCACCATTTTTAATCATTTTATGGACAGCTGTTATTACCTGATCAGACAAGTAGTCTCCGATTTCTTCATCTGACAACATGTCAAGGGACCTAGTGTAGAATACCCCAGTGACGATTTAACGGTGTGATGAGCTTCCACTTTGAAGGTGTACAGGAGCATGGCTCTCATCAGTTTCTGGGCCTGAAAGGCACTGATCATTTCCATCATCAAGGTTCTGTTTCACTGGCATGAACAGGCTTTTACATGACCTGCGATTCCATCAACACCCTTCTGAATGATAAAGGGATTTACTGTAGAAAAATCTTTACCATCAGTTCTAGAAACCACTAAAACTTAGGAGCATTTGGTAGGTTTTCTTTGACTGAGGTTCATCTAGCTTTCGTTTCTGAGTCAACGTCAAAGTCAAAGAGAGAGAGGTCATTGCAGAAGTATCCCCCACGATTACCAGCGTCTCAAATGGTACGCTCCTTCCTAATGGGTGCCCTCCTTAGGTGTTTTTCACACCACAGGTCACAGGTCCTGAGAAACGGATGGAGGAACTAATCGGCATAGTCGAAAGGTACTCACCCCTCCACGGGCCTTGTTAGTCACCGAGTTGCTATCCTCTAGTGCACACCTCACCAGTGGCAGCACATTTTTAGTGTTAAGTGTAACCGCCTTCTCACCATAAACTACAGATTTTGACTTTTCTGTCCACTTTACTGTGTGCTTACGTTTATACTTGATTCTTCTTAGCGTTTAAAATCTGATGACTGTATTTTTCCTCCATGTGATTCGCATCAAGAGTGTCATTTGTCTTTGATTTAAAAACGGGTTTCCATTTTATTTCTACAATAAGTTCACACATCAGCAGACAGCAGATCTTTCAGCTTTCTCCAGTTAAACTGGCTCCTCAGCAGAAGCGACTTATTCCAATTTTTCTCTGGGTTTTCCTGTTCTTAAATTTCCGTATGCTCGTGACTTAATTTAGCTTCAGATTCACTTTAATGAACAGTCTAGTCTACCCTCTCACTCATTTATTATTGTTTAGAAGGTACTTACAGTTTTTAGTCCTACACTTTCATTGTTCTTTGGGTTTAGTATGGCTAGGGACTGTGATTGCCGCCTGTGGATGCAGGCCAAGTTGGTGACTGTTCCAAGCTTCAGGCGGTATTGGCTGTGGTTGTGAAGCTCAAGGCTGCAGTGCATGGACGCTCCTCCCATCAGTCAGTTGCTAGGGTCCAGCAGTCGCCCTGTGCGGCTGATGGTCCCACCAATCGCCCGGCAGCTCTGGTTAGTCTGATCACTGCACGGGTCGAAGTCACTGCCCTGTCTGTGGTGGATTGGGAGGTCTCCCCGATGTGTGGTGTACAGTGTAAGACATTTCGTGTGACAAATTGTGAGGCTTCCCATCCATCTTACATACAGGTTTCAGGCACTGTCAGAGCAAGATCCAGGCAGTATCAAAGGGTGTGATTGCTTGTAGTAGGGAGATCCAGTTTTAGGCAGATAATGAGGCCCTTTAGGGATTTGGCCAGTAAGGAGGGGAAGAAAGCCAATGTGCACTCTGTGTACATACCGGGGGAGTCATTCCAGACGTGGAACAGGTCCTTCCAGATGCCATGAAGGGGACGGGGTACAGCCAACTGCGGGTGGTTGCTCATGTCGGTACCAACAACATGTGACGCTTTGGGTTGGAAGAGAATCTCTTTGGATTTGAGCAGCTATCTGAGGTGGTAAAGACTGCCAGTCTTGCTTGTCAGATGAAAGCAGAGCTGACCATCTGCAATGCAGCATCATTGACAGGAACGACTGTGGTCCTCTGGTACAGAGCCGAGTCGAGGGTCTGAATCAGAAGCCCAGGCAGTTCTGTGACCATGTAGGCTACAGATTCTGCGACTTGCACCAAAGGGAGTCTACTACATGCAGGAAGCATCTACACGGGTAGTAGCGTCCGTGTGGCATGGACTAGGCTGCTTTTAGGATAGAGGGCTTCGGGGGAAAACAAAATGCGGGTAGCATACAATGACCCGCATAGGCAACACACACCGAGCTGCTTGCTTACGTAAGTGTTGACCGAGCCGTGCTGAAGGTCATATCGCCAGTACACGCGCACACCTGAAGAGGCTGAACGCACGTCCAGGATAACGACTTGGCATCAGACTTAGTCTCTGTGCCACCCGGAAGTGACGTAGTCGTCGCCCCGCTGCCGTGAAGTACGTTCCTCTCAAAGCTGCCACACTGCAGAAGAAGCCAAAGATCCCACACTGTTGTGTGTAAGGCTATTGACAATTTGGACCTTAATAGCTAAACTAATATTGGTGCTCAAGAAATACCTAAAGGACCATCTGTGTTTTGAGGATGTGTTTTGAATTTTTCCATATTCTCCAAGAGTGCAACTCCTCTACCCGGTAACGGTTGGTTGACAGTGGCAGTGTTGCGGTGTAATGGATCAGCAGTGAAAGCACGTCTGGACTTGAGAGTGCAAATAGTCGAGGTGTAACTGCTTACCGTATGTGGAATGTATTTTCTGGGCTGCTTCTAATATAAATGATGACTAATGTGTGTTAATTATTTGTGACCCCTCTTACTGTCCGCAAAATGAAATGATTACACATAATAATAATCTCTAGCGTCAGCCAAGAACCACTGCCCCATATATCGAGAACCAAGGCTCAGGGATGCAACAGTGTGACATAAATAACAAAGTGTGGGCGGTTTTGAAAGGGTGGGGGAGGTAAATACGTTATTGACAACTGTATCTATCTTGTGTAGATCTAGGAACTATCAGTTTAACAGTTGTAAATTGTCATAGCTGTGTCGGGAAAGTACCAGAACTCCAAGCGTAAATAGAAAGCACCGAAGCACACAACATTATAGGCAGTGAAAGTTGGCTCAAGCCTGAAATAAGTTCAGGAGAAGTTTCTACAAAAGATCTAATTGTGATCAGAAAGGATAGATTAAACAAAATAGGTGGAGTCATGCATGTCGTCAGCAAAAGTAGTCTATCGTATAGTGAAGCTGAAGTTGATAGTTCCTGTGGGTTGTTATGGGTAGAGGTAGCACTCGAAAAATGTAAAAAGTTTACAATTAGTTCCTTTTACCGGCGCCCCAACCCTAACGATACAATAGCAGGAAGGTTCAAAAGAAAACCTGTACCTAATTGCAAGCACATAGCCAACTCACACAACATTAATAGGCAGTGATTTTAATTTACCCTCAATTTGTTCGGGACATAATATTTTCGAATCAGGACGTACGCATAAAACATCATCCAAAATTATACTCTACGTATTCTCTGAGAATTACTTCTAACAACTAGTTAATGAGCCAATGAGAATTGTAAATGAATATCAAAACACACCTGGTCTCCCAGGAATAAATAATCCTGAGCTCATTACGAGCATCTAAACAGATACAGGTATTTGTGTACACAGAACTGTCATAGCGGGATTGTTACCAAAAATATATGAATAGTATATTTCTTCAGAAAAGCAGATGGAAATGCAATATATTGCTTCTTGAAAGACAGTTTCCACTTGTTCCTAACACTAAACATAAGTGTACACCAGATGTGGCTCCAATTCAAAGTAGTAGTAGTATTGGCAGTAATTGACAGTTTTATAACAAATAAGTTAATAAAAGAAGGTGGTTATCCCCCTTGCTACACAAAACAGGTCATAACACTGTTGCAAAAGCAACAGAAAATGCATGCTAAATGTAAACGAACATAAAATCCGCAGGATTGGGAAATCCCACATGGAAGTTCGAAATTTAGAAAGGATTCTATGCGGATGCCTACAATACTTTTCACAATGAAACTCTTTCTCGAAATTTGCCTGGAAACCCTTAAAGATTTCGTTCAGGTGTTAAATATACTAGGGACAAAACACAAACATTACCCCTCACTGCGTGACGGTAATGGCGATCCTGCCGATGATAGCGCTACTAAAGCATATTTAGTAAACATAGCTTTAGGAACTCATTCACCAAAGAAGACGAAACCAATTTTCAGATTTTGAATTACAAAAAGAGGCCAGAATGAGTAACATTGAAGTAGGTGTCCTCAGAAAAGTGAAACAACGTAAATCACTTAACAAGAACAGGTCTATGAATTATCTCGAACAGAATGATCTATTGGCCCAAGGTCAACAGATTTAGAAAATATTGTTCATGTGAAACAACTAGCTCTTTACTCACATGAAGTGATGAGTGCTATTGACAAGGATTCTCAAATTAATTCCATATTTCTTGATTTCCAGAAGGCTTTTGACACCATACCTCACAAATGGCTTTTAATCAAATTTTGTGGTTATGGTATATCATCCCAAATTTGTGACTGAATAGGGAATTTCCTGTCAGAAAGGACACAAATTGTAGTAATCTATGGTAAGGCATCGACTAAAACAAAGTTGATATTCAGCATTCCACAGGGTAGTGTTATTGGTTATCTGCTGTTCTTTATTTACATAAACAATTTTGGGAGAAAATGTGAACACCTCTCTTAGGTTGTTTGCAGATGACGCCGTCATTTACTGTCTAGTAAAATCATCTGAAGATCAAAACCAACAGCAGAACGATCTAAATGAGATAACTATGGTGTAGAAGTTGAAAATTGACTAAATAATGAGAAGTGTGAAGTCGTCCACATGAATACGAAAAGAAATTCATTAAACTTTGTTTACAAGATAAATCAATCAAAAGTGAAAGCCATAAACTCCACAAAATACCTAGGAATTACCATTACTTCAGACTTAAACTGGAAAAAACATGTAGATAATGTCATGGGAAAGGAGAACGAAAGACTGGCAGAACCCTTAGTCTCTAAAGAGTCTGCATACACTACGCTTGTCCATCAATTTTTGAAGTATTGCTGCCCAATGTGGGATTCTTATCTGATGGGTTTGACAGAGGACATCGAAAGACTCCAAAGGTAGCTGATTTCGTATTGTCAGGATACGGGGAGACAGCATTATAGAAATGATACAATTTCTGGGATGGGAGTCATTACAACAATGGCGCTTATTGCTGCGGCATGGGCTATTTACGAAACTCCAATCACCAACATTAGCCACTGAATGGAAAAATACATTGTTGACTCCCACTTAAATAGGTAGAAAATTTCATCAAAATAGAATATGAGAAATTAGAGCTCGGATGGAGAGATTTAGGTGTTCTTTCTTCCCACGCGCTATTAGAGAATGGAATAGGAGATGAATAGTATAATGGTTGTTTTATGAACCCTCTGCCAGGCAGTTAAATATGATTAGCATAGTATCCCATGTAGCTGTGTATGTACCAGGGGCTATGTACTGCCCTACTTGTCTACCTGGGGTGGAGAATTGCGCATTATTCTGTCACCGGCTAAGCATGAAAACACATGGGTGAGCCTTCAGACATGCACAAGAAGGAAAGAAGAAGAATAGAGAAAGGAAAGAGGGACAGAAGGATAGAAGAGGGAGAATCTCAAATGACAAAGTGGAGTTGAGTCCAAAGCAGGAAGAATGGAGCAAGGAGAGAGCTGAAAGAATGAGTTAAAGAAGGGAAGCACCAGTAAAATAAAAAAGGTCATGTGTGTGCCTGAAAGTGTACTAGTGAATGCTGTATTGAGTGGTTTGTGTGCTTGTAGAGTGTGAAAAACAAATAGGTCAAATGCATTTGCAATCTGTCTTACTAATTTTAACTGGATGTGTGACAAGTGTACCCGAGATCATTCTATGTAGCTCTGAGGACACACAAATTTGATTGGAATCTACTATTATTTACTACTGGATAGATTATTTCCAGTATACATGTTATTCCCTAGCCAAGGTTGTGATCAAAATACATTTTAATTTATGAGCTAGGTAATTCTTTATTGGGGATGCAAATGGCCACAAACATTCAGTCATTCTGGTTTCTCACAGTCTACATGCATGCCGACAATTATTCAGAGCACTGTAGAGCATTACAAGTGTTCCTGAAAGTTGCATGTGACATTGTACTCTCTTCGGGGCCTGCCCTGTGAAACTCCAAGCCACACCTGTCTGCTCTGCACCTGACTGCAGGTACACTGGCCATCAGGAGGTTAATGTGTGGGCCTGCGTCCAGTTTAATGTAATCCTCCTTTGGGTCAAGTGCTTATTTCAGAACAATTATGCTTAACCCCAAAGTCTTGTGCCAACATTGAAAAGAATAAATATTAGTCTTTCTGCTTATTAGCAAAACACACACACACACACACACACACACACACAGAGAGAGAGAGAGAGAGAGAGAGAGAGAGAGAGAGAGAGAGAGAGAGAGAGAGAGAGAGAGAGAGAGAGAGAGAGAGAGAGAACAAGATATTTTTTGATGTAATTAATGTAAATATTGTCCAAAATACTGGGTGAATCAGCAGGAAAGGATATGTGATGGTGGTTGGAGCAGTGAGGGTGTCAAGGGATAGGGGGCAGGGTACGTCATTAACTGTCAGGTTGGCTCTGGTATACAAAACAAATACTATTTTCACAATCTACACAAAATAATGCAGTTTGCTATAGTGCATATTTTGCTCCCTTCTCTCTTAGAAGTTACAACATGTAGCTCTGTTGAAGGAGCTCAGTGTGGGAAAGCCTAATAGAAATCTAAAGAGCACAATATTATCAACAAATGCAGTTTATGGGTGCTTTACAGTATCACAAGTAACTCACTTTTGCATGAAGACCTCCAGATTTCAGAAACAAATAGAAATGATCATGTAAAGAAAGGAAAAAATAATACCTATATTGCTACGCTTTGGATCCCAGTGCACTATAAAATTTTGTGTTGGAAAGAAGGAAAGAACAAAGGTAGAGTGAGAGGTTAATCACTTAACAGCATCTTCATATGTATAAAATTTACCTTTGCAAACGAACTGCTTCTTTCAGTCACCTCAAATAACGGTCCTAGATCCTTTGCTGCAGGACTTGCAGGACTTTGAGGTTCTACAGGTTCTATTGGACCTACAGAAGAAAGAAAAAATTATGATAATTCATGTTACTAATGGAATAGTAGTAACAAAACTTGACATTTAAATTTACTAGTCCCTGCAAAAATACGTAAAATAGCAACAACAATAAGTACATAAGACAGGGTGAACAATGAACAGTAGACTACAGAGAACCAACTTTAATTACACGTTTGAAGCTCAGATCACAACATTTAGAGCAAGTAAATGTTTCAGAGCAAAATAGTCAAAAGAAAGAATGGTAAACATTCCAAAGTTTACACTGGAAGTAATTATTGACACCTGATAGTGATGGTAATAACTGCTCTGGACACTAGTAAACATTCAACACCATGCCAATATTGTGGTGCTTGGTCACTGAGCGGTCACATGTTTCAGTGTCATTACTTGATTCATTACAGTAAATGTGAGCAACAAATTGTGTGAATACTTTTCCGCTCTGTCCGTCCCTGCAGCTCAGACGGCAGTGTCACTACTACACAGAGAGCCCAGGTTTGATTCTCAGCAGGGGACTTGGTGTTGTGTGATAACATCAACATGCAAGTCACTGAATTGGAATCAACTAAAATAGACTTGCACTATGTGGCAGATCAATACCACACGGTATCTTCAGGCCAAAAAGTACTCCATCATTTCAGTACTTGCTCTATAGCATCACATGCGCACAGCATGTCTGGTGCCAAATAACTAACAGAGATTTTGCATGAAGTAGAACCTCGTTTTTACACTTTTCTAGGAACTTCAGTAAAATGGTGTAAAATGCAGGAAATAATGTTTTAAATGGTAAAATATGCTTACTGGATCAGCCTTGCATTTTTGAGGTTTATTTGTGATTTATGTACATAATTGGCATCTAAATACTCGCCAGGAAGTTTATTATACAATAACTTTTATCCAAATTTTTACTATTTTAAGTGCAGGGCAGAACTGGTAAATTTTATGGAAAGTAGAAATTTGTGACGTAATTTTCTTCATTATAATCGAGGACGCCGCTGCTGAGCTATGTGAAACATCTTCAAAATTACCTGAACTGCTTCGATAGATATTGTTTGGACGCCGCTGCCAGGCTATGAACACATCTAAAAAATTACTACCTTTTAACAGCATTAATTATTTGCATAGTAAACTCAAAATTTCTATTCTTTTTGTATTTTTCGATTCACAAACCCAGACAGTACCACATATAAAGTCTTTCATGGCAATCCCATCCCTGATGTTCAGGCATTGCTTCAAGGAATCCTTGAAAGCTTAGGCCCCCTACAAAACCTTTAACCTAACTCCATTAACCTCATGACCCCACCGACACCCCGCACCTCCACCTTCTACCTACTTCCCACGATTCACAAACCCAATCATCCCGGATGCCCCATTGTGGCTGGTTACCAAGCCCCTACAGAACGAATCTCTGCCTACATAGACAAACACCTTAATCCCATCATGTGCAGTCTCCCATCCTTCATCAAAGACACCAACCACTTCCTCAATATCCTGAAATCCTTACCCACCCAGTTACCTCCAGAAACCATCCTTGTAACCATTGATGCCACTTCCTTATACACCAATATCCCACATGCCCAGGGCCTTGCTGTGATGGAGTATTTCCTTTTACGCCGACTACCCACTTCCCTACCTAAAACCTCTTTCCTTAATACCCTAGCCAGTTTCATCCTAACCCACAACTTCTTCACCTTTGAGGGCCAAACATACCAACAACTAAAGGGAACAGCCATGGGAACCAGGATGGCCCCCCTCGTACTCAAATTTATTCATGGGACATTTAGAGGAAGCCTTCCTGGATACCCAAGCCTGTCAACTCAAAGTTTGGTACAGAGTCATTGATGACATCTTCATGATCTGGACACACAGTGAAGAAGAACTCCAGAATTTCCTCTTCAACCTCAACTCCTTTGGTCCCATCAAATTCACCTGGTACTATTCCAAATCCTAAGCCACTTTCCTCGATGTCGACCTCCATCTGTCCAATGGCCAACTTCACACATCCGTCCACATCAAACCTACCAATAAACAACAGTACCTGCATTATGACAGCTGCCATCCATTCCACATCATACTTTCCCTTCCTTATAGCTTCGTGGCAAAAGAGTCTGCTCCAGTCCCAAAGCTCTGAACCAGTACACCAATAACCTAATAACAGCTTTCACATCCCGCAGGTATCCTCCTAATCTGGTAGAAAAGCAAATTACCAGAGACACTTCCTCATCCCCCCAAATTCAGAACCTTCAACAGAAGAATCCCAGAAGTGCCCCTCTTGTCACCAGATACTTTCCGGGACTAGAGCGGACTCTGAATGTGGCTCTCCAGCAAGGATACGACTTCCTTAAATCCTGCCCTGAAATGAGATCCATCCTTAATGACATCCTTCCCACTCCACCAAGAGTGTATTCCGCCGCCCAGCTAACTTCCGTAACCTCCTAGTCCACCCCTATGAAATCCCCAAACCTCCTTCCCTACCTTCTGGCTCCTACCCTTGTAACCGCCCCCATTGTAAAACCTGCCCTATGCACCCTTCCACCACCACATACTCCAGTCCTGTAACCCGGAAAGTGTACACGATCAAAGGCAGAGCCACTTGTGATAGTACTAACGTGATCTACCAACTGACATGCCTGCACTGTGAAGCGTTCTATGTGGGAATGACCAGCAACAAACTGTCCATTCGCATGAACAGTCACAGGCAGACAGTGTTTGTTGGTAACGAGGATCACCCTGTGGCTAAATACGCCTTGGTGCATGGCCAGCACATCTTGGCACAGTGCTACACCGGCCAGGTTATCTGGATACTTCCCACCGACACCAATCCTTCAGAACTCCGGAGATGGGAACTAGCCCTTCAGCATTTTCACTCTTCCCGTTGACCACCTAGTCTTAACCTCCGCTAAATTTGAATTCCCGCCCACCATTTTTAACATCTTTGCCTCGGTTCTCTGGACAGAGCCTCTGCCTCTAGTGGCATCTCTGTCTAACTTCTTAACTTCTTTGGTTTCTGTAGTATGTCTGCCCAGGTGTGTTTGCTTCTGTGTGAATGTATGTGTGTGTGTGTGTGTGTGTGTGTGTGTGTTTGTACACCTTCCTTTTCTTCCCCCAAGGTAAGTCTTTTCTCTCCCGGGATTGGAGTGGCTCCTTACCCCCTTCCTTAAAACCCTCATCATTTCCTTTTCCCTCTCCTTCCCTTATGCCTGAAGAAGCAAGTGGGTTGTGTAAGCTTGCGTTGTGTGTGTGTGTGTGTGTGTGTGTGTGTGTGTGTGTGTGTGTGTGTGTGTGTGTGTGTATTTATTTGTGATGCTGTCACACCGGTGCCCCTTCGTCTGGCGAGTAATCTTCGTCTATTTTTATATATAATTTTTCCTGCTAGGAATTTTTCGTCTCATATATTAAAGGCTATCTTAAGCCTGCGGCTTAAACCTGTGTTGGTTGATTATGATAGATAAGCTATCTTGCAGTAGTGTGCTATGAGACTGGTTTCGAAGAACGAAATGAAATACAATATCTTTTTTAGGAAGATTTTTAATCAACATGCGAATAAAAAAATAAAATTATGTGAAGTGTTTAATGATTTACAATAAATAATAGATACATTATTCCTTATAGCCTGTGTTGCAACATCTCAACATTTTCAAATTCGTTTTAATTTCATTTTAGGGCATTCTAGTAAACTACGTTATTTGTAATATTGTTTGGAGCCTAAATGTAGATTTTTTTGGGTTGCCCACCCTTGAGCAAGCAATTTATAATTGACCCTGTGAAAAACATGAGGGCTGTAAATGGATTCCTGTTACGTTTAATTATTGTCCTTGAGCTTTGTTAATTGTCATGGCAAAAGCTAGACATACTGGAAACTGAAGTCTTTTGAGCTGAAATGGCATATCTGAAGGGATTAAAGAAAATTCAACAATAATGATTGTAATAATATCACAGATCAATCACTTGATGTAATGTGCGAAACATCAAATCGATTTTTTTAAAGAGATGTATTAAAAGAAATTTCTTTTTTACTGCTTTATTTATTCTTATATTTCCTTACAGAGAAAGAGCTGAAGACATTGTAGTACGCATAGACCAAAGATATGGTCTGTGGTATCACGTTTTTCTGTATGTAACCTCCTTGCTATAGAGTCGCAAAGGTCATAGCTGGCCTTCAGTCCAAATTTTTTATAATTTTACGATTTTCAACCAGAATATCTTCCATCCCCCTTATAGATATCAGCATGGAACTGCTATGGTGTACAATGGGAGACTTCGGATGACAATTACACACAGAACATTTGTTTGCATTCTGTAGTTTTTTCTGCAGAGTGAAATACACACACACACACACACACACACACACACACACGTAGAATTTTATATACACCGATAACTTTCCATCCCAATATACTCCACCCTTTTATCATTATCGACCCTCAAGTAACAATTCAACCAATAAAACCATTTGCAAAGAGTAAATGTTGTTTTCAAAGAGTAATTATTGTTCTACATTTTGCATTATATTCTTCAAATCACTAAATACCTATCATATTGCTATAAAACCATGCCTAAAGCCTTCCTCAGGTATAAATTAGCAACTTGAAAAATATTCAAGTCTCTGTTTCTTGTCGTTCGGATGTGATAAGCAGACACCGAACAGACATTCACATTTATAGATATAGATTTTTAAAAAAATTTCTTAATATTCCTTTGGATATCTGCCTTTCCATCTCAAGCCTCGTTAAATAAAAGTGACTGCAAACATGGACTATCAGTGTACCAACCCAGTCCTTCCATGGCCTCTCAGTCTGTCATTTCTGAGCTTTTATGATGAAGAAAATATTTTAATATTTAAAAAACAATCCCAATCCCATTACAGTATAACTTAATGATTTGGAAATGTGCCATGAATATGGGATACAGACAGTTAATTCTAAGTTTGACTTCTTATCAAAGAGTGTCATTCTGCAATGTTCACTTATCTCCATAGGGAGATTAGTTTATTATCTATTTATTCAATTTCATATTATTTCCATTTAACTGTTTTATGACAACTTAAACTAAGCATTCCAAAAAAAACCTCATTACCATTCTTTCACAGTTACCTTGATGGAATCTGTTATGCGTTTTAACAGCTTCATTTCTAAACTTAAAAAAGAAGAAAGCTAAATACCAAAAAAACATACCAATAACCTGTTGTTAAGTTGATAAAGGTGCTCAATTACTTACGAGGTGGGATGATCTGCTCCTCTGGCCTCAGTTTCCTGGGCTTTGTCAGCTGCAAAAGGGGGAAAAACAAGAATTAACTGAATATATTCACAGTAACTGATATCAAATGTTGAAATATCAGTGGTGTTTCTACACTGCATGTGCTCATCTCATCTTGAATTATAAATACATTAAAATAATTATGCATGGACAAATCAGGTGTTAAAACTGACTACGGGAACACAGAAGGGGACATGAAAATAGTCCAGTATAAAAAAAAAAGTTATGCAGGAGCAGGTCACTAATGGACACAATGATCATCAACTTAAACCATTATAATTTTACAAGAATTAATACCCCGAAAGTGGATGGTATTCAGTGTTTGAGGAGACAGTGGTGTGTGTTTGAGGAGACAGTGGTGTGTGTTTGAGGAGACAGTGGTGTGTGTTTGAGGAGACAGTGGTGTGTGTTTGAGGAGACGGTGGTGTGTGTTTGAGGGGGAGTGGACATATGACAATTGTTGGATTCGTGTGTCTTTAAGCTAAGATTTTTTTGTCATAATTGTCAAAGAAATTACATTCACATACACACAGAATTTAAATGGTGTTATGAAACTGGAGCCTATGTTGCTTTCTGGCAATTTACACGGACTGAGCACGATAGGTTATGACCGAAGCTCATGCTATATGGTACGGCATCACTGTGACAGCCTAGTTAGTAAAAAGCTGGGGGTCCAAATCTAGTGCATACCGCATTGTTTATTGAGATGAGGCTGAACAGCCGTATGATATTTGAGGAAATGCATACTGTAAATCATCAGCTGTTTATTATTTTCCCAAACTTCTACTGGTTTCGGTAATAAACCATCTTCACGGAAGAGAACTAGACAGACTGATTAAACAGGTGCATTATATGCCTCCTTATGCATACTGTCACACAATAAAAATAAATAAGACGACACTAGGCATCAAGTCTTGGTTAAAAAACATAAAGCAATGCCAGGTCTATTTTTGTTGCGCACACCCCCAAAGCACAGAGGCGGCAGCTTCCATCAGAGAAAGCAGCCAACCACATACTTCGAGCTTGTGTACTTGGTCACCGCCTTGGTGCCCTCGCTCACGGCATGCTTGGCCAGCTCACCTGGCAGCAAAAGGTGCACAGCGGTCAGGATCTCGTGGGACGTGATAGACCTTGGGTCACCATCACACAGCCTCATTTTTTAACCAAGACTTGATGCCTAGTGACGTCTTATTTATTTTTATTGTGTGACATGCATGCCAGTATGCATAAGGAGGCATATAATGCACCTGTTTAATCAGTCTGTCTAGTTCTCTTCCGTAATACTTACTGGCACAGATTATGTTTCACAGAAACCTTTTGAAAATTCAAATACCAGAGTTGTATGGTGCAAAGAGCAAATAATAATAATAATAATAATAATAATAATAATAATAATAATAATAATAAACTCGCTGTTAACCCTTCAGCTGCTCTGGGCGTGTTATACCTAACCCAGTGTGGTGCCCTTACAGCCCCTGTGTGCGCGTGACAATTTACATAAGAATTCTTTGCAAGGAAAGTGGAATTTATGTAGTACCCTTTCAGATTTAGGTGTATCCTCATTACATTTCGAGTGTGTTCTGCTTAGGAATGTTTAAAAAACACCATTGTACAGGAAAGAACATAGGTGACGTTAGTTACATAGTAAATGAAATAACTAATTATGGTGTTGCTGCTTTTTTTCCATTCTCGTAACTATGGTGTAATACACAACAAGATGGGGTACAATTTTATTTATGGCTGCAGCGTTGTGATGATGATGTTGGCAACGGCCATTGAAGCTGTTTCAAAAATCAGTCACATAGAATAAGGAGAATATTTCTTTATGTTCAAGATGAAATAAATAATGTATGCTGTTCTGGTCAGTAAATTATTCATCCTCCTAAAGCAAATAGTTCGTTGCCAATGATAGCAAACTCAACCGTAGCACTGCAAGTAAAGTTTAGGACAACACAATTTTTTTTCTTCCTAGCTGTATCCTATATACTTTGCAATGTCATGGAAAGAAAGTAAGTACATCTTTTGACAGGTATAATCACTAAATTATACATACAGTAGAAATATATATTGAGTGAGCATTAGATTCTGTGCGTCTTCTCAATATTAAGCTGGAATTACCAAGTGTTACTGCAACAAATGCACTTTTTCCACGCATTTATTTGCTCTTACGCTTGGTTTGTACCACATTGGCTGCAAAGAAGCTCCAGCTCCTTTTAGCAGAGCAACCATGTAACATGAAATAATATCTGAATAAATGTGTCACAGAAGCAACAAGAAAGTTGAAGTGTCGTTAAAAGGGCCAATTACACAGTCATCCATATTCACCGAACAAACAAGGACCAAGATAAAGTCTTTGATTAGTAGATCTTTCCCAATATCAGGTGATATTTCCACTTTAATGTTGAGGACAGAAAATCTGTTCTGTGCATCTGAATGTTCACTCCAGAGATATGTCTGCTCCGTGCCTGCCACTAGAGATAATATACACGCACAAGCAACAAACTCATCAGAAACCTCCCTGCTCTCATAATTGTTCAGTACAATATTGTGAATAAAATTTCTAATTATTTACTTTTCTTGCAGACTACATTAAGATAGAGAAAGATGACTTCTTTTGCAGAAACAATTGTACTTTGAGTTATAATCCGACTTCTGAATATATAGTTCTATTACACAAGATAGACTTGAACTTCGAACTTTACGAAGTAATCACTGCAGGACGTGGGGACATGTATTAGCTAAAAGAGTGGTCGATTCTGCTAACACAGTTAAGACAATTCACTGGAAACACCGTATTTAATGGAATGTTCTAAACAGACGATCAGCCGACGCCATTGCTTCAGCGATTACCCAGACTTACTTTATCGCACATTGACACCACTGTAACATCTTATTTAAACAGACGTGAACTCTTTCAGTATTCATCAACTTTTTGATAATATGGAGCACTGCATACAAAATAACTACATTGTCCACAGTGCAATACTGCAACATTCTAATACTTCAGCATACACTTATTGTGAGAGATAAAGAGATAAATACTACACCATAGAACCAATACATGGTGCTGTTATTATTGTTATTATTACTATTACTAATTCTCATCTCAACGATGAAAGGGTTTTCAGAAGTTTATGGCAAACAATTACAACCACAGTCTTAACTTTATGAACACAACCTAACATTGAGTTACATCGTTTTGGAGTACGGACTTAAATTAATTTCACTTTTTCTATGAAAACCTTTATGAACATTCATTGTTTTCGACAGTGACTTCTACTGCAATTTGACATTTTAGCTAGAAGAACTCAGTTTATTGACAGTGAAATCCAACAAGGATTAGATTTTTGCTGAGCTAGGTCCAGAACCCTAAGAAACTATGATATACACAGGTCCCTGTTTAACAACCATTGTGAAGCACGGTCACATAAGCTAGTTTCAATACATTTTTACAAAATATTAACTGAGACATAACAGTTTAAATTCCCCAGAAATTCACGCACACACTGCGCAATGTCGCACATAAAGTCAAACAAGTGACTACCTCAGATCCAGTGTAACATCTACAGTTGTTTAACTTCACAAATGTTCATAGTGGACATGAGAATGTTCACATAAAATTACTTTGAAATCCATTTCAGTCTATTGGGAAAATGTCCCAAAATTTATTTATACCACATGGAATGACCCATAAGCAGTTTCAATGCACATACTGTCTGTTCAGTATTTCGTCTGCAGTAATCCTTCTGCCATGGAGGAAGTATGCAAATAGCGTACATTATGTGTTGGTGATCACACTCAGAAGGTGACACAGCTAAGACCATCCGGGCTCCAGAAATATTCAGCACAGGGCAAGTTCAGACGAGTGACGGGCTGAGTGGCAGACAACAGGCCGAGGGGAAGCACAATAGCACAGGTGCGGGGGTAGGGTGACCTCGAGGGCACACACGACCTGACCCACTGGATGTTTGGCAGAGCAATTAAAGGTTGAATCTGATATTGCAGTGAAAGATCTGGTTACAAAAGGAAAGCAACTTTGACCAAAATTATTGCACACGAGGTCAGAGAATGGATACTGCAAGAAACAGTGCACAGTAAACAAGAGGGATTAACCCTGATGAAATAATATTGCAACCTGGACAATTTGGAGTTAAGTGACTGACAAATGACTAAATGTTCCCTAAATAAATTGTGTAATATACAGCCTCCATCACATTTGTTGATACAACGCATTTAGACTTTATTCTCTTTTCAGATTTATATGATGAAGAGAAATAAAGACAGTTAATTATTTGTAAAACATGACACTGCTATATACAAATGTAAAAATTCAGTGAACAACAGAGGACACAAAGCCCTTAACTGTATCCATTAACAATGTATATTGTCACTCAGAAATTATTAACTTGCATAATTGGTAGAGTGTAATCAAGAATACAGTGATGTGTTAATATATATTGCTTGTACGCATGCAAGATACAACTTTAGCAGAAGAGCTATCTCCAGGTGTACTACATATTGCCGCGAGAGATCACGTACACTGACTGTCGGCGTGGTGCAGGGGATAGCGTCGTGGATTGCGGTGCAGAAGGTCGCCAGTTCAATCCCGCCCACCGGTAAAAATTTATTTCTTTGTAATTAACAATTTCAGAAGGTTCTACATCTTTCTTATGTTCACTTGTAAATTCTACTTGTTTCTTATGTTAACTGTTGTTCTAATTTCTGGTAAATTCTGTCTGTGTATAAATAGCAGAGCACTCTGCCTGAGAGGCAGTCAGTGCTGCGTGTATGTTGAGTTCGTAATAAACGTGCTTTGAGTATAAGTGCTGTGTTCAGTTGCCTTCGAAGTCAAGCCTGCTTCCATTGCAACGCGAAATTGTTTGGTGGAGGTGCCGGGTACCCTGTGCAACAGCTGCATCACCGTAGCTCCAATTAGGCAATGTAAAAGCCGTCGCTTACACGGACTGGAACCAGAATAAAAGGAATACACCGAGTACGTTCTTCCAAAAGTCCGTATCACCAGAAGAACTATGGAAACAAAATCAGCGGTAAGCCAGCTACACATCAGACACCCGTCGGTGTTCTCTGGAGACGCTGCACAGGATCCCAATATATGGCTACAAGGATCCGACCGTGTCGCCAAGTACAACAGGTGGGATCATACCATGTGCTTGGCCAACATTTATTTCTATCTGGATGGAACAGCCCAGCAATGGTTTGAGAACAACAAAGACAAGTTAAATGACAGGGAGACGTTCCAGGAGGAACTGAAGAACCAGGCCCAACGACATGGTGAGCCGACACAATCGTAAATACAGAATGTTTTGGCTCTGTGTAACATAGTCAATCCTAACATGACTGAGGTGGACAAAATCACGCACCTGATGAAGGGAATTGCAGAAGATATGTACCAACCTATTCTGATAAAAGACGTCGCTACGACAGATGAGTTCATCAAGTGGTGCCAGCATATTGAAGAGATGCAACAAAGGAGGGTTGAGCGCAAGAAGTATGACAGACTCCCAAATGTAGTCCCTATGGCCGTTGTGGAAGACCAGCAGGACTTGGCTTCTCTCATACGACAAATCGTGAGAGCAGAATTACAACAGTGCATGGCAGCCAGGACTATTAGACCGAGCGAGCATCAGATTATGGTCATGGATGTGAGCCCTGTAAGTCACAAGGTAGCCGACGCCGCTAAGGACGAGGTATTTCAAACATTAGCTCCTGTCTGCCCTGTCAATCACACCCGACGTGAAGAATGGCATCGCCCTGCTATGGCGTACGCTGCAGCCGCCAAACGGCAGCCCATTAACCGACCGACGAGACCACAGCCAACTCCACCGGTAACTATGACGCCCCGCAGGAGAACAAACGTCTGGAGGACAGAAGACAACAAATGTTCATATGTTTGTATAGTCTATGGGACTTAACTGCGGGGTCATTAGTCCCTAAACTTACAAACTACTTATGAACTACTTACGAACTAGGACGGCACAAATATCCATGCCCAAGGGGGGATTCGAACCCCCGACTGTAGTGACCGTGCAGACCTTGACTGGAGCGCCTTAGTCCCCTCGGCCACCGCGGCCGGGCAGAAGACAACACACCACTGTGGACGCCCTGGACATGTCTTACACTACTGCAGAGAGAGGAGGCGAGTATTCGATGATTATTTTGCCGAAAGACGTCAGCCAACAGAGCAGTTCTATCCAAGGCAGTCACCTGCTGATGAGTTCAGTCGACGTATGGGAAGAAGCCCATCACCGTACCCTAGATGAGGTCACTCCCCAACGTGCCGCAGACGTTCACCGTCGCCATACAGAGGTACCAGCCGCTCCCCTAGCCACCGCGCCCAGGAAAACTTAGCGAGGCGACCATCTACGGAGGTGAGGCTGCCGCAAATGAAAATCCTCCATGGATGACAGTCGCCAAGATGTCGGGAAATCTCATCGACGTCATAATCAACGGCCAACCTGTCCGGGCACTTGTTGATTCACAAGCCTCTTTTTCTTTATTATCGGATAATTACCACCACACACTAAAGAAGACAATGTTGTGTGATATGGGAGCAACTGTGCTGAAGGTCGCGAATGGAAAGTACGTCCATCCAGCAGGAACTTGTGTCGCAAGAATAACCATCAACAACAGGACACAGCCGTTTGAATTTGTCGTGTTAACAGAATGTAGTCACAATGTCATCCTCGGATGGGACTTCCTTCAGGCATCCCAAGCTATCATTGACTGTGGAAGATCTGAGCTGCAAATTGAAGAAGTTGTTCCCACCAGATGCACGTAATACAGAATTTTCAGGGAAGTTATTCATCGTTGACAATGTGACGATACCACCGTTGACATTGAGAAGAGTTGCAGTCACGAACACAGATGACTGGTTAAACTGTTAAGTTCTTGTTGATATTAAAAAGTTTATCAGGCTCACAAAAGAAATTTACGTACCAGCGGCTATCATAAGCATTACTGGTGGTCAAGGAGAGATTTGGATCACAAATTGTCATGAGCAGTCACAACTTATCCCCAAGGGAATGTGTATCAGGACAGCTGAACCAATCCAGGACGGTGAGCTCAACGTCATCAATGAAGACCCATGCCCTGCTATTAGTACAGACAACACTCTGGAGGAAACAAACGTGGAACTGCCAATAGGGCCTGGACTGACCAAGGAACGCCAGCGGGTGTTACGTATACTACGCCAATTTTCGGGTGCATTCACACAGCAGCAGGTGAAAAGTCAGACGAAACGGCTCACGATAAAGCACCGTATCAATACTGGGGACCATCCGCCAATTAGCCAGCGTTCGTATAGAGTGTCGCCAGCTGAAAGACGGATAATTCGAGAGGAAGTGGAGAAGATGTTGCGAGATGACATTATTCAACCTTCGGAGAGTCCTTGGTCGTCTCCGGTGGTCCTCGTAAAGAAGGATGGCACGTGGTGATTCTGTGTCGACTATCGGCAGCTGAACAGTATCACAAAGAAAGATGTCTACCCATTGCCGCGTATTGATGACACCTTAGACTGCTTGAAAGGAGCTACATACTCCTCAACTATGGACATGCAGACAGGTTACTGGCAAATCGAGGTTGACGAAGCTGACAGAGAGAAGACGGCTTTTATTACACCTGACGGCCTCTATGAATTTAAAGTAATGCCATTTGGATTATGTAATGCTCCAGCCACATTCCAACGCATGATGGACAACTTGCTTCGACACCTTAAGTGGACGACGTGTCTCTGCTATTTAGATGACATTGTCGTTTTCTCGGAAACTTTTGAAGAACATCTCAGTCGCCTGTCAACTGTGTTGAAGTGTTTTCAGGCTGCAGGTCTCCGCCTCAATCCAAAGAAGTGCCTCTTCGTCGCCAAAGAGATAAAAATCCTGGAGATGGTGTCCGTCCTGATCCAGATAAAGTAAGGGCAGTCACAGAATTTCCAACTCCTCAGCACATTCGTGATGTGAGAAGTTTTCTCGGGCTGTGCTCATACTACCGACGTTTCATAAAAGGATTTTGTAACAAGGCATGTCCATTACAAGAAATTCTGCAGGGAGACACCAAATTTTAATGGGATGAGACAAAAGAAAGAGCTTTCCGAGCACTTAAGGAGGCTCTAACTTCCGCACCAGTGCTAGCCTTGCATAACGAGAATGCAGAAACGGAACTTCACACAGACGTCAGTGGCTATGGGATTGGTGCAGTGCTTGTACAAGTTCGGGAAGGTGCAGAAAAAGTGATAGCCTATGCGTCAACAATACTCTCAAAGTCCGAGATAAACTACTCTACAACTGAAATAGAATGTCTCGCGGTTATCTGGGCTATCAACAAGTTCCGGCCATATTTATTCGGCAAACCATTCACCGTCGTGACAGACCATCATTCTTTGTGTTGGCTGACTAGCTTGAAGGATCCATCAGGTCGACTAGCAAGATGGGCACTAAGACTCCAAGAGTACGATGTCACAGTGGTATTCAAGAACGGGTGCAAACACAAGGATGCCGACTGCCTTTCGAGGAATCCATTAGTGGAACAAAACAGCATTAATGAAATTTCAGCTCTCACTGAATTAGATGACGTTACAGCTGAACAGAGGGAAGATCCAACACTATTAAAAATGATAGAGGCCTTGGAGAAAGGAGAACCGACCAATGGAGAGTTCCAACTTATAAACGGAACATTGTACAAGAGCAACTACGATCCACTGGACCCCAAATGCCAACTTGTCGTTCCAGCTCATCTCCCGCCAGCTATTCTCCAATATTTCCATGATGCTCCAATATCCAGTCATCTGGGATTCGTGAAGACCCTAGACAGAATCAGACGCAGGTATTACTGGAAAGGTCTCTACCAATCTGTCAAGAACTATGTGAGTCACTGTAAAGAGTACTAGCGACGGAAGCATGTGCCGCAATTACCTACAGGACATCTCGTACCGATTCCGCTGGCAGCAGCTGCATTCCACCCAGTTGGGATCGATCTTATAGGGAGGTTCACGAAGTCGACAACCGGTAACCGTTGGATAATAGTCTGCACTGACTATCTCACATGCTATGCTGTCACCAAACCTGTGCCGACTGCAGAACCTCCAGAGATCGCAAAATTCCTTGTAGAAGACATTATTTTGAAGCATGGCACACCACGTGTCATGATATCTGATTGTGTAAAAGTATTCCAGTCAAAACTAGTATCAGAGGTAATGTCACGGTGCGACATTGTCCACAGAATGACAACTGCATACCATCCTCAGACAAATGATCTTACGGAACGTTTTAACAAAACGTTAGCTGACATGCTGTCGATGTACGTCGATGTTGAGCAGAAGGATCGGGATACAATTCTGCCAGTCGTGACATTTGCTTACAATACCGCAAGACAAGACACCATAGGCTTCACTCCGTTCTTCCTGCTCCATGGCCGTGAAGCTGAGATGACAATGGATACACTGTTCCCATTCCAACCGGACAATACTCAGGATGACTATGTTAAACAGCTCATCACCAGGGTCGAAGAAGCAAGACAGCTGGCTCGCATACGGACACTGGACGCCCAGGAGAAGGACCGTCAGCGGTATAACGACAAGCACCGGCCTGTTGTGTACAGCCCAGGAGATCTGGTATGGATTTTTACCCCTGTACGGAAGGTTGGGCTGTCAGAAAAGTTATTGAAGCGATATTTAGTCCGTTTCGTGTCATACACCGCCTGTCAGACGTCACATACGAAGTTGAGAATTATGAGCAGTCATCGAAATGTCAAAAGCGAAGAGAGATTGTTCACGTCCTGCGCATGAAGCCTTACTACAATCCTGAAGAGCAGGTAGACGACAATGGGTTCTTGTTCAAGGACTTTAATGATGGTAACTTTCCTGATGAAGCCACGACAGGAATGTCTGTCGTTGATAATCGCGGAGAAGGGAAGGATTCTCTTGAATTGTCATACAGAGGACCCATGACGCGGTCAAGATCCAGGACAGCTGGCTCCACAGGGATCATAACAGTGGGTCGCTGTTTCTCCAGGAGAGGGAGCAATGCCGCGAGAGATCACATACACCGACTGCCGGCGTGGTGCAGGGGATAGCGTCACGGACTGCGTTGCAAAAGGTTGCCGGTTCAATCCCGCCCACCAGCAAAAATTTCTTTCTTTGTAATTAACAATTCCAGAAGGTTCTACATCTTTCTTATGTTCACTTGTAAGTTCTACTTGTTTCTTATGTTAACTGTTCTTCTAATTTCTGGTAAATTCTGTCTGTGTATAAATAGCAGACCACTCTGCCTAAGAGGCAGTCAGTGCTGCATGTATGTTGAGTTCGTATAAAACGTGCTTTCAGTATAAGTGCTGTGTTCTGTTGCCTTCGAAGTCAAGCTTGCTTCCATTGCATTTTAATTGTCTTATTTTAGCCATTACTGACTCCTGACCTCTGATATACCAGTACACTACTATTCAGAAATCCTACGCTGGAAATATGAAGGTTAGTATCTTGTATAAAATAGTTAAAGTTGAAGCAATATATGTGTGACGAGTTTTATGAGACACTTAAAATGTATTTACGAAATACGAGAAGAGCTAAAATAACAGCCCATCGGAGTATCAGTACTACACCTGCACACAGTTCTCTTACTAAAATGTGTTGCTTGTGTAAGCAATACATATTAGGGTTGTGTCAGAGATTCGTCTGAATCCATTATTCACCAAATGTAGCACACTGGTTTCGAATTCAAGACTGGATGCATAATGGACAAATACTACTGAATCCCAAATCCAAAGTGTTATATGGAAACCTTCAGTTAGGAATGTTGTTGTTTACTTTGCATAACAATGCACTTCCACTTTTGTTATTTATTTGTCATAAATCCGCTGATAGATGTGATGTCATAAAACAAGACGATCTCACTTTGAATTTATTCAAGTGACACCAGTATGAAACTTGCGCAGTTGTGTGGCTATTGTGAAAACAATTTACCGTAATCATCCAAATCTAGGCCGCACTTTTTTCTGGTTTTTGGGATCCAAAAAAGCGCCTGTGGTTTCAAACGAGTACAAATTAAATGATGTTCTGAAAATTGGCACTAAGAGCCGCCACAAGTACCTTTTCCCGTCGAATATTAGCAGTGATACCTAGGCTTGCTTTGCAAGCGCAAATATAAATACTGGCGCTAAAATGTTTGCACTCGTAAAAAAAAAGGAAAAATTAAAAAGGAAAGCAAGTAATTTCCTTGTTATTTTCGAAGGCAATAGTACTTCAGTATTGCTCAACTTCAAATGTAGCAGCCTTTCAAATATTAGTAGCAACAACAATTTCGTTATGTAAATAACAACTATACAATAAAGCTTTAGGATTCTTGCAGGAGTTGCCTCAATCTGATTTCACGTATAGTTTCGTCTAATTTTATGAAGTTTTGGGGTATGTGAACGGTAATGAAGCACTAGGATTTCAAGAACAGAATTATAATATATTAAGTGGAAAAAAAATTTTAATCACGTGTCATCCAGGCGGGATGACATCAATTCAGCAACCACGTGACGTCTTTTCAATAAATCATTTAAGGTCAAGCTTAAACACACATACACGGATTATTTAGGTTCAAGACTCAAAAGAATCAATTTGGGTTCAGAATTCGGCACGTTTTATTTATGATTCGGTTTTTGGATTCAATTCAATAACATTGGGGTTCGACACATCCCTAATAAATATTAAACAAACATTTGACTGTTCTGACTTCTAAACACATAATTATGTCAATCTATAAAATCACTTACACCATGGGCCCAGGATGTTAAGATTTAAAGGTAATGTCTCTGGGGGAGTGTGCCATCATATATACAGAATGCAAGTTTTAATTCTTTGCAACCTACCACAGTAGTGGAAACACCTAAGCTGCAGTGTGTGTGCTTTTCCATTATTTTCTCGCTATCGGGTACAGCACAAACAGAATGGATATATTTCCAAACATGGGATACAATTTCTGAGATTACGGCCTGAGAGAGGCCACCAGTAGTACAAGGAAGGTGATCGTTATGACGGGTAGAGTAGGAGAACGAGTCCAGGGGGTTGCTGAGTGGGGATTGTGCTATCAGGTTAAGAGTGTCACAGAGAGAGAGAGAGAGTTTTACTATCTGTAATGATCTCGCAGCTAGTCAGTGACATTTCGTGCTGCAGTTGGCTAGGATCCGCAGTAAGAACTTTGACACAGGTGCCCTAATCGGCGGTTGTGCGACTGCAGTAGCAGGGGTCACTGACGTGCCAGTTACCAAGCATAAATTGTCTCTGGCCAGTGAATGCAGACAGAAGTGAAATGTGATGAGCACGATGCAGATGTATGACAGAAGTCATCAGTCTCCCATTATCCTAGGGAAGGTGCAACAAGACATGGCGAACCATGTCAAAATGTCTCCCCACTGGTGTACAATTGTTCCTGGAGAAAAATGAACACGACACTTTTGTACCAAATTTAATGTACTTTCATTTTGAAACAGGCCACAAATTTCTAGTTATTTAAGGGAAATGTAGACAGGGGTAACCTTCAAATGCACCCACCTCCAGTATGGATGTTTTGTACGTGTTTGTCATATCGGTCCCTCCTACAAATTAAAAACAAAAAAAAAAAAAAAAAAACTTATACCAAGCCATATGAAATAATATCCATATTTGGCCATTTCTGGTTGGCTGGGATTGGGCTATGACACCATCTGGTTAGTGACCTATTTCACAAACATTATTAATTTTTACTTTCCCCTGAATGTAATGACAGCAAAAATGACTTACAAATGTTATAGAAAACGTGATTACAATCACAAAATAACAACTTAACCCTTTCAAGTACATTAGCTTTGTAGTAAGAAGGCCGTATGAACAAACCAATTTAACTCTTAATTTCATGTTGCTACAACTCAAAATAATTTAAGGCATAACTTACACAAATTTATTGTTTTCAGTTTGGAACTCTAAGACTAAGCTGGTGGCATAATAATAGCCCAGACAATGAAGAACAGAAAATGTCAAATATATTAAGCAATTCATGAAGTTGCAAATTTTTGTAAATGTACATACATCACATGACTTGCCATCGGTCATGTGTTTCTCAATTTGTCAATTACATGGAACAATTGTTTGTTACAGACAACAGTTTTAGAGCAAAATATGCAGTAAACTGGAGTGCAGTTTTGTTACTGATACTAAAAATAGTGACCAGAGGGAGATGGGAACAGGGGAGGGGGGACTGGTAGGTCGGGTGCATTTGAAGATTACTTTTTGCAAATTTTTCTTGAACAATAATGTATAATTTTTGTTCTCTTCTCACTAAAACACACTGAAATAATAAGTTTTACATCTTATGTAAACATATTTTATATCTGTATGTCAGATTTGATTATTTTATTTAATTTATTATTCTTTTTTCTTCACATGTTTAATGAAATCTTTCCATTACTTTGTTAAGCACAAATGTATTTGTAACTGGCACACTGCTTCATTGCTTAGTATGTCACTTTAGCTCAATTTTGAAGAAATTTCAAATCACTTGAAAAGTACTCATCTGAAAATTTAGAAATACATATGTCGTGCAATTTATTTAGAGGACACAAGTCTACCAACAACGGCTGTACGAGCGAATAGGCCCGAATGATGTGAATGCTGGTTGTGTAACTCATTTTTGCTGATGCTCCAAAAAGGCACATGCTATAGTCCTGTCCCTGGCCATTCTTGTTGAAGGGTCTCACTCTTTCTGTGTCCATGACAACTGCCACAGACTCTGGAACCGTGGATGATCTGTAGCTGCCTCCAGACAGGTGCCGCCATGAGGCCTGGAGCCCAGCCGCATCAGCCAATGAACACCAGAGTAAACAGTGTTCAATGTAAATTCTAATGCCGCAATCCACCTATCCTTGAAGCTTCACAGTTTTCAAACGACTATTCTCTGACAGTTGGCTGAAGTAACTGAAAATTTATATGAATAATTGAGGTTAGGTAACAACTCACCGTAAAGAGGATTGCTGAGATGCTGACAGACATGAAAATAGATAAAACATTCACACAACTTAAATGTTCAGCCATGCCTTTGTCAGAAAAAGAAATGCATACATTCACACAATCACCACACACACACACACACACACACACACACACACACACACAGCTATTATGTCTGTCCTCTCCAGCAACACAAGCATGTAGTCTAGTTGTCTGAGTGATTGTGTGAATGTATGTGTTTCTTTTTCTGACAAAGGCCATAGCCAAAAAATTAAGTTGTGTGAATGTTGTTATCAATTTTCATGTCTCTCAGCAGCTCGGCAATCCTCTTTATGGTGAATTGTTTCCTATCCTCCATTATTGATATTCCTATCGGATTTTCCATTGCTGAAAATTTATCTGTATAAAAATAGAAATGCTCATAGTTACTTTTACTTTGGTGGGAGTTTGGATGAGGGAACACAGTCCTAACCCTCTTGATCCCCCTCTTTTAAGAGATGACAATAGTAAAAATCTGTAATTTAATGTGTGTTAAAAGACACTTGTTTCAACATTTTTTGGAAATTCAACCAATAAGCTGGTAAAATAGGGGAAGCAAAAAATTGATTTTCAAAAATGTGTTGCTGTAAACTCAAATTTTCAGCTACAACTACGAAACTTGGGATATAAATATTGTTGAAACGAGATACAATGGCTGGCCAGTACTTACCATTGTGCTGTACCGCCGATAGTAACACAATGGGGATATAGATTCTTGATCAGGATTAAAAAGACACGAGTTTTGGTATTTTTGGAAATTCAACAACTGGGGGGTAAAAAAGGGGATCAAAAATTCTTTTTGAAAAAACATTGTTGTCAAGTCAAGTTTGAAGCTACAGCTGCAAAAATTGGTATTCGTATTATTTATTAGATTAAAAAAAAACAAAAAAACAAAAAATACATGTTTCGGTGATTTTGGAAATTCAACCATCAAGGATGTTAAATTGGACGACGGATGTTTTTCGAAAAATTTTAAAAATACGTGTTTCGGTCTTTATGAAAATTCAACAACTAAGGGAGTCAAATAGAGGAACACAAATTCTTTTTCAAAATACATTACTATTTGAGCTACAGGAATTAAAAAAGAAAAAGGAAGTGTTTTGGTATTTTTGGAATTTCGTACATCAAGGGGATGAAATAGGGGATGAAAAATGTTGCTATTAAGGGAGTTTTATGGATACAACTACATAAATTGGTATATGGATTCTTGGTTCGGTGAACAGCAGCACGCACCGCAGCATGGCGCTTCAATACACACGGCCATTCCGCCGCAGCTACAAGTAGTATCACAACATTTCATTATCATAGTAGTTAAGCTATATCTATGAAAATTTATATTAAGAGGGAGAAACAACTGGCGCAGACCAACCAGCCAGCGCATGCGAAGCAGCGGGAATTAAGCTAGTCACTAATAAAAACCATGCTAACAAACTTTTCATTACTGTTGAAACTCACCAGGTCTGAGGTTGGTGTAGTACCTCCATCCACCGGTGTACCTATTTGGCAAAAATTACATGATTTGAAGTTACTTTAACAAGGTTTTACTATCAAACATATAAAACATCACAAGTTACTAGTCCCTGCATACACACAGCACATGCAACAATTAGAACATCAAACACATTGAACCATAAACAGCTTAAGACTAGAGAAAGGTAAGTGAGGAGCTCAGAACAAACTAATGCAGTAGTGCAAAGAAGGAACAGAAACAAACATTTAAATCATCTACAGGTTAGTACCATAGACCCCAGTTGGGTAAGTGACAAAATTTCTTTCACAAATACAAAGAAGATCCTCTAACTTTGCTCCTGCATTGTAATACTCTTAGTGTAAATCTCTCTGTGCAGAATGGAGTTGAAAAAGTAGATTTCGAGAAACAACTGCTACCAGAATGCTCCAGAAACCCATTAAAATATGTACCATCTTGTAATGAATAGCAAATGTTGATGTTAAGATTAGAAAAATAACAAAAGGCAACTAGTTTCAGATATTTCTGGAAACCTTCATTCCAAAGCTTTTGAGTGCTCCAGATCCAAAATGGAAGAAAGTTTAAACAAGACTATGTATTACAATAGAGATAGATTTATTAAACATTGTACGGTATTCATTCAGTTCAAACAGCTGTAAATTAAAGTTCAGGAAGGAACTGCAAAATTGTTATCCTATTTATCATTCTTCCACCCCACAAGGTAATAATATGATGAGACACTCGATTCAATTGTGGCTGCTGCACTGGGTACGTTTAGCCACACTCTGTAACAACATTAAAATGGCATCCTGGCACATCACCATTAAGCCCAGCAATGCCCCAAATATTTAGCCTGGCAACACCTCAAATAATGAGATGTCAAAACAGGAATGGAAAAAGAAAGAAGTATCATAAGAAAAGGGAAGATAAAATTTTGAGAAAGATCAAAGAGGGTTAAATTCACATTGAAACCCAATTTCAACACAACTTTTGCCAACACCCATTAGTTTGTCAGGGCCAAAGGACAGGAGTGCAGCATTGTTATGGCGGTCTGCAGTATATTTTTATTTTACAGGTCAATATAATTTTTTAGAAGGATAGGCTGCTACTCACCATACAGATATCTCGATGAGCCACAGAAAGGTGCAAAACACACACACACACACACACACACACACACACACACACACACACACACACGAGACTACAGCCTCACTGCTGTGGCTAGTCTGTGGGACTCAGCACAGGAGAGGAGAAAACAACCAATGGTGGAGATGAGGAAACGGCATGGAGAGGAAAGCAGGAGGGGAAGGGAGTGGATGGGAGGGATGCACTGTCAGGGTGGAGGAATGTACAAGTGCTGCTAAGCAGGGGGAGGCTCGAGTGTGTGGGATGGGAAGGCAGCAGCTAGACAAGGTTTAGGAGATTGTTGGGAGGGTTCCCACCTGCACAGTTCAGACAAGCTGGTTTTTACAGGGAGGATTCGTACAGCACGGCTCACGTAACAGATGTCGAAGTTAGTAATGGTGTACGGGGCCGTTAAAGTTCTAAGGCAGGATGATCCGACTATCTCCTGTCCACAGTTGAATGGTAACCGTTTATCTTGACAGACAGCTTATTATTGATTGTACCCACGTAGAAAGCTGCTTAATGGTAGCAGCTCAGTTTGTAGGTAACATGTAAGTGCTTTCACAGGTTGCCCTGCCTTTCGTGGGATAGAAATTTATCTGTTTCTTACAAATGAGTGATTTGCCTATTTTCTGATCAGTAGGAACAATTACTTGCTCGAGGCACTGATGGTGAAGTACGGAAAAGAATGGGACTAGATCCGGTGGAGATGCCGTGTAGGAACTGTCGACAACCCGTCGAGCCTGGGAGCTTCGTTGTGTTTTGGGGATTTGAGCTGTATTTCGACACGACTATTAGTAATTGTAATGTCAGTCATAAATTGTCAATCTGTAATATTTACTGATGTTTTATTGACATTCCTATCTAAACTTATCAGATTCCTGTCTAGTCAACGAATATCTCTATAATTATTTTTTGCCACCGACAGCTTTCACATATCTCGAAAATGAGTGAGGAAGTGCTTCTTTGATAATGGAAGAAAATTACTGAAAGCTTCAGGCACTGCCTTTCTAACTGCCATTTGCATTTTGATCCGCATTTGTCTATCTTCATGATATGACTTGCCTTGTTTTTATTTTGGAGGATACACATATTAACATGTTTACTAATTTGGATTCTTTACCATGGTGACACATTCTAGTATACAAACCTTTGGAATGAAATAACATTCGCAGCATTAGTGCAATTTGCAGCTCTATTAAGAGTACATGTTATTACAATGTCCATTCACTGAAAACTCCTTCCCAAATGACATACTGGATATGCTTATGAACAAGAATATTACATAGGTTTGGTGGGTAATGGAATATCACAGTAGAATGGGTGAAGAGGATATTGGGTAGGTTATTCCTCATTTCAGGGAAGGCTGAAAGGTAGTCAAAACCTTTGCATGGGATGTGGTTTAACTGTGCCAGTCGTGGCTGCTACTTTGCTACAAGAGGGGTGCTCCTATGTGGCTGAACGGTGTGTGTAAGGGAACCTGTAAAAGGTAGTGCTCAACAGTGGAAAGACCAAGAGCATTGGGGATGTCAGTGTAGAGGGAGGTGGCATCAAACCATGATGAGCATGGTCACAGGTGTTAAAAGAACAGTAACAGTGGAGAAAATTGTTGGTGGCTTTTATATAGGAGGTAGGTTGTGGGTAATAGGTTGAAGGTGTCGGTCCACAAGAGCTTAAATTCTCTAAGTTGAGGCACCATAACTGGCCACACTGGGAGGTCCAGGATGGTTGTGTGTGTGTGTGTGTGTGTGTGTGTCTGTGTGTGTTTACCTCAGGAGCACACAGATGGTAGGAGTGCGGGATGTAGGACGGGGAGAAGAGAAAGACGGGGGAGAAGTCCTGAGAAGGGACTGGAAATCCTGTTGGACCTTTTGAATGGGATCATTGTGGAAAGGTATGTAAGTGGAAGGATCAAAGTGTGTGCCTTTCTGCAGCTGATTGAGATACGTGTGTGGTAAGTAGCAATATTACCTCCTCAAAAATATTGTTTAATCCTTCTTTGAATTTCAATAGTTTTATTTTACAGGTCAGTAGTATGAGTAGCCCCTCTGAGAACAAATTATACTCTTATTGTATGAGAGACAAAATAGTAGTATGTTAATGACCTACATATCTGGTTTCTGTGGCTATTTCAAAAATTATTGTTATGAATGTGCTTATTTAAGATTTCCACAGATTAGTAAATTTAAACCCATATTTATGAAAGATTGATCAATGTCTTGGGAAATCTCATGAGAAAATAGAAATATGTCCAATGTAGGCCTGCACTGTCGTTTGGAGAATGGTTAATTTACCCCCTCCCCATCCCCTGCTATATGTGGTGTGTTTAGGACATTGGCTTTCCACACAGGGTTAGGGCCTGCTGACTCAACTATATGTAGCCTATAGTTGGACAAAATAAAATTAAATAAATAAAACAGAGTGGAGTGCCCCTCAACTGACCCAGAGCCTGCCTCGAGGATTTTACACAATTGAAAATCATTATGAAATCTGCACTTGTCCTACTCCCTCCTATCCAAATGTATATTGGTTCTGGGGGCAAGGTACATGCCTGTAGCATTGTGGCTATTTTGGTGCACATTAATGACTATGTCTAAACAGTCAATTGCATATGTACTGACATCAATTACCCAAACATAGCAGATCAACTATTAGATTGTAAAGGGCACAGATCTTAGTGTTTTCCATTTTTTTTAAATATGAATTTACATGCTGATCCTGAGGTGCATAATTGTACTATAAACTTGAGTCCTCCTGGAGGTAAGTGTGTATCAGTTTTGGTCTTAAATTTGCCTTTCTTCTCTGTACTCTCTTGCCTTAGAATCAACTACATTCCCATCTTTTTTAATTGCACATTTCTAACCATTGTTGATAGTTATCTTGAGACTGTTTTTTATATGTATTATGTACTATGCCATGTCTTCCCAAGTTCTATCAAGTGTATCATTTTTGAACTTTAGCATTTCAATGTGCTTGTATAAGTAAGTAATAATGATGTAAAATTTAAGATGTTTCAAAATTTCTAATATCTGCAGTGTAGCTGCTGAGAAAGAGGGATCTCTTACCTGAAGTGCCAGGTTGAGGCTCTCCCTGCAAAATAATAAAAAAAAACATTAAATTAAAATATGTAAATATAACACCTTGAGACATGCTATAGGTAAGTCATCCTACTGCACAGCCTCTGAGCATTAAAATACTGGAAGCAAGGGACGTGGTGCAACATTAGTCAGTTATTGTATTTATAATCTTCAGGCCCTGCCGCACACATAATTTAACTGCAGTTATTGCTATAATTACTATTTATTTAATGATACTGGGAATTTTGTGTACACAGACATTATTTTGTTGAATCCTGTTCTCCATACAAGTACAAACATTGTTTTATATACTGAATATTGTGATATATACAAAATTTATTACCTCGATAACTGGTGAAAAATGGACCACAATTCAAGTGAAGAATCATGAGATATAGGGGGCCTAAGGGGAGATGGAAGGCAATTTTTATCCCTATCCTGCCAATGCTATTTTACTCTTTGATAGGTACACTTTTCAAAGAACTATAAGTGACAAAACAACAAAATTTTTAGTGCATATATATAACATACATGTCTCATTTGACAAGTAAAATGTACATAATAATTCTAATGGTTTTGAAGAAAGTTTTTTCTTTATTCTTTAACCAGTAAAATTTAATTTTTTAGTACATTAATTATTATAAAACAGTTGATGATTGTTTTGTGGCTCTCAATTTACTTGTAATGATTTATTACCATCTTCAGTACAAAAAGACCAAATTTCATCTTTCTAATCTTATTAGTTTATCAGATAACGGTACCTGAGAGTAAAAAAAAAAAAAAAATTATTTTGAGAAAAATCAATTTAAAGTTTAATATTGCAATTTTAGTACAGTTATTGATGAGAATGACTTGCCACCAATATTTTCCTGCACCATATTAAGCATCATCTGAATCATACTGATCTTTTCTTCTCTTGGTCTCTTCTTTTCTGTCTAGCTTCTTTTGTGCATTTTAAATTAGCAATATCGACATTGCGGATTCTCTCTATCTATTTGCACTAAGGATTTTGCAGTATTTCCACTAGATTGTATGCCCAATAAATCCAAAACATCCAATTTTCTAGTTACACCATCATTGAAGCATAAAGTAGCATCATAAAAACCAAATTTTAGGGTTGTGATCTGAACAAACACAGTTTTGGTAACTGGGTCCAAATGACAGAATTTACATATTCATTTAAATTTTGGGTTTACAATGAAGACATTTCTTCAACAAGGAATCTTTACACAGGTCTGTAAATATAGGTTTAATTTCATTCATTACTGCTGCAGAAAAAATGTCACCAAGTGTCAAGACCATTTGGGCAAAGAGAGTGCACAGGAATTTCATTTGTGGATAGCTTATGGAAATAGATAGCCCATACATCTTTTTTCATGTTTTCTAAATTCTCTACATTCCTTCTTATTGCCAAGCCATAATAATTCTGTAATCTGTATATCTCAACATTTGTCAGGCAACCTTTGCTACCTAGCTTCTTACCATCTTCCAATACTATTTTTTACTTTTCTTTCAATAATCTTCTTAACCTAGTGCCCATTCTCTTCTGGACATGCCCAATGTACTCTAATTTAGAAATTGTGACATTAGGACCACAGGGTTGTTCTGCACATACCCGGTCATAAGCCTTGCTGTCACCATCCCCTAAATACTGTGTGTATCTGACACCTTTGTTTGCCAATGAACAATTAAAAATCCTGAGAACTCCTGCTACCTCCATGCCACCACTTGGACCAGTATAATTCATATGACAGTAATGTTCATCCCGTTTCTCAGTTCCACTGCCGCAAATCTGACAGTACTTGCTTAGAAGCTCTATATCAGTTACCTTTCTGGTATCAAATGATGTAGCTGTCACAACACCATTTAGTAAAGTGTGGCCACATCTCTGCCAGCTGCCATCGAAACATGCGCAAATATCACTACTTTCACTGTCATTACTTTCCTTGAGTGCTTCTTTAGCAACTTACTTCATTTAATTGTTACAAACTTCAGCAACAGCAGTTCCAATAACATTATCGTAAGTCTTAAATTTTGCAGGAGGATTTGGAATGTCAAGTAATGCACATACGAGTTTGCCTGCCTCCATCCCTTTACCAATAGATCTGAGACCATAAACTAGCCTGATGTTCACATACAATTTATTATTTGCCATTTTTGACGTCACTGTTGTAGCGACTGCACCACCTTTTGTACAATTCAACATCAGGTTTGACACAATCCCTTTACGAAGACACTGATTCTCACCCAAAGATACGTTACCATCACATATTCTGCAGACAGTATTTTTGGAAATTAAATCACAGAACACGCCAAGATTCACCACAATATTTCCAAATGAATGTCTGTTTCCACAAGGTGACTGGGGGGAAATGCCTTGAAGACACTAGTTTATTTCTTGATGTGCTGTTTTTCTTTCTGTCTAACATTCTCGGCTCCTTTGACCCACTAACCTCATTTATCTTTATGTATTTATAGCCTCTGAATTTTAATTTAGGCGAGTATTTCTTTATTCGTGGCATTTCTATGAAAACATGCGGGACCAATGAAAATACAAATCAAGACTGACTTTACTCACAACAAACTTCAAGTTCAACCAATAACATTTATCTTTAATAACAAACACGATCAGAACAACAAGTATTGATAGCAGATACAGGGTAGGAAACATTGAAGCGATAAAAACAATAGAAGCGTGAAATAATATACAAGGAGTAAATGAATGCTGTGTGCACTTTCTCCACATGGCGCAAAACGGAAGGCGTGGCCAAATTGCACAGAGAGTCAGAAAAACCATCATAACTCACGAAAAAGTTGTCAGATTTATATAAAACAAAAACTGTTTCATGCAGAAATACACTAAAATCTAAGAATTGAATTTTTGAGTCCAGTTGCTTTCTGTCTCCCCTTAAATGGCCTTCTCAGGAGCCACATATGTAGGGTCGGGAGGTAGGGCTCAGGCGTACTAACTATGCCAACTGTTGAAAGCGACCCAAAGGAAAGCCGATGCAGCTGTAAAAAATAAAGAAATGAAATAAAATGAAATCCCTCCCACCTCCCCGCACCCCCACACTTATACAAACTGCCCACTATTTGTGTCCCCGAGTATTTCTGTCCATTTTTGTTGCAAATCTGAAGTTTGCAAACCAAATGGACATCCCCTACACCAGTGAAGAGTTATTGTAAACTGTTTATTTCAAAATTAATAAAAATTTACGGGCTGTTATGCCGTGGTCTAGTGGATTTATTATTATAACCCAACGTTTCATCCCCGACTGCAGAGGACATTCTCAAGGGGGATTGTGGCTCGCTACTGACAGTCAGTAGCGATCCAGGGTGTTAATCAGACATGCAAAAGTGCCACGATCCCCCTTGAGAATGCCCTCTGCAGTCGGGGACGAAAGGCTAGGTGTTAATAATAAATCCACTAGACCACGGCATAACAGCCCGGAAATTTTTAGTAATTTTGACCATTCCAGCCGTGAACATTTACATTTTACAAACTGTTTATTATAAAGAGACAAACATTTAAGCACCGCTCTTAAATTTTGGAAATATTGCTGGATTACCATAACTTGCTATAACAATATTTCAGCATGGTCAAACTATCTGCAGGGCATAACTGACGTCAGATGCCCTGAGCTCACGAATGTAAGACCCTGCTGCCACATGCGTAATGAATTCTGCTAGCATTACTCAAGTGGATGCTGTGCACTTGGTGTGATGAAGGTTTGCCACATCAATTTCAGGTTGCCTTCACATATGAAAGAAGTTTAACAATGCCCGCTATGCAGATCACAAAGTTTCCACAATGTGTTTCCATACAGAATTTAGCTGGAAGCTACTACCTTAATTGATAAGGGTCCAACAGTCTTATACTGATTTGTGGACGATGGTGAGCCAAAGGTGTCTTGTGCTGACCACAATTTTTGTATATACACATTTCATCAGATGACTGGTGGAGATTTAATGCTTGGTGAAAACACACTTAATGACTCAAAGCAAGTGGGTATGCCAGTGTTCCTTAATACAATCCTGTGTAGTGCACATTGTCAGCCCTATATAAGATTTTCCGAATTCACACATGTTGTACACACCTGCTTTGCCAATTCTAAGTAGTCTTTTACAGATCAGAGAAGAGCAGAGATTTTGGGACAGCCCTGACACATGGCACAGTGCAGTGACACACACACACACACACACACACACACACACACACACACACACTAGTGCATATGCTGAAGGACTATCAGCAGAATACACCACACATGTACGGGCACACTCTTAAATACATAAGCCCAGAGCATCTCTCGTCAGCTATCACCTAAAGATTGTTGAAGGCAGTATGCACAAAATTTTATGGAGCAATCAGTAAACTGCACAATAGGGTGGGCCGAAAAAAGTGAATTTTTTGGTATCAAGCTGTAATAGGGCTCGAAAGTTGCATATTTGTGTGCTGATTAACGAAAAAATAATTTAAAAAATTTAACTTAATATCTTCAGTTCACGCAAAGGGCTTAAAGTTTCTAAAAAAAAAAAAAAAAAAAAAAAAAAAAAAAAAAAAAAAAAAACATAAATTTATAGAATTTTTGAAAGGTCACATAAGAATATATCTTTCAGTATCACGTCCTAATAGGACTCAAAACTACGTATCCATGTATAGTTTAACATAAAAATATTTTTTATACTCCTTGCTTATGTAAACAGTTGTCATATTTCGATAGTTGAAGCCTTTAGCGCCAACATTTCTAAATGTTACAGAAATTTGCTAATATCTTGTATTTATATCTATGTTTAAAATATGTTGGGTGTTATTTATTGTGATTTGATTATTTAAAGAGACAACATCATAACTTTGCAGCTCTTAGCCCATTTCACCAGGAAATTTGGTTAAATGACCCAGAACTCACCACGAGGAGGTGGCTGCAATTCCAGTTCCACCCACACCCTACCCAACCAACCAACCAACCCCTCCCCCCCAAGGAGGCCATACTAATTATATATTTATGTTTACAGTATATACATTTATTTACATTTGTATACCTTTATTTACATACTAGTCAAAGATGTAGTTGGCTTGAATTCTGATTTGTGTCTAAATTTTTGTATTATTGATTTTGACAGCAGTGTCTTCCTAATGAATCCATTTCTGATATCTTGCCCAAATACTTTTTCTGCACCCTCTGTTACTAATTTTACACGTATTTCTACAGCCTGAGTGTGGCACGGAAAATTCAGAAATTCAAATTCGGGCAAAGTCTTATTCATCAAATATGTAGAAATGGATTTTGTCGCCAATTTCTGCATCACTGGGGGAGACGATATCTTACATTTTGACCAATCTATAAGCTCACTGTAGTCAGTAGCGTCAAAATCTATTGTTGGTGCAGTAAATGTTCTTACTGCAGGTTTGTGGTTAGTTTTCATACTTCTTGCTTTTAGGACTCTTCTAAAACCCAACTCTCTAATACGTGATCTCTCGTATACTATCATAGCCAATAACATGTTTTCTGGATGACAGAAATAGTGTTTTGTTGAATCACCGGATCAATTTGCTTTTTTTTTCTTTTTTTGTTCTCTGAAAGATGTCTGGAAGTTTTAATAACCTTAAAATCATGCTTTGGACCATGTTTTACTGAGGCGTATCTCTTAACATCGAACCAGACTGGCGCATATGTCTTTAGAATGTAGTCAACTAAAATTGTGAGTTCGTTTGTGGGATTTACTTAAGAAATATACAAGCACAACTTACTATTCGCACATGTCAACCAACGGGAGTGACTAAGCGGTCCAGGATCATAATTAGCCAGATCTGGAATACATTTTCCACTTTGAATATGTTTTGACAATATCTAGGAGGTATTGTTGATCTTTGCTTAAATCTGGTATGTTTAGGTCCAATTTTTCTGACACCCCTGACTCCACAACCTCAAAATCAATAACAGGTAGCTTTTCACAGTCAGTCAGTCTTTCTCCAATTATTCCACTAAACAAAGATGGTCCAGTTGTCTCCCCATCCAAAAACTGAAATAATTGTCTGAAAGGTAATTCGTTGAAGTGAAGTAAACAAATGAACCTCTGAAATGGTCGTTGAATTTTAAGTTTTATATTGCGAATAACACCATTTTTCCATCCAGTATTTGAATCTCTGAACATTCCGTGCCACACTCAGGCTGTAGAAATACGTGTAAAATTAGTAACAGAAGCTGCAGAAAAAGTATGTGGGCAAGATATCAGAGATGGATTCATTAGGACGATTCTGCTGTCAAGATCAATAATGCCAAAATTTAGACACAAATCAGAATTCAAGCCAACTACATCTTTGACTAGTATGTAAATAAAGGTATACAAATGTAAATAAATGTATACATTGTAAACATGAATATATAATTAGTATGGCCTCCTTGGGGGGTTGGTTGTTTGGTTGGGTAGGGTGTGGGTGGAACTGGAATTGCAGCCACCTCCTCGTGGTGAGTTCTGGGTCATTTAACCAAATTTCCTGATGAAATGGGCTAAGAGCTGCAAAGTTATGATGTTATCTCTCTAAATAATCAAATCACAACAAATAAAACCTAACATATTTAAAACATAGATATAAATACGAGATATTAGCAAATTTCCGTAACATTTAGAAATGTTGTCATATTTCGATAGTTGAGGCCTTTGGCGCCAACTGATTACATAAGCTAGGAGTATAAAAAATATTTTTATGTTAAACTATACATCGATACGCAGTTTTGAGTCCTATTAGGACGTGATACTGAAAGATATATTTTTATATGACCTTTCAAAAATTCTATAAATTTATGGTTTTTTTTAGGAACTGTAAGCCCTTTGTGTGAACAGAAGATATTAAGTTAGACTTTTCAAATTATTTTTTCGTTAATCAGCACATAAATACGCAACTTTCGAGCCCTATTACAACTCGATACTTAAAAATTCACTGTTTTCGGCCCAACCTACGGCACAAGTTCGAAATTTCACATATCAAGATCTAAGAACTAAAAATGATACGAACAAAAAGTTACATGATAACTAGAAAGAGATTGCAAAGTAAGCAAAGCAATTTTCAGCAAAAATAAAAAATTACCAATTTTACATTTAAATAACCCATGAACGAAACCTATCGTCTGCCAAATGAAAACCATAGTAATTCTGGAGGCCATAATGTCATTGTGCCTCTCAGAGCTGTCAAATTTACTTTTTCTTTCTTCATTAACTTTCTGTGTTCTTACCTGATGATGTGTGCTCATCTTTATCAAAATTCATGTAGTTTAGTTTACTTGAAGAACCGAGTTTAATATTACTCCTGGGAAAATTCCCTAATGACCTACACAAATATTTACAGATTTTGGAATACAGATTTGCTTTCACATTGATTTGGTGACAGACTGACTGATTGCCTTTGCCCCTAAACTGTTGTCTGCAACCCAGTGTCATTACTCACAGATGGATAAAGAGGGCATGTATGGTGTCACCATATTTCATCACTACTTGCATGGTACCAAGTGTACAGAGCAGAAGCCCACGCAATCCTTATTTCACCTGGTGAAGTCGATTCCCACTCACAGGGCTCTCAAATTATAATAATGGCCATTGTTGCAGTAACAGTATGAGGTTGTATGTTGTCCTACAGCTCAGCATGGAAATGCAGACACTGTACTATCTTCCGGTAGACCCCGATACAGATTTTGACACTTCTGCAGCATCTTTTAAGATCGATGCTCAGGACTTTGCTTTGGTACACTCTTTCTCTTTGGATTATCAGAACAGTGATCAGGCCACAGTAGCTGATACAGACTTGTGCATTTTATTAAACTACATCCCTACAGCTTGGCTTCGTACTATGCAACAGTCACAACTCAATAGTGTGTCGATACTTTGCACGTCAGCACGAATTCTCGATACACAGTGGCGTTATCCTCGTTTCCGATGACAGTGGACAGTCTGGTGTGACGATCGCTCCACTTTTGCAGAGTGGAGTATTGACCTCGCTCCATCAGGGACATTGGTGACAGTCAGTACAAAGCAATTAGTGCGGCGACACTGTGTTTTACCAGGTATGATGTCACAGTGTCATGTCTGTGCTACTAACCAATGTACCCCACCCCTGAAGGTCTTTGCATCACCTAAGATTATATCAGCATGACAATGTGTGCACCTCGACTTTTCTGGACTGTTTCGGTATACACGTTTGTTAATTGTGGTAGACATTCATAGTGGCTCTCCTTTCACTGTGCCCACATCCCGTAGCACTGTTTGGGTATTTTCCTCCACTTTTTGCTTCAAGAGTCTTTCCAAAGTGCTCACTTCTGACAACAGCCCTCAGTTCACGTCCCACGAATTTGTAATGTGATGAAATACAGCAACTAACCAGTGCACTCTTTCCACCTGCAATCTAACAGCATCCCAGAACAATTTGTCACAAACACTCCAACAGCAGATGTGCAAGCTTTGTTCCACGAACTCCAAGGAGGTAGTTTTGCAACTTTTTCTCATCTCATACCTTTCACATCCCTAAGACGGATTGTCACCAGTGATGCTCTTTCACAGTCGCCGTCATTGTACCCTGCTTCATTGTCTGCCCTCCACAGTGTCCTGTGTTGCTGACTGTACATAAGTATCGCTTTGGGGGGGGATGCAGGCTGAATGGTGGGGCACAGCCAGGATCATCACCCCTGTAGCTCCAAGTCCTGACCATTCAATAATTTCACATTCCTGCCTAGTCACCCCCACCCACCCACCAAACCACCCACTGTTGCGCTCCTTACATGGCAAACTTTGGAAGAGGGATGTCGTGGTGTGAATTTTGCACCCCTACGCTAAAAGTGGCACTCACAAGAGAGAATGCAGCAGCAGAGTCGGCAGCTGATCTCACATCAGTGCACCCCCTTCCACGCCAGTAACTCGTATGAGCAACCTTGTTACGACGTCTACTGAAACGTCACACACTTCTGGTTGTGGGACACTTGGTTGCAGCACTCCGAGTGGACCAAAAAGAAGACGACTCTAGAGCTCCATAGTTAGGGACAGCAACGGAGTTCAGATTGTTTATTCAGGCAGCAGTTGACCCAACCAATGAGTAGCAATTATGTAAAGTTTGCCTCTCTAACAATCAATACAATTATTATTGTATCAACATAATCCACAGTTAAGTACTTTTGTATTTTGTATGTAAAATAAAAGTTTTTGTTACAAAGAGTCAATCTTTTTTCTAGTTACCTGAGCTAGGCAGAATCCTAGAGACAACAGTTGTGACACAGTTATAACATCATTGGAAAAGATTTTCTTCCCACTTATATTCTTCATTTTTATATCTTCTCTACTCCAACCATGAGAATTTTTATTGCTGCCAAAATACTGAAAGTAACTTATTACCTTTACTGCCTCATTTCATAGCCCATTTCCCTTAGCAAATCATGATTTCTTAAGCTTACATTACTCTTGTTAATGCTGATCTTATACCCTGCTTTCTTAACGTACAATGTGCGAAACTTTTAGGTCCTCAGTGGCTGAACATTTATACTCACGTCAGTAATGCATTTTACTATATGAGACAAAAAGAATGTATTATACCTGCTTCAAATCATCATCCGACCAAGTTTTACTACTGCCATAGAAAAAAGAAAATTGTATAACTTTTTAACGGAGGATCCGTCATGCTATAATGCATAATGTTATCTGAGAATTTTTCACAAAACTTTTATGTAATGTTATTACTGTGTTTCCGTTATCTCCCCAACAGATAAGACAATGGTATGTTTAACTGCAAATTTTATAATTGCTCCAGCTCATAAGTATTTTGTGGAATGAAGAAAAACTAATCTGTATTTTTGGACTACAATTTACTTTTAATCTTACTTGCTAAACAACAACATTATTGTAATTAATTAATACTCTGAGAAAAAAATTAAATGTGTACTCATATCCTGAGCTGCTTCTGGTGGTGGTGATGAAGACATTGTCTGTAACAGAAAGGAAAGTTCATTTTACTGTAATACGTAATCATCAGAATAACACCATGATTTGTGACAGGTTGACAGAGCAAGTAAAGTGAGTAATTTTTTATGCAAGGATTCCGCCGCGAAAGATTTCGTAGCCAAATGCAAAACAGTTTCTAAAATCCATTTACTCAGGTCCACTACACAACATAAAAACTTACATGTAATCACAACTGGCTGTGACACTTTGATATAAATGTCCCCCCTCCCCTCCTCCTCAGCTTATGTGTGTACCTAGTGAATCTGACATGAAATTGACAGTATGTTAACAACACTGCCCCCCCCCCCCCAGCTGTTTATGCTCTCCAGTGGACAGTAATGTTTGCAGTTGAGCATAATGAAAAGGGAAGAAATCTAATGAACTCTGTTGCCAAATCTATCAGTTTCACCCCTACATACCAAAGTAGACTTACCACCCTAAAGCTCTTTATAGTTGCACTGTCTGCGACATACAAATGTTACACACTTCAGGGCAAATGAAAACGGTACAGGTTCGAGTCCCAGTTACAATTTTAATCTGCCAGGAAGTTTCATATCAGCGCACACTCCGCTGCATAGTGAAAGTTTCATTCTGGAAACATCCCTTAGGCTTTGGCTAAGCCATGTCTCCTCCATATCCTTTCTTCCAGGAGTGCTAGTCTTGCAAGTTTCGCAGGAGAGCTTCTGTGAAGTTTGGAAAGTAGGAGGCGAGGTACTGGCGGAAGTAAAGTTGTGAGGCGGCATCGTGAGTCGTGTCGGGATAGCTCAGTCGGTAGAGCGCTTGCCCGCGAAAGACAAAGGTCCCAGGTTTGAGCCTCGGTTCTGGCACACAATTTTAATCTGCCAGGAAGTTTCATATCAGTGCACACTCCGCTGCAGAGTGAAAGTTTCATTCTGGGTACAGGCATTGTATGCAAAAACAGAGATACGTGAACATTCAGAATGGCGCTGCAGTCAGCAATGCCTACTGTCGTCTGTCGCAGGCATCGGACCCGTGGTGATATTCCTGAAAGATTATTGCAAGAGTGCACTAACAGCACTGTTGACAGAAAAAATCCTCCAAGAATGGGACTAACAACAACTGAAGATAATCGATCGGCTTGACAAAAGTGCAACCATTCCTCAAATGCCAGTAGATTTCAATACTGAACCATCAGCATGAGAATCACTTGACGAAACATCACTATAGGCCTTACTCCTCGCCTGGGCCCCTACACACCAGCACTGGACTCAACAAATGTAAAAGTGTCGCATGGTGTGCCGAGTATCTCTTCCAATTGTACTGAGTGATTAAATATGTACTGGTACCGAGGTAACCTCACGAATCTGTGGCCCCTGCATGTCATATGGGGCGTGCTCGAGCCTGCAGTGGCTCTGCAACAGTGCTGCAGGCCTGCTGTTTGAGCGATACGGAACCCATCATATGTTTAGGTAAGACAGCTTATGCGTATGTGTGCATCCTGGCTCACCAACTGCGTCCACTCGTGTCCGGAAGTGCTGCAGGGTGCTGTAGAGCCCCCCCCCCCCCCCCACAACCAAAACGTGGAGAGGCTCATTATGCAAAAGAGAACCACGGGTCAGCCTGGAGTGACCGATGCGAAGGTGGGCGTAAGGAAGAACTCCAAGTTGCAGCAGTCAACTTGATGGAGCGTAGTTTATAAGTCAGCAGTGGCCTGCCAGTTTGTGTTTCAGTCCTGTGTGAGTAGCGATCTCATCTGCACCTGCAAATCTGCATCCGGGATAATGTTAATGTTACGATCGCACTTAGAAAATGAATGGGCATCGTTTAATTCTGAGACTATGGATGTAGAGGAATTGTGGACTAAATTTAAATGCATTGTTAATGAAGGGTTAGAGAAATATGTGCCAGTAAAGACGATTAAGGATGGAAAAGATCCACCGTGGTATAATAATAATGTTAGAAAGCTGCTGAGAAAGCAAAGGCTGTTGCACTCTCGATTCAAAAAGGAACACGCAAATGATGACAGGCAAAAGTTAGTAGAGATTCGTGCGTCTATAAAAAGATCGATGCGTGAAGCATACAATAATTATCACAGCCATACCTTAGCAAAAGATCTTTCCGAGAACCCGAAAAAATTCTGGTCCTATGTAAAATCGATAAGCGGGTCAAAGCCCACTGTCCAGTCACTAGTTGATCATTCCGGGGCAGTAATAGAAGAAAGCAAACGGAAAGCTGAAGTTCTAAATTTAACCTTTAAGAAATCTTTCACGCAGGGGGACCGCACAAATATACCATCATTTGATCAACGTACTAATTCCGAAATGGGGGACATAGCAATAGGTATTTCCGGTGTAGAGAAGCAGCTGAGAGAGCTAAATACGAAAAAGTCTGCTGGTCCGGATGGAATACCAGTTCGGTTATACAAAGACTATTCTGCGGCATTGGCCCCCTACTTAGCTTGCATTTATAGCGAATCTTTAATTCAGCGCAAAGTTCCTAGTGATTGGAAAAAAGCGCAGGTGAATCCCGTGTATAAGAAAGGAAAGAGAACTGACCCATACAATTACAGGCCAATATCGTTGACATCGGTTTCATGTAGAATTTTGGAGCATATTCTTAGTTCGAATATAGTAAATTTCCTTGAAACGGAAAAGCTTCTTTCCATGAATCAGCACGGGTTTAGGAAACATCGTTCATGTGAAACTCAGCTTGCCCTTTTCTCACATGACATCTTGCGAGCCATGGACGAAGGGCAACAGGCGGATTGTGTTTTTCTCGACTTCAAAAAGGCGTTCGACACGGTGCCACACTGCAGACTGCTAACGAAGATACGAGCTTATGGAATAGGTTCACAGATTTGTGACTGGCTGGAAGACTTCCTAAGTAATAGAACGCAGTACGTTGTTCTCGACGGCGAGTGTTCATCAGAGATGAGTGTATCGTCAGGCGTGCCCCAGGGGAGTGTGATAGGACCGCTATTATTTTCTATCTACATAAATGATCTGATGGACAGAGTAAGTTGTAATTTGCGGCTGTTTGCTGATGATGCTGTGGTGTATGGGAGGGTGTCGTCTGTAACTGACTGTAATAGCATACAGGTTGACTTAGACAAAATTTCTAGTTGGTGCGAAGAATGGCAGCTAGCTCCCAATGTACAAAAATGTAAGGTGATGCGCATGAGTAGAAAAAACAATCCTATAATGTTCGAATACAGCATCAGTAGTGAGCTTCTTGATGCGGTCGCGTCGTTCAAATATCTAGGCGTAACATTGCAGAGCGATATGAAATGGAACGAGCATGTAAGGACAGTTGTGAGTAAGGCAGACAGCCGACTTCGGTTTATTGGGAGAATTTTGGGAAGGTGTACTTCACCTGTAAAGGAGACCGCGTATAAAACGCTTGTACGACCACGTCTTGAGTATTGCTCAAGTGTTTGGGACCCGCAGCAGATCGGTTTGAAGGAAGACATAGAGGCGGTTCAGAGGCGAGCAGCTAGATTTGTTACCGGTAGGTTCGACCAATGCGCGAGTGTCACGGAAATGCTCCGGCAACTCAATTGGGGATCGCTGGAAGAAAGACGACGTTCTTTTCGTGAATTTCTGTTAAGTAAATTTAGAGGGCCGGAATTTGAAGCTGAGTGTAGTACGATCTTGCTGCCGCCTACTTACATTTCGCGTAAAGATCACAAAGACAAGATAAGAGATATTAGGGCTCGTACGGAGGCATATAGGCATTCTTTTTTTCCTCGTTCAATTTGGGAGTGGAATAGGAAAGGAAATGCCTAGTAGTGGTACAGTGTACCCTCCGCCACGCACCTTACGGTGAATTGCGGAGTATGTATGTAGATGTAGATGTAGAGACCCAGGGGAAGGGGCAGGGAGTTACAGCTATTCTAGCCAACTGGTCAGCCTGTTCATTTCCTAGGATAACCAAATGACTGAGGACACAGAGAAAGGCAACGAGCAAGCGGTGTGACGAATATCAGAAGGAGATCGTGAATATCAATGACCAAAGGATGTAAGGAGTAGCATCAGTCTATGGCCTGCAGGCTGCCCATTGTGTGAGAACAGATTAAAACACGGTCCAGGGCTGTTTGATAAAATGAAGTGCCCTACTAACAGCTGTTAGTTATGCCGTAAACACATTGCACGATTCTGGCAGAGAATAGCATTCCACACCAATGGGAGACGTAAATGCATATCCTGTATGACCAGCAAATTTAGAGCCATCAGTGTAGAAAATCGTGGCAGCATGAAAGTCTTCAAGGACAGTGTGCAACAGACGCTGGAAGATTATGAGGGAGACTGAAGCTTTCGGGGGTGGTAGAGATCCAGTAGGATTTGCAGCCGAGGCACCAACCAAGGAGGGGTTCGTGGTATAGCACGATGCATACAGTCAAGGAAAGGGAGGATGAAGTCTCTACAAAGTGAAGCGAGCCGCAATCCAACAGGTAAACCCACCCGAGGGCAATTATCATGAGTTTTAAGACCATCGCCCTCAAAGAGAAAGTGGTATGTGGGAGAACCAGGGAATTTACTAATAGCAGTGGCATAAGACACCAAAAGCTGATGGCGCCTAGTCTGAAGGGGATGATTCCCACTTCAGCAAGGTGACTGTCTACAGGGTTGGTCCGGGAGGTACCCGTAGCCACAATGGTGAATGTTGTCCAACAGTTTCAGGGCAGAAGGAGCTGCTGAACCATAAACCTGGCACCCATAATCAGGACTGAATCAGAGCACGGTAGATATGAATTAAAGTTGTTCGATCTGCAACCAGCAGGAGTGAGCTAGGAAACGGATGGCATTAAGTTTCCACATGAAGCTTATCTTCAGCTGCCGAATATGGGGCAGCCAAGTCAGTTTTTTTTAATCAAAAAGGAGATCCAAGAAATGGTACTGTGCCACAACTTCTACGTGTTGAGTACTGAAGAAGAGTTCTGGGTCAGGATGGACAGTAGTAAGATGGCAGAAATGCATTACTCGCATTTTAGAAGGGGAAAACTGAAAACATGGGAGAGAGCCCATGTGGAAGATCGCCAAATGGCACTTTGGAACTGTACCATATGCAGAAGTCGTCTACATACAAAGCTGGGGTGACAAGCAACCCAACAGAGCTCACGAACCCATTATGGCGATTAAACGACGCCAAGCAGTGTCAAACGTAAACCAAAGAAAACAGCAAGATGTTGATGTTTTGAAAAGACCTTTCTGATTGCCATTTGCAGTCTAAGTAGATGGTCGATAGTAGACCTGCCCTGCCAGAACCCACACTGATGAGGTGACAGAAGCCCACGTGACTTGAGTCCCCAACATAGTCTGTGGCAACCACCCGTTCGAGCAGTTTACATGGCACAATTGTCAGGCTAATTGGTCGGTAACTGTCCAGGGATGACAGTTCCTTACCAGGCTTAATAAACATTAACAGTATTGTGGATATCTGCAATGCCTCGCAATTTCCTGTTCAGAAGGGACTACCTGCTCCTCTTACTCTTGCAGATTTACGAACAGCTCTGCAGAATGCATGGTGTAATTTCCCTCCAGCACTACTTCGGACATCAGTTGAGTCCACGCCACGCCGTGTTGTGTCACTCCTGCATGCTCGCGGAGGCCCTGCACAACCCTAGGCGAATTCGTCGCCACTTTCTTTCACACTTTGATGTATATGTGAATGTTCCGCACCGTTATTGGTCGTGTGTGACCCGACAGATTATAACTGCAAATAAACAGCTCTCCACTATGTCCATACAGTACTCTGAGATGAATGTACTGGGTATTACTTGAATGACATGGAAAAATTTGGTTACGCAGCAAGAAATTGTTGCAAAGAAATGCAAACCTATACCACATCCAACCACAACAAAAAGTACTTTGTCTCTTCTATTACTAAATCATCTGGTGATCAAAATAAATGCTGTAACTTATTTAGAGCATGTGTTTTATCAGAAAAGTATGATAAAGAGATTACATATTCAAATAAGTATTTTAAAGTGCTACAACTACAACACCAGAACATACAATCTCTAGAAAATAAGTTACTACAATCTGAATTATTATTAAACTAAATATTGATATGCCATGTGTAATTAAAGAGTGGTTACACAAAGATCATATTATGCCAACCTCAGTTCCTCGAAACAAACAATTTAGAATCGACAGTGGTGGAACAGCTGTTTTTGTGAAACAGCTAAAATTTTCAGCTTTTAAAAATAATCAGAACTTAGAAAAAGACAAAACTTTTAATTATGGATAGATGATATGACGTGGGGTCATAAATTACATGTAACAATTTACAGATTTCTTGACTGGAAAATGATTTTTTTAAACGTAAATGTGAACGAGAATAATAGTTTTGTGGAAGTGTCTTAGTAGCATAATTGTTTCTGAACACTGTTGTCAGAAATCTGTGGTAATTTTAACAAAAACAGAACATGTTAAATATAAAGAGGTATATGATTAGCATGACAATAACATCAATATGTAATAAATACATACTTACAATTTGGGATAGAAAGAATATATTAAAAAGATAAGTGAGCAATATATAGTTGTAAGTGTGTGAGAAACACATCTTAAAGATGCTGATGAGACATAACACGCCAAACTTGGGGGGTGGTGGGTGGGTAGTGGGGGGGGGGGGGTAGCGCAGTCAGTGTGGTAGGTGGTGTATGGGGGGCAGATGTTGCAGGTGTCAAATTTACAAGTTTGGATAAACTATCATTTCTGTACACATAGTAATTTTCTTTCATAAGTTTTTCAATACTTATAATTAGTAATGTAGGTTCCACAGTGGAAAATAGCTAGAGGCTATTATGACACTAAGTTATGTCACAAGTATGTAATGGAAAATTGTACAAAGTATTAGATAATATCTGTAAATTCATGTGCTGTTGACCACACCTTAAGCCGGTGTGAAAAGGGGAGAAGGGGGTGCAAGTCCATGCATGTGACTGACTGCACAAAATACCAACCAAGGAACAGCACAACAGCTCAAAAACCTTAATGCTGCCCACCTTGACATTACAAGTTAGGCAATAAACAATCACCTACTATAATTAACGTCCCTAATTTAATATTGGCATGGTAGTTTTAGTTATAAAAATCAATCAATAACCATAAAAAATACCAAGGCACCAAACAATAATACATAATTCACACTGAAACATGAAAGAAGCAGACTAATAGATGTGGGGGCAGTGTTGGTGGTAGGGAGGTGGGCTAAAGGAAGGTGAAATGCCAATTACTGATGATGTGATCCTGGTGGAAGTCTACACGCATATATTTAATGTAAATGACAAAACCTAGTGGCATTTGTGTGGGAAAGCAAGGGTGCAGGGGGAGGAAACGGACACAGAGGTGCAATTACTTGAGGTAAGATATCCTAGTCTGAACTGAACATTCAAAACTCGATATAGATATCAAAATTAAAAAATAGAAAAGAGATGACTTACAAAAGGACCGGCTCGTCGATAGAAACAAATATAATCACACACAAACACACATACAAGCTTTCGCCACCACTGGCAGCTTCTTCAGGAAAAAGAGGAAGAAAGGGGAGGAAAAAGGGAAGGATATGGGTTTTAAGGAAGTGGAAAAGGAGTCATTCCAATCCCAGGAGTGGAAGGACTTACCTTAGGGGAAAAAAGGAAGGTAAACAAATACACACACACACACACTCAGACTTATCGAAACGCAAACACACCTAGACAGACATTTGTAAAAAGCAAAGAAGTTGGACAGAGATACCAATTGAGGCAGAGGCTCTGTCCACAGAACCAAGGCAAAGATGCTAAAGATGGTGGGCAGGAATTTGAATTAGCGGAGATTGAGACCAGGTGGGCAACGGGAGGAGAGAATAAGCTGAAGGGCAAGTTCCCATCTCCGGAGTTCTGAAAGGTTAGTGTCGGTGGGAAGTATCCAGATAACCCGGACGGTGTAACACTGCGCCAAGATGTGCTGGCCGTGCACCAAGGCATGTTTAGCCACAGGGTGATCCTCATTACCAACAAACACTGTCTGCCTGTGACCGTTCATGTGAATGGACAGTTTGTTGCTGGTCATTACCATATAGAACGCTTCACAGTGCAGGCATGTCAGTTGGTAAATCATGTGGGTGCTATCGCAAGTGGCCCTGCCCTTGATCGTGTACACCTTCCTGGTTACTGGACTGGAGTAAGTGGTGGTGGAAGGGTGCATAGGGCAGGTTTTACAGCGGGGGCGGTTCCATGGGTAGGAGCCAGAGGGTAGGGAAGGTGGTTTGGGGGTTTCATAGGGATGGACTAGGAGGTTACGAAGGTTAGGTGGGCAGTGGAAAGACACTCTTGGTGGAGTAGGAAGGATGTCATTAAGGATGGATCTCATTTCAGGCCAGTATTTAAGGAAGTCGTATCCCTGCTGGAGAGCCACATTCAGAGTCCGCTCCAGTCCCGGAATATATCCGGTGACAAAAGGGGCACTTCTGGGATTCTTCGGTGGAAGGTTCTGGATTTGGAGGAATGAGGAGGTGGCTCTGGTAATTTGCTTCTGAGCCAGATCAGAAGGATAGCTGCGGGATGTGAAAGCTGTTATTAGGTTATTGGTGTACTGGTTCAGGGATTCAGGACTGGAGCAGACTCTTTTGCCACGAAGACCTAAGCTGTAGGGAAGGGAACGTTTGATATGGAATGGATGGCAGCTGTTATAATGGAGATACTGTTGTTTGTTGGTAGGTTTGATGTGGACGGATGTGTGAAGTTGGCCGTTGGACAGATGGAGATCAACATCGAGGAACGTGGCATGGGATTTGGAATAGGACCAGGTGAATTTGATGGGACCAAAGGAGTTGAGGTTGGAGAGGAAATTCTGGAGTTCTTCTTCACTGTGTGTCCAGATCATGAAGATGTCATCAATGAATCTGTACCAAACTTTGGGTTGACAGGCTTGGGTATCCAGGAAGGCTTCCTCTAAGCGTCCCATAAATAAGTTTGCGTACGAGGGGGCCATCCTGGTTCCCATGGCTGTTCCCTTTAGTTGTTGGTATGTCTGGCCCTCAAAGGTGAAGAAGTTGTGGGTTAGGATGAAGCAGGCTAGGGTATTAAGGAAAGAGGTTTTAGGTAGGGAAGTGGGTGGTCAGCGTGAAAGGAAATACTCCATCGCAGCGAGACCCTGGGCATGTGGGATATTTGTGTATAAGGAAGTGGCATCAATGGTTACAAGGATGGTTTCAGGAGGTAACAGGCTGGGTAAGGATTTCAGGTGATCGAGGAAGTGGTTGGTGTCTTTGATGAAGGATGGGAGACTGCACATCATGGGTTGAAGGTGTTGGTTTATGTAGGCAGAGATTCGTTCTGTGGGGGCTTGGTAACCGGTCACAATTGGCCGGCCTGGATGATTGGGTTTGTGAATCTTAGGAAGTAGGTAGAAGGTAGGGGTACGGGGTGTCGGTGGGGTCATGAGTTTGATGGACTCGGGTGAAAGGTTTTGTAGGGGGCCTAAGGATCTGAGAATTCCCTGAATCTCTGCCTGGACATCAGGAATGGGGTCGTGTTGACAGAATTTGTAGGTAGTATTGTCTGAAAACTGGCGCAGTCCCTCAGTCACATACTCCCGCCGATCAAGTACCACGGTCGTGGATCCCTTGTCGGCAGGGAGAATGATGATGGAATGGTCAGCCTTCAGATCACGCATAGCTCGGGATTCAGCTGCGGTAATGTTGGGTTTAGGATTAAGGTTTTTCAGGAACGACTGAGAGGCAAGGTTGGAAGTAAGGAATACCTGGAAGGTTTGAAGGGGGTGATTTTGAGGGAGAGCGGGTGGGTCTCGTTGTGATGGAGGACGGAACTGTTCCAGGCAGGGTTCAATTTGAATGATGTCTTGGGGAACTGGATCATCAGGAGTAGGATTATTTTTCTTCGTGGCAAAGTGATATCTCCAGCCAAGGCTACGAGTATAGGATAGTAGGTCTTTGACAAGGGCTGTTTGGTTGAATTTGGGAGTGGGACTAAAGGTGAGGCCTTTGGATAGGACGAAGGTTTCAGATTGGAAGAGATATCTTGAAAGATAAAGGATTTACATACGGGTGTAGACGGAGGAGGGGGAAGGGAAGGAAGAAGTGGTAGAGGGTCCATTTTATATTGACCTAGTGATTCATATTCAACAATAACTGATACAATGACATAAGAAATCTAATATATAAAATGAACCATGTGAAGATATACAATGCCAACATTAATGATACAATGTACATTTCATGTGAACTGCGGTAGTATGTTCAAGGATTACGGTCTCCTTTTTTCCCCGTTTACCAACCTACGTTAAGATTACAATTTGAGTGTGGCAATAATAGAATATCAAATGCTTGTACACTAAAGCAGAAAAGTACATAATGAATTATGTTGTTCCAGGAGAAAACATTTTCATAAATATTAATAGGGGCTCTCATAGTACAGTCCTCAATGTGGATGTTGCGAGGGGAGGAAGGAGATGAGAGAAGCAATAGTGATGAATTATTCTTAAGGTAATGCATTATTAAGTTACAATTAACATACGATTCCATGCACCTCTTAATATACAGACTACTATAATGAGGCAATATATTTGAACAAGAATGCAGTGGCATACTGTGGTACAGTGAGTGTAGTGTTGGGGAGGTGGGGGGAGAGATATATTAAGGGATTTCAATGAATATTTCAGGTAGTTGCAAATATAATAATGAAATAACAATAAGGAGTATGACAAATGCTTAAAGTTATAAAAATAGTCAACACTGATAATAAACAATCTGCTTTTTATCAGCTGGTTTTTATTTTTATTATAAATGAGTGACAATTGTCATGGGCAAGAGTATAAAAGCAAACAGAAGAGTTTCTAAAATATTTTTAGTTCAACTTTTCTGATATTTAAAGTGGAAAGATGAGGTGTGGTGTGGTGCTTGTGGTGGGATGTAGGCTGTAGGGTATAATTTGAGATTGTGAAAATGGGGTGTGGGGTAAGAGGGAGACAATCATGTGCTGACGAGAGGGGTATGAGGGAATGTGCATAAGACTAAGATTTTTAGGGTGTCTTTAATAGCTCAAGTACCAGTGTCTGTTAAAGACTTCTTGCCAGTTCGGCATGCAGTGTAGGGCCTACATACTCGTGACCAATATACACCTTTGCAGAAGATAAAACGTGTCTCCTAAATAATGACCTTAAGTAAAATTAAAGTAATCTCCTGTACGAGTAAAAAACGGTACAGGAAACTGCTGCCAAGGTGAAATCAATCTGTGAAAATGCCAAGTTACCGAAATCAGAGCAAACAGAAGCATTGAAGGTTAATAAAATACTACATTCCCAAACCATGGCACATAGCTTTAGGCATGCTAGTAATAACATACTAAAGGGAACCAATTTCAAGTTGCATGATTAAGAAGCATGAATCTCCAATACCGACAAAGGCACCTCTGTCTAATTCATCACTAATACTGTCGTATTTTAACAAAGCAGAAATCATAAAAATTAAATGCGACACGACAAAAAAAATTCCTTGAGAAATTAAAAACTTGTGAATCATTACAATTGCTTGTTTTCAACAACACGTGACAATAGATGTGTTACAATGACTAGGCCTAATCCTGAAAGACCGAATTACAAAGTTACATAAAAAAAAGTTACATAAAAAATTTGCCAATACGACTTCTTGTGAACAATTTCTGAAGCCCAAATTACAAAATCAATAGGTTCCTTAATAGCAAAATTTAATACATTACCTTTGCTAACACTTACACATCCAAAAATTTCGATGATCTTCTTTTAAAAAGATTCAAATCCTTTGAAATACCACCAGGGGCCACAGCTGACATCATTATATATTGTCAAATTTATACAAATGTCCCTGTAGATGAAACACTAGCTGTAATTCAAAATATTCTTTTGCACTATGAAAAAGTGCTGAGGGAAGCAATCAAGTTGAGAGACTTGTTAAAAATCTCTAGTCTCTCTACTCCTCTGCATTTAAAAATAAGATATAGTCTCAAGAAACAAGCTAGCCCACAGAATTTCAGCCTTGAGATTTTCGCTTCCAGCAATGTGTATTAGCGATTGTGGTCGTTTATGGTGTTCTGGATACAGCTGTCTGTCTTGCTTCTGTTTGACAGTGTGGAATTTTCAAAAACCATTGAAATGCAGGTTTTTGCAGTCTTGAAAAACTGCTTCATTCTATTCCTTTCCATATTAACGGGTTTTCTTTTCCTGTAATAAAAGAAAAATGTAGGTTATGGCGTAAAATGTAAATGGCAGGGCTAGCTAGTAGGGCCTATACGTTTGCATTTAATATTTAAAAATACCCCTATTTTACGTGTCATGTGAACCTTCAGAGCACTTTCACCCATGTCTCCCATGTTTAGCTCTTTGTTGCAGAAGACGCATAATGCCTTTGTCTTGCAAGAATGTGACTTTATCCATATTCTGTATTCTTTTGTAGTCCATAATATATTAAAAACACACTGACCGTCAGGCATACTTAACAAACCAATAAAACTAAATTATCATTCTTACATAAATCAGCATACACCAACAATTTGTGTTTCGAAATACGGATTTTCGCGCCGTACATTTCGTATTAAAAGTTCGCTGCTTGATCACCGGGAGCGCTGCAGTCGGTCTATTGTAAAGGGTAACGATCAGCTCACCACACTTGAAAAAACGTGACATTTTGACGTCAGACGCTGTATCTGAACGGCATATTACACGGAGAGTATTTGGTCGCTTGTTGCTGGCGTCTGTTGTCGCTTGGCATATGGGCGAATAGCGAATGAATACGCTGATGCAATGACACGCAGCGACTTCAGACGCTAGCGTCTTCGTAAAAACAATTGAAACACGATGTAGCATATGATACATTGTTTTGGAGGTTAAGTGATACCAAACAGTTCTGTTTCCCAAGGTGTGACATCATCGCGAATTTGTATCAGTGATCCATTTTGTAATTTACGTCGATCACAAAATTTCTCGTCATTTTGACGATCGGTTTCCATCTGTGATGACCATTTTTAAGTCTACAGCAAATCGGAAACAACAAATTTAGTAATAGACTACAGTACCCTATAAAACGTAAATAAGGCATTACAGTCATCAATATAAAAAACGCGGTAAAAATATTATACATAATACCTGTTGTTACATTCCTTAATGAAGATACACTTATGCTGTGATGATGCCATATGGCTATATTACATGTATTAATGACTGGAATGCATTATTTGTTTTCTAAGGTAGTCTAATACTCAATGTATTCTTCTGTTTCTGATTTGTTGTAGACTTGAAAATGGTCATCCTGACCTAAACCGGTCATCAAAACACGGAGAAATTTTGTGATCTTTGACGTAAATAAAGATATTAAAAGTTGTGTGTCCCACCAATTGGAATTGGAATCAAATTTCTGAAACTTTATCGAAGTTTTCCAGTATTATGGGACATTAAAAATAGCGATTATTTAAATTTATATTCTTAGAGAGATCGCCATCCTCATGACATTGTTGTAACAGTATAATTTATTGAATACTCATGGACGGTACAACAGATATACAAAGGCACGGTACTGTGGTGGCAAGTCCCGGACACAGCTATGTCTACATGTGAGACCGGCGAGAGCTACACAGGAACTGAGGCACGCCTCGCACACCGCGAGCTCGCCCGGCTGTGGCGGCGCTGCAGGCCCTCAGAGGCGGCGCCATCGTGCGGCGGACTCGGCTGTGTAGTCTCTTTCAGATTCCGCGGATTGACGGGACGTGGTTTGCAGTGGCGCGCTCCAACATCCCTCCCCTCTTCCGGGAAGCCAACATCACAGGTGGAGGCGGAAGATGGCCGGCGACGCTGGATTGCGGCGGCCACGGGAGTCACCCACGTAACCCTGCAGCGGTGGCGATCGCAGCGAGCGCCTCCATCGCCTCGTCTGCGTCTGAGGGGAGTCCAGGGGCACGTACGGTCAGAAGTAGCCACGCCGGCGGCGACTAGGTCGTGGCAGGGTCCCCGCTAGCACAGGTGACAGTGGCGTAGAGGCCGGTCGCATCTCGACGTCGACACTGAAGGAAGACGCCTCCCCTGCCGGTGCTACCCCCACCGCCGGTGCGGGAAACAACACGGCCGCGTCCGTAGCAGGACCCGAGCAGGCAGGAGGCGGGGGCGACGGAGGAGCACTGACCAGAGCGTCGACCTGTGGGGAGACAGGCTGCATCTCGACGTCATCATCAGCAGCCGACTGTTGGTGTTGTGGATGCCCATCCGTAGCACCACTTACCCGAGCCTCGTCGAGTGTCGGCTCCGACAGTAAGGCAGCGGCGTGGCAGTTGAAAGGGGACGAGAACGCAGCAGAGGCTGCCGTCGGCGGGAGGAGGCCAGTGCCACCATGATGTTGGATGGATTCCTCTCTCGACCTCCGAATGTATGGAGGGGTATCCGAGAGTTACAGTCGTGAGATCTGAAGGCGGTGGGGTGGGGCCACACCGAGGATGTAGTTGGTTGAGATGGCGGGAGATCGTCACCCCGTCTGCATCTACCGTGCACATGTCGACCGAGCAAACTCCGTACTACCCCTGGTGTCCACCCTGGGCGGTGGCCATAGGTGGCCTGGTGCGTAGTGCGAGTGTGTGTGGGCACCTCAGGTGCAACAGCATCTGCGGCTGGCGGCTGTGGAGAACCTCCGCTGGGCTTTGACAAATAATTGGTATTGTCCGATAAGTACTAAGAAATAAGGAGAGCGCTGCTTCGGCGGATGACTTTTCCAGGCACTTACGAAGTTGTGATTTAAAAGTTCGCACCATATGCGCTGCCTCCCCATTGGATTGGGGGTGGAAAGGAGCTGAGGTGAGGTGGGAAATACCATTATTAGTGCAGAATTGTTGAAAATAAGAAGACATGAATTGTGGGCCATTATCAGAGACAAGCATCCGAGGAAGGCCTTAAATCGCAAAGATCTGTACCAGGGCTCTGACCACATCATCTGCTGTAGTGGAGCGCATACACACGACGTACAGATATTTAGACAGTGCGTCTACCACCACGAACCACACTGACTGACAAAGAGCTGGCCAAGGCCACATGAATGCGGTCCCAGGGGTGCTCCGGAGTAGACCATGGGAAAAACGTGCACCAGGGGCAGCTTGCAGGGTAGCACACTGAGTGCACATATGAACCAACTGCTCGATAGCGGCATCGATTCCTGGCCAATAGACAAAACGGCGTGCAAGTACCTTCATGCGTGTGATACACCAGTGACCCCGATGTAACAGAGTTAACATACCAGCCCGTAAGACTGATGGAGTAACGACACTAGGCTCGTCGGAATCGGTACTGAGGAGGAGCACACCGTTGGTAACTGACAGCCGGTGTCGAAGTTGGAAATAGGTACGCAGATGGCCAGCCTCTTTGGCGGACAATCGCTCAGGCCACCCGGCGGTGACTTGCTGCAGCACCTCCCGGAGCACAGGCTCCCGACGGGTGGCTTGCGTGACAATTGGCCATAATCTGAAGTCGCTCAACTGCGTCATGCAAACATTCGTCAATCTGAAAAATCGCCACCTCGTCTTTGTTGCAGGAAGGGTTGGGGCCCATGGGCAGACGGGACAAAGCGTCAGCATTGGCATGGTGCGATGAGGGCCGATAATGAATTTCGTAGTGATAGGCACTAAAAAACAGAGCCCAACGTTGGACACGTTGCGAAGTCCGGGCTGGAAGATGAGAACGAGGACCAAACAGTGCCACCAGGTGTTTGTGATCCGTGATAAGGTAGAATTTAATGCCATAGAGGAACACATGAAACTTCTGAACAGCGTAAACAATCGCCAATGCCTTTTTCTCAATCTGAGAATAATTACGTTGGGCATCTGACTGTCTTAGACGTGCAGGCAATGGGCTGCTCGGAACCATCATCCAGTATGTGGGCCAACACCGCTACAATCCCATGCTGAGATGCATCTGTATCTAGGACTAGCTGTCGGCCTGGTGTAAATGTGCCGAGACAAGGTGAAGACTAACATTGATTTGATGCGTTCGAATGCTGCCTCACAAGCGGCAGACCACACAAACGGAACACCTTTCTTTCGAAGTGCGTTCAAAGGATGTGTGATCTCCGCCACGTTAGGAAGAAATTTGGAGTATAATAAATATCAATTAATATGAATAAATAATCCCTGAGACGGATTTACGTCTCAAATATGTCAAAGACATTATTGATGGATGTGAAGCATTGAATTAAAATTTGTGGTGCGGCCGGGAATCGAACCCGGACCTCCATGCTTACTAGACAGACGTCTTAACCGTTAGACTACCACACCACTAACGATTAAGGCGCCTTGGAATAGTCTATGTACGATTTCCCTTAATCGTTAGTGGTGTGGTAGTCTAACGGTTAAGACGTCTGTCTAGTAAGCATGGAGGTCCGGGTTCGATTCCCGGCCGCACCACAAATTTTAATTCAATGCTTCACATCCATCAATAATGTCTTTGACATATTTGAGACGTAAATCCGTCTCAGGGATTATTTATTCATATTAATTCATATTTATATCACCATAACAGGATTGTTCCACCATGTCCATTGCTGAGGTGCTATTCCGCTGCATGGAGAGCCTTGGCAGTAGTGGCAATTATGTTTGGAACAAAGAAGCTGAATTAAAGTTTGTGTTGTGGAGGGAAATCGTACATAGACTATTCCAAGGCGCCTTAATCGTTAGTGGTGTGGTAGTCTAACGGTTAAGACGTCTGCCTAGTAAGCATGGAGGTCCGGGTTCGATTCCCGGCCGCACCACAAATTTTAATTCAATGCTTCACATCCATCAATAAATTTGGAGTAGTAGTACCCAAAAAGGACTGGAGTTCCTGCAAATTCGTTGGACGAGGAAGATGGTGAATCGCCGTAACCAATTCCGACCTAGGGCGGAAGCCATCTCATGACAGCAGGTGTCCCAAATAGTCAATTTCAGGTTGAAAGAACTGTGATTTTTGAAGATTGCATTTGAGGCCTGTCGCGGCAATTTCGTGAACAAGAGCCACAGGTTGTTTAAGTGATCTGTGCGGGAGGAACTGCTGACGATGATGTTGTCCAGATAGTTCGCACAGCACGGAATGTCGTCCAGTAACTTGCAAGAACCGCTGAAATATCGCGGGCACACTCGCGACCCCAAACAGCAGACGTTTGTAGCGGCACAGCTTGAAAGAAGTATTGAGAATCATGAATTGTTGAGACTCAGAATCTAAGGGAAGCTGAAGATACGCTTCTGCCAAATCAATTTTTTCAAAACACTCACCACCCACCAATTTCGCATAAATGTCGTCCGGGCAGGGAATGGGAAAACAATCTATCACTGACTGCGAGTTAACCGTAGACTTGAAATCACCGCACAATCGAAGGGCTCCCATGGGTTTCTTTATTATCACCAGGGGTGTCGCCCACAGGCTAGAGGAAACTGGTTCGATGATACCCAAGCCGTGCAACCGATCCAACTCGTCCTCAACTGCTGCTCGCAAAGCAAAAGGAATAGGCCAGGCGCAACAAAATTTCGGAACTGCTGTAGGTTTTAGAGTGATATGCACCTCGTAACCAATGGCCATTCCCAAACCTGCCGAGAAAAGTGCTCCAAACTCACGACATAGCGAATCCAATTCATTAAACGGTATGGAGTCAGACACAAGATGAACAGCGTCATGAACGCTGAACCAAACGCCGCGAACGCATGCAGGCCAAGAATTAAACGTGACGGCGCGCACTACGTGCTGCTACTCCACCCCAATCGTAAACTGACCGAGCACTGGATTCGGCTGTTCACCATAGCCGACCCAACGACGAGAAGTTTTCACATGAGGCGGCTTCTTAAGTGCCAAATACGTATCCAAATTTACGAGAGAGATGGGGGCGCCGGTATCAACTTGAAAACGGAACGGACGATTTTGAATCAGAAGTGTGACATAAATCTTTGAAGAAGTGATCTGCTTCTGTCCAGGTGCGGTAGACAGTTTACTTCCATTCGGGGCTCGTCAGAATACGGCGGCCGACCACGTGCAGAAGTCCGGCAAACAGCCGCCACGTGGCCTTGTTTACGGCAGGACGCGAACCGAACGCAGCGGAAGGGGCAGCGCGGGCGATCGTGCGCATGAAAACAATCCGGACGAGAGGGAAAGTCACGTCGTCGGTATGAAACGGCGGAAGGTAATCGTGAAGAGCACGTAGACGACGAAGAGCTGGGCGAAGAACGACGCCTGTGGGGGCGCGAGGACTGTACTGCCGCCACCTCTACCATTTCCTCAAACTGATCCGCTGCCGCCTTAGACACCTCAAAAGCTTGTGCCATAGACAAAACCTCGTCAAGGGTGGGATCCTGTAGACCAGGGGCCGCAGGGGGACGAGAACACGTAAACGACGCCAAAAGCAAATCCAGCGGCTGCTGCTGCTGCAGCCACTGCAGCAACGCCGGGTCCATAACGACCGCAACAGAAGAACACGCGTAAGAACGAAGCTCGTCGCCAATTATACTGTTGTAACAGTATCATTTATTGAATACTCATGGACGGTGCAACAGATATACAAAGGCACGGTACTGTGGTGGCAAGTCACGGACACAGCTACGTTTACATGTGAGACCGGCGAGAGCTACCCATGAACTGAGGCACGCCCCGCACACCGCATGCTCGCCGGCCGCGGCGGCGCTGCAGCCCTCAGAGGCGGCGCCACCGCGCGGCGGACTCGGCCGCGGCGCGGCTTTCAGATGCCGCAGAAGGACGGGACGCGGCTTGCAGTGGCGCGCTCCGACAGTTGTGTTTCCTTATTTTATCTTCTACCATTTACAGTAATCTATCAAAATTTTCTTATGTGATCATTGTATTTCTGTAGGCAGGAGGACTTCACACGATAATTCACACAAAATATTTGCCGAAGCACCATATTTATCCCTCCTCGCAGTCCAATTATCCATTTTCTTTTATTTCTCTTACTTTTCCGTTTTGCTTTTGGTAGATTAATTGTTCTTTTAATACTTTTGCGAGAATGACACAGCCAGTATTTATAACTTCCTTCGTCATCTTGACTCGACTGGTGGCTATTTTATACGCTCCCGTATATGACACGGGGCGACCATAAACGCCAGCGAGCGACCAAAAACGCCAGCGACCAGCATCTAAAGTAGCCCACCTCACCCTTCAACTTTAGACGATCGCGTTTCGAAGCAGCGACTTTGTTCGCTGTCCCTGTTTACACGGAGCGAATTTAGCAGCTGCGTCCAAATACGCCAGCGACTAGCGACCAAATTCGCTCTGTGTAATATCTGCCGTGTCTTCAACAGCGGATCGCGAGGGGCGAGCACAACGTGTGCAGCCACGCAAGTCGCACGCAAGTCGCACGCTCATTACGGCCACTCTGACTGATCTCACTCGCCACGCGAATTTATTTCAACCGCCTCCGCACAGACACGGGCATCGACATTTTGTTTAAACTATGTAACGCAACTGTCGGTGCGTCATCGGTTTGCTGGCCTCAACGGTAAGGTTTAGTTCACGTGGTTTTTTATTATTATTATTTATAGGTGTGTTCAAGTGTGTGCCACAAAATGAACTGTAAAAAAGGACAGAAAAGCAGACAAATTTCGTTTTTTAGCCCTACAAGTGAAATAAGAAGCTTTCCAAGATGATAGTTCAAATGTTTTAGCTAGCACATCCAGACCAGATCAGAGTTTAAACAGATATAATATAAATGAGGTGAAAGTGGATTATTATAAAAATGATATCGGACTGTATGTGAAAAATAATTCTTCCCTTTCCGATGAAGAAAAATATAGCGTGTTGTGCAACCCATTGATTCCTTCTGATAAGTGCAGTTTTCCTGTGGCACCCCAATGTGGTAATTGTAAGCGGACGTTCCAAATGAAATGGTTAAGTGACTTTCCGTGGATATCGTATGGTGACAAAGACATGGGTGTATACTGTCGTTTGTGTATGTTCGGACCAAGAGCAGGAGGTAAAGGGAACCAAATGTTATATGCATTCAGTGCTAAGGCTTTTACACAAGGTAAGAATGCAGTTGCCAATTTTAAGCATCATGCAAACCGTTAGTACCATGAAATGTCAGTCGTCAAGGCAGAGGCCTTCAGAAGCGCAATGGAAGGTAAGAGTGAAAGTATCCGTTATGATTGCCTCCAGACTTAAACAACAAGTAGACAAAAATCGAGAGTGCCTTGTACCTATAGTGAAAAATGTCATACCCTGTGGTCGTTAGAATTTTGCTTTTGTTAGCAAAACAACACGAAATACTGTGGGGTCCATAATTACAAATAAAATTGTCGCAAAAGTAAAACAGGGTAGTTATTTTAGTATATTGGTGGACGAGACAACAGATATCAGTGCACAGGAACAGCTAACTTTTTGTGTTTTTATTTAGACATGGAAACTTTAACACTTCGCTTCCAAACAGTTAATGATTTGACTGGTGAAGGACCTACAGAGACAATATTGAACATGTTGAATGAGTTTGGACTTAGTATAAAATATTTACAAGGGCAAGGTTACGACGGAGGAGGTAACATGGCACGGAAACTTCGAGGTGTGCAGTCACGTATTCTCAAAGAACAGTTATTAGCATTATATACCCACTGTTCAAGTCACTGCTTAAATTTACCACTTTCAAAATCATGCAATATGCAAGCTGTTCGAAATGTTTTAGGCACAGTTGGCGAAATTTGTAATTTTGCTTGTGATTCGCCAAAACGAACAAGAGCTTTGCAACAAAAGACAGAAGTAAAATTTCCTGAAGCGAAGGTTGAAGCCCCTTTGCGAGACACGTTGGATAGAAAAACATGATAGTGTTTTGTTGTTTCGTGAAATGCTCCCCGCCATAGTAGATTTTCTTGAGAATGTCATTTCTAACACAGAAGGAAAGAGGTTAACTTTCGCAAATGGCATGTTGTTTGCAATGACTCAATTTCAGTTTCTTGTGACTTGGGAAGTAGCTGAACTGATGTCCGTTACGTTACCACTTTCACCCCAACTTCAAGATCCCAGCATTGACTTGTCTCAGGCATACAGGATGGCAGGTAATACAGTGAATAAACAATCGTCAAACACAGAGAGCTAACATCCCAACTGCAGCTCCTTGCATGTGTTATCGCACAACAGTGTACATACCATTGTTAGATTTCCTCGTGCCTGAGCTTAGTGAACGTTTCGGCAAAGAAAAACATGAGACTGTGTTGAACGTGCAAGGACGTCTACCAACATTTCTCTTTAGACCGGATACCGATAAAGAGCGTATTCTAGAAGCTGCAACTACGTATGAAAGTGATTTGCCAGATCCTATCCTTTAACTTAAAGGAGAACTATTGAAGTTACATCATTTATAAAATGTGCACTCAGTTTTCGTGTCCTTCAGGAAAAGTGTGTTTGAGTGGCTCTGACGTTTTTATCTTATGAAACGAGCTAGCATGGTAAATAACACTTCAACAATGACGAGAACGTAATTTGCAATTGAAAGAGAACACGTTATTATAGTTTGTATTATAATAATATGAATCATACCTGTCAATATTGGTGATACGAAGGTTCGTGGCCTGACAACTTATGTGATGACATGTCCAATAGCAACGCACTTCCTCCTTGATTCTCGATTTTTCTTACTTTTTTCAACATAACCTCCTCAAGGAAGGTTTGGAGGGATTGTGAGAGAATCTGCATCCTTCAAGAAGGTACCTCTTGTCAGGTATGTATTATAATTGTACACTTCACTATGAATATCTCAGCAGCGGGCTGCTGCCTACACGTTGACCGCCACAGCATTCCGAGCGCTTACAAATATTTATCAACCAATTGTGAGGAAACTATTCAATGAAAAAGTGTCACTTCTTTACATCTTAAAGTGTGATATATTCGCTCAATTTTGATCTCACTTTCTACTGTGCTAAATCAAATTAACCCCTTCAGACCCTCTGTGCATAATTATGCCGAACTACATTTAATTACTTTTGCATGCGAGAAATACGTTCTAATGCAAAGGTGGCACTGAAAGCAGCGGCAGTCAATTCTAAAAAGTCAAAAACGTATGCACATATCCTTTCAATACATAACACGTTTCTAGGCCGCAAAAATAAAAGTAGTTGGGCATATTTTTGTACGTCAGATCTGAAGGGATTATAAGTAAACTATTGCACACAATTTTGAAAATTTCAGACGAAAAATCACATTGAGAGACTTTGCGTATAGTTCATTTTAACGCATACAAAGCTGCGGATGAAATGTAGGTAAGATATCTAAATTTTATTGAAGATTGAGAGCACAACGATAACTCATTTCATTCTCGAGATACAGGGTGTTACGTTCGACGGACAGACGCATTTCTGTCCATGCGGACTGGCGGCTCTACGAAATACTCATCCGACTTACAGCTTCGTTTGTAGCTTCAGCCTATTATTGTTCAAAGCTCGCTTATCTTTTAAATAGTACATTCCTTCAAAACGAGACATACTTCCTGTGAGTTGGTCTGGATAGAGGTTATACCTGACAACCGGAATAAATTAATAACTGGATTTTTTTATCGGCCTCCTGACTCAGACGATGCGGTTGCCGAAATGTTCAAAGAAAGCTTTAATCACATTTCAAATAGGTATCCGAAGCATACTGTTATAATCGGTGGCGACTTTAATTTACCCTCGATATGTTGGCATAATTACGTATTCAAAACCGGCGGCAAGTATAAAACATCGTCCGAACTAGTTCTGAATGCTTTTTCTGAAAACTACTTCGAACAATTAGTTCATGAACCCACTAGAATAGTAAGTGGTTGCGAAAATATCCTTGATCTCCTAGCAACAAATAATCCTGAGCTAGTAAAGAGCATCAAAACAGATACAGGGATTAGCGAGCATCGAGTTGTAGTAGCGAGACTGAATGTCGAAATGAGAACTAAAAATATGAGTGTAGATCAGTTGTGGCTTACTTTCAGACATAATATCAGTAGCAATCGAGAGATTTATACCAAATAAATTAATAGAAGAGGGGGCTGACCCCCCCTCCCCCTTGGTACACAAAACAGGTCAGATCACTGTTGCAGAAACAAAGAAAAACGCATGAAAAATTTAAAAAGACAGAATCCACAAGACTGGCAATCTTTTATTGAAACCCGCAACCTAGCGCGGACTTCAATGCGAGAAGCCTATAGTAGTTACCACAACGAAATCGTGTCTCGTAATCTTGCAGAAAATCCAAAGAAATTCTGGTCATATGTGAAGTACACTAGCGGCAAAATACAAACAATACCTTCACTACGCGATAGCAATGGTAATACTACCGATGACAGTACTGCTAAGGTAGAATTATTAAACACAGCTTTCCGAAATTCGTTCACCAAGGAAGACGAAGTGAACACTCCAGTATTCAATCCAAGAACAGTTGCCAGCATGCGAAACTTAGAAGTAGATGTTCCTGGAGTAGTAAAACAACTTAAGTCACTAAACAAAAATAAATCTTCCGGGCCAGATTGTATACCAACTAGATTCCTCTCAGAGTATGCTGATGCAATAGCTCCGTACTTAGCTATAATTTACAACCGATCACTCAGCGAAAGATCCATACCCAAAGATTGGAAAGTTGCCCAAGTTACTCCAATATTCAAGAAAGGCAATAGGAGTGATCCCCAAAGTTACAGGCCTATCTCATTGACTTCGATTTGCAGTAGGATTCTAGAACATATACTTTGTTCGAATATTATGAACTACCTCGAAGAGAACGACCTATTAACCAGTAGTCAACACTGATTCAGAAAGTATCGCTCTTGCGAAACACAGCTTGCCCTTTATTCACATGATGTGTTAAGTGCCATCAACAAGGGATCTCAAATCGATTCCATATTTCTGGATTTCCGGAAGGCTTTTGATACTGTACCCCACAAGCGGCATCTAATGAAATTGCGTGCTTATGGAATATCTTCCCAATTGTGCGATTGGATTCACGATTTCTTATCAGAAAGGACACAGTTCGTTGTAATTGACGGTAAGTCATCGACTAAAACAGAAGTGATATCTGGCGTTCCACAGGGAAGCGTTATTGGTCCCCTACTCTTACTCGTGTTTATAAACGATTTAGGAGACAATCTGAATGGCTCCCTTAGACTGTTCGCGGATGATGTTGTCGTTTATTGGTTAGTGAAGTCAACAGAGGATCAAAAGCAACTGCAAAGCGATTTAGACAAAATTTCTGCATGGTGCGAAAATTGGCAATTGACACTAAATAAAGAAAAGTGTGAAATAATACACATGACCAATAAAAGAAATCCGCTTAACTTCAATGACGCGATAAATCAGTCTAACCTTAAGGTCGTAGATTCTACCAATTACCTAGGAGTTACAATTACGAACAACTTTGACTGGAAAGAACACACAGAAAATATTGTGGGGAAGGCGAACCAAAGGTTACGTTTCATCGGCAGAACGCTTCGAAGATGCACCAGCTCCACCAAAGAGACTGGCTACATCACACTTGTGCGCCCTCTCCTGGAGTACTGTTTCCCCTTGTGGGACCCTCACCAGGTGGGACTGACGGAAGACGTTGAGAAGGTTCAGAGAAGGGCAGCTCGTTTTGTTATATCACGTTACGGGGGGGAAAGCGTCACGGAAATGTTGCACGAATTGGGGTGGAAATCATTAAAAGAAAGACGTTCTTCATTGTGGCGTGATCTGTTTGCGACGTTTCAATGACCGACTTTTAGTTCTGAATGTGAAAATATTTTGCTAGCACCCACCTACTTAGGGAGACATGACCATCACAATAAAATAAGAGAAATCAGATCGAAAACGGAAAGATTTAGGTGTTCTTTCTTCCCACACGCTATTAGAGAATGGAACGGTAGAGAAAAGTTATGGAAAGTGGTTAATGAACCCTCTGCCAGGCACTTGAATGTGATTTGCAGAGTATAGATGTAGATGAACGAAGTAAATTTGGAATCGAGACATTCCTGTTGTGGGACTGTAAAACTGAATACATTTTGGTCTCATTGTAGCCACAGGCACAACATCAGAAATTGAAACCCATAATTTACTAGAAACCGGCATTTGTAAAAGATGTGTCAAGTACAGCCCACACAAGTCTCACCTTCTCACAAAATTCGCCATATTTACGGGTATTTTTGTAGACTTTGAAAACAGCAGGTAGCTGAATTTTTTTCTTTCACATCCCTGTGTTGCCAACCTATGAAGTATTAAGGTTCATATTCATTATGCGTTTACATTAGGAGATACAAGAATGAAATTTTACCCTTTTTTGGGGCGTTAGTTACGCGTTAAACTTTGATTCAAGTTACCTAGCATTGTTTGCCTGCGTTGGATGACCAAATACACTTTTCTGAAATTAAAAATAATGATATTTCTAATCAGCCTACTTTTGAAAGTTTTACAGAACATAGCTCTTTGCAAAATAAGGTTAAAATACCGTATTTTTATCCTTTTCTAAAAATCTCCAATTTTGCACCTAATTTAGTCAGTATTGGAAAGCGGCACATAAACTAAACTTGTATTGTTAGGTTAGCACTTGCCAAGTTTCACGTTCGTCATGGCATTAGTTCCTGAGATATAACACGCCAAGCTAAGGTTTTTGGGTGCTGATTTTTTTTTTTTTTTTCTTACCAACTAACTATGTATAGAACGGAAAATTCTTTTCTATATTATTCCTATGAGACTGCCTACAGTTGTAAATAATAGCCACATTTCATCTTCTTCAACGAAATAGGGCCCCGAGTTTAAAGACTTACGTTAGGAATTGACGCTCTCCCTACGCGAAATCGCGGATGGCGTCAAACAAATGATTATCTCGGCCAGTATTGCTTCCACAAATCTTAAAGATTACCATTGTTCAGTTTGGACGTGTTTGAATGTTCACATAAAATTGCCCGTGTGTTCGAGATGGAATATGCTCCGAAATTAGGCGATTTGTCACACAGGAGTAACATATACATTATGACTGGCGAGCAATCATTTCCAGATTGAAAGCCATGGAGTAAGTTTCCATATATACACTACGCTTATATGCAACACATCTTCCGGAAGACGAAAACCGATTTCTGTCAACCGTATTTCACCGTCGTGTTTACATGACATAGCCGAAATCTGATTTCCTAGCCCACTTAACCCTTAACGTTCCAGGTGCGGTATCACAGAACGAAAGCGCTTATTGTTGGTCTGTTGTTGGAAAAGGGTGGGGGGGGGGGGAGGATATTACAGTGTTGTGAAATCGTTGCTTCCAACACTTGCACTGTTTTCCATTGTCAGTAGCCACTATAACGCGAGACGGAGAAATATTATTACATCTTTTGTGCTAGCGGTCTCTGAGGCCGCACGCGGGCCTTTGCGTGATGGATTCAGCACCGAGCTCTTTCCTCTACTGCGCATGTTACAGACCATCATTTTGAGGGTAGTGCTTTGAAATGGTCTGAAGACCCTTTAGGAAGTGATGTGCGATCGGACAGTTACTATGAGGTTCAAAGTGAACAGAATTCAGTCTCAGAACAGTGTATTGGCACATTTGGACAATATATATTTTTCAGGGTACTTTCCCCTGGCGCCATTCGCAGAGGTGTGCCAAATTGCCTCTTTGGACGTGGAGAGGACGGGCAGAAAGAGGGGCGTCACTATCGAGATCAATCACAAAGAAGTGAACCCCCAGTCAAGTGAAGCACCAGCTCCCACAGGCTGAAACTGTACTTTTTGCTTTATTATAATTACATTAATTTTGTTATTTGATTTTTACTATTAAAATGTCTAGTGGTAGAATGCAATGTTTTGTATGACATACCACTTTTTACACTCGCAGTTCTGAGTATACAGTATCTCCTCTAAGTGCATAGTGGCCAATCATATGAGATACGACAAATGTCAGAATTTTTGTTTACGATTACTGTTCAACTCACTTGTACAGTTGTTCAGTTGTTCCGTTATGCTTATTCTTGGTAGAGCTGTCCCTCGACGATGGCGGCGGCGGCGGCGGCGGAGCCTCAACGCAAGCAGCGGAGTCTCGACGCGGCGGCGGCGGCTGGGGGCGGCGGCGGCGGCTGGGGGCGGCGGCGGCGGCGGCGGCGGCGGCGGATCCTCAACACCAGAGGTGGAGTCTCGACGCGGCAGCGGCGGCGGCGGCGGCGGCGGCGGCGGCGGCAATGGAGTAATTCCTGGAAGAAACAATTTTTTACTTTCGTATTAAGTCACTAGAACAGTAAAGTAATACATTTCATGAGCCACTCTTTGGAAATGATTAACAGTGATGGTGATGGTGGCAAGTAAGAGAGTAGGGTGCACGACATCGAGATCTTTAGCGCCCGGACAGAAACAGAGTGAGACGAGTATCAAACGAGGTAAGAGAAACAAATTAAATGAGGCGATAAAATCATTCGTATCACAGTTACCGAGAGAGGACTAGGTAGGTTACTACGGCTGGCTGACAACGCAAGGAGGAACTCAGCCAGCCTCTCAGCTTCAAATCAGAATCTCCAACCTAAAACTTTAGGCCAGAGTGCAGACGCCTCACAAAATCTTAAAACCTTTTTTCACACTCTTCTCTTCATCAGCTAAAACGGAGGCAGATCACCACTAAGATTGGCTTCTGCCCTCACAGCACGGTATAAAGTGCACTCGACTGAAGTGTGGCGTATAGTAAGTTGCGAACCACAGGCATTACAAAACGGAAGATCTTCTTGAAGTAAAAACTAGTGCCCGATTCGGAGCCGCGTCGGTCACTTTGTGCCGTCTTTGTGACTGGCAGGAGGTTCGCCACTGCCGGACAGTGTTTCACTGACCGCAGCTTATTGCCTGTCACTGACAGCCATGTGTATTCCCACAGTTGAGAGCCAACCACAGAGAGAACATGATGCAGGGGAATGGCAGATCGTATTATGTTGTAGTCGCTGCAAGCCGGCTTTGCAGACCTATCAGCCAATACATTTCTCCCAATTCCCACACGCCCAGGTACCCAGCAGAATGACATCTGCTTACCCTGCCGCTGGAGGGAGTACCGCTGGTCCTGCATGAGCTGTGGCATCCTCTCATCTTGATATAGACTGTTCTGTGATTGTAGTGGACTGAGTGAATTGGAGCGGTTAATAAACCGTGTGTTCCGTACACGCCACATTTCAGGCTATGTCATCAGAATCATGTGAAGCTCTGCTGTGAAGACAGAAGGCTGTTGGGAGGCGAATCCTGGGAACACCATGGAAAAGCCGAGGGAATCCCCAAGCTTGCGGCCATCGGTGTAGATGTAAAATCAGGAGTGCAACGTTTCTTAAAACTGGCCAAGTGTAAAATAATGCTGAGCTGCCGAAGGAGCCAGAGAGGAAATCTGCTCCAACCTCTATGTAATACGTTAAAATCAGGTACACCAATCTGTGAGAAAAGCCTTCATTCAAATCCCCAAGGTTCGTGTTGCCTTTTGCTGAGTACAAAACAACCCGGCCATAGGTGGCCGAGCTACACTATGGTATGAAGGTACATGCAGCATTGACAACATTTTGTATCCCTGTCACCCCAGGAGACGTTGTCGCTTGATGGACAGTGGCAGCTCAGCAGCCTCAGCACAAAGGCTCGGAATGGGGCCAGTTCTAAAGGCCCCAGTAGCCAGCCGAATCCCTTCATGTTTCACCATGTCCAGCATCTTCAAATAAGAGGGTTGGCAGAGCCGTACACCATGCATCCGTAATCGAGGCAAGACCACACGAAGGCCTGATAAAACCGAAGCACACAGGTTCTATCTGCACACCATGAATTGTGGCTAAGACATTTTAAAATACTCAGTGCCTTGAGGCAAAGTTTCTTCAGGTCCTGCAGGTGTGGCTAACCACTTTAGTTTTTTGTCAAAAATTAGACCCAAAAATCTCGCTGTTTCTTTAAACTGTAGGGCAGTGTCCCTCATCCTCAGATCTGGTAAGTTTAAAATAGAGTAGGAATAGTTAAAAGGAAACACACGGACTGTTCGGTCGGAAAGTTAAAACCACTCTTCTTCGTCCAGTCATCCAATCGTCTAAGAGTGACTTGCAACTGACGAGTGGTCGTTTCAAGGCTAGAAGAAGAGCAAAATATCGAGAAGTCATCAACAAATAACGAACATTGAACAAGACTTTTGATGACAGACGTAAGATTGTTAATTGCTATGGCAAACAAAGTCATGCTTAAAACGCTACCCTAACGAACACCGTTCTCTTGGATGGATGGATGGATGGTTTGATTTATAAAAGGACTACTCAGGGAGTCACTACAAATAACTAAGGACTCCCCAGGGCAGGAACGGATATGTTGAAGTGCGTGGTGGATGGCTACCAGCTCTGCAGTGAATACACTGCAGCCATCTGGCAGAGAGCCGAACTCATTGTGTCCTGCAAGCGTATAAGCAAACCGACATGACCAGCTACCATCGAGCCGTCGGTGTACACTACTGTAGAGCCCCGGAAGCTGTCAGTAATTGTTAGGAACTGGCGATGAAGGGTCTCGGCGTGGACTGAGGTTTTAGAGTACCGTGACAGGTCCAGCCGAAGGTGAGGCCACCGTATACACCATGGTGGTGTACGCGACTGGTATCTGAATGAAGAGGGGACAGGAACAGACTCCAATTGATTCAGTAGAGACCTCAAACGGACACCAACTGTCAACCCTGATCTCGGCCGACTCTGTGGAATGTGGAGTTCAGTTTGAGAAAAGAGTAGATGGTGGTTTGGGTGGTTAGGTAAACCACAGTTGGTAACAGCATAATTTGCAAGCAGCTGCTGTCGCCTGATATGCAGAGGATGTACACCGGCCTCCACAAAAAGACATTTCACAGGACTCGTTCAAAAGGATCCTGTTGCAAGCCTAGCCCCACAGTGATGGATTGGGTCCAACATCTGCAGAGCTGAAGGTGATGCTGAGTCATAGGCAACGCTGCAATAGTCCAGTCTGGACCGAACAAGCGCCTTATAGCAATGCAGCAGCGTATTGCGGTCTGCTCCCAAAATGGTGTTGCTAAGACAGTGGAGGGCACTAAGGTGCTTGAGCTGACGAATATGGGGAAGCCATGTCAGCCGGTCGTCGAACGCTAACCCAAGAAATGATGCGTTTCCACTACGTTAAGTAGTTGGTCATCAAGGTAAAGTTCTTGAAGTGGGTGTACAGTTCGATGCCGACAAAAGTGCATAACGCACGTCTTGGCGACAGAGAACTGGAAACCGGGGAGAGTGCCCATGCCTGTGCGTTCTATATGGCTCTCTGCAGCTGGCGTTCAGGAACACGCATCCTTGAGGAGCTGAAATATATGCAGAAGTCGTCAGCATATAGGGATGGAGATACTGACGAACCTGCTGCCGCTGCTAGGCCATTAATAGTGACTAAAAACGGTGGAACACTCAACACAGAGCCCTGGGGAACCCCACTCTCCTGGATGTGCAACGAGTTACGAGATGCGCCGGTATGCACACGGAAGGTTCACAGTGCTAAAACGTTTTTTATAAAATGTGAAGCGAGCCCCAAAGACCCAACCATGTAATGTTCTATGAAAGTTTTCTGCCTTTTAAATAATAGTACCCCCACGCATTTTAGTGTGGCGCACGGTACCTACTCGGCCATCGACATAACAATTTGCAGCCCTAGTCTCTTCCCATCTGTCCACTGGCGAGTACATGATTTGTGTGGTAGTGACCACCTTTCGATCTTCTTGTCACTACCACCGCGTCAGTCCACTGAACACTTGCTCCGATGGGCGCTCAATAAGGCTGATTCGGACATTTCTAACTCTGCTGTCATTGTTGGTTCTCTGACACTTCCTAACATCAATGTGGTGGTCGATGGCATTACCTCAGCCATTATTTCGGGATCAGCCCGGCGGAAGAAGTTGCCCTGGTGGTCGCCAGAGATTTCTAATGCCAGTAAAGACCGCAGGCGCGCTTGACAGAGTCACAAATGGCACCTGTCTCTGGAAAATCTCATTGTTTTTAAAGAGCTTCGTGCCCAAGCCCGAGAATTGGTTAAACGACGCAAGCAGGAGTGCTGGGAGAGGTATGTGTCTACCATTGGCTCCTTTACCTCTCCATCCCAGGTGTGGACGAAGATCAGGCGTGTTTACGGTTACCAGCGACCTTTCAGTGTACCTGGGGTTTCCATAAACGGAGCAGTCTGTAGTGATCCACAGGCAGTTGTGGAACACTTCACTGCGCACTACATGCAGAATTCAGCTTCTGTGCATTATCCATTAGCATTTCGCACCTTCAAAGAACCCCTGGGCCAGACCGCATACACCACCAGATATTAAAACACTTGTCTGAGAAGTCGAAGCACCATCTGCTAGCTATGTTTAACCGCATTTGGGGCGATGGTCTTTCCCTCTCAATGGAGAGAGAGCACCATTGTCCCGGTGCTCAAACATGGCAAACAATGGCACAGCTACAGACCCATCAGTCTCACCAACGCTCTTTGCATATTGCTAGAGCGTCTGATGGGCCGCTGGCTATGCTGGCTCCTTGAGTCTCGTGGTCTGTCTCCATGTCAGAGTGGTTTCCGCAAAGGGCGCTCAGACTTGGACAACCTTGTCCACCTTGAGTCCGCCATCCGCCATTCGATAGCAGTAATTTTTGATTTGTCCAAGGCTTATGATACGATCTGGCGATAGTAAAGACTCGACATTCTGCCACTGTCAGTAATCACGGTACCACCCCACAATGGGTTATGAGTATTGAAATCACCCAATACCAAGTAAGGTTGGGGCAGTTGGGCAATCAGAGCAGCCAGCACATGTTGGTGGTGTTCTGTATCAGGAGAGAGGTACACGTTGCAGATGGTAACGTCCACCACAACATGTACCCTGACAGCCACAGATCCAAGGGCGTCTGGAGTGTAATAGCTTCGCTGTAGATGGAACGAAGGACGTAGGTGCAGACTCCACCTGACGCACTATCACAGTCTGTATGATTTCTATAGTAACCCCGATAGACACTTAAGGTGGGAAACCATTTTCTTGCAGGGCAATGCAGAACATGTGAAGCGCTGTGAAGTTGTCGTAGCTCAGCTAAGTGGGGAGAGAGGGGGGACCACTGCAATTCCACTGGAGTATGCAATCTTTTAGAATAAAGGCCATGAAGGGACAGCTAAAACACCTTATACCATAGGTTCATCTGCTGGCGCTGACAGGGAACCTAGAGAATCAGAACCATTGATTCGGAGGAGTTGAGAGCGAGATCCTCAGCGGACATAAGGAGCTCAATCCCGTCATCAGAGGTAGAAGATGTACGAAGGTGTGACTAATGCCACAGAAGAGTCATTTTTCTTCTGTTTCTGCTTCTTCTCCTCTCACTGCCCTTTAGGTTTTAAGTGCCGGGAGGGCTTCTCAGACACGGTATAAGGGCCCGACACAGATTGCGGAGCCCTTTGACAACGAATGTGTGGATCCGTCAGCCATACAATGGTCGTTGAAGCATGCACAGAGCTTACGGTGTAGTGGACTGTTCGTGAGACACAGCCCACGGCTCAGGCCCCGAGGTTCGCCAAGCCTGTACTCAGAAAATTAATGCCAAGCCCCTGAGGGGCCGTTCTCTTGCTCTCGACGATCCGAGAGCGTGTCACTGACTCGACACCTAAAATAGCATGGAGAAAGAAAGGACACAAAATCCGCATTCATGGAGCTGCCCGAGGATAAGATGCATCCACGAAGTATCGTAGGCTCATTCAGTGTCAAAAAAGATACCCAAAAGGTGCTGCCGGCCTAGGAAAGCCTCTTTTATAGTCGTTTCCAGGAAGGTCAGGTTATCAAAGGTGGGCTGATATTTCTTGAACCCACACTGGAAAAGCCACATACCTGGATTCTAACATCCAGATGTGGCGGTGGTTGACCATCCGTTCTAAGGTCTTTCCCATGCAGCTAGTGAGGGCGATGCCATGATAACTACTCGGGCTCTTATGGTCCTCTGCTGGTTTTAAAAAAGGAACTAAAACTGCTTCAGGCCATGAGTCGGGAAAACAACCTGACGCCCAAACAACATTAAAAAGTGAGAGTAGTAGTACTCTCTTCCTTTCCGTAAGGTGTCGTAGTATACAATAATTTTTTTGTGGTTTTTAGGGCGCACAACTACTAAGGTCATTAGTGCCCGAATCAAAACTGGGATATACCCAAGGATAATAAGACTATATAAAAACAGCTAAAAACATAGAATAAAAAACAACAAAGCGAAGAGCTAAATGTCCCTTGACAAATTGGTCAAATTGATAAAATCGAATACTCGAGCAACAGCCCACACGTCATCAGCTAAAATTGCTTCCAATGTGTCCGGCAGATGTAGTGCAAGCCGAACAGGACTAAAATTTGAACACAATAAAACATGGCGCACCGACAGCGGGTGGCCACAGGAACATAACGGAGTGGGGTCACCACTGAGAAAGTGGCGGTGGCTGAACCGGCAATATCCGATCCGCAACCAAGCCAAGATGATCTCTTCTCGTCGCGAGCGGCGTGTTGAGGTCATCCAAGCCACCGGGAGTGGTTTAATGGTCCAGAGCTTATTATTAGTAAGTGAAGACCACACATTATGCCACGACGATATAAGGCGCCGCGAAAGAGCCCCTTGAATATCATGCGATGGGACACAGTACGTAGCTGTCCGACGTAAGAGAGTTGCAGCCTTGGCAGCGGCATCAGCAGCCTCGTTACCAGGCATGCCTGTGTCGCCAGGTACCCACAGGAGGTGAACGCGAGGGCCGTCAGAAGCTAATAACTGAAGGGAGCGGTTGATTCGGTGCACAATAGGATGGGCTACAAAGGGGTCGCTCAGACTCTGGATGGCGCTGAGCGAGTCAGAGCAGATAACGTAAGAAGGAGAACGGTGTCGACGGATGAAGAGTACAGCCTGATAGAGGGCAAAAAGCTCCGCTGTGAAATTTGAGCAGTGGGCATTAAGCCTGTACTGGTAACAGTCATCCCCGACGACAAACGCACATCCGACACCATCATTGGTCTTTGAACCATCCGTATATATGAAAACTGAGTTTTCGAGCCGTGCACAAAGTTCAAGGAACCGCGAGCAGTATGAAGCTTCCAAAGTGCTCTCCTTCGGGAGTGAGGCGAGTTCGACGTGAACGCGAACTTGAGCCTAAAGCCAAGGTGGCATTGGGCTCTCACCTGTTTGAAATTTGAAAAGTGGAAGGGAGAGTAAAATCGAGCTGCCGAAGCAAACGACGAAAGTGGACTCCAGGAGGGAGAGGGCAGTTGCGGACAGCCCATATAGGCTATCGACGGAGTCATTAAAGAATGAGGTATAGGAAGGGTGGTGGGGCATCAACAGCATATGGCATGTGTACCGACACAGCAATATGTCGTGTCGATAGGTTAAAGGTAATTCGGCAGCTTTGGCATAGAGACTGTCAACCGGGCTAGCGTAGCCGCCGATGGTGGCTCGATTTAGGTGGCGTAAAATGGATGACAGTACAGAAGAGTACACAAACCTCCCGTAATCCAGATTGGATTTGACAGTAGACCTACAAAGGTGTAGCAGGACGGTACAATCCGCGCCCCATGATGTACCACTAAGAACACACAGAAAGTTGGGGGAACGAGTACAGTGGACAGTAAGACATGTGGTGACCAGCTGAGTTTCCTATCCAACATTAGCCCTAAAAATGTCGTCGCCTCCACAAATAGGAAAACAACAGGGCCGAGATGTGAGATGCTGGAAGAAACTGTCTGTACCTCCAGAAGTTGATGCAGCCCATTTTTTCATGGGAGATACTGGAGCCATTTGCGACACTCCAGGATTAGAGACTGGCAAGGCAATGCTGAAGACGACACTCCAGGAGACATGTTCTCTGAGAGCCACAATAGATCGTGAAGTCATCCACGAACAGGGAGCCTGAAACATCAGCTGGGAGTCAATCTATAATCGGGTTGATTGTCAATGGCGAAAGTGCTACACTCAAGATGGAGCCCTGTGGCACCCCATTCTCCTGGCAAAAGGTGTCCAACAAAACAGAGCCCATTCGTACCCTGTACATTCGATCTTTTAAAAAGGCACAAATAAAGAGGGGGAGACAGTCGCGAAGACCCTATGTATGCATGGTGCAGATAATGCCCGCCCGCCAACAAATATTGAAGAACACAGCCGTCTGACGCTTTCGCAAAAAGTTATTCATATTGAAGGTCGACAAGATAATCAATAGCACAGTGATGCCTTCGTAACCCACATTGGACATTACTGAAGTGTCGGTATTCGGTATTCCAGTATCCAAACCAGCCAAGCATTAACCATGCACTCCATTACTTTACAGACACAGCTGGTCAGGGAAATGTGGCGATAACTGGAAGGAAGATGTTTGTCCTTCCCAGGTTTGGGTATGGGGACAACAATTGCTTCACACCAACAAGTTGGAACTTCACCATCAGTCCAGACATAATAAGTGCAAAGAAGAAAGCATTTACCTGCAGGGGAGAGGGTCAACATCTGAATACGAATGGCATCAGGCGCCGGGGCAGAGGGCAGGGAGAGGGCAAAGGCACATTCTAGCTCCTGCATGGTGGAAGTAGCATTGTAACTTTCACGATTGGGAGGCCTGTTTTTGAGGAGGAAGGCAGAATCGTAATTAGCTGAGCTTGAGACCTCAGCAAAAGATCGGCCCAAAGCATTGGAGATATCAATGGGTTCCACGAGAACTTTGTTTGCTATGTTCATGCCGAGGATTGGGGAATGGACCTTAGTGCCAGATAGCCAGCTTAGGTTACCCCAGATGACTGACGATGCAGTAAATCTATTCAAAGAACTAGTGAAAGCAGTCCAGCAAGCTTTTTTGCTTTCTTTAATGACACAACGGCATTTAGTTCGTAGACTTTTCTAATTAATACAATTTTACAAAGTAGGCCGACATTGAAAGAGAGAGAGCACGTCGCCGGGCTCCAATAGAATCGCTACATGCTTCATTCCACCAGGAAACTGGGACCCTACACGAAGAGGTGGAAGTTCGGGGTACGGAATATTAGGCGGCGGTGAGGATGACGTCCGTGAGGTAGTTGACCTGACTGTCACAGCTGGGGAAGTTCCGATCGTGGAAAACCGCCATGGAAGAATATAGCCCCAAGTCAGCTCTGGAGATATTCCAGCTGGTGGAACATGGGGAAGTGGTACGATGTAGTAGAGAAATTATACAGGGGAAATGGTCACTCGAGTACCTATCAGACAGAAGATATCATTCGAAACGATGCACAAGTGGAGTAGTGCATATTGTGAGGTCCAAATGGGAATAGGTATATGTCGTGAATATGGTAACGCCGGTTTCGCCCCACTGAAAATCGCTCGTCAATGATAGTGTCATCGACGCCAAGGTACCCCTCTCCACCCTCGGCCAATTGTCCGACCGCAGATCAAAGGATGCCGCCACCCGGAAGGACGAAAGATGTTTGACATCACACACACAGCCGCCCCCCGACATGTCTGTACTTACGCGTCCCCCACCCTCAGCCACACACCTGGCCGACACGCCGCCGCCAGACGCCACCCCCTCCACCCTCGCGACCGCTTCTCAAAGGACGCCGCCACCCGCCCTACCCAGAAGGACAGAACAAACGATAACGCACTTAGTGATGATTGCCATGACCGCATCGACGTCTCTAAACAGCTCTGCCCCCGCCAGCTGCCCCCTACGCCCAGGACAGGGGCATGCTGCACTCTTACGGCGACTGCGCCCGCCAGGTCAGCAGCCAATTAAATTGAATATTTATTAAGCGCGCCGCGAGACACTGCAGCGATCCATACGCAAAATCTCTATGTTTTTATTCACATATAAAATTTTTACTTCTGACAACCTATAACAATTCCGCCGTTTATTATTTGCGGAAAATAAACCTACCATATTGTTCTACGTATATATTTAACATTTCGGTGTAATGCTAAAAAAAAAAAAAAAAAACAATTTTAAAAATTGTAATACTCTCTCTTTAGCGACCATTTTTAAGGTAAATAGATACATAGATCAACTAAGTACACGTAACAATTTTCGATGTATAAGCGCCTTCTATATCTTAACCCGCAACCAGTAAATCGACAGGTACAGGGAAAGTTCTAAAATCTCTCCCTCACACACCTGAGCACGTGATCCCAAACCCCTCCTCCTCCACTACGAAACTGACGAGAGTCTGATCCTCTGAGATTCACACGGGACCACATTTATATATTATTACGCACTGCATCTAGGTTACAAGTTCTCTGTTTAGCACACTCCAGTTACGGTAAACGCGTTTGTAAATATTACATTTCTTTTCTGCAGGAAGAAACATATTAGAGCAAAATCTCTCCCTGGCGAAGACGCGCCCGATTTCCGCAGCTGACCGTAACAGGTGTTTCATGGCCGGAATCTATTGTGAAAGAATCCTTTCGCCTACTGCGTACACAGAATTCTGACAGCACTCCTCCATTAGAGCTCAAATCACCCATACTTTGTGACGTCTGGGTTTTGGACACTAATATCTTACCGCAAATGAGATTCTTTTTCCTCTGCATTTGACCCATCCGTTCTTAAACCTAGATATTTCCTTAGATCGATGCATCGGTATCTCTCGACCAGTTCTACGCCTTCCGACAATATTCTTCTGAACACTCTTATTTTAACTTGACCCGTTATTTCCTGGTTATAACACTGCGTGTACACCGCCAACTCTTATGATACCCGCAATTCCGTATGAAACACTAGGTTATGCATAAAACGACTGGTTGTTAACTGTGGTTATTCAATCGGTTTTTAACTCTGCAAAGGGCTGCTCCAACACCCAGTCCCCAATATTTGGATACAATGTAGCCCTTCTCCAAATGAGAATGCAACAGGTATATCGTGTGTTCCGCTAATTTCGGTCAATACAACGACGCGAGACCAATCCCTCGGGCTGTTTAGTGTAAAAGCAAATATTGTTTAAGGCGTAATCGTAGCTAGATTTCTCCACATTATCTGTTTAAGCCGGGCTTGCACATATGCAATACCTCCTTTAAAGCCTTTGTCTTCGCCATATAACCCAATTTTCGTTTACCCTTCTTATGACTTGTGGAATAACGAAGGCGATATCTATGTCTGTGGAGAATAAAGTCCTGGAGTGCTAAAATATGCTTTAATATAGCTCCTGGATAGAATCTCCAAGTAATTTGCAGGTAGACAGTTGAAACTAAAACATAATGTATAAGCTTTCCTCGGTCCGAGAGAGTGATCAATTTTCGGGTATTCTTAAGACCAAGTAATCAAACTGCATCATAACTGATGTCTAAAAGCGTATGTTAGCCGGGACCATAGGGATGGGAGCGATGCACAGTACAACGGCGCACTTTGTAAATATCGTATCTTCTCTTTTAGAACACAATCTCCTTGGACAGATCCATAACCACAATCCTCCATCCAGGTAATGCCATCATCTCGACCGTGCGAAAAAATAAAAGTCCTCACAATCGCTTGTCTGGACGCTTTATGAAGTCGATTTTGTAGCTACCCAAAACTTTGCTTACACCAGGGCTTCTGATTTGACAAATCTATTGTTTACTTTGATTCTACAATTGGACGCCAACCACGTTAAGCAATCCTCTGCAATTGCCTTGTCGCCCGCAACCACTTCGCTGTTGCTCCTTCCATCAGAAAGTCATGCTCGGATACGAACGCCACTAGGTTAGAAAGAAAAATCCCTTCGAAGTCTTGTGTGTTGTCCAAATCCAGGATAGAAGCCATCTACACGAAGATGTTGTAGCATAGATGGGCGCTCCTCCATTAAAACATCGATTAGCACTTTTATATAAGATATATACCCACAGGATGTACATATTTCCCTCTGTATTCCACAGAATAGCCACAAATAGTAACTTCGTCTTATCACCAGCGTTTGCAGTATCGACCTTGCTTAATTACGACACAGGTAGGTCCGCCCATCGATAACAATACCTCACCACACACGCACTCCATTGGCTACAACTAGCGCACTGTAAGTTACCAAACTGCGAGTTTTATAAAACACGTTGATTTTCGACGAAAGAATGATTTACCACAGCAGGCGTATCCGCTACGTAAAGTACACAACACTAGCATATGAATAAACAGGCGATGCTTCGATGAAAGATCAGGTAACGTTCACACTGCAAAGTTTTTTTACAACCATCAAAGTTGGCTTCTTTAGACCTCTACCGCAACGTGTAGTTTTACATAAATTCCATCCCATCTAGCCTACAGCACTCTCCGTAAGCAAGAAACATTTCCAACACAGTAACAGAACTACACTTGCAGTCAACAGTAACCTACAACAAACTTATCTAGCCATTCCAACTCGTTTTTTGCAAATGTTTTGACCCAACTAGCATGCTGAAAGCTCTGTATACGTCCGTAACACTCTCCCAAGCAGGGCTGTCCTTACAGTCGTCACTAACCCAGTACCAACTCTATACACTCCACATAAACAAGTTACCACAGACGGTATTATAACGGCGATCAGTAACAGACAAGGTCTCCCAGACACAGCGTATTTTAATAAAGTTTCGCTCTCTCCCCACCCAATAACTGCATTGGTTGCTTGACCCGTCCAAAACATCCAACCACAACTGTTTCCAATGCATAGCCCGGCAGACAATACTTCTGGAACGGTTTCTAAAAGGCAATAGACTACATACCTCATGCGTTCAACGAGCATTCGCGCACAAACCACCATCGTCTTCCACTCCTAACAAATTATTACTCTAGATAAACATCTGTAACAGTGTAAAAAATGATCGACGTGCACACGCACAGAACAGCTAAAAAGAAAAGATCTAGAACAAAGCCAGTTCTTACAATCCTTACAAGCAGCAACGCAAAATAGTTACACCATTTCGAACTAATATAACACCAGATTTTTTATCGATCTCCAAGAGCAATCCTTTAGACTATAGACATACGATTAAACGCACCTCCCAACGTAGGTAACTAATCGTCTTTCAGTTATCTAACTCGATGCTTATCGACCAAAGAACATTAATTTACCCCTGCAATCATCTCCGATACGCTACCGAGAGACGTCCATTCGTAAACACAGCTAAAGGAAGATGTAAATACCCCACATCCATAGCACATAACCATGCTACTAAGTATCTATATGTATTTCCACAATTGTGGATCACATCCGCGTTGCATCGAATCGCACGACTAAACAGTTCGAAATAGTACTTCGCGCAAGCTAGCATGCATACTCACATGCCATGCTATTTCAGGCTGCATGCTAGTGTGGACCTGTTGACTCATCGTAGACGCTGGTTTGGAGCGTGTACGTCCTATACATGTAAACATACCAGTCGACGCTCGTACCTGACCTGAAGAAGTTATCGGTTTAATTTTTTCCTGGCCACACCAGTTTCCGAATGCACGAGAGCTATTTTTACGAAGATAAAGTTGAGTGTAACAAGAGACAGAAGAATAAACGATCGACATGCCACAGCTATACCATAGATCTTAATACACCATCAACCCATAAAGAGAGAACCGAGCACATGCGTATTACTGACAAATACTGCAACATTTCCTCGCAGCTGCCACAAACCATGTTTTTACCGTAAGAGATTTTTTTTTTTTTTTTTTTTTTTTTTTTTTTTTTTTTTTTTTTTGTGGTTTTAGGGCACACAACTGTTAATAGTAAGTACAAGATAGAGTATCAAAAGAAGGCTAAAAACAAAGATAAAAACAATTAAAAGGGTTAAATATCGTTTGATAGATTGGCCATGTTGATAAAACGCAAAACTCTAGCAGCTGCTCGTGTGTCATCAGCTAAAAGTTCCTCCAGAGTAGACGGAAAGTGAAGGGCTACACGGAGATGATTGAAATTGGGACAAGACAGTAAAACATGTCGCACCGTCAGCAATTCACCGCTAAATCATTAAGGATACAGGTCAAAGATAGGACGAACACAGATCTAAAAACCATTGGGCTAACCGTTGTAAACTGATGAAGACTTCAGTAGAGTTCACAAAACCTATCTGGGGATGTGCATACTTGATCTGTCTAAACTCCACATGTACAGGTTCCATTATGAGATTGCTAAGCCTCATTTCGTGGAACCAAAGTTACTGTATATGGATTCAGATAGTTTCATCTACTGGGTGAAAAACTGCAATCAATATGCAGTAATGAAACGTATCGGTGACGAATTCGATACATCTGGTTATATGGCCGATAATCCTTACGGAATTGTTCCACAGAACAAAAAGGTTATCGGTCTTATGAAGGATGAATCGAATGGTTCACCGATTGTGGAGTTTGTAGGCCTCAGGGCGAAGATGTATGCATTTCACACATTAGATGTGGACATACAGAGGCGGGCAAAGGGTGTTAGACGATCGGCATCTCGTGTACTGACGATCGAAGACTACTTGCGGTGTCTGTACGCAGGTGTTGGCGGCGCCCCGCCGCAGCCTACTCACAGAGTCCAGCAGGCCAGTATCCGATCGGTAGGACACGAGGTGTACACCCTGCTGCAGTCTAAAGTCGGTTTATCTGCTCATGACGACAAAAGGGTCACATGTGATTGCGGTATAGAAACTCTACCGTACTCACACTATTCGCTTAGGGATAAAGAGGGTGTTGGGGGGACACTAACTGAAAAAATGTGAGTGAGAATGAGAGATTTCGTGTGTTTGTGTGTGTGCTTGTATAGGATAGTGTGGTCCTTTTGACATTGTACATAGGTGGGGGAGTATGAATGTGTTGTTTGGGGGGTGGGTTGCATGTATGCGTGCGTGTGTGTATGTGTGAGTGGATGTGTGCGTGATTCTGTGCGTGAATCTGGGTAAAAATAAGCATGTTTGTGTGTATATAGCTTTTCATGCCAAGCGTGCAACGAAAAAAAAAATGTTTACATAGTAGACCGAAAAAAAATCATAAAATTTCATGGGCGATGTAAGCACAGTATATGTGTGCTGTGTAGAAATGAGTGTTTTTCTTAACTGGCATGCGCAGCACGCAACGAAAAAAAGTGTTTACGTAGTAGAGCTGAAGGCAATGTAAGCACAGTGTGTGTGCTTCAAATAAAAACATTTCGTAAGCACTATGTGCTATTACTTTATTCCATTAGTTTCACCTACCGCTGGCCATCCAGTCAGCTTAGTTTTTAAGTGTGCGCGTTCCACCCAGCTTGTTCTGGTCATTATATAAAGGCAGCACCAGCTCAATGTATAACTTATTAAGAAACAGCCAACAAAAGTTCGTACTCCAGTTTACTGAATTACCTGAAACAGAATACTGTAACATATCGAGTATTCCAGCTTACTGTACTATTGTCTGAAGCTATCGCTTCAGCTCATTTGTGTGTGTAACCGTTGTATGCTGTCCTGGTGGAATTTCACATTAGTTTTAGTACTACTACATTAACTTTAGAAATACGTAATTTTAAGGGGGAAAAAACTGAAAAGCTTTGCGATGTACCTCTGCTTTAGAAACCATCAGAAAATTATAAATGAATTGCTGTAACACACGTGCAGTTGGTGTTAAGAAATCTGCACAAAACTGACTGTTCAAAAATAAGATTGTTTTTTATTCAATAAAACTGTGAAATTGATACTGGCGTTATTGTTTGATTCCTCCCAGTCCATTTTTTTATATTTCACTCTTCGAAAATATGGAGAGAGATGATTTTTTGTGTACAGTAAGCTGAAACATCAGCATCGTATGCACTCTTCTATAAGTCGAGCTGCATTTAAACATACAAAGTATAGCTCTTAAAACTAAGGTGAGGTAGGGTAGTAGTTAAATAACACAAAGGTATCTTAGGTAAAATTTAATTTATTTTCATTCTGTAACTCACATACAAGCATATGTACATTATCATTTGCACACACAACAATTTTTCTTGCTCTTGAGTTTATGGAAAGCGGGACAGCCAAAGGAACGCAGGTCAGTAAAACAGCGTTCTTGAAGAGTCGTCGCAGCCAGGTAATCTTCTCTTCTCCTTTGACGAAGATGATTGTATTAATGTTGTCGAAAGCTTGGAGAGTCTTTAGCAAGTCTTTATAGAGAATGCCGGGCTCGTCCCAGTGAATTCCATGGTAGTTAAAGAGTTAACCACATAGCGCACTTCTTGGTATTACACACTTCACATCCTTTAATAGCCTTGGTGATTCAATTCTTGCAGAGAATGTTTTTATCACTTCGGTGAATGCTATGAGTGCGATGTCTTTCAATATGAAACGATCGTGCTCATGGTCTTGGAAGCATTGTACGTCAGCAACGATGTGTATACTTAGAGAGCTCATTTTTTATACTGACCGCTGTACAATATTAGTGAGCGGGCTATAGTTAATTATCCGATCATGCAGGACTAAGGCATATGCAGCAGTCAGTTGTGGGAAATTTGCTGAAGCTTCAAATTCAATCCTCACATCTATAGGTCCAGATTTAATTACTTCATTCTGCTTGGAACAGTCAATTACGATTATAGGTGCCAGTTCTTTGAATTTTCGTGGACTGAGGGAACACCCATCTATTTCTTCGACATCGTTGTAGTAACTAGATCGGAACCTTGCGTACGTGCCATATGCTAGACTGTACATATTTTTGTCCCACCGCAGCTGTAAGTTGTCATAAGGGTAGAATTCTGAATTCAGGTAGACTCTTGCATTATTTAAGTTGCAGTTGTCGAATACGGATGAATCAATTGACAGATTCCCTCGTCTGTCTAAAATGCCAGTATGATGAATCTAAGTGTCTCCATTTGAACAGAGGTTTTAATAGCCCAGGTCTGTCGACTGGCAGTAGGTAGCATAGGATACTCAAACAGTTCCCATGTGCGGAAATGTAGCGGCAATAAAGCACCTGTGTTCATTATTTTTAAAAGCTTCGAACGCTCCTCGTCTGATACACTGATGTGAGTCATTTTCCATGTTAGAGAGTTTATGATGAACTCACTTCCCCCTTCACTTGTTTGAATATATGAGTTGTTGTCCGTCGCACTTCGCATCAGAATAAGTTCCTGTTTAGCATTCATGATAATTCCGTGCATGTCCTCAAGGTAACCCATTAACAGTTTTAGAGGTATGCACGCCGTAAACCGCAGGTAATCAGCCGTTGATCGATCTGTAGGCTGTAACGATACTGCTCACCCCCTCATCTCAATGTTATCGTACGATACCGTCTGCCTGGTCCTCTCATCTCAATGTCATCCTACGATACCGTCTGCTTCGGATCCGGAATCGTGTGGTTCAGTTGTGATATATGTTGCTTGTGAAGTTAAAAACGTAATAGCCAGCCTAGGAATCAGTGTAGGACAGTGTCTCAGTGATACTGTGATTAAAACAAGTGATAGTTTTCATTAATTAAGGGATTCATATATTTTCTTTCCAGACAGTTCTATAAACAGTAGTTTGGTCATTGTATGTTATTTAAAGACTTACACAGACGAATTGTAAAAACTTTTGTGAAAAACATAAAGAAATGAAAATAAATAGCATTGTATATACGTTAGGCTCATAAACTAGTTGTGTAGACCAGCTAATTGTGTAATTAATGATGTACTCGAGATTTGAATATTGTGTTTCTTTGTATATGTTGACTCACTTGAGATTTGGAACCTATTTTGAGAATTTCCAAGATAATTGATAGCTCAATATATGTTAGGAACATGTGTGATGTGCTCGTTAACAAATTAATTGATTTTTAACATCGCACTTTGTTGTCAACAGAAAGATCGGAAATTATGACTTAAAAATATTTGCTTCATCTAAAATTATTGTATGTATAGTTTTTATTTTTATTGCGATTATTTTTGTGTATATGAAATGTTTTTCTGCTATGTTTGTTAATCCTAGATCAGTATATTCCATTGTTATGAACGATGCTTAATGTAACGCCATTATTGTCAAGGTTATATATTTGCGTGAGGGACTTGGAGTTTTGGCGCAGTTCGAGTTTTAGTCATTTGTCAAGTGCTCTGGAAGCTACGTCAGTCTGCATTTTAAAGTGGAAGTATTGTGTGCTCTAACTTCTGATGTATTGAATTTGTATTGTTTTTGGTGGCGAGAAGTTTGATTTAAATTAAAAAAGTAGTGAAAAATTGTACATATTGACTATTTATTTCTACCATGACGCCCCAGGAGAATAATGTTGCAGCGAGCAGAACCCCCATACGTCGTAATCTTAAAAAGCTGAGTATCGGTAGAATGAAACCGTAGTTACTTATATTGTATACAAACGTTATAGGGCTCATCAATGTACCTCCTGCATTTTCCAGTGAGTTACCCTCACCAGCTGCGGAGATGTAAGTTTTAAGAGTCGATGCTATTCCAACGTTTCTTGTGCGGTCGATTTCAACTCCATTATGTCAATAGCGTATCTCTTGAAACAGAAATGCTAGAGCATTACGTGTAAGCTTCACATCTTCTGCAACAGGTTGATTAGCATTTTTCTTCCTAAACGATCCAAGTATAGGAAACTCCGACACGGCTGGGTTAGAGCGTCCTGGTGTTGAATGACGATCCTAATTTCATCCTTTTTGTTAAATGTAGTTGAAGCAAATGGTTTATGCGATAAGTATTCTTGGCGAGTAATCCGCTCATCGTGAGTTGGGGGCTTCAGTTATACTTATCAATGACATCTTTGCGAGGTTTCAGCCCAATTGATTTAAGGAACTAGAATGAAACTTTCACTATGCAGCGGAGTGTGCGCTGATATGAAACTTCCTGGCAGATTAAAATCGTGTGCTGGAACCGGGACTCGAACCTGGGACCTTTGCCTTTCGCGGGCAAGCGCACTACCGACTGTGCTATCCCGACACGACTCACGATGCCGCCACACAACTTTACTTCCGCCAATACCTCGCCTCCTACTTTCCAAATTTCGCGGAAGCTCTGCTGCGAACCATGCAAGACTAGCACTCCTGGAAGAAAGGATGTGGTGGAGACATGGCTTAGCCACAGCCTAAGGGATGTTTCCAGAATGCCACGGTGGCAATAGACTCTCGCTCAATCGAAAGATGGAAGGAAGGGTGAAATCGAGCCGCTGAAGCAGGCGGCGAAACCGAACTCCAGGTGGAACCAAGGCTATCGCAGACAACCGATAGTGGCGATCGAGGGTGTCATCAAAAAATAATGGGTAAGATGGATGGTTGGGCATCGACAGCAGTCGGCATGCGTACCGACACGAGTATGTCATGCCGAATGGTCAAGGATAATACAGCAACTTCGGCATACAGACTTTCAACTGGGCTGGTATAAAATGCATCGATCGCCAGGCGTAATCCCTGATGGTGAATGGAGTGTAGATGGCGGAGAAGGGACGGCCGTGCAGAAGGGTATACAAAGCTTCCGTAGTCCCGCATCAACTGAACAATGGCCCGGTAAAGGTGAAACAGGACGGTACGATCCGCTCCCCATGATGTGCCACTAAGGGCTCGAACACTAAGGGATCGAGCACAACGGGCAGTCAGGTAGGACACGTGTGGGGACCAGCAAAGTTTCCGATCCAACATTAGCCCCAAGAATTTTGTCGTCTCCACGAATGGGAGAGCAACGGGGCCGGGACGTAGAGATGGTGGAAGAAACTCCTTGTACCTCCAGAAGTTTATACACACCGTTTTCTCAGTGAAGAAGCGGAAGCCGTTCGCAATGCTCCAGGAATATAGGCAGTCAAGACAGCGTTTGAGACAACGCTCCCTGTGTGTCAGTTTTGCACAGTTAAGCTTCAATCCATGAGGACGGTCGCCGTACGTGTTAGGATACGTACAACACATTGTTCACGACAGATGACGTCATAATGAGATGCGCGAAAAACCACTGCATCAACGAGTGTTGCACATTTCCTCATAAACCACTGGACCGATTTCAATCAAATTTGGTGCGCATATTCCTTACCGTGAGGTAACAATGTTGTCGGGGTAAGAAGCACGTACGGCTCATGGTTTAAGAGATACGTCATAAACAATATAGTTGCAAGAATCTGCCACAATGCGACGAGACACTTTATACACTTTGTGAGAATGACGTACTTAGCTACTTGCAACCAAATTTATACACTATTTCCAACCTTTATTGAACTACTACTCGCTAACAACCATAGCAATATTATGAAAGGAAAAAAGTTTCTCGCTTACTACTTTTCTGCTGTTCATAGACTACAACTACGGCATTCAGTATGGCGATACAATCTATAATTTCTACTCTGCAAATTGTAGAAACAGGAAATTTTAGAGACAGTATACACATATCTAGTTGAATGTACCTTCTAAATTGGATCACAGCACGACATGTAGAACGTGAGATATGAATAAACAAACAGTAACGTTCACAGAAAACCGCCCTTTCACGCAAGTCTTAATTTAGTACTTCTTTACTACTGATTGTATTCGCAACAGATTTTAGACATGCAGCACTTATACAAATGAATATATACATGTAAAATTATACAACTGTACAACATATCTAATATATAAAGCAGACTGTCCGTATGTTTGTACGTGTTGCATACAGATCTACAGTTTTGTTCCAATCTTTATGAAATTTTGTACACATAAGCTTCAATCCATGAGGACGGTCGACGTAAATGTTTTTTCTGTTTTTTTTTTTGTTTTGTTTTAGGGCGCACAACTTCTATGGTCATTAGCGCCCAGTCAAAAACATAGATTCGCTATGGCCTAAAAAAAATGGGGACTGTCAGAACATCCAGAAGAGGCTAAAAACGAAAGATAAAAGACAATTAAAAGGGTTAAATATCCTTGGATAAGTTGGCCAAGTTGATAAAACGCAAAACTCTAGCAGCTGCTCGTGTGTCATCAGCTAAAATTTCCTCCAGAGTAGACGGAAAGTGAACGGCTACACGGAGATGATTAAAAAGTACGCAAGACAGTAAAACATGTCGCACTGTCAGCAGTTCACCGCAGGAGCACAGCGGTGCAGGGTCGGCGGACAGCAAGTGACGGTGACTGAAACGACAGTGACCGATCCGCAACCGGGCCAGGATGACCTCCTCCCGCCGAGAGGGGCGTGAGGAGGTCCTCCAAGCAGTCGGTATCGGTTTTACAGTTCGCAATTTGTTGTTGGACATTGAAAACCACGCACTGTGCCATTGCGACACGATACTCTGGCGGAGAGCCCGTTGAACATCGTCAGATGGAACGCAAAAGGTAGCCACGCGAGGTAAAAGAGCTGCGGCCTTGGCCGCTATGTCGGCCGTCTCATTCCCGGGCACACCTACGTGGCCAGGGACCCACAGGAAAGAAACGTGACAGCTGTCGTCTGCTAGCAACTGGAGGGAGCGTTGGATCCGATACACGAGAGGATGGTGCGGCAAAGGGTCCTTAAGACTCTGCAGGGCACTAAGGGAGTCCGAACAGATGGCATAGAAAGGTTGGCGGTGGCGGCAGGTGTACAAAACGGCCTGGTGGAGGGCAAAAAGCTCAGCCGTGAAGTTAGAGCACCAGTCAGGGAGCTTGTATTGGAAACGGTTGTCCTCGACGACGACTGCAGATCCGACACCGGCAGTGCTCTTGGAACCATCAGTGTAAATAAATATGGCGTTATCGAACCGCGAACGGAGTTCGACAAGCCTCGAGCGGTATACCAAATCCAGAGTGCTCTCCTTGGGGAGCGAACTATGTTCAATGCGAGTGTGAACCTGGGCCTGATGCCACGGTGGCAATGGGCTGTCGCTCAACCGAAGGGTGGAAGGAAGGGTAAAATCGAGCCGCTGTAGCAGGCGCCAAAACCGAACTCCAGGTGGAAGCAAGGCAATCGCAGAGAACTGGTACTGGCGATCGAGTGAGTCGTCAAAAAATAATCGGTAAGATGGACGGTTGGGCATCGACCGCAGGCGGCATGCGTACCGAGACAAAAGTATGTCACGCCCAGTGGTCAAGGGTAATACAGCAGCCTCGGCATACAGACTTTCAACAGGGCTAGTATAAAATGCACCGGTCGCCAGACGTAATCCCCGATGGTGGATAGAGTTGAGACGGCGGAGAATCGACGGCCGTGCAGAAGAGTATACAAGGCTTCCATAGTCGAGCTTCGACTGAACAATGGCCTGGTAAAGGTGAAGCAGGACGGTACGGTCCGCTCCCCATGACGTGCCATTGAGGACACGAAGAACGTTAAGGGATCGGGCCCAACGGGCAGCCAGGTAGGACATATGCGTGGACCAGCAAAGTTTACGATCCAACATGAGTCCCAAGAATTTCGTAGTCTCCACAAAAGGGAGAGCAACAGGGCCGAGATGTAGAGAGGGTGGAAGAAATTCCTTGTATCTCCAGAAGTTTATACACACAGTTTTCTCAGTGGAGAATCGGAAGCCGTTTGCGATGCTCCAGGAATATAGACGGTCAAGACAGCGTTGAAGAGAACGCTCCAAGAGGCACGTCCTCTGGGCGCTACAATAGATTGCGAAACCGTCAACAAAAAGAGATCCGGAGACGTCGGCTGAAAGGCAATCCACGATCGGATTGATTGCAATGTAAAAGAGCGCCACACTCAAGACGGAGCCATGTGGTACCCCATTCTCCTGGCAATAGGTATCTGACAAAACAGAACCCATCCGTACCCGGAACTTGCGATCCGTCAAAAACTCTTGAATGAAAAGAGGAAGGCGGCCCCGAAGGCCCCATCTGTGCAATGTGCGGAGAATGCCCGCTCTCCAACAGGTATCGTATGCCTTCTCCAAGTCGAAGAACACTGCTACTGTTTGACGCTTCCTTAGAAAGTTGTTCATAATGAAGGTCGACAACGTAACGAGGTGATCAGCAGCAGAGCGGTGTCGACGAAAACCGCATTGGATATTAGTCAGGAGGCGGCGAGATTCGAGGAGCCAGACCAACCGAGCATTAACCATGCGTTCCATCACCTTACAGACACAGCTCGTCAGAGAAATAGGACGATAGCTGGAAGGAAGATGTTTGTCCTTCCCTGGTTTGGGGATGGGGACAACAGTGGCTTCACGCCAACTTGTGGGAACATGACCTTCAGTCCATATGCGATTGTAGGTACTGAGAAGAAAGCACTTGCCCGCAGGAGAGAGGTTCTTCAGCATTTCAATGTGAATGGAATCGGGCCCAGGAGCAGAAGATCGGGACAGGGCGAGAGCACTGTCTAGCTCCTGCATGGTGAAGGCGACGTTGTAATTTTCACGATTAGAAGAGTGGAAAGAAGGCGGCCGGGCCTCCTCTACCTGTTTGAGAGGGAGAAAGGCAGGGTGGTAATGGGCAGAGCTCGAAACCTCCGCAAAGAAACGGCCCAATGCGTTGGAAACGTCATAGGGGTCCACGAGGACTGCGTTCTCCACGGTCAGGTCAGGAATCGGGGAGTGGACCTTGATGCCGGATAAACGGCGTAGGCCACGCCAAACAAACGTGGAGGGAGTAAAACGGTTAAAAGAACTAGTAAAAGCAGTCCAGCAAGCTTTCTTGCTGTCGTTCATGATACGACGACATTGCGCTCTCATACGTTGATAATGTATGCAATTCTCCAAAGTCGCGTGGCGGCGGAAGGTGCGTAAAGCACGGCGCCGGGCTCTAAGCGCGTTGCGGCAGGCTGCAGTCCACCAAGGGACCGGGACACGACGTGGAGAGGAGAATGTACGAGGTATGAAACGTTCAGCAACGGTGAGAATAACCTCTGTGAGGTAGTCGACCTGACTGTCACAGTTGGGAAAATTCTGATCGTGAAAAACAGCCATGGAAGAATAAAGCCCCCAGTCGGCCTTAGAAATGTTCCAACTGGTGGGACGAGGAGATGGGGAATGATGCAGGAAGTGGATGATACAAGGGAAATGGTCACTTGAGTACGTGTCAGAAAGTGCATACCACTCAAACCGACCGGCAAGCTGAGGAGTGCATATTGCGAGGTCTATATGGGAGTAAGTGTGTGTTGTGTCAGAAAGGAAGGTTGGTGCACCGGTGTTGATGCAGACAAGATCGAGGTGTTGGAGAAGGTCCACCAAAAGGGAGCCTCTCGGACAAGGTGCCGGAGAGCCCTATAAGGGGTGGTGGGCATTAAAGTCGCCTATCAACACGAAGGGTGAAGGGAGCTGATCAACAAGGTGTAGCACATCTGCCCTGGTAAGGGCAGATGACGATGGCGAATAAATATTACAGAGGGAAAAGGTAAATGTGGATAGGGTGATGCGGACGGCAACTGCCTGTAGGTGAGTATGCAATGAAATGGGATGGTAATAGACCTCGTCTCGAAGGAGCATCAGAACCCCTCCATGGGCTGGGATACCTTCTATGGGTGGCAAGTCGAACCGCACAGAGGTGTAGTGTGGAAAGTCTGCACGATCACGGGGACGCAACTTCGTTTCCTGGAGGCAGACTAGAAGCGGACAGTGCAATCGAAGGAGTAGTTTTAACTCCTCCCGATTAGAACGAATGCCGCGAATATTCCATTGAAGGAGCGCCATGATAAAAATGAGAGAAGAAATAAGGATAAAAACCAACTAGCAAGCGGGGTCACCTCGACGGCCGCTGAGGACCCGATTTCGAGGGAGCACTGCTATCGCTGTCCAGGGGCCAAGGGTCGTGGTCCATAGGTTCGACCGACGCGCCTGCCACCTCCCTGAGTTGTTCAGGAGGGGCAGTTTCCGCCGCCGGTAGAGGACCGGGTGCCCGGCAGACGGAGCGACCCAGTGAAACAGAAGACGGCCGAGGCCGGCAACTGTTGGACGGCGTGACGGATGGGTCACGCCTCGGCGGGGAAGGAGAGGAACTCTTTTTCTTGTCAGCTCTTCTGGAAGAGTGACGGCGGGAGGAGGCAGTTGACGGTTGGGAAGCTTGAGAACGCAGAAAATCCTCACGGACGGGTTCCTTTTTCAAAGTCCGGGCATCTTGTTAAGGTGCCCGCGGTTTACTAGAGGTTGACGAAGACTGTACTTTAGGAGCAGCAGGAGGAAGCGGGGACGTGGAACGGGCAATCTTCGGGCTGGCGGATCGCACAACTGTGTCAGCGAAAGTGAAGTCACATGTCTGGGTACTGGAATCCTTGGTAGGTCGAGTTGAGGTGAGGACCTTACTGTATGTGCCCGCTGGGAGGACAGTGGGCTTTCGACTCGCCAACAACCTACGAGCGGCAGATGTTGATACCTTCTCCATAACCCGAATTTGCTGGATTACCTTCTCATCCTTGTATACAGGGCAGTCGCGAGAGGAAGCCACATGGTCACCGTTGCAGTTTAGGCAGTGAGGGGACGGAGGTGGGCAATCCCCCTCATGGGCGTCCCTACCACAAGTGACACACTTTGCTGCATTTGGGCAATGTTCACGGGTATGGTTGTACCTGTGGCACTGAAAACAGCGCGTTGGGTTAGGCACATAAGGGCGGACGGAGATGACTTCATACCCTGCTTTGACCTTCGACGGGAGGTCAACTCTGTCGAACGTCAAAAACACAGTACGAGTCGGTGTCAATTGGTTATCGACCTTTTTCATCACCCTGTGGACGGCTGTCACACCCTGATCGGACATATACGATTGGATGTCTTCATCAGACAACCCGTCAAGGGATCTCGTAAAAACTACCCCCCGTGACGAGTTGAGTGTGCGGTGCGCTTCTACCTTAACTGGAAACGTGTGCAACAACGTAGTACGTATCAGTTTTTGGGCTTGGAAGGCACTTTCCACTTCCAGCAACAATGTGCCATTGCGCTAAAGTGAACAGGTTTTAACAGGGCCAGCAATTGCATCTACACCTTTCTGTATAACGAAAGGATTGACACAATTGAAATCCTTTCCGTCGGTTCGAGAGACAACCAGAAATTTAGGTACATTAGGCAGAGTCTTTTTAGGCTGAGGCGAGTCTAACTTACGTTTCTGGGTCAACGTCACGAAAGAAGATAAGGAAGTCATCGCGGAAGTGTCTCCCGTGATTACCGGCGTCTCCGATGGCGCGCTCCTTCCTAGTGGGGGCCCTCTCCGAGGGCTTACCCGCCTTAGGTGATTGTTCACACCTCAGGTCACACCTCCCGAGAACTGACGGAGGGACCAATCGGCACGTTCGGAAGGTACCAGCTCGGGTAATCACCCCTCCCTGGGCCTGGCCTTTACCAGGGGGTACGTACGTGCCCTACTTGTCTACCCGGGGCGGGGAATTACGCGTTACCCCGTCACCTGCTACGCACGATAATGCGTGGGTCGGCCTTCAGACACGCACAGGGAGGAAAGAAGAAGAGGATAGGAAATGAAGAGAAAGAAGGAAGAAGTGTCTCAAACGCCGAAGCGGAGACTAATGAGGAGAAGAAGGCTAGGAGAGTACAAGGAGAGAAAGACAGAAAAAGGGTAAGAAAGGAAGGAACGAAGGAAGAAAAACCACAACAAGAACCACCGTAGCTCACGAAATATGCCCGTCTCCGGGCGAAGGCATAAACCGGGAGGGACAGTGAAGCAGCCTGGGGCAGAAGAAAGGCTGCTCCGGCTCGGGGCCCCGTGCGCGCCACACACGTACCCACAAAAGAACTGTGAGCCCCCTGGGGGGGACGTAAATGTAAGAATCACATACGATATATAGTTCACGAGATATGACGTCATAAACAATAAGATGCGCGAAAACTGCATTTTGCGACAATGCTGGTCATTTCCTCCTAAACCAGTGGACCGATTACAACCAAATTTGGTACACACATTCCTTACCGTGAGGTAACAACTGCTGCAGGGTTAAGAATCACAAACGACACATGGTTCAGAAGATATGACGTCATAAACACTAGGAATCGCAAAAATTGACACAATGCGGCGAGAATTTATAAATACGCTATATGAGAAAGAGTGGTTAGCGACTTGCAACAAACTTTAAACATAATTTCAAACCTTTAAAAAACTTTTTCTTGCTTACAACCGTAGCAAAATGATGAATGGAAAAAGTTTCTCGCTTACTACTTTTCCGCTGTTTATGGAGTAAAATAACGGCATTCGGGTGTGACGTTACAATCTATAATTTGTATACTACAAATTATAGCCGGAGGAAGGTTTTCAGACAGTATACATGCATAAAGTTGATTGTACCTTCTAACTTGTGTTACAGTACCACACAGTTTATGAGATTTGAGCACAAACAGTAACGTTCATGGAAAACCGCCCCATCACGCACCAAGTTTTAATCTATTACTTCTTTACTACTAATTGTATTCCTAAGAGATTTTACAGACTTATAGCCCTAATACAAAAGAATATATACCTGAAAAATTGCACGAATAAATAAATACCCGGGAAAAGCCGGGTTTAGCTAGTTTTTTATGTAACTACGCTATAGCTGGACAATCACTGGAGGCAGCTACTTCCGTAAGATATCTGGAATCCATTTGAAATGGAATGATCACCTAAAATTAATTTGCCTAACAGATTCATTGGAAGTATCGTCAGGAAGTGTAGAGCATTATCAAAGGAAATAGGTCACAAAATACTCGTTCCGCCAGGGCTAGAGTACTGCTGATCAGTGTCTAATCCGTACCAGGCAGGGCTAACAGAATATCGACCAAGAGCAGCACGATTCCTTGCCGGCTCGTTTAGCATGCGCCAAAGCGTTACGGAAACTCCCGTGACAGACGTCGCAAGAGACATTCCGTACCGCGGTACGGGCTTCTGCCGCACACGTTTTTCAAAGAGTTCACCAACAGAGTGCTTCCTCCTCCGTATACCTCGCGAAACGACCACTAAAATAAAATAGAGGTGAGGGCCTCCCGGAGGCTGGCCGTGCGTGCCTGGTGGGACCGCCCCGCCTCCGCCACACACGGACGTGGCCGCGCTGCGCTCGCGGGAGGGGCTGACGGCCGACGTCGCCGCATTGTGGCCGCCTGGCAGCCTAACTGCCCGCCCGTCGCCCCCTCTGCTGCAGCACCCTGCGTATCTGTGCCTAGTGTTACTTAGACATCGATTAATTGATAGTGTTAGCACTATCGTCACTATCGGTAGTCTGTTTTAACTATCGATGGTCCTGTTGTTCACAATGCAATTCTATTTTGAATGGCACGTGAAAAATTGTCGGCTCCCATTAGCCTCCTTCCGTAGTTTGTGCAGTACAGATGGAAAGTAAATTGTATACAGGTATTTATTCAACATTACCTCTGAGGTCGTCAATACTGTTTACATACTATGTGATTAACAGATGGGACGCTAGGAGGCAGGGGGATTCTCCTGTTTGGCTGCAGCTCTCGGTCGTGCACATCGCGTACCGATCAGGTGCTGGTGGTGGTGGTAAAAAGTAACAGAATTCATTGATACGCACTATGCAAATTGTCATCAAATGTGTGTGGATCCTACTTGTAGCAAGGCTGTTGTAATACAATGCAGTTAGTAGAGGAAACAATGACATATAGATTTGTTAAGCGGTTATCAGTGTACTGAGTGCTGCAGATGCTATTATCTTAATTAAGCACGCCACTTTTGTCCTCTTCTGTATCAGAGTTCTCATTGTACTTAAAAGTGTTCAATTTCACATGTTAATGTATAGGTGATTCGAAAATACAAAACAAAGACGCGATCCAAACGCCTCCGCGCCACGTGTGGTTTTACAGAAGCACAAATATCGTTCATATTTTGGTTGCCTGCATTATGTTCGATGAGCGGCGCTTGTTCCTTCGAGGATGCGAGACTTTCCTCAAAACTAACTATAGGAAAAGCACAACCTGTGGAGCGTCAAGTTTTCTATTTAAACGATGACGGGACGATCGTTTAAATATACAACTGTTTTACGCAATCTGCTTTCACATTTTTGTAATTGCTATTCACAATTAATTTGGGCGAAATATGAATCTTTCGACGGTTGTGATAAATGAAATTCATCTCTTCTTGCCGACAGTTGAAGGTGAAAGTCCTGAAATGTTTTTGCAATAACTGCTATTCCTGTGGGTAATTGTTAAGCTCGTGCCCGTTAATGCTGAAACCTTTCGTTGAAACTAGTGCAGCGAGTGAAGTATCTCACTACCCTGATGATTATTCCGAGTTCATAGCATTAAGCCAGCTGATCAATGACGTCTGCGACGTTCACGACCGAAAATGCCGCCCCTAACAGCCCCAGCTCTTCGAGAAATGAAAGCACGTGACCTCTGTGCACCAACAACGGCTTCCTCGTCACTCATTTCGTTATTCAAAGCAACACGACAGCAGAATTATTGTTCGCCGTGCGACCGTCGTGCGGCACCTGTCGAATCGCTGCAGTTGGCAGCAGTGAAGTGACATGCAACGATCAGTAATAACTTTCACGCGCCACAGATTACAGATCAGATAGCTACTCTGCTGGCCGAGGAAATCCCGCGCTTTCAGTACTACTTTGTGAGATGCGTGCATAAACTCAGCTACTTTTTTGTGCCCCAGCCTCGTCGCCGCTTTTGTGTCTCGTTCCGTTGTAGGTGTCGGTGGCCGAGTAAAAAGACCGACACCGGAATAAAGATAGCACGCTGGTGCAGGTACGGAGGGGAGCAGCCAGAAACTATAAACACTAGAGTAAATTAGAAGAGAATGTATACAATACTTAATTTTTACATAGTACTGCAGAATGTTGATACATAGTTGAGCTAGAGTCCTGCCTAGTGCCTAACTGATAGCCAAGTCTTCACTGGTGCCTATCTGATTACGAAAGTCCTAACTGGTTCCTATCTCAGTCCCAAGTGACCGATGTCGTTTAGTGGTGGCCACGAGCGGAGTTCCAGCAGAGGGCGCTCGTGGCTGTCGTCGTCAGAACGCCGCGCCGTGCGTGCATGGCGGCGCGCGGCGAAAGTAGGTGGCGCGCACTTTGTACTTGTGCGACACCACATACTTGTTTTGAAAATGAATCGTAAAAATCAGTCATCTGTGTGGAATTTTTTTCTAGAAAGTGGGTCATAATACTAGGTTTGTGAAGTATAACATCTGCAGTAAAGAATATAAACATTCAGGGAATACTACTAATTGAAGAGACCACTTAAAAAGAAAGCAAAGAAAAATTAGGGAATCGTGGGTTAATAACAGACCTGAAAGATGGCAGATCAACGTTTTATTGAAAGCAAAGGCTATTGTGACTTTCTTTCATAACTCTCCGTTTGCCCGTGCAAAGTGCGCAGTGCGAACGAAAGAAAAATAAAAAATTAATAATAATAATAAAAAAAAGGAACAGCTCATACCGCATGATCAATAGAATTTGCGAAGTAAGGCGCGAGCTTGCCGTTGCGATCAATGTGTGTTCCAAAGCACCGCCTTCCTTCCCTTACCTTTCCGCGGAAAATTACTTAGCTATAGCAGAGAGAATACGACTTCTTGAACCATTTGAAGTTGCAACTATGACAATGTCAGGGGAATTATACGTCACTGCTTCGTTAATTATATCTCTTATACGAGGTATTACTGCAATGTTGTCAGACCTGGAAAGCACATTAACAGCTAGTGAAGCTTGAAGTGTTGTGAATTTCTTGATTAATTCTGCCAAGACAAAAATCTACATGGGATACTCTGCAAATCACATTTAAGTGCCTGGCAGAGGGTTCATCGTACTACCGTTATACTATATCTCCCTTTCCATTCTCGCATAGCGCGCGGGAAGAAAGAACACCTGAATCTCTCCGTTCGAGCTCTGACTTCTCGTATTTTATTCTGATGATCATTTCTACCTATGTAAGTGGGAGTCAACAATATATTTTCGCATTCGGAGGAGAATGTTTGCGATCTGAGTTTCGTAAATAGCCCACGCCGCAGCGATAAGCGCCTTTGTAATGATTCCCATCCCAGATCCTGTATCATTTCCGTAACGCTGTCTCCCCTGTATCGTGACAATACGAAACGAGCTGCCCTTCTCTGGACTCTTTCTATGACCGCCGTCAAACCCACCTGATAAGGATCCCACACTGGGCAGCAATACTCCATAAAAGGACGGACAAACTTAGTAGTCCATTCAATTTTTCTCATCGCTTCTGTATGTTTTTGGGGGCGCTGAATACGAATTTCAAGTTTTCTGCCTTGTAGGAGGTCGGCTTCACAACGAAAAACTCAAACCTCAAAATTTTCGCACTTTTTTCAGTTTCTTGCTTATATCTCGAAAACTATGCGTTTCTCGAAGATGTTCATTTTGATCAAAATTAAAATGGACAAAAGTTCCTACAAAAATCACTACTCATGTATGATTTTCTGACGAGCAGATAGGCTCTAGAACTCGATGAAAAATAGCAAATTTTTGGCCCTTCTGCGAAAACGTCAAAAACGTACAATTGCTCGCCCAACAACTCGAGAAATGTACATATTATCAACAAAATCCTTACACCACGTGAAAGTACATTACATTTCCTACAAGGGACGTCTATAATATTCCTTTTTCTCGTAATGGGGGAAGCACCAAAAAGAAAATTACGAGCAATGCTTTCTGCGGCCTGTAGTGTAACGCCCCCTCTCACCTACCTATCTCTCGCCAGCGAAATATTTTCGATGTGTTGCACTGAAAAGTGGTGGTTTGAATGGATTAATGAGAAAATATGTTTTAAAAAAACATCAAATTATATTTAGAACATTTTAGTTACATGACACTGAGCAGAAAGCTGAATATGAAATCAGCATGTATTATGAAATGAGTAAGCGTCGAGGATTGGGTTATCAAATGTTGTAACAAAACCTCGAACAACACGTGAAAATAAATTAATTGTCCATCAGCTGAATCAAAGTGATCGAACCCTGTCTCCACCCCCTAACGGAACGGTCCTTCCATTCCTTTGTTGGCCACACCCCCTGCTAATAGGTTCCCCCTCCAGACACTTTCGAGCGTCTAGCAGCCCATACGATCTTATCTTGCGGTAGTTTAGTCAGGTCAGTTACCATCGTGTTGTGGTCGAATCTTTAAAGCTGCAATATTTTTTTTTTTTCTGTGTCAAGTTTTTATTGTATGTGCATGCATAATGTGCGGAAAGTGTAATTTGTGACAAATTGTTAGAATATGGGACACAGAGGACTATTGTGAGAGAAAAGGGTTTGAAAACTTTCATTCAACCCAGTAAGAAGCGACAGGATGGTAAGTTTCTAATATTTAAGAGGAACACTGAAGTTGAGATTCATGAAAAATGCAGGATGAATTACGTGACAGGAAAATCTATTGCTGCTTATTTAAAGAGGGCTAAAAAAATCCAGAATCAAAACCGTTACGTTCAATTGTACCTGAGTTTGCCTTTAAAACTCACTGTTTCTTGCGTGGACAGGAAGTGCCTCTGGACTACGCCAAGATACAAAGAAAAAAAGCCCCCCACCAGATCGTAATTTGGTATACCCTGTGATGAAATTAGCCGTTAGAGAAAATGTGCTCACACTGGCGAGAAACTTAAATGATGAACATGGGCGCAGCAGAGTACGACGTGCAGAGCCAGCAGCTGATGCACAGTACCATTTCCTGTGCATGAGAACTCTACACCAGGCTTCACGGGCTTCATGGAGTTGGCAGACCCCCTGGAGGTGAAGTGGAAGATCCTATGCAAGCAATTTACTGCTTTCTAGAAAACAACGACGAGGAAAGGTGTCTAGAGGAAACTGACGATGTCATTCCTGAGACTCTTCGAGTTTTCATGGACGCTGTGGTGCTGATCAAAAAGCGATGGGATCCAGAGAAATGGAACAAAAAATCAACAGCCATTGCACATTGTATGACTAGTGCTGAGCGACCTGCGTCATTCCTCTCATCTCTTCTTCTGCAACTTATATCTTGGAAATGCAAGACTGATTGCCATTGTCGGTGTGGGTGCAGGCGAGCAGGACTTTTCTGCACGAAACTGTGCCAGCAATGTGAAGGATTGTGCTCGAACATTGACGACACTTTGAATACAGAAGACGAAGAGGAGTTGGACAAGCCACTTGCGCCGCCAGGGGGCACACAGTTCTTTCGTGAGTACGTGCGTGGTGAGCACGGGGCTCCGAGCTAATGCAGTCTTCCTTCCTTCTTCACTTCCCGGAGTGCATTTCCTTTCCCCCTCCCCTCCTTTCCTACCCTCACTCCCTCTGATAACCTCAGTAGTTTAGTCCCCCTATCCCAAACATACAACCCCCCCCCCCCCCGTCCCGAGCCATTCTTGCAGCACCACTGTCTGAAGCAGCTGAGGTGAAAGAAGGTATTAAATCATGTAATATTTTGCAGCATCGTGCGTCTTTATTAATCAATTTTTCTGTCATAATGTCAATCGTTCAATTACATTTTTCAGTTGAAGATGTACTGAATGTTCACCCTGGACCTGCAAAGCCCCTCATAGTTTACCTGGACCTCACGTCGTTCGAGATCCTTTACCTGGACCTCCACGTGACCACGAAACATTGCCTGTGCCGAAAACACGCAAATGGAGACGAATAAAATAACTGTGCCTATAACATCATTAGAGTTACTTCTTCATACAAGTATCACTAAGCAACTTATTTGTCTTTTGTAACCATATTGTAACACTAAAGACACTTTTTTTTCCAGAAGGGAAACCTATAGGAAGAGATGGACCAATCCTGAACTCGTCATTAATTCATTTATTTCATGTTACTATGTAACTTAAACTTTCTGTTCAATGGCATGTACCTAATGTGATCTAAATATAATTTGATATTTTTTTTCAAACATGCTTTCTCTTTAATACATTCGAAACATCACTTTTCAGAGCAACACATCGAAAATATGGCGCCGGCGAGAGATAGTCAGGTGGGAGGGGGCGTACACTATAGGGTGCAGAAAGCGTTGCTCGTAATTTTCTTTTTAGTGCTTTCCCCCCATTACGAGAAAATGGAATATTATAGACGTACCTTGTAGGAAAATTATTGTCCTTCTAGCGCCTATGCTGCTCGTCAGAAAGTCAACCATGAGTAGTGCATTTTGTATGAAATTTTGTCTACTTTAATTTTGCTCAGAATGAACATCTTCGAGAAACGCAGAGTTTTCGAGATATAAGCAATAAACCGAAAAAAGTGGGAAAATTGAGGTTTTTTGAGCTTTTCGTTGTGAAGCCGACCTCCTGCGAGGCAGCAAACTTGAAATTCAAATGCATCGCCCCCAAAAACATACAGAACCGTCGAGAAAAACTTTCGGACTTTTGTTACGGAAAAACTACCATTTGACTGGGCTATAGTGTATGCAGTTTCTTTAGTAGTTCTGTTGCATCTTTTAAGGGTTCCGCCAATAAAACACAGTCTCTGGTTCGCCTTTCCCACGACATTATCTACGTGTTCTTTCCAGTTTAAGTCTGAAGTAATAGTAATTCCTAGGTATTTTGTGGAGTTTACGACCTTCACTTTTGATTTATTTATCTTGTAAATAAAGATTAACGGATTTCTTTTCGTACTCATGTGGACGACTTCACACTTCTCATTATTTAGAGTCAATTGCCAATTTTTACACCTTAATTATATCTGATGTAGATGGTTCTGCAGTTGGTTTTTATCTTCAGATGACTTTACTAGACGGTAAATAACGGCGTCATCTGCAAACGACCTAAGAGAGCTACTTAGATTTTCCCCTAAATCGCTTATGTAAATAAGGAACAGCAGAGGACCAATAACACTACCCTGTGGAACGCCCGACATCACCTCTGTTTTAGTCGATGCCTTACCATCGATTACTACGAACTGTGTTCTCTGACAGGAAATCCCCTATCCAGTCGCAAAGTTGGGTCAATATACCATAACCACGTAATTTGATTAAAAGCCGTTGGTGAGGTACGGTGTCAAAAAAGCCTCCTGGTAATCAAGAAATACGGAATCGATTTGCGAACCCTTGTCGATAGCACCCATCACTTCGTGTGAATATAGAGCTAGTTGTGTTTCGCATGAACGATATTTTCTAATTGTATATAAAACTCTTCTGGGTTTTGGACCGCATCGTCAAAATATCAAACACTTCACCGACGTTTCGGCCACTATTGCAAGTGGCCATCTTCTGGGTGTTACATTTACTGCTGGGTGACGGAAAGCTGGTGTCTTAAATACTAAATGTTGCTAGTTGTTATTGACCTTGGGCCAATAGATATTCTGTTCGAGATAATTCATAATATTTCAATACAGGATATGTTCCAAAACCCTGCTGCAAATTGACGTCAATAAAATAGGCCTGTAGTTTAGTAGGTTACTCCTACTGCTATTTTTGAATATAGGTGTGACCTGTGCAACTTTCCAATCTTTTGGTACAGATCCTTCTTTGATAGTGCGGTTGTATATGGCTGTTAAGTAAGGAGCTATCGCTTCATATCCGATGGTATCTACATCTCATTCTGGCCTGTGTTTTTAATTCAAAATCTGGAATATTGGTTTCGTCTTTGGTGAATGAGTTTCTAAAAGCTGTGTTGAGTAACTCTGTCATCGGCAGGATCACCATTACTATCACGTAGTGAGGGTATTGTTTGTGTTTTGCTCCTAGTATATTTCACATATGACCAAAATCTCTCTGGATTTTCAGTCAAATTTCGAGAGAGTGTTTCGTTTTTAAGTATTGTAGGCATCTCTCATTGAAAACCTCGCGGTGAGTATAATTTTTTACAATGTTTTATGCGTGCCTCCTGATTTGACAATATAATTTCGCCAACAGATTGGGGGTAAATTAAAATCGCCGCCTACTATTATCGTGAGTCGGGTACGTTTTTGTAATTAGACTCCGGTTTTCTTTGAACCTTTCTGCTATTGTATCGTCAGAGTCGGGAGGCCGGTAAAAGGAACCAATTATTAACTTCTTACGATTTTCAGGTACAACCTCTACCCATAATAGCTCACAGGAACTATCAACTTAACTTCGCTACACGAAATACGTCTTTTGACGACAAACACGCCTCCACCTATTTTGTTTAATCTATCCTTTCTGAAGACAAATCTTTTGCAAATACTTCTGCTGAACTTATTTCTGGCTTGAGCCAACTTTCACTGCCTACAATGTGTGTTTCGGTGCTTGGAGTTCTGGTACTTTCCCGACACAGGTCCGACAATTTACAACTGTTATACCGGTAGTTCCCAGATCTACATTTCTCCTGTGATCCACCTGCACCCTTTGAGATTGACCATTTTGTTTTTCCTCGAAGCCCTTTATCCTAAAAAACCTCTCAGTCCACACCACACAGCCCCCGCTACCCGTGAAGTCGCTTCCTGCGTATAGTGGACTCCTGACCTATTCAGCTGAACCCGGAAACCCACCACCCGAAGGCGCAAGTCAAGGAATCTGCAGCCAATACCGTCGCAGAACCGTCTGAGCCTCTGATTCAGACCCTCCACTCGACCCTGTAACAGAGGTTCACTGTCGGTCCTGTCAGCTATGCTGCAGATGGTGAGCTCTGCTGTCAACTTGCAAGCAAGACTGGCAGTCTTTACCACTTCAGATAGCCGCTCAAAACCTGGGGGAATCTCTTCAGATCCGAAGCGACACACACGATTTGTACCGTAGTGAGCCACCCCTGCAGCTGGCAGCACCCCGCGCCCCTCATGGCACCCGGCAGGACCCGTTCCGCATCTGGAATGACTCCACCCGGTACGCACACGGAGTGCACGTAGGCCTTCTTTCCCTCCTTGGCAGCCATCTCACTAAAGGGCTCCATCACCGCCTAACATTGGAGCTCCCAAAAACAAGCAAAGCCACCGTCTGTGAAAGCCCGGATCTTGCCTGTTGGTGGTGACCTCAGGATGAGACACCATCCGACTCAGGAACGTTGTCCTTGACAGATAGCGCCAAAAACCTGTTCCCAATAACCGGACTGTTAATATGATTGCGACTTTATTAGCTCCTAGGTTTAAGAATCTTGGGTTCAGAACACTTAAAGAGGCAAACAAAGGCGCACAAGTGCTTCAAGGCCGCGGCCGAGCGTATTGACGGCTCTATGCTCCGATGCGTGAGGCCGTTCCCCGTCGGGGGATTCGAATTCTCCCTCGGGCACTGATGATCGTGTTGTCTTTAGTTATAAACTAACTTATACTAGTTTCTAAGTTTAGGGACTGGTGACCCCACAGTTAAGTCCTACAAGCTTAAACATTTTCAAGTGCCTCAGGAAGTGCAGGAAAAACACCTGAAACAGAAGCATCCGTTACGAGTGCTACTGAGAAGTCTACCTGTTTGAAATCAGATCTTTTTTGCGCAATGTAAAACAGCGTAACGTCAATGTCGTTACACCTGTCAGTGATCCATAACTGATCCACGTCAATGCTTTTAAAAAATCTGTAATTGACTAGCATGCCTGTGTTTTAGAATACTGGGCAAAATCTGATAGCTTGTTGCATGAACTGACCAGCAAATGTGTGTGTGCTGTCAGCAGTAAGGGTCCAAGGCAGTAGAAATAATGAGAAACAACACACTAAAGAAGCAGCGTTTGAAACCATACTTTTCGTGAAACAAAATTTACGTATCTTATAATGTGTTGTCAAGAAGAGAATAAAGGACAAGAATTTAAATACCATACTGTTTCTAAGACACTTTCTTGTTCAGTATTCTAAAGAATAAAAAATCTTGTGTTATTTTTCATTTTAAATATCAGCCCAAAATAATCTACAGTTAATCATTATATCGATAGTTTTTAAAAATGCTGTCGATAATATCGGACGTGTCAACTACCGATGTTTAAGTAACAATATTTGTGCCACTGGCTCACCAGCTTTCAAGCAAAAAGTTTAAACAAAATGATTTGTAATTATAGTTAGCTTGTGCATAATTTTTACCGAAATTATTTTTGTGTAAGTAGCTTCACGAGAAAGTTAAAATTCTATGACGACCCCATAATGGGATGTGCCCAACCACATCACAAAAAAATAAAAAAATCAGCTCTGTGGCGTGATAAATATTTATTTAAAATCACCGCATATCGATTCCCGGCTCACCTGAAGACGGGGATACCGCCCGTCAGCTTTGACCCATGACGTCATCGCAGTGCGGTAGTTTTGAGGTGCGTGTGTGTTTGTAGAAGACGTGATTAATTATCTGGTGGTTGAGTTAAAAACGATAATTTGGTTACAAGCAGAACATAGTATAGATTATGATTTTGTGTTTAAAAAGTGATCTGTATCTCCTCTCTGGTGGTTAGGTGTAGATTAAGCGAGATTTTTTTTAATTTATTTATTTATTTATTTATTTTTTTTTTTTTTTTTTTTCGCATGTGAGCGCCGAAACCGCGAATTTGTGGGTTACAGCCTGTGATCGATTGTACATTCTGTTATCTATAATTTACGAGGATAATTACAGATTATTTGTATCAACAATACGGAAATATTAAGATATACTTATTTTCCGACATGACGTGGGTCAAAGCAGACGGGTGGTATCCCAGTCTTCAGTTATGCCCGATTCCCTTCAATGGTAAGAGTTTACGACGCTTCTCGCCGGGCTCCAGTGCTTATTTTGGCAACAGATGGACAATGAAGTCTAGAATTCCGTTAATATTTTTTACGAGCTACGTTTCACTCGCAGCAAAATTAATACTGTACCTACTCTATGGTTGACAGGTTCTTGTATGTACCCTTGTCCGTTCAGAAATAAATAATTTCCATTTTCAGAATGAAACTTCACTCTGCAGCGGAGTGTGCGCTGATATGAAACTTCCTGGCAGATTAAAATTGTGTGCCGGAACCGGGACTCGAACCTGGGACCTTTGCCTTTCGTGGGCAAGCGCACTACCGACTGTGCTATCCCGACACGACTCACGGTGCCGCCTCACAACTTTACTTCTGCCAGTACCTCGCCTCCTACTTTCCAAACTTCACAGAAGCTCTCGTGCAAACACGCAAGACTAGCACTCCTGGAAGAAAGGATATGGTGGAGACATGGCTTAGCCACAGCCTAAGGGATGTTTCCAGAATGAAACTTCACTCTGCAGCGGAGTGTGCGCTGATATGAAACTTCCTGGCAGATTAAAATTGTGTGCCGGAACCGGGACTCGAACCTGGGACCAGGTTCGAGTCCCGGTTCCGGCACACAATTTTAATCTGCCAGGAAGTTTCAATTTCCATTTTAATTGAAATTGTCAAGACGAAACATTTATTGGTCATCTGAGTTGCCGCCATTAACCATTGGTGCCAACATAACCACTGGAGCCCGGAGAGAAGCGTCGTACAATTTAACCCCTTTCAATTATTGAACATCCGTGCAGTTTTGAGTCCTTAGGACTCATGTACATTGAAATTAATGAACATCACGGCTGGCTAATCGAGTCGAATACGGTAATTAATTGGTGCAGCCACGACTGCATGGTGGGAAGGGAGGAGGAATGGAAGGGGGAGTGTGTGAAACAACACAATCCCACAACAAGTCAGTACCAAATTAAACCATATTTCCGTTCAAAAATTTCATATCCATTTTTCTACTTTACTATTTCCGAGAAAGTAGCGAGAGAATACTAAAATGTAGCATGGTTTTATTACGACAAACATTTTCAAGACTTTACAGGACAAAATTAATCTTCTGTATTAAATGAGATTTAATCTGCACAACTGTAGAACCTGCAGACATTTTCGGTTTACACGGCACAAGGTCATGTCACTGACCCCTGAAACCTGAGGAGGCGGCTTTTTATTCGCTACAGTTCTCACGAATGTTTGGCAATGATACACCACTATTTTAATATAGCGGAATATGAAAACCCCTAACTAAATGGGGTCAATCGAAGACCTGGATACAACCCGTCGGCTTTGACGAGTGACATATGCTAGTCACAATCAAGTCCATAGAATTTATTTGGGAATACAAATTGCTACCAGATCGTGATTGAGTACATCGAGAACTAGTCACTACATGGGTTTAACAGTTTGCTTTAGGTACTTTAAACTGAATGCATTTTTTTTTCAGCAATACCTTCCATTCCTAAGAAGCCATTGGTCAAAGCCGTCGGGAGGTATTCTACAATTATGCTCCAATATACCGTAAGATATTTTGGTGTACACTTGGTAAGAAATTACACGTGTTCCTTGTTGAGGCGATTCTGACAACGTTTTGCGGTCAATACGAATGCCAAAACCTTCGGAGCCGTGCCGAAATACTAATTTTTTCGGGTCCTTTCACGTAGCGCTCTCGTATCTAGCAGAAGAATCGTATCTGTCCAGAACTTGACGTGCGCATCACCAGCCCAACTTTTTCCATCGTTTAAAGTAAGCCTACACCTGATCTTCGTTTTTACACTTTTCACGCACGAACATAAATCTAGTTAAACCGACTTTTTCGGTAATATTCAAACATTTTCCCGTTCGTTCTAACTTGTTACCGACTTACAATTTTTAATGTCGACTTTCAACCCGATATTGCACGAAACTGAAGTGGCTTATGAAACTTTTATACTAATGGATGATTATCGTTTCGATATCAAAGTAGTGTAATATTTAAGGGCAGACCGAATATTCAGTTTTGACCAGAAATCAGCCGAATACACGACTTGCCGAAATTAGCTTTCTCGGACTTACTGATGCAGCCCGGTCGCGTTCTGGGTGGGTTTAGTGGACAGTGACGACTTACCAGCAGACGGCGCGTCGTGTAGTTGCTTGCAATCTCTCCTCCCGCGTACAACTTAGGGGCAAGTTGTTCAGCACAATACAATACAAACGTATCTAACGGTGATATTCTTATACTTTGTTACTAACAATTTATCTCAGTATTTTACATAATGGAACGGATTATCATTGTTATGCTGTAAAGTTTTAGTAATGAGTCATTAAACGAGGAGTTTTTTGTAATTATTAATATGGGTTTAGGAAACATTGATCATGTGGTACACACCTTTTCCTGTTCAGTTTGCGTGAGTTTATACTGCCAACAACCATACTGTTAGTCGGAACTGTGACATTTCGAATTACTTTCTGCAGCACTGATTGTAGCTGCTATGTATTCAGGAACGCCAAAATGGAGATATGTAAAGTTGTTTGTTGATTGTGAAGATGAGAATATGAAACTAGCGCTCTGAAGAACAAAGTCGTAAGGGCTACTTATCGAAGCAAAGAAATTGTTACTTTCTGTCTATTTTGTATTGTGGCAGTCATGTTGAGGGTCTGACATTTCGTAGTATCTGTTTGGCATGTTTCTTGTGCACCTAAACACGTAGGACTACCTTGCTACAAGAATGTATGCAGGAGTGTGGAATGTGTGTCGGGCATACAGTAGTCTCATTAGTTGCAGGTGGACGGGGCCGGGATCACATCGAATTTAAGTGTGAAAAAGGAGAAATCTACCTCGAAAATAAAACGTAAAAAATGGCCTTTTTAAAAAGTTTTTAAACAGTCATCTACATTGGCAGCCTGAAGGTTTTTAATTCTCTTCACTATTTACTTCACTTTATAATGGAGTGTAGGATGTACCGGCAGTTTTATGACGCTCATCTAGTAATTCCGAGACTCGAAATACAGAGACTGCACTGTATCGAGTTCAGTTTACTTACGGTCCAACTTCCTTTAATTTTTCTCTTTAAGTAGACAATGTCACAACGAGGAGGAAAGAATCCAATTTGAGAGTACTTTAATAAATCTGTTCGCCTCTCAAGTCATTGTTCTACAGACTCCTGGTTAGGCTTACACATACTCAACAGAGGATCTTGAAAATGTGGAAAAACTAGTGATTTGTGGTGTAACATATATATACAGAAATTTTAACTTAATTACGCAAGTTTCGGTTTCGGCCGAAACTGGGAGCCGAATATTCGGTTACGGGTACAAATCAGGTTTGTGGGAGCGCAGTAATACCTGGCGGCAGAAGTACGCTGGGCAGCGCTCGCCAGGCGCGCTCTGAAGGGGGGGGGGGGGGGCTTTCCATAACTGAAGAGGTGCCAAATGCTAGGGAGTCTCCCGAACTCCAGATAAGGTACATGATCTATCGACAAACAACTTTCGGAAAGTTCCGTACAAAAAATTAAATTTGTGCGCGCATTCACTTTGAATCACTTTACTATCGGACGAAAAGATGAGGGGGCTACCGGTCCGGGTACAAGGAACCAATTGTTCACCTACATAGCCAATTACACTTTATATAACAAATAGCAATGTGTTCCGGAAGTATTTCACATCGTGCAACAGATAAATTTGGGAATATTTATTGTAATAAACAAGATACAAAGGACATTAAAGTATAAAATACTTGTGAATTCCTTTGATGCTACAAGCGAAAGGTGTTTAGCTTAGTAAATAACATCCGGTACGACCTTTGGCTTAATGAAAGCCGAGTTATTTATAACGCTAATCTTGAATTCAAACTGAATTTTTAAATCAGTGATAACGAAACTGTGAAACAGTACTGCAGGCCTCAAACTGTCTACACCCGGCCTACAAGTCGCTAGACCACGGGAGTACGCCACCACCCCCAGCCAACGTTTTCGTCTATAATACCCGTTTCACCCGAAAACTACTCCAAAACTACTGCTGTACTTACCAAATAGTTCTAATCGGTTGTAGATATCTTCAAACAAAAGCGGATTCTGGAATTCATGCTGGAAAAGACAAATTTCTACAAAAAAAAAAAAAAAAAAAAAAAAAAAAAAAAAAAAAAAAAAAAAAAATGACAAATATTTCCGAACACACGAAACTCACGAACGTCAAACTGAGAATGAATCGTTGAAGCGTTGGCTTAGTGTGCAGCGATATATCGAAAGGTGTGTGGGTCGGAATCAGTTACGCGATATTTTAATCGAGATTTTTACTTACGACATATCGCAAACATGTATATTCTCTGCCACTACACCTGAATAACAGATGTACTGCTTTAAACATTGAATCTCTCTTATAATGTTAAACTATAGTCAGTTGTATTTACTGGTAACTTTTCACCTCGGAAAATAAGACTGGTAGAAAACTAAAAGTTTCTCAAAAGTCGTCTGAGAAAACATTTTAAATCAAATGATGGTAAAAGAGGTAAGTGCGGCTATTGTGGGAACGCAGTCCAAATACCACAAACTCTAAATACCGTCTACTCCTTTCATTCCCAGTGCCGTTCCTGGACAACAACGCATTAAAGGTTGATTTATACCGTACTTTGTGTTTCAGTCTTTAAAGTTGCGCCGCGGTGGAGTAGCCGAGCGGTCTAAAGCACCTCGCTGCGGAGCGCGCGGTTGCTCGCCGCGGAGGTTCGAGTCCTCCCTGGGGCATGGGTGTGTGTGTTTGTCCGTAGGTTAGTTTAGCTAGGTTTAAGTAGTTTGTAAGCTACGGACTGATGACCACGCAGTTTGGTCCGATAGATTTACAGACATTTGAACATTTTTTAAAGTTGCATTTTTGTTGATGAACAACGTGCTTCTAGTACGACATTTTGCCGCTTGGTACGGCGTGTAGCCACTTCTGAGACATTAATCTGACTCTTCAAGTCAGTCAAAAGTCTTCAGAGTCCAAAAGCGTGTAATACGTATTATTTGTGGAGTAAATTCACGGACGTCCTGTAGAAGCGTCTTCAAAGAATTGGATATATTAATTACTGCCTCTCAGTATATTTATTCCTTAATGAAATTTGTCATAAATAATATATCCCTTTTCCCAACAAACAGCTCACTTCATATATACAGTACTTGGAATAGAATGATCTACACAAGGACTTAAAAGCGCTTACTTTAGTTCAAAAAGGGGCCCACTACTCAGGAACACACACGTTCAGTAATTTACCACAAAGTATAAAAAACGTAGCTACAAATAAACGTCAGTTTAGGAGGAACCTAAAAGACTTCATAGTGGTCAACTCCTTCTACTCCATTAGTGAATTTCTAAATTGTACCAAATGATGCATGTATCGGTACTCATACTATATTAGTATTGTTCTATTATCAACTAAAAAATAAATAATAAAATAAAATAAAAATGTATGTATCTGTATTTATGTTATTAGTATTATCTATTAATCAGCTTGTAAGTTTTGTTTCTTGACATGTTCCACATCCACGATGATCTCCTCAACATGGATCTATGGAACGAAAAACTAACCTAATCCAGTCTAATCCAGCTTGGAGGTTGTGTTGCGTTGCCGTCTGTGCGTGGCTGAGAGTGTGAGCGTTAGTGTGGTTTATTTTATTTTGTTCCAGCAGTGAATTGTCTTGGCTTTGGTGCTATGGCGAAGATTATGTTAGCATTGTTGATCTGGCAGTGCTAACTATCAACAAAATAACGTCCAGGTAATAAAATACCTCGACACAAGCGTCTGTGTGGTGTTCTGAAATACATGACATAAAAAATCAATAGTGCGAACAAAAAATTAAAAACACATATTTCGATGTTTACTGCACTGTATGAATACAGAAAATACTTAATTTCAAGTTTTCCAAAGCTGTTTTCATAATGTGGTTCTGAAAGGGTTAAAGTCCGGTTGTTGTCACCGACCGACTGCAGCGAATAGACCAGGAAAACGGCACCAGACCGAAACCCTGACAGTGTGGACATAGGAGACGAAACTCTCATTGTGTGGTCTTCAGTTCGCAGACTGGTTTGATGCACGCTACCCTGTCCTGTGCAAGCCTCTTCATCTGAGAATATGTACGGCAACCTCCTTCTTTTTGAATCTGCTTACTGTATTCGTCCCTCGGTCTCCCTCTACAATTTTTTACCCCACACACTTCCTTCTAAAGATTCTTTGATGTCTCAGAATGTGTCCCACCTACCTATCCCTTCTCTTAGTCAGGATATGCCAGAAACTCCTTTTCTTCCCAATTCTGTTGACCACCTCCTCCTATTAGTTACGTCATCTACCCATCTAATTTTCATCATTCGTCTGTAGCAGCACATTTCGAAAGCTTCTATCATCTTCTTGTCTGAACTCCTTTTTGTCTGAAACGTGGACGATAGTCCACGTCTCACTCGCAAAGAATACTACACTCTAGAAAAATGCCTTCAGTAAGAACTTCCTAACATTTAAACTAATATTGAATGTCAATAAATTTCTCTTTTTCAGAAACACTGTTCTTCCCATAGCCAATCTGCATTTTATCTTCTTTATTTCGAACATCAGAAGTTATCTTGCTACCCAAATAAGTCTCAGCTAAACGTTAGTCAAAAAGTTGCTTCGAATTTGTCGGCTGCTTATCCAACTTGTACGCAAGAATGTTTCTATGCGGCTTTCAAACTTGCAGTCCAGCCTTCTTGGCGACCATTAGATTGCATCAAAAGATTTACTCTGACGTGCTTTAATTAACGAACTGGGCTTTATAAGTGAATTAGAGCACACGGTGAAAACGACAGACTAATAAAAAAAATTCCACGCCATTAACAGGTTCGTCAGTCTCGTTCTTTGCAAAGAATAACTCGCTGTGAGCGAGATTTATTTTGATGCCGCGACTGCCGCAGTTGTAGGTAAATGAAATGGATCTGTTTTGTTTCATATTTGCAAAGACTGTGCAATCTTGAACAGCAGAGAAAGTTGATTTCATTAATCTCAATAATGGTTTAAAATTCAACCAAAAACCTCACGTGAAATTAATGCACCAAATGTATTACTGTCTTTTTTAGCATTTTCAATCGAAATTAGGAAATGAGCAACAGTAACATTATTAGCTTATGTATGGACATTGGAAAGAAGAATTATTTGAATTGCATATGTATGAAATACGAACACAAACTGTAAAATACCTATTTTGCATTGTAACGTCTTTTTCTTCTTCTTCAAAAGCATTTTCTGTTTTGTTTGTCCGCCTCCGTAGTTCACTGGCAGCGTCGCAGGAGACCCGGCTTCGATTCCCGACAGGGGACTGAGTGTTGCCTGTTGTGCTAATCATCATCTCATCATCATTGGCACGTAAGTCGCCCACACGTCATTAAATAGAAAGACTTACGCTCATTTCCATTTCTGTTTTATTTGAAATACTTAAAAGCTCTAAACAGGTCGCAAAAATATTCTTCAATTTACGTCATGACAAACGATCTTCTATTTTCAAAAATCCATTGCTATACATTACTCTCGCTACAACTCAGAAAGGAGTTGCCCGATTTGAATATTATATTTATATTTGGTTCGCTTTAATACATAGGTGCGTAAAAAAAAAAAAAAAAAAAAAAAAAAATCAAAATTTATTCATTTTTAATGCGAGTCGCGACTTCAGATTAGACTCGTATTTCGTGTACTGCAACACCGTGGTACAAATTTTGCACGCGTGAACTTCGCTACAGGAGGAACGGCGCATGGCGGAGTGTAACATGCGTGGCCACCAGTCTGCAGTGTTTTTGCCATCTCGACACAATTTTGGACACTTGACGTTTACAAAAGATAAAAAAACGGCACTGTTTATCTACGATTTCGTACGGACTATGGTGGAGGGTACCTTACTGCACACCGTTTTACCTGTGATCGGAAGACTCGGCAGCTGTATCTAACGTTTGATATACAGGGGACAGGGGGGGAGGGAGAGGGGGGGGGGTATTACGTGAATGCTGGGTAAACAAACAGCCCGGCGGCTGCTTCTGCTGGCAGAGAGCAGAGGGGAGGCCGGGGGACAGGAGACGGCGGGCGCAAACAAAAACTGCCAACGCGTTTGGGGGAAACCATTTTATTTCTCGACATGGTCTCCTTTTAGACTTACACACGCCGTCCAACGCTGTTCTAATTTGTTGATCCCTTCCGAACAATAGGAACTGCCGAAGCGTGCAGAGTAGCCGTCAGTGTCTGCAATCACTTCCTCTTCTGAATGAAGTCTTCGTCCCGCCAGCCATTTGTTCAAATTGGGGAACAAATAGTAGTCCGAGAGAGGCAAGTGTGGAGAATAGGAGGGTGTGAAACGAGTTGGAATCCTATTTGCAATAGTTTTGCGACCACAACTGCTGAGCTCTGTGCTGGTGCATCGTCGAGATGGAAAAGGACGTTTATGTGCGCCAATCGCCGCCGTTTTCCTCGCAGCTCGGTTTTCAAACGGTCCGATAACGACGAAGAATATGCAGCTCTAATAGGTTTACCCTGTTCCAGATTCCCTGTTGTGGATCATCCCTTACGAATCCCAAAAGACCGTCGCCATAACCTTTCCGGCCGAAGGACCGGTCTTCGTCTTTTTAGTGCAGATCTCCCTTGCTAACCCATTGTTTAGATTCTTTGGTATCAGCAACATAGTAATGTACGCATGTTTCATCCACAATGACGAAACGACGCTCAAAGTGCTGCGGGTCGGATTCTTCCTGAGCAGCTGCAGACCTCCCTTGCAACACTTTACTCGATCCCGCTTTTGGCCAATCGTGACCAGTCGAGGCACCCATCTTGCGAATAGCTTTCTGATATCCAAATCTTTTGTGAGATGTTATGTAGCCGTTCGTTCGAGAATCCCACAGCAGTGGCAATCTCACGCGCCTTAACTCTCCAGTCAGCCATCACCATATTATGGATCAGATATAGGCAACGTTAATCCAAACTTTTGCTTCGTTAATCATTAATCCGTTACTAAAAGAAGTTAACTCCTTAGACGTTAAAGCATTACTTTGCGGAAAATTTAACGCAAGTTAACGTTAATCGTTAACTCGTAAAAGTAGTGTGCATCCGCGAAAACTCGCCTTCAGTCTCCAGATTTATATATTTGCGGTTGTTGTATTAGTGAAGTGAGCAATTAAATAAAATGTATTACCCTATCTGATATAAAAAATGTTTTGGTTAAGAAGAAGAAGAAGAAAGAAATCATGGCTAATCACATACCACGTTGAAAAGTTGCAAAACCGCCTTCGCTAGAGACGTTCGCTTTGGCAGAAAAGGGTTATGTTCTGTGAGATGATTAGTCTTCTTGTGGATAAAGAGTTTGTTACTTGTTTATGCTCGCGGCTGCCGCTACGATATAGTGTCCTAGTAATACATAAAGCTTTGTTTGTAATAATAATAATTGAGCAATAAAATAAAATTTACGGGAGATTCAAAATATGTAATCACACTGAATATCACTTGACGTTCCAATGTTCAAATGTCTGTATCATTTGACGTAAGGTACATATTGCCTTTAAGAAACGTTAACACATTAAAATTCTTGTCTGTCTGTTAGGCATGTTTAGGAGTCAAAACATCTTTTGAAGGTGTACCGGCAATATATTTTTCCCAGGAAATACTACGTCGTTAAATGAATATTTTGATTTCATGTCCCGCCACATTTTATTAGACGCTGTGCCTTACTTGTTAAACATATTTGGCCTGTGGCCTCATTATATTGAATGACAAAATTTAAAAAATGTTGCAGAGAAGGTATGTTACAAATAAAATACGAAACGCATCTAGTGTAACATATTTATTTAATTGCAGTCATCATAAGATGGGGAAACTAATATGATTAAAATTATATGCTAATTTCCTGATTTGGTGTGTCAGCCATATCTCGATACTCGCAGCCTCCATTATCTATTGTTTCGCGGTATGCAATTTAAATTTGTTCCTGTCATCTATAACAAAGTTAAATGAGAAAATTGTAATGAAAATTACCGTAAGATGGGATGAAATCGTTGCGGCGTGGGCTACTTGCGAAACTCCAATCGCCAACATTCTCCTCCGAATGCGAAAATATATTGTTGACTCCCACTTACTTAGGTAGAAATGATCATCAGAATAAAATACGAGAAATCAGAGCTCGAACAGAGAGATTCAGGTGTTCTTTCTTCCCGCGCGCTATTCGAGAATAGAATGGGAAATAAATAGTATAATGGTGGTTCGATGAACCCTCTGCCAGGCACTTGCATTGCATAGTACCCCAGTGGACGCGCGGCTGTATCACGCCTTCTCCCGTGTTGACGGGATGGTCCCTTATTTAGCTCAAGTGTCCTGTTGTCCCGACAAAACACATCCCACCAAAAACATAAAATGTAAAAAAATGCAAGTCTCGCGACTAACTCCTTCCGTCATAAAAAGTCGTGAAATGTCATGGGAAAACAAGTTGGTTATTTTGTTAGTGTTCATGGAACCAACTATTCAACACCTTGTCATAATTTTTTATCTGATTAGATATTTACCAACATCTGTAGGGACTATATCAAAATTATATATCTTTATTTCTATAATAAATAAAATGACTTGGCAATCGCACCAGAACATAATGACATAAGAATAAATATAATGATCCGGTAACTGCACATCGTCGTAATGACTGACAATGAATTTATATTCCTTCTTTTAATCAAACCTAATCACGCTTGAATGAAGTACACTCACATGTGTTTAAAGTTTTTAAATATATTTTATGTTCCCATGGGAAACCAAATCGGCTATTTTAATTAGTGTTCATAGAGCCACTTATTTGTTATCTATTTAGGAATCTACCAACATTGATGGAAACTATATTAGTATTACACACATTTATTTCTGTAATACATATAATGATTTCTTTCTTAAAATCCATTCCCTGTCTCTTTTGTTTGGGATCGTTTGGTTTGATGCAACAGTATTTGGTAAGTCTGGAAAGGCGATTATATTGTTGTTGTCAACCTTTCCATCATGTACATTACTGCAACTTATGGTGTATCACATTACAAATATCTACAAGTTGTTTCGCATCAGTCCGTGAACTTCATAATACACTTAAGTTGCGGTTAAGGTTATCTTTATTAGTAGTTATTCTTTTGAATGGTATTTATTGAATGATGAGTTTTTCCGAACAGTTAGTAATTCAAAATTAATTATTGTAGTGCATAAAAAGATGCCTTGTTTTACAATGCACACAATTGTATGGTATGAAAATCGTTACATATAATTGCATAGATCTTGCTCCTACAACCATTACAATTAAAACTCACGAGAGTTAAAGAATAAAAATACTTTATTTCTTGAGAAAAAATCAAGCCTGAAAGCGTTAATAATAACCACTTAAATAAAAGAGGAATTTCTTTAATTTTCATCATTGTGGCATCCAGTTGGAAGTGATTTTGGACGACAAGCTCTTTTTGGCACAACTGTTCTGCGAACTTGCGTTGCAGTGCACGCAGCATTAGTTCCGTATTTCATTCCCCACATTGAGTAACTTCTATTTCAGGAAGTTCTATTTCTTTTTGGAGATAATCCTCTTCCTTTTCTTCTCTGCTATAATTTTTGTACGTCAACAACGGATATTCTTAAAGCCCACTCCCTATCCCTTTTTTTAGCTATATTTTTCTCAGAAGCTTTGCTGCAACAATTTTTGACGAGTCTGGGGGTAAGTGCATATAACTCGAGTGTATTCAGCTCGATGATCTATAAAAAATTGGTATAGCCTAAGATACCAACCCACAAACGTCATAGTTGAATATACATGTGCGTTCTGTTTTGTGTACTATATCTTTGTCTAGTACAGGATAAAATTTTACTTACGGATGCGGTGGCGTATTGTGAAGTTGACAGCGACCGACGAATGCCGCGCCGAAATAGCCGTGTGGGCTGAGACGCCGTGCTGCGGTGCGCGTGGCCGTTCGCCGTCGGGGATTCGAGTCCTCCCTCGAGCATGTGTGTTTGTGTTGTCGTTAGATTACTTTAACTTAGTTTAGGTAGTTTGTAAGCTAGGGTCTAATAACCAAGCAGTTAAGTCCCATAGATTTACAAACATTTGAACATTTCGACCGACGAATGACACACTTCGGAAAACCAGAACGTAGAATGAGTGGCACAGTCTTTGGTGTTGAGCATGAAATAAATAATTAATTCTGTTCCTGCACTGTAGCTGACAGGTTTTTGTATGTACTCCTCATAAAGCGAACATTTCGTTGCCAACATTTGCACACTATGCCACTGCCATAAGTAAAATATTGCTAAACGTGGAGAAATTTTATCAAGTTATCCCTATTTCTTACGACTGTTATACCCGTACACCAATAGGTGTTAATACGTTGTTAAAACTGACAGGGAGACCAATAGTACTGTATTCGGTAGTGCGTCTAGTAACGTGTGTCAGTGGTTCTGCCGTGGATTGTTTGGTTTGGCCCACAAAACAATGGTATTCTAGGACGCTTTCCTTTCGAAGCTGTTCTTACATCGATTTCTTTGAATTGAACATTGATGTTACCATCGATATTCTTTCATCACTTGGATAGTTGTTGGTAGCACTTCAATTTTTGACGTTCACTTTCTATTAGAGTTGGAGATTTTAAATCGTGATCCGATCTATAGATTTGAAAACATGTAATCCATTTTACCACTCTTAACGGCTGTGTAAACTCATGATTATTGTATTGTGCATATCTACAGTAAACCATCTTTCGAATTATGTGTCATTGACCTGCTGATAAAATTATCGTAGGAAATCGGTACTTCATTTTTCAAGTTTTCCTATTTACATAATGATATAACGTGACAATCCCAGTTTGTTTATAACATGAGCAGAACAAGTATCTCCTCGAGAAGACAGAAAGCAGTACCCACTCCCAAGACTCAGTCCATGGAGTTTCTACCGTACGTCACAGATCACAGTTAACATAGACTGCGCGTCTCCCACATCAATGACGTCTCCCCTATCTCTGCCGCGTTGTGACTTGAAACCAATAACTAACGTGTTTCCTCCCGGTCTAACGTTTTTGCCCCGCGTTATGTAACTGAATTTTCGGCATTATGAGCAACAATTTTTCTCATTTATAGCTGAAATCTAGAATTTAGGTGTCCTTGGTACTGTTTCCATTTGCATCAATTTAAGCTACATCGTACCAGTTATTCTTCATTCTCTAATCAGGTACCACATGTCATTTATAACGACACTTCACTTAGTAGAAAGGTGACGACTACGTTAAAGTGAAAAGTTAAAAACACAGACCTCACCAGGAATCGAACCCGACACCTCCCAGACGTGAACTTAGCGCTCTAGCACAAGACCATTACCAAGCCAATCCTTAAAACGTAAGGATAGCAGAAACTTTTCCGTCAAGAGAATATGTGTTCGAGAAAGGAATTAATATTTACAGGCTAAACACTATCTAAATACAAAATTCGACGATTTTGTGTCTTCTAGAGATCCCTTAGAATTTTGATAATCGGTGAGTCAGTGAGATTTTCGAATGGTAATATTTCGTAAACTATAAGATGTAGGATAGTATAATTTGTAAACATAGCTATTTATAGTAGATACTCTTGGTAACCGAAAATTCAGGCTTCTAGATCTATCCATAACGGTGATAAAGCGGGTTCGAAAGTGCAGTGAACTGCTTCCAGAGAAGGATGGTACGCCGGCCGCGGTGGCCGAGGAGACTGAGGCGCTCCAGTCATGGTCTGCACGGCCACTACGGTCGGGGGTTCGAATCCCCCCTCGGGCATGGACATTTGTGCCGTCCTACTTCGTAAGTAGTTTGTAGGTTTAGGGACTGGTGACCCCGTAGCTGTACAAACATCTGAACATTTGGAGGACGGTGCGGCCGGGCGCTCGACTGCCGCGGCCTCCACATGCGGGACTTGTGTTGTCCCGCGTCTTGGTAACCGCGTTGCTTTAGTTGGGACGGCATGGGACGGTACGGCGAACCGCCTAAAATTCAAACTCGCTATTAGCGTACCGGCTAAAATTCTTTCTTAAATCTGTAAAAAATAGGTAAAGGTAAAGCAGTCAACAATCCGAAGATTGGTTTGAACACCACAGTGCTCTACTAGGCACGGTCCTGTTTGGAGGTGGTATGCCGTTGCCTACCTCCGACCTTCGAACTGACATACCCAGCCAGTTACAGGGGGACCTACACTTTCACGTGGGTTTCGAAAGTGTAAATTGTCGAATGGGAAAAATTTGAAAGTTTTAGGTTCGTTCGAGTTGCAATCATAACCACCGAATCATTCAAACTGCACTTTCGCACAGTTCCAATGGAATCCGTCTGGCGGTTAAATATTGGAATTAGCCAATGGAGAGCTCCGACTAGTCTGAACCGAGACAAAGGAAATGCTTCTTACCGACTCCAAAGCGTTTAAGAACCTTGCTCCAAAGAGATAAGCCACTACATACACCAAGTCTTTTTATGCAATACCATTGCCTATTCGTTGAACAAAGCAAGTGCGAAATTCCGGCAATTCTTTGAAGAATTTAAGGGACAGTACGTCGCAACATTTTGACATAATGGCCATTGACTGAATCATGAAACACTGCAGGAGTTATGTATGTTTTCATGCCTAGCACAACACGTTTTGAGAACGACTTACTCCCCATCTGATTTTTACATTCATATCAGTTGTGTGGTAGCAGGAAAAAACTTGCCATTATATTGCCGCGAGAGACTACGTACACCGACTGCCAGCGTGGCGCAGGGGACGGCGTCACCGACTGCGTTGCTGAAGGTCGCCGGTTCAATCCCGCTCACCGGCAAAAATTTATTTCTTTGTAATTAACAATTCCAGAATGTTCTACATCTTTCTTATGTTCACTTGTAATTTCTGCTTGTTTCTTATGTTAACTGTTCTTCTAATTTCTGGTAAATCCTGTCTGTGTATAAATAGCAGAGCACTCTGCCTGAGAGGCAGTCGTGCTGCGTGTATGTTGAGTTCGGAATAAACGTGCTTTCAGTTTAAGTGCTGTGTTTAGTTGCCTTCGAAGTCAAGCCTGTTTCCATTTCAACGCGACTTTGTTTGGTGGAGGCGACGGGTACCCTGTGCAACAGCTGCATCACCGTGGCTCCGATCAGGCAACGTAAAAGCCGTCGCTTACACGGACTGGAACCGGAATACAAGGGATACACCGAGTACATCCTTCCAGAAGTCGGTATTATCAGAAGAACGATGGACACGAAAGCAGCGGCCAGTCGGCCGGCTGGGCCGTGCCGAGCGGGCGCGGCGGTGTTTACGTCCCTGCTGCTGTCGCCTGAGCGCTGTTTCCGGGTGAGTTGACGCTCTCGTAGCGGCCGCAATAGCGTGTTATTGTGTGAATCATGACAAGGACACGAACATGACTGAAGTACCAAGAAGAGATACTTTGAAGTTTGTATTTGATTGCAACTATGCACGACCGAAGTCATATGAAATTGAAGCATGGATTGAGGAATCACTCAAAAGTTCCTTTGGCGATATTATCGGTGTCCATCTCTCAATAGTTAGCAGTACTGTGTATATTAACTTCAGAAGTCCGGAAATTTGTGACGAAATTGTGCAGTCCCGTGCTGGTAATCTTAAATTCAAGCACTGTGATGGGAACGTTGGTGAAGTTAAAGTGACGCACTCAGGGTTTGGTATTCGGACAGTCCGAATATTCGAACTACCGTTTGAGGTTCCCGCAGAAGACATTAATGCCGCTTTGGCGAAATATGGAAAGGTCGTCAGCAATGTTGCTGAAAAATGGATGTCATTTAAAGTACCTGTTTTGAACGGTGTTCGGCAGGTGAAGATCGAATTAAAGACACATATTCCATCATATATTTCGATCTGTGGCTATAGGGCGATTATCATGTACGACGGTCAACCGCGTACTTGCTCTGGTTGCGGTTCAACTGGTCATGTTAGAGCCCAATGTATTCACAGAAGGGTGACACAGGTACCTACAGGCGAAACAGCGCCAGCTGACAGGATGACGACCCTCCCGATCTCTTATGTGGCTGCGGCCCGATTGCGCCCGAACACGCCGGAGCACCCTCATTTCAGTGAATCTTCCGGTACTACAGAAGGTGTTCAAGAGACGACTATGGATATTCCCACCCAAGATAATTCTACCGAAGATGTGACAATGGAACACGATCAACCGGAGTGCACGAGCTCGGCCGGCCTCCAGAACGGTGCTCCAGCCCCAGACGACGGAAAGCGTCCGAGTGCCAGTAGCGAACTGGAACCCGACCAAGTGGTAAACGAAGAACCAACTCCGGGAAAGGAAACCTGCTCCTCAGAAAATCAAACAGCAGTCTCTCTCAAGAAACACAAAAAACGAAGGATAGCCCATCAACACGCAGATAAGACAGTGCCAATATTGCCCGAGAAACTGACGGAAATTGGCCTCAATTTACCTGACACCCCATCAGCAAATTCCGATACGAAGCAGCAGAATGGTAGCAAACGGGTGTCGGAAATCTCCCCACCTAATATCAAGCCGAGGGACCATGAAGGTGTGGAAGACCCACCGGGATTACAACCCGTCGGTAGGGAGAGGCCAAGTCAAACGGAAAACGGCACACAAAACAAGACTGCCTCAGTCCGTATACTGAACTGGGCAGATGACGGGGAAGATGTGACAATGGAGCAAGAAACGGGTAGAGCTGGGCCAACAACAGACGATATATCAGCCGCAACGGGAGAAGAATTATACGACCTGCCTCTCCAGTCCCGTCGGGTGATACAGAGTACCGTTTCTAACAACCATTAATGCTTTTACCGACATCGTACCTCTGCGCCCTGGTTAGAGAGTGTAATTCTAATTACTGAATGCCTGCGTTTCAGGATTACAAGGTAGCTACCGTAAATATAAACAAGATCATCTCACAACAGAAGATACACAGTCTTCGTGATTATTTATACAGCTGTGATGCTGATATCGCTCTGCTGCAAGAGGTAGACAGCGACTTTCACCCAGATATTCCGGGATACGAAGTACTCAGGAACACCACCCCAGGCAGTACTTCGGGAACTGCTCTCCTAACCAAAGAGGGCGTGAATGTATCGGATGTCGAGCGATTGGAAAATGGCAGAGGGATATCGTGTCTCATTAATGGAGTTAGATTCATAAATATATATGCCCCTTCCGGGAACCAAAATAGAACAAGTAGAGCCCAGTTCTTTGCCAGTGATTTACTGTATCTCCTCCGGCGAAATCGGGAGGACGTTGTAGTTGGAGGCGACTTTAATTGTGTCTTGAAGCACAAGGACCAATGGCCGAACTTTAATGGCTGTCCAACTCTTGCAGAAATGGTACACCAATTAGAACTAGAGGATACTTGGGAAATAATAAACGGCGACCAACGGTGTTTTACGTATCATACTGCGACAACTGCGAGTCGCCTGGATAGAATTTACGTCAGTAAAACCTTGCGGGGGACGGTATCTGCAACGGAAACGTGGCCACTGTACTTTTCAGATCATTCGGCATACCACTGCACCATTCGCATGACACGGCAGAAAACGTTCCGTGGCAGAACAGGATGGAAGTTAAACGTCGATATTCTCAAGGAGCAAGAGTTGAGAGAACGGATGCAAGAGGCCTGGCAAACCTGTTTACGCCGACAACGCACGTTCCCATCGGTACTGCTGTGGTGGCGCCACTGCGCAAAACCTAAATTAATCAGCGTTTTGAAGGCGTATAGTTATGAGAGGAACCGACTACAGAAAGAAACTTTTAAGTTTTACTTTCGATGTCTTCGTGAACTGTATTCTGATGTACCTATCACGCCGGAGAAGTTCATCCAAATTAAAAGGATTAAGGCAAAGTTATCCCTTCTGAAACAGAAACAAATGGAAGGAATTAAAATCCGTTCCAGAGATGATAATTGCACCTCCGACGAACATACGTCCCCCTTCCTCCTCGGGAGAGAGAAGCGTCGCGCAAGACAAAAACTTATCACTCGTATAAAGAAAGAAGACGGTAATTTCGCAACGACTCAGGCTGAAATAAAAGAGTATATAACCGATTACTACCAGCGACTGTACACAGCAGAGCTGGAGGATGACGAAGCAATACGTAAAATGAAAAGTTATCTTACAATGACACTTACAGAGACCGACAGGGAATCATTAAGGTGTGACATCGCCGCGGAAGAGATTCAGGAGGCACTGAAAAAGGCTCAGCCTAATAAATCGCCAGGAAATGATGGACTACCAATAGAATTTTACAAACAGTTTTGGTATCTCATGGAACGATGCTTTGTAAGCATGTGTAATGAAATCAAAGCGGGTCAGCAACCACCAGCAGGCTTCAATGACAGTGTAATAGTACTGATTCCGAAAGAACACCCACATGAAGATATCACTAAATTCCGTCCCATCTCTCTCCTGAACTCTGATTATAAGATTGTAGCCCGTGTCATAGCAGCTAGAATTAAAAATGTTCTAGCAAACATCATACATAACAGCCAGACAGCAGCAGTACCGGGACGCACTATTTTCAAGAGTCTAGCAGATTATAGGGAGATCACATCTTTCAGTGCCTTAACACGCCCTCAGGCAGCAATTTTAGCTTTAGACCAATCTAAGGCTTTTGACAGGGTTTCACATCGCTACCTGTTAGATATCATGAATCATCTCGGATTTGGTGTACCTTTTATTACGATAATTCAAAATATGTACACTTCTGCGAGCTCTAAAATCATCGTCAATGGTCAGTTCACCCGTCAGATCCCTATCCAAAGGTCAGTCAGACAGGGGTGTCCTATGTCTATGCCCCTATACGTTATAGCAATTGAGCCTTTGGTTAGAATGCTTAATTGCACGCTTCATGGTCTAACCCTCTATTCTACGACAATAAAATGCATGGCATTTGCGGACGATGTGGGTGTCATTGTACGCTCAGAGCAGGACCTTCGAAACGTTACCTCTAATATGGCTGAATATGAACGAGCATCAGGTTCTACACTAAACTACAGGAAAACTCCTGTCATGCCGAAAGGGAGTGGATTTCGCACAGATGCCAACTGCCCATACAGGGTGTGCGATGCCATGAAGGTGCTCGGGATCAAGATGAGCAGTTATCCTCTGAAAACAACTGCAGGCAACTGGAAGGACCTTCTGGCCATGACGAGAGGCTACTTACAACACAACAAAGGACGTGAACAGGACTTGGTGCAGAAAGTACACTTCGTCAACACCAGAATCCTCTCGAAACTATGGTACGTTGGACAGATAATACCTGTGGTAGACAGTGTTGCCAGGAAAATTATGTCGGCAATAGGTTGGTATATTTGGAGGGGAGATATATTCAAGGTGGGGATCAATGTAGTTACCCTTCCACCAGAAAAAGGAGGCCTTGGTCTCACCGATGTTTCATCTAAATGCAAGGCACTTCTGATAAGGCGCATTATTCAGCTGTGCCACAAATATCCGGATAGTGCGCTAAGTATGGCCATAAGGATATATAAGCCTCAGAGTATGCAAGTACCAATCCACCTTGGCGACACGCACTACAAGGTGAACCACATTAGGATGTTTCTGTTAGAAATTAGCTACCTCCGAATGAAATCGAGCGCCCCACTACATGAACTTACCACCGCTCAACTGTACCGCCTTATGAACGACAGTGAAAGGGCGAACCGAATGGAATTAAAATACCCCGATAAGGATTGGACTGTTTTATGGAAAAACATCAACAACAAAGTGCTCGATACGGATATAAGATCAACCTGGTATAAAATAGTGAATGAGACGATACCAACAAGAGAAAAACTTCACAAAATACATTTGTCCGTAACTGACGAATGCAGGGAGTGCCATCTCATCGACACCTTGCAACACAGATTTGTCTGTGGAGAAAATAAACTTATATGGGAATGGTGCAGGAAAATCCTGGCTTCAATTTGCAGAACAGCACCGCAACACATTTCTCTCATGTCGTTACTGAAACCTGACAGCAATTACTACCCAATCAGCAAGAAAAACACGTGGACCTGGTTAGTAGGGCATACACTATACTACATAACCAGTGCACAAGACAAGGCCTCATACTCAGGCTACAGAGTGTACCTCGCTACAAGAGCCCAACTCTTGGAGAAGGGTGCTAACTACAGGAAAAGATTTGCAAATTACATCACGGCGCTACAAATAACGAGGATATGAAGGAAAAAAGAACAAACGGAAAAAAAAGAAACGAGCAAAGGACGAAGAAAGACGAATGTGGAAATAAAGGGACGTGTGGCATCCATTATTCAAGGTTTGCCACCTTTTATCTATTACTGTTCATTTAGATCACTTTTCTTCAATTTCTTTGGAAGATGGTTTCGTTCACCTTCCCTAACCTCGATGTAGAGGGTTTGAGTTACCTTTCTTTTATATTTTCATTTTTATTTTCAAAAGACATTCTTCTCCATTACATACAGAAAGACAAAGGAACTTGCTATCCCTGCACATGACCAGGACATGCGCGACCTTCGGTGACTGGCGCACTCAGGGCTAAGAGACGACAAGTTCAGAGAACGCACGATGACAAATGGGAAACCAGGAACACGAGACCAGGCATACTGCTTGGGGAAACATAATACATCAAATATCGAGAAGACGAGCCTTGAGTGCTGTCGTTATGCTGAGGTTGAAGTATGGAGAAAATAAAAAGAACACACATTAAACCCATGACTTAAGAAGTATTGCGGGGCAACGTTTCCAAGTTTCTTTCCCGAAGAAATCTTAAGTTTCCTTTGTAAATGTAAGTTTCTATGCAGTGACTTCACTGACGGAAAAAAGTTATGCACCTTCTTTTGTAGAGAGCTACGATATTATTTTATATAGAGGAAATAAATTATTTTAAAGGCGAAGAAGCCAGGCCGAGAAGGCAAATTTGGCGAGCGTAAGGATGGGTTGAAGGGGAGGAAGGAGACCCCAAAAAAAAGGAAAAAAAAAAGTGGTGTAGGGGTCAGCGCAACTGCCTAGAAAGCAGGAGACCCGGGTTCGAATCCCGGCTGGGTACACATTTTCAGCTTTGCCCAATCGCAACTGATGTCATATATTATATGAATGTTAGTTCATAAGTAGTTTGTAAGTTTAGGGACTGATGACCCCGTAGTTAAGTCCCATAGACTATACAAACATTTGAACATTTTTGAAAGATTGTAATCAAAATACAAATGGCATAAAATGCGCACGATCTCATATTTATTTATATGTCGTAGAATTGTATAATTTTTCAGGTATGTACTCATTCGTACAAGTGCTGTATGTCTGTAAAATCTGTTGCGAATGCAAGTAGTGGTAAAGAAGTAATAGATTAGAACTTCGTGCGTGATGGGGCGATTTTCCATTAACGTTACATTTCATGAACTACGTGTCGTACTGAGATACAATTTCGAAAGTACATTTAAATATGTGTGTATATACTGTCTGTAAAATTTCCTGCGGCTACAATTTGTAGTGTTCAAATTATAAATTGTAACGTCATACCGAGAGCCGTAGTTTTACTCCATAAACAGCGGAAAAGTAGTAAGCGAGAAACTTTTTTTCTTTCATCATTTTACTATGGTTGCCAGCGAGAAAAAGTTTAATAAGCGTTTTGAAATTATGTTTAAAGTTTGTTGCAAGTCGCTAAGTACTGTCATTCTCATACAGTGTATTTCGAAAGTCTCGCCGCATTATATGGCATTTTTTTGCGATTTCTATTGGTTATGACGTAATATCTTTTGAACCATGTGCCGTATGTGATTCTTAACTATGCAGCAATTGTTACCTTACGGTAAGGAATGTGTGTACCAAATTTGGTTGAAATCGGTCCAATGGTTTAATACAAAATGAGCAGCATTGTCGCAAAATGCAGCAGTTTTTCGCGCATCACGTTGTTTATGACGTCATACATCGTGAACTATGTATCGTACGTGATTCTTACACTTACGTCGACCGTCCTCATGGATTGAAGTTTACGTGTACAAAATTTCATGAATATTGGAACAAAACTGTAGATTTGTGAGCAACACGTACAAACATACGGACACTCTGCTTTATGTATTACATTCAGGAGACAATATCTCTGTTAGACTGTTCCACGACGATGCTGTGCTTTATCGGTTAGTACAGTCTTCAGAAGACGAAAAGAAACTGCAAAACTACTTAGGTGTATCGTGCTAAAATTTCCAGTTGAACACGAATGATTAAAAGCGTGAAACATTCATATGACCACTAAACCTAGCCGTTACATTTATAAACAACTTTAATTGTAGATAAGACGGAGAAAATATCGCAGCGAAGGCAGACCGCAGACTACGTTTCGTGGGCAGAACGCGTAGAAGGTGCCACGGTTTTACTGCACAAACTGCCGACACCGCACTATTGTGGAGTACTGGCCGAAAACCCGCCGCTGCCCGGGTATTTTTTGATTTACTAGCTGCTCCCCGCGGTGTTCAATATTCAGACATTAAAGTGCCAAGAAAGGGCATAAGTAGCTGCATGACTGTTTGCGACATTGTTAACGCGGAATATATAATTGTCTTGGATCGGATGGAGAGCCAAAAATCTATTGAAATAAGTCCCTGTAAAAGACGTTTCGAGACTTCTGGTTCTCCGAGTATACGTAGAGATTTCTAGCTCTCGATACACGGGAGCAGCCTACGTAGAGCTGTCCGTGCGAGAAACATGGGGTGGCCACATGAATACCTGCCACTTTTAACGTTTGTCCTTGACTCTTGTTTATAGTAATCGACAAGGCCACTTTCAATGGAAACTGTAAACGGTTAACCTGGAATGGCAAGTTTTTTGGGATGATGGGAATTCGTGGTATTAATACAGTCTCTCTCTTGGCTCCACCGGTGATGATGGTGGCCTGCACGATATGCCTTCTCAGGTCCGTGATGCGTAACCTGGTGCCGTTGCATAATCGTGGTGCATCCAAGTTACGCGTCTATAAAACAGGCACACCCACCTTCAGCTCCAACTTGTGGGATGGCACCCCTGACAGTAAGTAACTACAATAACAACAATACAGTAATCGAAAACAAATGCCAAGTAAAGGAACAAAATAAACAGCAAACCTAACGGAGAAAAGTAACGAAATAAACAGCAAACCTAACGGAGAAAAGTAACGAAATAAAAAAGACATCTAACGGAGAAACGAACTGTTAAGATCCTACAAATGCAAAGCGAACCAACAAAAGAAACAACAAATGAAATGAATAAAGAAACTATCCTGATCCTATAAATACGAACTAAACGAATGAAAGAAACAAATATAACAGGGAAACAAACCAATGAAGTTTTAGAAACTAACGAAATCACCAGAGAAAGATTGAATCAGTGAAATCTAACCAGCAAAGTCACGTCAATGCACTAAAAGCAAACGTTCGAATGCTATAAATAATCGAAATCACCAAAGAAACTATTATTCATTGAAATCCAAAGATAATACAATTATAAAGAATTACGATAACATCACAATGTTCGAACACCTAACATGTTTCATATGTTAACTGCAGCGTACCGCCTGCCATCTGTTGAGTGCATTTGCTACTACTTTCGTTGCAGTTTACGTACGCTATTTATACGTGGCAGTTCTCGCTTTGTACACAAAATAGGGCTTCCTATCTAGATCCCATTCTACACAAAATGTCAATCTTTTTTCTTGCCATGGTACTTAAAGCATATTTTATTTAACGTCTTCAATTTATATACATACTTCCTTCATTTGTTACAACAAATGAAAATGAATGCGGCATAAACGCCAACATTCAGATTTCTTGTTTTTGTGTCCCAACTTCGTCGCCGCTTTTGTGTCCCAGCCTCGTCATAGGTGTCGGTGGCCGAGTGGAATGAGCCCGACACAGGAACAAAAATAGCACGCTGGTGCCGGTACGGAGGGGAGCAGCCAGAAACTATAAACACTCGAGTAAATTAGAAAGAGATATATATTGCACAGAATGTAACAATACTTAACTTTTACATAGTACTGCAGAATGTTGATACATAGTTGTTAGAGGCCTGCCTAGTGCCTGTACGATAGCAAAGTCTTCACTGGTGCCGATCTGATTACGAAGGTCCCAACTCGTTGCTATCTCAGTCCCAAGTGACCGGTGTCTTTCCGTGGTGGCCACGAGCGGGGTTGCAGTAGAGGGCGCTCGTGGCTGTCGTCGTGAGAACGCCGCGCCGTGCGTGCATGGCGGCGCGCGGCGAAAGTAAGTGGCGCGCACTTTGTACTTGTGCGACACCACACCCACACCCATTGTCACTGACGATAGTTTCAGGCAAGCCTTCGATGCAAAACACTGATGTTAAGGCACTGATTGTACTAGAAGCAGTCGTTGAGTTCATGGCAATCACAAAAGGAAACTTGCTGAAAGCGTCGACAACAATTAACCAGCGCGTATTCCAGAAAGGTCCGGCAAAGTCAATATGTAAACGTTGCCATGGTCCCTTGGGGCGTGGCCAGTCTGAGAAACGCTGTGGAGGAGCCGCCTGATGCTCCGCACAAACTGTACACTGTGATGTCATGCTCTCTATCTGAGCGTCCATACCAACCCAGGTACAATGACGTCTGGCCAGTTGCTTTGTCCTAACAATGCCCCAATGTCCTTGATGCAGGAGGCGTAACACTTCTCGTTGCAGGGAACGAGGAACAATCACCCTTGCTTGGTCGTTGTCGGTATGCAACAACAGTACACCCTGACTTAAAGATAATGCATGACGTTGTGCAAAATAACGTCGAACCAGAGGCCGATCAATGTCTTTGGCCCTGGCAGGCCACCCTGAGCGAACAAAACTTGCTACCACACCTAGGTCTGCATCCGCAACTGTTTTCTGTGCAACCCGACGAGAGTTCAAAGGAAAGTCTGCGACAGCGGAAGCATCTCTGGAGTCTATCTGACAACATGCCATTTCTGAAGAATCAAATGATACATCCTGGCCAACCGGAAGTCGGGAAAGTGTGTCCGCGTTAGCATGTTTAGTGGTAGGTCGGTACAAAATCTCATATTGATAATTTGACAATATCAAGGACCATCTCTGAAGCTTTTGTGCCGTTCGTGGCGGAATTGGCTTTGTGGGTGAGAACAACGACGTGAGAGGCTTGTGGTCTGTCAACAAATAGAATTTTCTGCCATAGAGATAATGATGAAACTTTGCGACGCCGTAAATGATTGCTAAGGCCTCCTTTTCTATCTGACTGTAATTCTGTTGCGTCGGCGTCAGTAGCTTGGATGCAAAGGCAATAGGACGATCGTGACATCCAATACGATGTGAGATTACAGCGCCCAGACCGTACGACGAGGCGTCAACTGCTAACACTACAGGCTTCTGTGGGTCAAAGGGAATCAAACATGCATCACTGAGTAGTGCAGACTTTAGTTTGTCAAAGGCAACCTGACAACCTTTAGACCATACAAAAGGAACATTCTTCCTACGTAAGTGATGCAGTGGAGCTGCAATCTGAGAGGCATTGGGAATAAATCTGAAATAATAGTTAAGCTTTCCCATCACTGCTTGCAATTCCTGCACATTCTTAGGAGGAGGCAAGTCTTTGATTGCTCGAAGATGTGACTGTAAGGGATGAATTCCTTGGGCATTAATCACATGGCCTAGGTACTCTATTTCAGTTTAAAAAAACGAACACTTTGCTTTATTGCAACGTAGACCTGCTGCAGTCAAAACTTTGAAAAGGCACTCCAGGTTTGCTAAATGTTCTTCAACTGTACGTCCGGATACCACAATATCATCTAAATAGTTCGAACAGCACGGTACAGAAACTGTCAGCTGTTCCAAAAAGCGCTGAAAAATAGCGGGAGCGGAATAACTGCCAAAGGGTAGGCGTTGAAATTGAAAAAGGCCCATGGGAGTATTAATGACGAAAAACTTTTTTGACTCGTCATCAAGTGGAATCTGTAAGTATGCCTCTGCTAAATCAATCTGAGAAAAGAAGCGGGACTGTCCTAATTTGTCCATCAGTTCCTCAGGTCTGGGCAGGGGATAAGTGTCGACAATTGTTTGACTGTTCACTGTTGATTTGAATTCCGCACAGAGACGAAGTTTTCCTGACGGCTTGGGTATAATTACTATAGGCGAGGCCCACTGACTCGCAGAAACAGGAGAAATCACCCCCACTATCTTGCCAACGTTTAAGTTCTTCGGCAACTGTATCACGCAATGCGATAGGCACTGGTCTAGCTTTACGAAATTTTGGAACTGCAGAGTCTTTTAAAGTTACATGTGCCACGAAGTCTTTTGCACAACCTAGTTCCGGCGAAAACAAGTCACTGTATTTGTCACACAATGCATTGATTTTATCCTGAGGCACTATTGACGAAATTTGAAGCACATCTCTTTCAATTGATAAACCAAACAAGTCAAAAGCATCTAGTCCAAAAATGTTCTGCGTAGATTTGGCCTGAAGAACAACAAAAGCAACTGTTTTCGTAACACCTTGAAAAGAGGCAGGCAGGCTACACGTTCCTAACACGGGAATATTTTGACCTGTATAAGCTGTTAACACTTGCTTTGACGGTGACAATTTTGGCGAACCCAGAAGTTCATAAGTTTCTTTATTCATTAGTGTGACAGCGGAACCAGTATCAAGCTGAAATTGGACCGTCTTATTTTCTATGAAGAGAGTCACAAACAGCTTTTGCTTGCGGCGCTCGACAGGTGCACGAATGTGTGCAACGTCTGCTACGGTTTGTTTACTGCGTCTGCGCGGGCCGCGTAGTGAAGTAAGCGGCGCAGACCCGGCACGTAGCGGATTAACCACACTGTCACTAGATGACACTACCGCCGGATCGGCGTCCGCGCAATGCGAAGCTACTCCAGATGTACTAACTACTGCACTACACTTTTGAGTAGCTACTTGGTGTCTACTGTCACTAGCTACACAGTACTGGGCACTATTACAAGGAGCAGTTGCAGAAGGCACTATTTTCACTACAGGAATGCACTGTTCATAGTCATTTTGCTTGTCCCGAACCCTTTTCCGTTGCACTGTTTTACTCGCTCGTCGGCGCTTGCTACGTGGTGCACTATATAGTTTTGCCATAGGCGCAGAACTACTTTCTTGCAATTGAGATCCAAGGAAAGCACTGTTCAATTCCACAGCCCGTATAACATTTACAGAATGACCTGTTCTCGCACTCTGCGAAGCACTGTTTCTAACTGTACCGTTCTTTGAGTTTTTAATTTGCATACACACAGACTGTACATGTCCTGATTTGCCACATTGATAACAGGTTGCGTTGCGACTAGGGCAATGAGCACGCTTGTAGCGAGACACACACTGGGGGCAAGATTTACGTACATTTTTCTGAAATGAGCGTTGGCGCCCGTTATTCAAATCACTGTTTCTAACACGACGGGGCGACCTTTGTGTCGCACTTTTACACTGTCTACTGTTCACTGTCTGTTCAGCACGGCCTGTACTATTGTAAGAATCACTAGTGCTACACTGAGAACTACGGCTAGGAAAGCGACCGTTGCGGCGCACTGAATTAACACTGTGGCTTTGCATTTCTACATCTGCTAAGTCAAAAGTATCATGCGCTTCTATAAGCTGCAGTACACTGTCTAATGAGGGGTCAGACTGTTTCAGAATTGCTGCTCTAATTCTGGGGTCCTGAATATTCTGCGTAATCGCATCCCTCAACATCACGTCACTATACGAAAGTCCACAAGAGCAAGTAAATTTACATTTGCGGGTTAAGCCCTTCAATTCCGTAATCCACTCTTGGTGTGACTGCTGCGGTAATTTTTTAAGTCTGAAAAATCGGTACCGTGCCGCAGCTACGAGAACTTTTCTCTCATAATGAGCATTTAGTGCCTCTACTATTTGTTCAAAGTCTACATCACGAGGAGATGCGTTGGGGAATAGTTTCTGCAGTAACACAAATGTTGGAGTTCCTACAGTCGATAAGAAAAGTTTCTTCACTCTCTGACCTGTAATTTGATAAGCCGCGACGAGTTCTTGAAACTGCGCGAAATAGTCACTCCATTCTTCCTCACGTTCGTTGTACTGGCGAAACATAGGAAGCGTTGCGGCGGCAGGTGTGGGCTGCTGAAGCGGCGGCTGTTGTTGTTGGTTAGCTGCTTGCGCTGTGAGCTGGGCCACCGCCTGGAGTAGCTCGGTAATTTGCGCCGTCTGTAACTGAATAATTACCATTAAGTTTGGGTTCGGGTTAGTGGCCATGCTGACCGATTAGGCGCCGCGCATACAAGTAAATTATAGCAAATCAGAAATGCAGTATGAAAGAGGACACTCTGCAACAAAAAAGTCCACAAAACACGCAACTGAATATATTCCCCCAAAATTCTTATAATAAGGGTGGGTGGGCGGGAGCAATTTCTGCGTGCTCCGACTGCTGCTGTCTGGCTGCTGCAAGCGGGCTGGTCCAAGGTTCGTCTATCACTCCTCGTCGCCACTTTTGTGTCCCAACTTCGTCGCCGCTTTTGTGTCCCAGCCTCGTCGTAGGTGTCGGTGGCCGAGTGGAATGAGACCGACACGCTGGTGCAGGTACGGAGGGGAGCAGCCAGAAACTATAAACACTCGAGTAAATTAGAAAGAGATATATATTGCATAGAATGTAACAATACTTAACTTTTACATAGTACTGCAGAATGTTGATACATAGTTGTTAGAGGCCTGCCTAGTGCCTGTACGATAGCAAAGTCTTCACTGGTGCCGATCTGATTACGAAGGTCCCAACTCGTTGCTATCTCAGTCCGAAGTGACCGGTGTCTTTCCGTGGTGGCCACGAGCGGGGTTGCAGTAGAGGGCGCTCGTGGCTGTCGTCGTGAGAACGCCGCGCCGTGCGTGCATGGCGGCGCGCGGCGAAAGTAGGTGGCGCGCACTTTGTACTTGTGCGACACCATACTTGTGTATGTAATTACATGTCAGTTAAGCCGTTTTGGCAGTATCCCAGAATCTTTTTGTATATTCGAAAGCAAAAATGATAACAATAACAAAGGAAAAAAAATTTCACTACAGCACGACACGAACCATCGCCCAAAATAAGAGAAGTTTATGTCATGACGCGTTAACCCTCGCGGCTAAACATGACATACACTACAGAGCACCTCTCCTGCTGTTGTATTAGAAGCTTCTTACAACCGTTACGTATTTCTATGGATATATTTCAAATAAACAACTTGTAATAAACATTTTGAAAAGTAGCCTATGTCCTAATCCAAGACATAGGAAATCTCTATATGAAATTTCATCTAAATCAATGCTGTAGTTTTAGCGTGATGCGGTAACAAACATACAAACTTTCGCATTTATAATATGTATATAGGATTGATGCGCATCGTGGGATCCTCACCAGGTGGGACTGACGGACGAGTTAGAGAAAGTTCAGAGAAGGGCAGCTCGTTTCGTATTATCGCGATATAGGGGAGACAGAGTCGCGAAATGATGCAAGTGCGAACATTTAGATCTAAAAAAACCGCACTGACGTGTTTTACGGCCCACTTTAGATTTGTAGTTTTGTAAGTTTTTGCAAACATTTTGGACCAAACTAATAACCTAAATAATAAATAACTAATTAATAAGATTGTCTGAAACCCCTTTTTTTTCTTGTTGGGGAAACTTTATTTCAATTCTTTGTGGAAAGGGTACTTTGTTTTACACTTTTTGATTTCTTACAATTAACATTAGGAAATGTACCCTTCGTACAAGAATTTACAATAAAAGGAATTCATATTGTTTACAATATCGCATAATTTGAAATACAAGTGATTTTTTTTTCCATATTTACATTACAATATTAACAATCTTCTTTAAGCAAAAGGATTTGAAAAAACAAAGGAAACTACATAGAAAACAAAAACAATGAAAAGATAATCTTCTGAGGAAACGATCAAAGTGGAACATTTGGTAGCGAGAGCCTAAGAAGAACCAATCAAATGTTCAAATGTTTGTAAAACGTATGCGACTTAACTACGGGGTTATCAGTCCCTAAGCTTACAAACTACTTACGAACTAGCTAAGACTAAAGACGGCACAAATATCCATGCCCGAGGGGGGATTGGAAGACCCGACCGTAGTGGCCGTGCAGACCGTCACTGGAGCGCCTCAATCCCCTCGGCCACCGCGGCCGGCTAGAACCAATCAAATCCGCATCCGTAGCTAAACAGTCGTCATCAGTTTAGCAAAGCCATGCGTTATAGAGACGTGCAGAAAGTTTGCAAAGGTGAGTCTCTATCGGGTGCTAGATTGGAGTTTGTCATGTTCAGTGGCGAGATAGGTGTGAAAATCCATTTCCGAAGTCAGTTTACCGGGTTCCGAACCACAGACCTTTAGCGTCATAGCCTAACGCCTTGCCCACTACGCTACAGCTCTCAATCGAAAGCAGAATTCTTTAATGTCTTACTATTGTTGGCTCTTGTGAACTGATGCTAATATGGCATTTGTAGACACTAGATTATCATTTATCATGCGAAGAACGACGTGTTTTTGTTAATTCCTCAGTGTGCCGTCGCTTTGAAATGACAACGTGTAAGTAACAATAAGAAAATCATCAAATACGCGAGGAACGTCACGTGACATTTCCGAACGGCTAGTTTTCGTTAATTCAATGGAGGGTGTCAAATATCCGTTATTTTTGCAAATATTTTGTCTCAAACGATACGAGATATGAAAAAAAAACCATAAGGGAACTAAGTTGTAAAGAATTTTCTCCTCTACCAATTACGTTATTCAATTTTCGTGTTAGATGAACGGTTCCTTTGCAATTACAATTGTATTACAAACTGCTTTTTTTGGTATTACTACCGTATTTCTTGTCCGAATTTTTTAAAAAAAGGGAGATTCTGGTCTCTGGCGGCCTACAATTTTTGTGTCCCAGCCTCGTCGCCGCTTTTGTGTCTCGTTTCCGTCGTAGGTGTCGGTGGCCGAGTGGAATGAGACCGACACAGGAATAAAGATAGCACGCTGGTGCAGGTACGGAGGGGAGCAGCCAGAAACTAGAAACACTAGGGTAAATTAGAACGAGATATATATTGCACAGAATTTATACAATACTTAACTTTTACATAGTACTGCAGAATGTTGATACATAGTTGAGCTAGAGTCCTGCCTAGTGCCTAACTGATAGCCAAGTCTTCACTGGTGCCTATCTGATTACGAAGGTCCTAACTGGTTCCTATCTCAGTCCCAAGTGCACGATGTCGTTCAGTGGTGGCCACGAGCGGAGCTGCAGCAGAGGGCGCTCGTGGCTGACGTCGTAAGAACGCCGCGCCGTGCGTGCATGGCGGCGCGCGGCGAAAGTAGGTGGCGCGCACTTTGCACTTGTGCGACACCACACCCCTCCCCCCCCCCTAACCGCCGCGCCGTCGTGGCGTAGGGCTGAGGGCCACGGCGACGGCACTGGGAGGAGGGCCTGGGCGGGGGCGTTACTGGTGGGACGGGTGTCGTAGCTGAGGCTGGGATCGAGACGCCGTCCGCGCCCCGGTATACACCTTGCGATCCGCCGGAAAACCCGCGAAAACCAGCGGAAGAGCGCCCGCCCCCGCTCAGAGGGAGCAGGTCATCTTCTTCTAAGGTGCGTGCCCCAAGCTTGGGGGGGCCCGCACGGTCCCGGAGTCCCTCTCGGTGACGCTGTCATCTGCGGCGGCGGCAGCGGCGGCGACGACTGCGTCGGAGGTGTGTCGATGTCCATAGGGATCTCGTAGTCCGGGGACGAACGATGTGGTTGTGCTCCCTGGCGGTGAACTGGGTCTGGAATCAAGAAACCCGAGACAGGATCGCGCGGCCTATGCAGGAGCAATTGGTTTGCGTGGCGCCGCAGCTCCGACCCTGTGGCAGAACGTACAACATACATATTGCGATCGAGCACGCGCTGAATAATACCCGGCATCCATAGTTTCTTCTTGTTTCCAGCAAACACCCTGTACAGCACCGGCGTGGAAACCTGAAAACGCGTAGCGCCATACGAACCGACTCGGTGCGTGGGAGGCTGCAGCAGGTGAAGGAGAGTGCGGTGACGGCTGCCGTGTAGCAGCTCGGCAGGAGACGGGCCGTCACGTGGCATGCACCGATACGTAGACAGGAAAATTTGAAGTGCTTGCTGCCTGGAGTGCTGACCTTTCATCTTCTCCACGTGAGACTTGAATGTTCGAACGAAACGTTCTGCTTCACCATTGGACTGAGGGTGAAAAGGTGCGGTGGTGATATGCTGAATGCCATTCACACGACAAAACTGTTGAAATTCCGCAATAACAAACTGAGGTCCATTGTCACTGACGATAGTTTCAGGCAAGCCTTCGATGCAAAACACTGATGTTAAGGCACTGATTGTACTAGAAGCTGTCGTTGAGTTCATGGCAATCACAAAAGGAAACTTGCTGAAAGCGTCGACAACAATTAACCAGCGCGTATTCCAGAAAGGTCCGGCAAAGTCAATATGTAAACGTTGCCATGGTCCCTTGGGGCGTGGCCAGTCTGAGAAACGCTGTGGAGGAGCCGCCTGATGCTCCGCACAAACTGTACACTGTGATGTCATGCTCTCTATCTGAGCGTCCATACCAACCCAGGTACAATGACGTCTGGCCAGTTGCTTTGTCCTAACAATGCCCCAATGTCCTTGATGCAGGAGGCGTAACACTTCTCGTTGCAGGGAACGAGGAACAATCACCCTTGCTTGGTCGTTGTCGGTATGCAACAACAGTACACCCTGACTTAAAGATAATGCATGACGTTGTGCAAAATAACGTCGAACCAGAGGCCGATCAATGTCTTTGGCTCTGGCAGGCCACCCTGAGCGAACAAAACGTGCTACCACACTTAGGTCTGCATCCGCAGCTGTTTCCTGTGCAACCCGACGAGAGTTCAAAGGAAAGTCTGCGACAGCGGAAGCATCTCTGGAGTCTATCTGACAACATGCCATTTCTGAAGAATCAAATGATACATCCTGGCCAACCGGAAGTCGGGAAAGTGTGTCCGCGTTGGCATGTTTAGTGGTAGGTCGGTACAAAATCTCATACTGATAATTTGACAATATCAAGGACCATCTCTGAAGCTTTTGTGCCGTTCGTGGCGAAATTGGCTTTGTGGGTGAGAACAACGACGTTAGAGGCTTGTGGTCTTTCAACAAATAGAATTTTCTGCCATAGAGATAATGATGAAACTTTGTGACGCCGTAAATGATTGATAAGGCATCCTTTTCTATCTGACTGTAATTCTGTTGCGTCGGCGTCAGTAGCTTGGATGCAAAGGCGATAGGACGATCGTGACATCCAATTCGATGCGACAGAACGGCACCCAGACCGTACGACGAGGCGTCAACTGCTAACACTACAGGCTTCTGTGGGTCAAAGGGAATCAAACATGCATCACTGAGTAGTGCAGACTTTAATTTGTCAAAGGCAACTTGGCAATCTTTAGACCATACAAAAGGAACATTCTTCCTACGTAAGTGATGCAGTGGAGCTGCAATCTGAGAGGCATTGGGAATAAATCTGAAATAATAGTTAAGCTTTCCCATCACTGCTTGCAATTCCTGCACATTCTTAGGAGGAGGCAAGTCTTTGATTGCTCGAAGATGTGACTGTAAGGGATGAATTCCTTGGGCATTAATCACATGGCCTAGGTACTCTATTTCAGTTTGAAAAAACCAACACTTTGCTTTATTACAACGTAGACCTGCTGCAGTCAAGACTTTGAAAAGGCACTCCAGGTTTGCTAAATGTTCGTCAACTGTATGTCCGGATACCACAATATCATCTAAATAGTTTGAGCAACACGGCACAGAAACTGTCAGCTGTTCCAAAAAGCGCTGAAAAATAGCGGGAGCGGAAGAACTGCCAAAGGGTAGGCGTTGAAATTGAAAAAGGCCCATGGGAGTATTAATGACGAAAAACTTTTTGGACTCGTCATCAAGTGGAATCTGTAAGTATGCCTCTGCTAAATCAATCTGAGAAAAGAAGCGAGACTGTCCTAATTGTCCATAAGTTCCTCAGGTCTGGGCAAGGGATAAGTGTCTACAATTGTTTGACTGTTTACTGTAGATTTGAATTCCGCACAGAGACGAAGTTTTCCCGACGGCTTGGGTATAACTACTAAAGGCGAGGCCCACTGACTCGCAGAAACAGGAGAAATCACCCCACTATCTTGCCAACGTTTAAGTTCTTCGGCAACTGTATCACGCAAGGCGATAGGAACTGGTCTAGCTTTACGAAATTTTGGAACTGCAGATTCTTTTAAAGTTACATGTGCCACGAAGTCTTTTGCACAACCTAGTTCCGGCGAAAACAAGTCACTATATTTGTCACACAATGCATTGATTTTATCCTGAGGCACTATTGACGAAATTTGAAGCACATCTCTTTTAATTGATAAACCAAACAAGTCAAAAGCATCTAGTCCAAAAATGTTCTGTGTCGATTTGGCCTGACGAACTACAAAAGCAACTGTTTTCGTAACACCTTGAAAAGAGGCAGGCAGGCTACACGTTCCTAGCACGGGAATATTTTGACCTGTATAAGCTGTTAACACTTGCTTTGACGGTGACAATTTTGGCGAACCCAGAAGTTCATAAGTATCTTTATTTATTAATGTGACAGCGGAACCAGTATCAAGCTGAAATTGCACGGTCTTATTTTCTATGAAGAGAGTCACAAACAGTTTCTGCTTGCGGCGCTCGACAGGTGCGCGAATGTGGGCAACGTCTGCTACGGTTTGTTTACTGCGCTTGCGCGGGCCGCGTAGTGAAGGAAGCGGCTCAGACTCGGCACGCAGGGGATTAACAACACTGTCACTAGATGGCACTACCGCCTGATCGGCGTCCGCGCAATGCGAGGCTACAGCACTAAAATTACTTTCAGTATCTACAACAAGTCTACTGTCACTAGCTACACAGTACTGGGCACAATTACAAGGAGCAGTTGCAGAAGGCACTATTTTCACTACAGGAATGCACTGTTCATAGTCATTTTGCTTGTCCCGAACCCTTTTCCGTTGCACTGTTTTACGCGCTCGTCGGCGCTTGCTACGTGGTGCACTATATAGTTTTGCCATAGGCGCAGAACTATACCGTCAACACAGTTTGAAGTGTAAACATCGCGTCTGTATCGATAGTTCGTAGTTTGTAGTTTAGTAGTTATTACCCTATCGAAACAACGTTACTTGTTATTGCTGATTCTTGTGTAGTACGCAGTTTCAGCGATAGGTCAGAACTCGTTTTCGGTTTCCGCCACCCCCGGTTCTGGGGGTGAGCGTTCGCAAACAAGCGCGGAAGTTACTTTGGATGGCCGTCTCGGCATGAACAACCCCGCTGCTGGACTCGGCAGCAGTAGGCTGAGCTTAGCCGATGGTGACGTATCAGGTGCCCGTCCACGGACGGACAGTCGCTGTGTGTCCAGGCAAAAGACTGGTTCACGGTCAAGAACAGCATCTGTGACCAGGGACGCTTTCATGGATAGACAATCGTCACAATCGTCTCACAGACGACATTCCTCACAGCTAGACAACATACCCTACCCAGCCGCAACGAGTACCAACCATGTTCAAGAGACGGTCTCGGTCATTACCAATAAGGACCGCAGAGCCCGCGACCTAAGAGCAATGGAACTTGCAGCCCAATGTGGGCTTCCCTGGCTCACAGATAACTCATCTGAAGAGGACCCCCAGGACGGGAAAAACCGCCCTGAGGACATGGACCTTGACGAACACGACACAAATCAAGGTTTTCAACAAGTGAAGTCCGGGACTAAGCGCAAACATGCACAGCTACCCACAGCAACACTTAAGAAACAGTCTGTAGTAACTACATCAAACAAATTTGCTCCTTTGAGCGCAGATACAGAAAATCAGGAGGCTGCACCTGCACCGACTACCACGACAAATCAGGGCGCAACCACATCTGCTGCGGCTCAGCCAAAGGAGAAGCCGTTGAAAGTCCCACCCGTAACCATTCAATACACTGGAAATACCTGATGCTCAATACAGAACTTAAGAAACACATTACGGGCCCAGTACAAGCAATCTATAAAGGTGATTCCATTAAATATCATTTTGCCTCAATAGAAGACCACAGAGCCGCTTTACAATTTTCCATGCACATCATATACCGTTCTATACCCATCAGAATCCAAAAGACAAAGTGTTAAAAGTCGTCATAAAATATCTGCCGGCGGAAGTGCCGGACACAGATGTAGAAAGTGAATTACGACAACTGGGATTTCACAATGCGACTGTGTTTCAGTTCAAATCACGGGATGACGCCACACAGAAATTGATCCCACAACCTGTCTACTGCGTCTCCTTACCGCCAGGACCAGAAAGTGAGTCTATATATGACATTAAACACATCCTCGATACGAGAGTCACTGTGGAAACGTACAGGAACGAAGATGGACCTCCGCAGCGTAAAAGGTGCCAGAGGTTTTTCCACACGGCCAATTATTGCACCCTGCCAGCTCGTTGCGTAAGATGCCAGGACACCACCTATCGAAAGACTGCGATAAACCTCGCGGCCATAAACCGACGTGTGTTAATTGTAACAAGGAACACGCTGCTTCTTGGAGAGGGTGTGAAAAATTTCAAGACGCATTGCGCATATACACAGCACAAGCCCAGTCTTTTCAATCGAGACGACAAACGACTCAACCCCAAACACCGGTTAACATCCAGAATCCACAAGAGTTCCCGGTCTTGCGAAAAAAGAATCCTTGGAAGATCCCTGGCGCACAACATACCGCCGCGAACACATCAGATGGCACTCGAGGCCAACCAACATCTGATTTTGCTTAAATACTTGAGACTGTGAGAGGCATTCACTCATTCTATTCAAATCTTCGTCAACGAAACATCTTTGCAGTCATAACAAATACTTTCCGTCAATTCAACACAGCACCTGACATCTTATCCAAAATAATGGTCCTGGTGGACGGCGTAATGCAAATCTTTGCTCCGTAATGGCTGCGAGGATCCACAGGACCTGCGACTTAACATTTTGTAATTTTAACGCCGAAGGAGTCAAAAATAAGAAAACAGAACTCTGTGACTTTCTAACCCGCCACAAAGTGGACATCTTATTTCTGACAGAAACACATTTACGACGAACACAGACCTTCAAAATTCCGAACATGGTGGGGTATCGGACAGACCGACAGGGAAGGCGAGGGGGAGGCAGCGCTATATATTTACGTGACTTCATTCCACATTCAGTCGAAACTTTACCGCCGCTTAACACACTCGAAGCCACTGCAGTCACCATAAACACGCAGTATGGAAATGTCACGCTGGTGGCTGGTTACATTCGTCCAGCTGATCCTATGGACGAAGAGGATCTTCTCACCATTTTCGATAGTTTTGACAAAATTATTTTATGCGGGGATCTCAATGCAAAGTATTTTGCGTGGAATTCTCGCGCAAATAATCCTAAGGGCCAACAACTCTACAATTTAGAAGAGCGCTTGCAAGCAATAACCTACGGACCCGTCGATGTTGCACACATTCCAAGGAACCGGAACCACAGACCGGATGTGCTGGACATCACTATACTTAAGAACTTGAGGTTTAATCCGAACTTAGTCACGATAAATGATCACACCTCAGATCGTAACCCTGTGATTGGTCACTTAAACAGGGCTATTGAACCTCCGAGACCTCCCTTGAAGTATATCACGAACTGGGACCAATATGCACATTATTTACAGAGACATATACGCCCCACAACCGATGTCTCATCCACCGCTTTTATTGATAACTCTACCAATGAATTGTCCAGACACATAAAAGACGCATATAAACATGCTACAGTCTCGGTCCAGTTTGAAAGGAGGCCCACGGATGAATTCTCTCCTCTCATCCAAGATCTAAAATCGCTGAAAAATAGGGTTAGAAAGAGGTGGACAAGATTCAGAAATCCGGCAGACAAACGCGAACTGCGTAGACTTACCCGGGAACTACAGAGGAGGGCCGTAGAGTGGTGACAAGAAATGTGGGAAGATCGAATGGAGTCTTTTCTGCTCCATGAACGTAAGGACTGGAACCTCCTTAAAGCGATGAAAACCCCTAAAGCGCCAAAAACAGCTTTACTTGGACCAGCAGGATTAGTCTTCGATCCCTTTCTGAAGGCAGAACTGTTTGCAGAAACCTATGAGCACCAAAATACATTACGGGCTGGTGACTTAGATATACCACGTCGACACATTCGAGACGTAGAACGGCAACTTCAGGTCATACGACGAGCAAGAGATGACACGCAACCACAGTTGACAACACCGACAGAAATCCGTAAAATTATCAGAAACTTGGGAACGCATTCAGCTGCAGGACCAGACGGCATATCCAACGTCCACTTGAAACACCTTCCTAGGAAGCCACTTGTTCTTTTAACAAGAATCCTAAATAGCTGTCTGTTACTGTCTTATTTCCCCACTGACTGGAAGACGTCACGAATTGCGCCTATACCAAAACCTGAGAAGGACCCACGACAACCTGGCAATCATAGACCCATAAGCTTGTTACCGACTATGTCCAAGATCTTTGAAAGGATCATCCTTCACCGACTCAGAATTCCTTTACGAGAACACGATGTAATAAGACCAGATCAATACGCTTTCCAACCCCACCTTTCAGCCGAACTCCAACTGTTGCGAGTTACGGAGTTTCTGTCGTATAATATGAACCGGGCGTATTACACAGCTGCAGCGTTTTTAGACATCGAGACTGCCTATGACAAAGTCTGGAGGGCTAACTTAATAGTTAAACTGCATAATATTGGATTAATCCCACTACACCTGATCAAACTAGTGGACAATTTCCTAACAGACAGACGATTCTTTGTACGGCTGGAAAATCAACGGTCTGGTATTCGAACGCTCCAGGAAGGCATACCACAAGGTTCTGTTTTATCGCCGACACTGTTTATCCTATATGTTAACGACCTACCGACCGTCCGCCAAGTTACAACTGCTCTGTTCGCAGATGACACTGCGTTCTTGGCTAGCAGTCGGCGTCTGACCGCCGCCATCATCAGACTCTAGCGTCAGCTTACGCTTACTGAAAGTTGGGCACATCAAAATATGATCACGATAAATGCCGACAAAACCAAGGCAGTAATGTTCACCAGGCGACGACCTGATCTACGCGATACTCTCCACATAAACAATACAAATATTCCTTGGTCTACGCAAGTTCGATATCTCGGAGTGCAGCTCGATAATAAGTTAACATTTAAACACCACATTTTACTTAAGAAAGAAAAAATGGTTAAATTAATCCATAAACTGTTTCCGTTATTGTATAGTACCCAGATGGCCACATAGACCAAAGTTCGTTTATACAAATCCACGGTCCTCCCTGCCATGACACACGGATGCTCGTCTTGGGGAACGGCATGTCCCACCAATATAAAAATGTTACAAGTACTGCAAAACAAGTGCCTCCGACTCATTCTACGAGCCCCTAGATGGGCCAGAACGAGAGAGCTGCATGACGAGCTCCATATGGACACTGTGCAAGACTTCATAATCAAGCACACAAGGAACTTACTAAGCAAAGTAGAAATCCTGCGACCGGCCACTAGGCACCTAGAATATACGGGCACAGTACACACCGCGAGATGGCATCGTGTGAGAGTTCCACGTGCAATTATTGAAGACCCACCATAACAACAGGTGCGGGACCTCCGATAATAAAGGTGACCACCATATGAGTAGGGCAAAAGAGCGACTGCTCAAAAGTCCTGCTAACGTAGAACTGCTGTTAAAGTGATCAGTTGACTTGGCACACATGAAGTCCAGCTTTCAAAGAAGGCAGCACTTCTGAGAAGACCCTAAAAAAAAAAAAAAAAAGCAGAACTACTTTCTTGCAATTGAGATCCAAGGAAAGCACTGTTCAATTCCACAGCCCGTATAACATTTACAGAATGAACTGTTCTCGCACTCTGCGAAGCACTGTTTCTAACTGTACCGTTCTTTGAGTTTTTAATTTGCATACACACAGACTGTACATGTCCTGATTTGCCACATTGATAACAGGTTGCGTTGCGACTAGGGCAATGAGCACGCTTGTAGCGAGACACACACTGGGGGCAAGATTTACGTACATTTTTCTGAAATGAGCGTTGGCGCCCGTTATTCAAATCACTGTTTCTAACACGACGGGGCGACCTTTGTGTCGCACTTTTACACTGTCTACTGTTCACTGTCTGTTCAGCACGGCCTGTACTATTGTAAGAATCACTAGTGCTACACTGAGAACTACGGCTAGGAAAGCGACCGTTGCGGCGCACTGAATTAACACTGTGGCTTTGCATTTCTACATCTGCTAAGTCAAAAGTATCATGCGCTTCTATAAGCTGCAGTACACTGTCTAATGAGGGGTCAGACTGTTTCAGAATTGCTGCTCTAATTCTGGGGTCCTGAATATTCTGCGTAATCGCATCCCTCAACATCACGTCACTATACGAAAGTCCACAAGAGCAAGTAAATTTACATTTGCGGGTTAAGCCCTCAATTCCGTAATCCACTCTTGGTGTGACTGCTGCGGCAATTTTTTAAGTCTGAAAAATCGGTACCGTGCCGCAGCTACGAGAACTTTTCTCTCATAATGAGCATTTAGTGCCTCTACTATTTGTTCAAAGTCTACATCACGAGGAGATGCTTGCGCTGTGAGCTCGGCCACAGCCTGCAGGAGTTGTGTTATTTTCGCCGTCTGTAACTGAATAATTTCCATTAAGTTTGGGTTCGGGGTAGTGGCCATGCTGACCGATTAGGCGCCGCGCATACAAGTAACTTATAACAAAACACAAATGCAATATGAAAGAGGACGCTCTGCAACAAAAATTCCACAAAACACGTAACAAAATATCTTCCCCCAAAATTCTTATAATAAGGGTGGGTGGGCGGGAGCAATTTCTGTGTGCTCCGACTACTGCTGTCTGGCTGCTGCAAGTGGGCTGGTTCGAGGTCGTCTATCACTCCTCGTCGCCACTTTTGTGTCGCAGCCTCGTCGCCGCTTTTGTGTATCGTTTCCGTCGTAGGTGTCGGTGGCCGAGTGGAATGAGACCGACACAGGAATAAAGATAGCACGCTGGTGCAGGTACGGAGGGGAGCAGCCAGAAACTAGAAACACTAGAGTAAATTAGAACGAGATTTATATTGCACAGAATGTATACAATACTTAACTTTTACATAGTACTGCAGAATGCTGATACATAGTTGAGCTAGAGTCCTGCCTAATGCCTAACTGATAGCCAAGTCTTCACTGGTGCCTATCAGATTCCGAAGTGTTAGCTGGTTCCTATCTCAGTCCCAAGTGAACGATGTCGTTCAGTGGTGGCCACGAGCGGAGTTGCAGCAGAGGGCGCTCGTGGCTGACGTCGTAAGAACGCCGCGCCGTGCGTGCATGGCGGCGCGCGGCGAAAGTAGGTGGCGCGCACTTTGGACTTGTGCGACACCACAACAATCATGTCTGTAAAATTTGGTGCTGATCGGTCGAACAGTTCGTCTTAAAAACAGGGAACACGTTACGGACAGACAGACGGACAGACAGACATACATACATACATACATACATCCGAAAATCGCCGTTATTTTTGGAAATATCTCTGAAACAACACGAGATATGAAAAAAACATACGAGAGCAAATTGTAGGGAATATTCTCCTCTACAAACTCGGTTATTCAATTTTCGTGTCAGATGAATGGTTAAGTCGCTATTTTCATTTAAATTTCTAGCTGTCAAAAGACGATGGCAAGGGCGCACTTTTGGTGTTCCTACCGTAACCTAAAGTGGGCCAAAACATTGGTTCTTAGCTACGACGCTATAAAGCACATTACTCTCGACTTTTGCTCGTATAAAATAAATACATGGACCAGAGTATCAAATTTTGAAGACGTCGTTTTGCGACGCTCCAGAAGGTGCTGTCTGCCTACTAGCGGCAGAGGTTGTCGCTCTGTCCGTCCGTACACATGTGCACTGCGCCCGTGGTTCTGGTGGGATGGTTGGCCGGTTAGCGGGGAACCGAGTAGTAATAGAAGAAGGCGAGTTCCGCTGCAGAGTGAAGTTTCATTCTGGAAACATCCCTTAGGCTGTGGATAAGCCATGTCTGCACCATATCCTTTCTTCCAGGAGTGCTAGTCTTGCGTGGTTCGCAGGAGAGTTTCTGTGAAGTTTGGAAAGTAGGAGGCGAGGTACTGGCGGAAGTAAAGTTGTGAGGCGGCATCGTGAGTCGTGTCGGGATAGCACAGTCGGTAGTGCGCTTGTCCGCGAAAGGCAAAGGTCCCAGGTTCGAGCCCCGGTTCCGGTACACAATCTTAATCTGCCAGGAAGGATCATATCAGCGCACACTCCGCTGCAGAGTGAAAGTTTCATTCTGCATACAATAATTGTCACAGCCATAACTTACCAAAATATCTTTCCGAGAACCCGAAAAAATTGTGGTCCTATGTAAAATCGATAAGCGGGTCAAAGCCCACTGTCCAGTCACTAGTTGATCATTCCGGGGCAGTAATAGAAGAAAGCAAACGGAAAGCTGAAGTTCTAAATTTAACCTTTAAGAAATCTTTCACACAGGAGCACCGCACAAATGTACCATCATTTGATCAACGTACTAATTCCGAAATGGGGGACATAGCAATAGGTATTTCCGGTGTAGAGAAGCAGCTGAGAGAGCTAAATACGAAAAAGTCTGCTGGTCCGGATGGAATACCAGTTCGGTTTTACGAAGACTATTCTGCGGCATTGGCCCCCTACTTAGCTTGCATTTATAGCGAATCAGCGCAAAGTTCCTAGTGATTGGAAAAAAGCGCAGGTGACTCCCGTGTATACGAAAGGAAAGAGAACTGACCCACACAATTACAGGCCAATATCGTTGACATCAGTTTCATGTAGAATTTTAGAGTATATTCTCAGTTGGAATATAGTAAATTTCATTGAAACGGCAAAGCTTCTTTCCATGAATCAGCATGGGTTTAGGAAACATCGTTCATGTGAAACTCAGCTTGCCCTTTTCTCACATGACATCTTGCGAGCCATGGACGAAGGGCAACAGGCGGATTGTGTTTTTCTCGACATCAAAAAGGCGTTCGACGCGGTGCCACACTGCAGACTGCTAACGAAGATACGAGCTTCTGGAACAGGTTCACAGATTTGTGACTGGCTGGAAGACTTCCTCCGTAATAGAACGCAGTACGTTGTTTTCGACGGCGAGTGTTCATCAGAGACGAGTGTATCGTCAGGCGTGCCCCAGGGGAGTGTGATAGGACCGCTATTATTTTCTATCTATATAAATCATCTGATGGACAGAGAGACTTGTAATTTGCGGCTGTTTGCTGATGATGCTGTGGTGTATGGTCTGCAATAGCATACATGATAACTTAGACAAAGTTTGTAGCTGTAAGGTGGTGCACATGAGAAGAAACACAGTGACATAATTTCGAATACAGCATCAGTAGTGAGCTTCTTGATGCGGTCGCGTCGTTCAAATATCTAGGCGTAACACTGCAGAGCGATATGAAATGGAACGAGCATGTAAGGACAGTTGTGAGTAAGGCGGACAGCCGACTTCGGTTTATTGGGAGAATTTTGGGAAGATGTACTTCACCTGTAAAGGAGACCGCGTATAAAACGCTTGTACGACCACGTCTTGAGTATTGCTCAAGTGTTTGGGACGCGCAGCAGATCAGTTTAAAGGAAGACATAGAGGCGGTTCAGACTCGAGCAGCTAGGTTTCTTAGCGAGTGTCACAGAAATGATCCGGCAACTCAAGTGTGGATCAGTGGAAGAAAGACGACGTTCTTTTCGTGAAATTCTGCCGAGGAAATTTAGAGGGCCGGAATTAGAAGCTGAGTGTAGAACTATCTTGCTGCCGCCTACTTACATTTCGCGTACTGATCACAATAACAAGGTGAGAGAAATTAGGGCTTGTACGGAGGCGTATAGACATTTATTGGCCCACTTTAGGTTACGGTGGTAACACTAAAAGTATGCCTTTGCGATCGTCTTTTGACAGCACGAAATTTAAATGAAAATAACGGCTTAATTATTCATCTGACACGGAAATTGAATAACCGAACTTGTAGAGGAGAAAATTGTCTACAAATTTGCTCTCTTATGCTTTTTTTCTGCATATCTCGTAGCGTTCAGAGATTTTGGGATGTATGTCTGTCTGTCCGTAACGTGCTCCCTGTTTTTAAGACGAACCGTTCAACCGATCAGCACGAAATTTTAGAGACATAATTGTAGGCCGGCAGAGACGAGAACCGCCCTTTTTGAAATTTTTCGGACAAAAAAATTAAGGTGGTAATATAATTGTAATAGCAAACGAACTGTTAATCTGACACGAAAATTGTATAACCTAATTGGCAGAGGGGAAAATTGTCTAGAACTTCGGTCTATTATGATTTTTTTTCATATCATGCATCGTTGCAGCGATATTTGCAAAAATAACGGCGATTTGACGATGTCTGTCTGGCTGTACGTGTTCCCACTTCTTAGGTCGAACCGTTCAACCGAAATTGTACATACATAATTGCTGGCCACCAGAGACCAGAACCTCGCTTTTTCAAATATTTCGGACAAGAAATATATTATTAATAAAGAAAAGCACTCTGTAATGTAATTGTAATTGCAAATAAGTTTTGACACCCTTCACTGAATTAACGAAAACCAGCCGTTGGGAGAAGCCACGTGACGTTCCTCGCCTAGAACTCTGGCATACGCCATCTTGCGTTGCGTATTTGATGATTTTCTTATTGTAACTTACACGTTGTCATTTCAAAGCAATGGCGGACTTAAGAGTTAACGAAACCATGTCGTTGTTCGTACGATAAATGATAAACTAGTGTCTACGAGTGCCATATTAGCATCAGTTAACAATGACCATCAATAGTATGAGATTAATGGACTCATCTTTTGATTGAAAGCCGTAGCGTAGTGGGCAAGGCGTTGGACTATGTCGCTAAAGGTTGGTGGTTGGGAACCCGGCACTACCTAAATTTTTCCTAAAATAGTTTCAGACACTCTTATTAATTAATTTTCTTATTATTTAGATTATTATTTTGGGCCAAAATGTTTGGAAAAATGTATAAAACTACAAATGTAAAGAGGGCCGCAAAACACGTCAGTGATATTTTTTCCTCTTGTATTTGGGAGTGGAGTAGGAAGGGAAATGCCTAGTAGTGATACAGTGTACCCTCCGCCACGCACCTTACGGTGGATTGCGGAGTATGTATGTAGATGCAGGTGGTGCACATGAGAAGGAAACACAATGACATAATGTTCGAATACAGCATTAGTAGCGAGCTTCTCGATGCTGTCGCGTCGTTTCAAATATCTAGGCGTAACATTGCAGAGCGATATGAAATGGAACGAGCATGTAAGGACAGTTGTGAGTATGGCGGACAGCCGACTTCGGTTTATTGGGAGAATTTTGGGAAGATGTACTTCACCTGTAAAGGAGACCGCGTATAAAACGCTTGTACGACCACGTCTTGAGTATTGCTCTAGTGTTTGGGACACGCAGCAAATGTTCAAATGTCTGTAAATCTATCGGACCAAACTGCGTGGTCATCAGTCCGTAGCTTGCAAACTACTTAAACCTAGGTAAACTAACCTAAGGACAACACACACACCCATGCCCCAGGGAGGACTCGAACCTCCACGGCGAGCAACCGCGCGCTCCGCAGCGAGACGCTTTAGACCGCTCGGCTACTCCACCGCGGCGACCCGCAGCAGATCGGTTTGAAGGAAGACATAGGGGCAGTTCAGAGGCGAAGAGGGGACCTACAGCTTAACGTGCAGTCCGAACCACGTGTCGTTGCTGACGACTCCCCACATCGTTAAGAAGAGAAGGGTGAGTTAAAGAGCAGACTGGAAAAGTCCGAGGTCCCGCCGGGCTTCGAACCCCTGGGTCTTAAGTTTCCAGTCCAGCGCTTTACCCCAAAACCAGTGGGCACGCCCGTAAGTCCGATGATAGCAGGTAAACGAGCTGAAACTTCTGTCCAGATGTAACAAGAGTAAAATAACCAGCCATCACGGTCATATTAGTAGTGAGCTCCCTGATGTTGTCGCGTCGTTCAGAGGCGAGCAGCTAGGTTTGTTACCGGTAGGTTCGACCAATGCGCGAGTGTCACGGAAATGCTCCAGCAACTCAATTGGGGATCGCTGGAAGATAGACGACGTTCTTTTCGTGAATTTCTGTTAAGTAAATTTAGAGGGCCGGAATTTGAAGCTGAGTGTAGTACGATCTTGCTGCCGCCTACTTACATTTCGCGTAAAGATCGCAAAGACAAGATAAGAGTAATTAGGTCTCGTACGGAGGCATATAGGCATTCTTTTTTTTCCTCGTTCAATTTGGGAGTGGAATAGGAAAGGAAATGCCTAGTAGTGGTACAGTGTAACCTCCGGCACGCACCTTACGGTGAATTGCGGACTATGTATGTAGATGTAGATATAGAAGTTTCTTAAATCAAGTCATCGTTTCAACAGATACGCGAACAACAACGCCTTTTGTATTGTTAGTTGCCGCATATATTCTCTACTGGTGCATTCTCTGACAGCTCGCGGGAGAGAAGAAACAGCTCAAGCTCTCTCATGTGACGATAACGTATCTCTATCTATGTCGGTGTAAACAAATATGCTGGCATTCGGAAGAGAAAGTCGGTGAAACAAATTTCGGAAATAGATATCGTCGCAACGAGAAACGCCTTTCTTTTAATGATTTCCGCCACGCTTCGTGCATCATTGCCGTGACTCCCTCTCCCCTATGTTCTCTAAACTTGCTGCGGATCCAACAACGTGCAGGAATACTCCAAAGTAGAACGCACAAGTGTGGTGTAGGCAGTTTCTTTGGTAGAACTGTTGCATCTTCTAAGTGTTCTGAAAATGAAACGCAGTGTTTAATAACATTTCCTCGCTGTAAAGAATTCAAAACGGTACTCTATACCCTTTTAAGATTAGTGTTTTGATATATATATATATATATATATATATATATATATATATATATATATATATATATATATATATCGGAATAATTTCCTCACTATAAAGAATTCAAATGGGTACAGTAGACACATTTCAGGAGAGCGTTTTGACAGGCAAAGGTTCCGAAATATATGGCTGTAGGGTGAAATCCTACAGCATCTGTTCCCGAAAGTCTCACCAATAAAACCACCAATAAAAGTTAACTCTCAGGTGCCAGTGTGTGTTCATATTGCGATGTGATTTGATTTTCAATTTTCTCAAAGCACACCGGAAAAAAATTCGCGCTGACGTGTTTTACGGCCCACTTTAGATTTGTAGTTTTATAAATTTTTGCAAACATTTTGGACCAAAATAATAATAAATTACTTAATAAGAGTGTGTGAAACCCTTTTAGGGGAAAAAATAGGTACTGGCACGACTGTCCTTCAGCATCACAGTCCAACGCATCGCCCAGTACGCTACAGCTCACACTTGGGAGTTCTGTTCTTTAATCTCACACTAGTGATGGCCGTTGTTAACTGATGTTAATATGGCATTTGTAGACACTCGATTATCATTTATCGTACGGAGAACGACCTGTTTCTGCTCAGTGCGCCATTGCTTTGAAATGACAACGTGTAAGTTACAATAAGAAAAATCATCAAATACGCAACGCAAGATGTCGTATGCCAGAGAGAGTTCTGGGCGAGAAATGTCACGTGACATCTGCGAACGGGTCGTTTTCGTTAATTCAGTGGAGGGTGTCAAAACTCCGTCATTTTTGCAAATATCTCTCAAACGATACGAGGTATGAAGAAAAAAAACCCATGAGGGAACAAAGTTGTAGAGAATTTTCTCCTCCACAAAGTCGGTTACTCAATTTTCGCGTCAGATGAACGGATTGTTTGCAATAAAAATTACATCACAAACGGCTTTTTGGTATTACTATCGTATTTTTTGTCCCACATATTTCAAAAAGCGAGATTCTGGTCTCTGGTAGCCAACAAATATGTCTGTAAAATTTGGTGCCGATCGGTTGAACGGTTCGACCTAAAAAGTGGGAACACGTTACAGCCAGACAAACATCGTCTAATCGACGTTATTTTTGCAAATATCTCGGCAACGATGCAAGATACGAAAAAAACATAATAGAGCGAAGTTGTAGAGAATTTTCCCCTCTACCAATTAGCGTTTTCAATTTTCGTGTCAGACGAACGGTTCGTTTGCAATTACAATTATATTACAAACGGGTTTCTTTGGTATTACTATCATATTTTTTGGCGGAAAAATTTGAAAAAGGGAATTTCTCGTCTCTGGCGGCCTACAATTATGTCTGTTAAATTTGTTGCTGATCGGTTGAACGGTTCATCTTACAAACAGGAAACACGTTACGGACAGACAGACACACATCCCAAAATTGCTGTTATTTTTGCAAATATCTCTGAAACGATACGACATATGAAAAAAACATAAGAGAGGAAAGTTGTAGGGAATATTCTCCTCTATATTCTCGGTTATTCAATTTTCGTGTCAGATAAATGGTTAAGCCGTTATTTTCATTTAAATTTCGAGCTGTCAAAAGACGATCGCAAAGGCCCACTTTTAGTGTTACTACCGTAACCTAAAGTGGGCCAAAACATTGGTTCTTAGCTACGACGCTATAAAGCATACTACCCTCGACTTTTGCTCGTATAAAATAAATACTTGGACCAGATTATCAAATTTTGAAGGCGTCAATGAACATGTAAACAAAGTTTTGCGACGCTTCATAAGGCGCTGTCTGCCTACTAGTGGCGTAGCACTCGGCGCTGTACGCTAGGGATGGCGGTTATAGCTGAAACCACCGGTTTTCGGTTATACCGGTTCTTTTCATCTCCAGTTTAACCGCACTGAAAAAATTGCTCAACATAACCGGTTTTTAAATAACCGGTTTTCGGCTTTTCATTGGTATTATTTCCAGTAGAGTTCGACAGAAACATATTTTGCGGCCGAAACAGAAACCGTAATCGAATTTTCGGTTCGTCTAGTATCGGCCGAAACCGAAAATTACGAAATTTAGTTACAATATATATATCATCATCATATATTGTACATAACAGGCCATTAAGACCCGTGACAGAAAGCAAAAGAAATATTACAAAGATTAATTACTATATACAGTTCACTGTCAAAATCAGTCACACAGGAAGGAGTACTGTCCCAATCACAGTCGCAGGTATCTATTGCAGATGTTGAGCCACTTTCTTCTGTCCATCGCATCTTCAAGGGATGCTGTTGGTTCTACCTGCTGCACCGTTCTCATCACCCTATCTTTCCATCCAGTCCTTGGGCGACCTCTTGGACGTCTTCCGATCAGCTGAGAGTTAAGCGCTCGGTTAGGAATAGATTCTCCAGCTCTTATGACATGTCCCAACCACTGAAGTCGTCGCCCTCTGATGTACCTACCAACGTCTACTTTTCCAAAACGTTGGTACAGGTCCTCTTTCTGTCTCCTTTCCCATCTTCCATTTTCTATATTAAATGTAGGCCCATAGATCTTCCTGGGCACTTTCCTCTCGAATGCACAAATGCGCTCTTCCAGTGTTTGTGAGGTTGCCCATGTCTCGCAACCATATAACAGAACAGGTCTTACAACTGCCATGTATAGTTTGATCTTGCTGTTTTGTGAGACCAAGCGTGACTTGAATAAATTATTGAGTCCAAAATATGCACGATTGGCATTAACAATCCTCTGTTGAATATCTTTCTCTATCACGCTTTTACTAGATAGTATCGACCCCAGGTAGTTAAATTTCTCCACTCGTTCAAAATTATGTCCGTCACTATATATATATATATATATATATATATATATATATATATATATATATATATATATATATATATATATATATATATATGTTACAGACAGTAAATGAACTTCAATAAGTGCTGCAGAAGTATTTCGGAAAGTCACAATTCCGACTAACAGTATGATTGTTACCAGTGTAAATTTACGCAAATAGAACTAGGAAAGCTCTGTACCACATGATCAAAGAGTGTTAAAATGGGTGTGAATTCTTATGAGAACTAACTACTTAGGTCATTGGTCTCTAGACTTAAAAACTACTTAATGTAACTTACGCTAAGGACAACATACACACCCATGAGTTCCAACAAACAGTATTATTGTTGTCAGTGTAAATTTACGAAAATTGAGCTAGGAAAGCTCTATACCACATGATCAAAGAATGTTCAAATGACTTACTAACTACTTAATCTAACTTAAACTAACTTATGCTAAGGACAACATATACATCCATGACCGTGGGAGGAGGGAGGACTCGAACCTCTGACTGGAGCAGCCGCGCAGTCTGTGACATGGAGCTTCAGACCGCACGGCTACATTGCGAGGCACCACGTGATCAATGTTACCTAAACCCACATTGGTTATTAAAAAAGCACCTCGCTTTCAAGGAATCACATTAATAAATCTTGTTAGCGTAACAATCTGATAATACATTAAAAGTTATTATTTCAAGCTTACGTAATAGGTATATGAATCGAATTTACCTTCTCTTCCAAGGAACATTTTGGATGCTTTCTCCTGAAATGACACAGCATTTCTGTAGTACCTCCACCTGTTTTCAGCTTTTTAAAACAAATGGAGCATTGTACCTCACTGCTCCCGTACTTCGTGAAGTACTTCCACACTCGGGATGGTGTCATTTATGACACAACCGATGTCTGGCGACGACAGCAAGGAACTGCCGCATGACCAGACAGAGGCAAGTCTCGTACACTGCCGGTGCACGCGCGTCGTCTAATAGGCCACGCCACACGGCAACAGCTGCGTCGATGCCTCAGTAGCTGCACCAGTCCTTAAGTACTTAGGCCACGCGTTTCTGACTGCCGGGATTGTTCTTAAATTATCACTGATCGCTTTTCTTAGTTACTGCGATGACGTAATATTTCATAGCAGTGGAAATTTTATTACTAACCCTAAATATTAGAGTCTACTAGTTTTTAAATTTTTTTAAAATTATTTACGAAAAACACAATTTGAACCACTACTACAGGAAGTAGTCGTAACGGTTTTTTACACAGTTTTTGGAATAACTAAAATAAACCGGTTACAACCGATCAGTAAATAAATAGTAAAAAATACCGGTTATTCAAAACTAAAATACCGGTATCGGTTTTAACCGGTCGGTTTTTCCCATCCCTACCTCTTAGACTCTGATGTACTTTCAGGAGGCCGTAACTCCATAGTATCTGAATAAAGGCCCAAATTTTCACGTCATGACGATTTCTGGGGTTGATATCTAGCTCATGTGTTTTTTTTTTTCCTCAAGTAAATTTGAGTTCGAGTTGATGATGTTCCCTTCCCAGATAATAAATGATTGCGCTGTGTATTTGCAAATGATACGCGGGAAATTTTGAAGTTACCGGGCTATCGCTTTGCTCAGAAGGAACTTGATAGGAAGTGTGAGTACATGTAATAGGAAAGAAGAACATAATATCAAAAAAACGTATATATATTTTGTAAACAGTACATACGTGATCTGTCCGGTACCACTGCAAGATATGAGCCATTGATAAACAAAATATCTCCTACTAATAACAGAACTACTGCATCACATTACTGAAGCTTAACATTCAAACGAAGAAAAATGTGAATCCGTCACATGCAGAAATTACATTTAATGTTATTATAAGAGCTAGGTTCAAACCATTCCATTCTCTGTTCATATGGCACAGCAAAAGATAAAAATGTTACCACCTATGAATCGCATTGAAAATGCGATTAAAAGAGATGAAACAGAGAAAACATAAAAGATTTGATACCTAATAACGAAAATCAGTCATATAAAAATAAACTGTAATTGCGACCTCCGAATAAACTGTGTAAGAACTACTGTGCACATAGTATCAACAGACGTCGTTAGATCGCAACACTAGGATTTTAAATCGCGGTTGCTTTCGTTTACTTTTAGCCTACAATCGTTAATGTTTTTTCTTATGACCTGCAGCCCAGAAACTACTATAGTCGGAACTTCACACTTATATCTTCGTTATAAATCGTATACTGCAAATCACAAAAAATATTTATGGATATACAAATAATTTTTTGAAGAGAGCAACCACAGCTTCAATACATTTTGATAAAATTCAAAACACAAACACCAGAAAATATATAAATTAAAAGTTAACTTCAATAATATAAAGTCCTGCGTGCAGGTATGTAGAAAGAAACGTAAAGCTGTCAAGACGTGTTTATTTACGCACAACCAGTTTCACAATTGTATAGATGCATCCTCAGGTGACATTAGCAGAATGTAAATATCATGTAATCATTTTGCTAATGTCACCTGAAGATGCATCCATACCTATGTGAAACTGGTTGTGTCTAAATAAACACGTCTTAACAACTTTGCGACTTTTCTACACATCTGCACCCAGTACTCTATATTGGGGATGGCAGTTATTGCTCAAACCACCGGTTTTCGGTTATACCGGTTCTTTTCATCTCCAGTTTAACCGCACTGTAAAAACTGCTTAAGATAACCGGTTTTTTAAATAACCGGTTTTCGGTTTTTTATTGCTATTACTTCCAGTACAGTTCGACCGAAACATAATTTGCGACCGAAACAGAAACCGTAAACGAATTATCGGTTCTTCTAGTTTAGGCCGAAACCGAAACTTACGAAATTTAGGTAAATTTACGTCATACGATAAATCACTAGTCTTTACATATTTTGCAAGATTCCCTTCCAGTACTACGCCTTCTTGAGTGTGTGTAAGCCTAGCCAGGAGTCCGTACAAGACGATATACGAAGCATACAGATTTACTGGCCTAGTATTTCCATCCGGCAGTTGCGAATATTGAGACAACCACTCCGTAAGTTGGACATCTGAGCCAGTGCATACGAATATCTCGTTATACACACAATATATATGTAAGTTACAGTCAGTCAATGAACTTCAATCAGTGCTGCAGAAGTATTTCGAAAAATAAAATCACAGTACCTACTAACAGTATGATTGTTGTCAGTGTAAATTTAAGCGAATTGAACTAGGAAAGCTATGTACCACATTCAAAGAATGTTCAAAAGGGTGTGAGTTCTTATGAGGCACCGCTTACGGTGCGAGGCACCACATGATCAATGTTACCTAAACCCATATTGGTTATTAAAAAATCCCCTCGCTTTCAAGGAAATACATTAATAAAACTTGTTAGCATAACAATATGATAATACATTAAAAATTATTATTCTAAGCTTACGTAATTGGTACATGAATAGAATTTACCTTCTCTTCCAAGAAACATTTTGCAGGCTTTCTCCTTTAATGACACAGCATGTTTGTAGTACCTCCGCCCGTTTTTAGCTTTTTAAACCAAATGGAGCATTGTACCTCACTGCTCCTGTACTTCGTGAAGTACTTCCACACTCGGGATGGTGTCATTTATGACACAACCGATGTCTGGCGACGACAGCAAGGAACTGCCGCATGACCAGACGGAGGCAAGTCTCGTACACTGCCGGTGCACGCGCGTCGTCTAATAGGCCACGCCACACGGCAACAGCTGCGTCGATGCCTCAGTAGCTGCACCAGTCCTTAAGTACTTAGGCCACGCGTTTCTGACTGCCGGGATTGTTCTTAAATTATCACTGATCGCTTTTCTTAGTTACTGCGATGACGTAATATTTCATAGCAGTGGAAATTTTATTACTAAACCTAAATATTAGAGTCTACTAGTTTTTAAATTTTTTTAAAATTATTTACGAAAAACACAATTTGAACCACTACTACAGGAAGTAGTCGTAACGGTTTTTTACACAGTTTTTGGAATAACTAAAATAAACCGGTTACAACCGATCAGTAAATAAATAGTAAAAAATACCGGTTATTCAAAACTAAAATACCGGTATCGGTTTTAACCGGTCGGTTTTTCCCATCCCTACTGTACGGCCGCCAGCACCGCGGGGCAGAGGCGGAGGCAGAGGCAGAGGCAGAGGCAGAGGCAGAGGCAGAGGCAGAGGCGGAGGCGGAGGCAGAGGCAGAGGCAGAGGCAGAGGCAGAGGCAGAGGCAGAGGCGGAGGCAGAGGCAGAGGCAGAGGCAGAGGCAGAGGCAGAGGCAGAGGTTCTGTCCGTCCGTACACGTGTATACTGCCTGTGTGGTTCTGGTGGGATGGTTGGCGGTTAGCGGGAACTGGGTCAGCAATAGGAGAAGGCGAGTTCTCACTGTAACCTTTAAGTAATCATTCACACGGGAGCACAGCACAAGGGTACCGCTATTTCATCAACGCACAGGTCCCAACTAGAGGACAAAGCAACAGGTACATCTACATCTACATCTACATACATACTCCGCAATTCACCGTAAGGTGCGTGCCGGAGGGTACACTGTACCACTACTAGGCATTTCCTTTCCTATTCCACTCCCAATTTGAAGGAGGAAAAAAAGAATGTCTATATGCCTCCGTACGAGACCTAATTACTCTTATCTTGTCTTTGCGATCTTTACCCGAAATGCAAGTAGGCGGCAGCAAAATCGTACTACACTCAGCTTCAAATTCCGGCCCTCTAAATTTACTTAACAGAAATTCACGAAAAGAACGTCGTCTTTCTTCCAGCGATCCCCAATTGAGTTTCCGGAGCATTTCCGTGACACTCGCGCATTGGACGAACCTACCGGTAACAAATCTAGCTGCTCGCCTCTGAACCGCCTCTATGTCTTCCTTCAAACCGATCTGCTGCGGGTCCCAAATACTTGAGCAATACTCAAGACGTGGACGTACAAGCGTTTTATACGCGGTCTCCTTTACAGGTGAAGAACATCTTCCCAAAATTCTCCCAATAAACCGAAGTCGGCTGTCCGCCTTACTCACAACTGTCCTTACATGCTCGTTCCATTTCATATCGCTCTGCAATGTTACGCTTAGATATTTGAAACGACGCGACAGCATCAAGAAGCTCACTACTAATGCTGTATTCGAATATTATAGGATTGTTTTTTCTACTCATGAGCATCACCTTACATTTTTCTACATTGAGAGCTAGCTGCCATTCTTCGCAACAACTAGAAATTTTGTCTAAGTCAACCTGTATGTTATTACAGTCAGTTACAGACGACACCCTCCCATACACCACAGCATCATCAGCAAACAGCCGCAAATTACAACTTACTCTGTCCATCCGATCATTTATATAGATAGAAAATAATAGCGGTCCTATCACACTCCCCTGGGGCACGCCTGACGATACACTCGTCTCTGATGAACACTAGCCGTCGAGGTATTTCCGGTCTAGAGAAGCAGCTGAGAGAGATGAATACAAAACGTCTGCTGGTCCGGTTTTACAAAGACTATTCTGCGGTATTGGCCCCTTACTTAGCTTGCATTTATCGCGAATCTTTAATTCAGTGCAAAGTTCCTAGACTGGAAAAAAGCGCATGTGATCTGCATTTATAAGAAAGCTTAAAAAGTGACCTACATAATTACTTGCCAATATCGCTGATACTACTCTGTTGTACAATTATGTAACCTATTCTCAGTTCGAATACAGTAAATTTTTGTGACATGTATATGCTTATTTTTATTTTAGCACGGGTTTAGCAAGTATTGTTGATGTGAAACTCAGCTTGCCCTTTTCTCACATGACATCTTGCGAGCCATGGATGAAGGGCAACAGGCGGATTGTGTTTTTCTCGATTTCAAAAAGGCGTTCGACGCGGTGACACACTGCAGACTGCTAACGAAGATACGAGCTTATAGAATAGGTTCACAGATTTGTGACTGGCTGGAAGACTTCCTAAGTAATAGAACGCAGTACGTTGTTCTCGACGGCGAGTGTTCATCAGACACGAGTGTATCGTCAGGCGTGCCCCAGGGGAGTGTGATAGGACCGCTGTTATTTCCTATCTATATAAATGATCTGATGGACAGAGTAAGTTGTAATTTGCGGCTGTTGGCTGATGATGCTGTGGTGTATGGACTGCAATAGCATACAGGATGACTTAGACAAAATTTGTAGCTGTAAGGTGTTGCACATGAGAAGGAAACACAATGACGTAATGTTCGAATACAGCATTATAGTGAGCTTCTCGATGCAGTCGCGTCGATCAAATGGCTAGGCGTAACATTGCAGACCGATATGAAATTGAACGAACATGTAATGACAGTTGTGAGTAAGGCGGACTAAATGTACAAATGTTTGTAGAGCTTATGGGACTTAAGTACGGGGTGCTCAGTCCCTAAACTTACAAACTACTTATGAACTAGCTAATCCTAAGGACGGCACAAAAATCCATTCCCGAGGGGGGATTCGAACCCCCGACCGTAGTGGCCGTGCAGACCGTGACTGGAGCGCCTCAGTCCCCTCGGCCACCGCGTCCGGAGTAAGTCGGACAGCCGACTTCGGTTTATTGGGAGAATTTTGGGAAGATGTACTTTACCTGTAAAGGAGACCGCGTATAAAACGCTTGTGCGACCACGTCTTCAGTAAGTGTTTGGGGCCCGCAGCAGATCAGTTTAAAGGAATCATGGAAGCAGTTCAGAGGCGAGCAGCTAGATTTGTTACCGGTAGGTTCGACCAATGCGCGAATGTCACGGAAATGCTCAATTGGGGTTCGCTGGAAGAAAGACGACGTTCTTTTCGTGAATTTCTGTTAAGTAAATTCAGAGGGCCGGAATTTGAAGCTGAGTGTAGTATGATCTTGCTGCCGCCTACTTACATTTCGCGTAAAGATCACAAAGACAAGATAAGAGAAATTAGGGCTCGTATGGAGGCATATAGGCATTTTTTTCTCCCCTCGTTCTGTTTGGGAGTGGAGCAGGAAGGGAAATGACTAGTAGTGGCCCAGTGTACCCTCCGCCAGGCAGCTAGCGGTGGACTGCGGAGTACGTATGTCGATGTAGAAGTGTGTCCACCAGGCTGCCTTCAGCTCGGCCCCTGTTGCCGGATGCGCGTCGGCAGCGCGCGTGGCGACATGTGTGTGTGCCTGACATGTGTGTGTCTGCTGGTGCTGAAGGACGCTGGCTTTTTGCCGCCGTGACGGAAGCGACCGCGCTGCTTGCCTCCAGGTCGTACACCGCCCAACTGAACCTCACAGACGTCAACTATAAGTTAAGATCTTGGTATGTGCGCAAGACGCACAAGCTATGGAAAACGTCGCCCAACTGCCTCACGGCCCAGCTGCTAAATGGAATAGCTCCTGTCAGCATACAACCTCCAATTGATGTACATCACGTTCCTATTGGCTTTCATCATCTTAGACACTTTTTAGTCGAATATAGCTATATATCTTCGAAAGTAACAGGACAGAAGATGATGATCGTGAAGGAAGTTTACAAGGAACTCATGAAGAACAAGGAAAATAATGCCATCGAACAAAAATATCCTGTTTATCACTGGCCAATAATTTGGAAAAATATTCACGATCCCAACCGTCCTTCTAAAGTAAGAGCCACATGGTACAAAGCTGTAAACCGGAAAATAACAACTAACGGCAAACTTCATGCCATACATCTCGCCAACTCCCCCTTGTGTACATCGTGCCATCTTACTGATACAGAAGAACGCAGGCTGGTATGTGACAGCGTCAAGGACATTTGGCAGTTGGTCACACAGAAACTAGCGACGATCAATAGGACGGCGCCTAATGTCTACAGACCATCAGACGTTTTGAACTCACAGGCGAATTCTTACCGCATGACCAAACGAAATGCCGTCAATTGGATAATAGGACACACAGTGCACTACGTCATGACGTACGATGAAAAGAGCAAGGAAGATTACTGGCTCTACATCACGACCCAGCACCATGCACTAACTCAAAGAAAAAATTACAAAAAGCATTATGCATGTTTTCTGAGAAGAACAATCATCTGAAACGATGATTGTAACAAGACGTTCTTAATGAAATATTAAGCGCTGAAACTTTCCGCCGGTTGCGTAATCGGAGTCAAGAGAAGCCCCAGTTTTGCAATAAATATTGATTAGACGAGAGGATGAACATTTCGAATTCGATTATCAACGGTAAAATACAAAATAAATTTCGAGAAAACGAACTCCGAGGGCATACACCGTGCTGAAAAAGGAACGCCTGTATAGAATGATGTGATTGATTTATCAACCCTCATCAGTACCCGGTTATTTCCAGCTCATGTGCATCCATAGAAGTTCAGGAGGAAGGAGAAGGATCAATTTTTATTTATTTATTTTAGGCCCTGTTTATATTTAATTTAGCTTTCGCAGAAAAACTTCGAACAAGAAGTTTCAATTTAGTTTCAGAAAAACGTTTTCTTTCACAGAGTCTAGAAGAAAGGGTCCTCACGACAATTTAACTCTTTTACAAGAAAAAAATTTATTTGTCTCCTGTTGAAGCTGCAAGGGCATATGTACGTGTACACGCCATCCAAGCTCTGTTTGACTCAATGCCCAGGCGTATCAAGGCCGTTATTACGGCCAGAGATGGTTGTTTTGGGTACTGATTTCTCAGGATCTATGCACCCAAATTGCGTGAAAATATAAATATAATATACGAGGCACGTCCAGAAAGTATGTTCCGTTTGGTAATAAAATGAAATTGTACACAGATACAGAAGAAATTTTTATTGCACAAAATTCTGCAACTCTTAAACTGCTTTTCCACATAACTGCCGAAAATTTGTAGGCACTTTTCATAGCGTGCCACAAGTTTTTGCATGCATCCTTCACAGAAGGTTGCCGCCTGTGTATTCGACCATGTGGTAACAGCTCTTTATCATCGTTGAAGTGTCGACCATCAAGGACAGATTTTAGGTGTAAGAAGAGATGAAAGTCGCTAGGAGAGAGGTCCGAGCTGTATGGAGGATGATCAAACAGGTCCCATTGAAATTTCCGTAAGAATTGTTTGGTCACATTCGGTGTTTGAGGTCAGGCATTATCGTGAAAAAAAAAAAAAAAGATCTTTTGACAGTAATCCTCTTCTTACACCTAAGATCTGTCCTTGGTGGACAACACTTCAACGATGATGACGAGCTGAAAGAACATGTTACCACATGGTTGAATACACAGGCGGCAACATTCTATGAAAAAGGCACACAAAACCTTGTGCTATGCTACGACAATTGCTACAAAATTTCGGAAGCTATGTAGAAAAGTAGTTTAACAGTTGTAGATTTTTGTGCAATCAATATTTTTTATGTATCTGTACCCGTTCGTTTTACATAACCAAACGAAGCTTACTCTCTGGTCGCGTCTCGTATATATAAATATAAAATATATATTTGTCCAATGAATACCCGTTTATCATCTGCATTTCTTCTTGCTGTAGCAATTTCATTGCTCAGCAGTGTAGATAGAGATTAAGAAAACAGATTGCTTAATTTCCGATTCAAGAGAATGAAGGGAGACATGCAGACAAAAATGAATAGTAACATGCAAAGGTGGATTGCTAACTTTATTTGATAGAAGGCTATGCTTGATGCGACAGTTTTACGGCATCTACAGTGAAACTGTTACGAGCGGTTGACTTCTGTTAGTTTCATCATTTTGTGTGTGTGTGGGGGGTGTATTAGTTATATAACGGTTCAGTCTGGTTATTCTCAAGCGGTGGTCTCTCATTATTTATGGGGTCATGTCTCCTAGACATGTGTCGTGCTCACGATTTTGGGTCAGGAACCTTCGCAATCGAACACACAGAGGATACACACACACACACACACACACACACACATATATATATATATATATATATATATATATATATATATATATATATATATATATACAGGGTGTTTCACTAAGTGTGTTTGCCTCTGTAACTTATAAAGTAATAGGTGGCGGGAAATTTTAATGCGGTAGGTCAACACAAGAAATGTTACACTTTCTGCGGAGATATGAACATAGTTTATTGTATCATTTTGCAAAGAGTTACAGCACAGAGATATAATTTTTTAAATGGAACAATAGATTTTTTTTCTATCGTGCACTGGATTCGTTGAAACCAGCTATGTCCAAATCAATTTAAACTACATTCCTATCACTGTTAGTTTGGGAGCTACAACCATTCAAAGTTTAGGGGGCGGAGGCTACGACAGCGTAGCTGACTGGCTGGTGGTCATGAGACAGTGGGCCGTGCCCCAGGGAATAGCCACTCGGCCAGTCAGCTACGCTATCGCAGCCTCCACCCCTGAACTTTGAAGGGTTGTAGCTCCCAAACTAATAGTGACAGGAATGTAGTTTAAATTGATTTGGACGCAGCTGGTTTAAACGAATCCAGTACACGATAGAAAAAAAAAACTATTGTTCCATTAAAAAAGAAAAAAAAAATATTATATCTTTCTGGTGTAACTCTTTGGAAAACGATACAATAAACTATGTTTATAGCTCCGCAGAAAATGTAACATTTCTTGTGTTGACCTACCGTATTAAAATTTCCCGTCACCTATTATTTTATAAGTTACAGAGGCAAACGCATTTAGTGAAACACCCTGCAGGACCATGCCTAGTAAAGCACTGTGGTGTTCAAACCAATCCTCGGATTGTTGACTGCTTTACCTTTTAAAGTACATCTTATACCATCCTTTGAAGACTCTGTCCGCCCCATTCGATTGCTGTTGCAGGTCTTTTTTTCTGACATAATTAATATATTGACAGAAAACTCATAAAGTTTTTATTTCTCCTACCTGAATTTTAATTTCTTCTCCAAAATTAAAATAAATAAATAAAATTAAAAATATATAAAAATGAATGAAGAAAGAAATAAAATAATAAATATGTCATGTAATGTTATATCTACTAAACTGACTCGTTCTCCGTAATTACGGAATCACACATTGATGATCTATGGAACAAGTATTAATATTTGTTGCAGCTGGGAGAGCTAAATACGCAAAAGTCTGGTGTTCCGGATGAAATTCCAGTTCGGTTTTACAAAGAGGATTCTGTGGCATTGGCCCGTAATGTCGATTGCATTTATCGCGAATCTTTAATTCAGCCCAAGGTTCCTAAAAAGAAAGTTCAAATATTTGTATAGCTTATGGGACTTAACTACGGGGTCATCAGTTCCTAAACTTACAAACTACTTATGAATAGCTAACACTAAGGATGGCACAAATACCCATGCCCGAGGGGGGATTCTAACCCCCGACCGTAGTGGCCGTGCAGTCCGTGACTGGAGCGCTTCAGTCCCCTCGGCCACCGCGGCCGGCCAAGGTTCCTAGTAATTGGTGACTTTCGTTTATGAGAAAGGAAAGAGAAGTGATCCACCTAATTACAGGCCAATATCGTTGACATCAGTTTCCTGTAGTATTTTGGAGCATATTCTCAGTTAGAATATAGAAAATTTCCTTGAAACGGAAAAGCTTCTTTCTATGAATCAGCACGGGTTTAGGAAACATCGTTCATGTGAAACTCAGCTTGCCCTTTCCTCACATGACATCTTGCGAGCCATGGACGAAGGGCAACAGGCGGATTGTGTTTTTCTCGACTTCAAAAAGGCGTTCGACGCGGTGCCACACTGCAGACTGCTAACGAAGATACGAGCTTATGGAATAGGTTCACAGATTTGTGACTGGTTGGAAGACTTCCTAAGTAATAGAACGCATTACGTTGTTCTCGACGGCGAGTGTTCATCAGAGACGAGTGTATCGTCAGGCGTGCCCCAGGGGAGTGTGATAGGACCGCTATTATTTTCCATCTATATAAATGATCTGATGGACAGAGTAAGTTGTAATTTGCGGCTGTTTGCTGATGATGCTGTGGTGTATGGGAGGGTGTCGTCTGTAACTGACTGTAATAGTATACAGCATGACTTAGATAAAATTTCTAGTTGGTGCGAAGATTGGCAGCTAGCTCTCAATGTGGAAAAATGTAAGGTGATGCGCATGAGTAGAAAAAAACAATCCTATAATGTTCGAATACAGCATCAGTAGTGAGCTTCTTGATGCTGTCGCGTCGTTCAAATATCTAGGCGTAACATTGCAGACCGATATGAAATGGAACGAGCGTGTAAGGACAGTTGTGAGTAAGGCGGACAGCCGACTTCGGTTTATTGGGAGAATTTTGGGAAGATGTACTTCACCTGTAAAGGAGACCGTGTATAAAACGCTTGTACGACCACGTCTTGAGTATTGCTCAAGTGTTTGGGACCCGCAGCAGATCGGTTTGAAGGAAGACATAGAGGTGGTTCAGAGGCGAGCAGCTAGATTTGTTACCGGTAGGTTCGTCCAATGCGCGAGTGTCACGGAAATGCTCCGGAAACTCAATTGGGGATCGCTGGAAGAAAGACGACGTTCTTTTCGTGAATTTCTGTTAAGTAAATTTAGAGGGCCGGAATTTGAAGCTGAGTGTAGTACGATCTTGCTGCCGCCTACTTACATTTCGCGTAAAGATCGCAAAGACAAGATAAGAGTAATTAGGTCTCGTACGGAGGCATATAGGCATTCTTTTTTTCCTCGTTCAATTTGGGAGTGGAATAGGAAAGGAAATGCCTAGTAGTGGTACAGTGTACCCTTCGCCATGCAGCTTAGGGTGGATTGCGGAGTTTGTATGAAGGTGTAGCTGTAATATAGCGGGGTAGACACAGACTACTGGTGAAGTCAAATGAGGAGGTGGCAGTCAGAAGGGCTAGCTGCTTGATGATGCCGTCTGTAGCACTGCCAGCTTCCCACTTTACACGATAAGCGTCGACGCCAGCCTGTGCTCGTTTGAGCAGCAGACTAATTGAGTGTGGAGCAGAAACTGAGGCCATCGATACTCCAAGTTCAGGTGCTGTCGATCTCTACAAGTCGAATCTCGCCGAAACGGGGTGCTCCACGTTTGACAGCAACTGGTAACGGAAATGTCAGCAAACTAGTTAAGTAGTTTCACTGTATAATTTTATGTACTTCGTAGCACAAATATAACAACTCTGAAACAGGCGTCATCTTGGGCAAAGCACGTCGGTAAAGAAAACTCTGATACCTGTCTAGTAAGTGCTTTGGTCACACTGGCAACTGAGTCTCAGGCCAGATCGGTTAATTTCTTTTATGAGATCGTCAAAAACTGCTCTACCATCATTGGATTTTTCATTTAACTGACAAATATAATTTCCAAATGGAATCATGATATTATAAGATAAACAGTGAAATCTCTATATATAAAAGGAAGTGTCGCGATTGACAGACTGACTGACTGACTGACTCATCATCGCCCAGCCCAAACCACAGAAGATAGAAACTTGACATTTGTGCAGGATGTTGATCGTACGCTGTAGGCGTCATTTAAGAAGCGATTTTTCGATATTCTCTCCGTAAGGGGGTGAAATAGGGGATGAAACGGTTTTTGAAAATACGTGGTTATTTAGGCAATTTTGAAGTTACAACTACAAAATTTCGGATTTCAATTCAGGGTTCGAATTTAAAAGACACGTGTCGGCATTTTTTTAAATTCAACCAATAAGGGGGGAAAAAGAGAACGCAAAAAAATTATTTTCAAAAATATGTTGCTGTTAACTCAAATTTCAAGCTATAAGTACGAAACTTGAGATATGGATTCTTCATCAGGATTAAAAAGAAACAACTGGTGCAGACCATCGAGCCTAGGCATGCGAGACAGCGGGGGTTCAGCTAGTTTCAAATAAATGTTATGACATGAAAAAATAATGTTAGAAGTAAGCAGTGAAGTGAAATGTAGACCGAATATAAAATCCGTGGTAAGTGCCAAAAATGAAAAATTCTGTTTTATTGTGAACATGTGGGCTACATGCCTAACACTACTCAGTAAAAAGCGGGCTACCTGTTATTCGATGTGGAAGTAGTTGTAATGTTCCTCAGAAGAATGCCCGATGATCTACGTGCCACCTGTTGTGAAGCAAAACCTGGGCTATGTGCCAGTGGCCAGAGCTGCACCTGAGATTTGTTGTTACTGTTTGAGCTGAGTTAAAAAAAATGTTCAAATGTTTGTATAGTCTATGTGACTTAACTACGGGGTCATCAGTCCCTAAACTACTTATGAACTACTTACGAACTAGGACAGCACAAAAAAAAAATATCCATGCCCGAGGGGGGATTCGAACCCCCGACCGTAGTGGCCGTGCAGTGGAGTGCCTCAGTCTCCTCGGCCACCGCGGCCGGCCGTTGAGGTTCCATCGTGTAGCAAGCAGTAACTATTCATTCTGTGCTTTCCTGCAATGGAAGTGGTAAATAAGCTCAGAGCAGAAGGCAAGTCCTACGAGAACAGCCGGAACGTGGCAGCTCCTGAGAAACAACCTCCACCTGTTGCGGTAGCTTTAAATACCTCTATAACTTCATAGACCTAGAATGAAACTTTCACTCTGCAGCGGAGTGTGTGCTGATATGAAACTTCCTGGCAGATTAAAATTGTGTGCCGGAACCGGAGAGTGAAAGTTTCATTCTGGAAACAACCCTTAGGCTGTGGCTAAGCCATGTCTCCACCATATCCTTTCTTCCAGGAGTGCTAGTCTTGCGTGTTTGCACGAGAGCTTCTGTGAAGTTTGGAAAGTAGGAGACGAGGTACTGGCGGAAGTAAAGTTGTGAGGCGGCATCGTGAGTCGTGTCGGGATAGCACAGTCGGTAGTGCGCTTGCCCGCGAAAGACAAAGGTCCCAGGTTCGAGTCCCGGTTCCGGCACACAATTTTAATCTGCCAGGAAGTTTCATCATAGACCTAGGTTGTCGTTTATTAATAGCTCAAAGTTATTCCTTCGACTTTTAATGTCGCAGTTGTTTCTGTATGCGTTTTTGTTCTGAGTGTAAAGTAGTGGAAAACACGTTATTAGACGCAGTGTTTACAGCTCTAATGGCCTTCTTTTATGTAGCTTTCATGCCGATGCCCATATCTATGCAGAAGCATTGCCTTCAAACAAAAACTAAACATCTTCAATCAGTTTTATGAACTAGGAGATAACATCAAGCAAAATTCGAATCCAATGGGAAACATAAGTACTAAACGTAGGCGACATGGGTCGTACACAGATTCGACAGAAAGTAGAAGGCAGGCCAGTGTATTTTATTCGATTACTGACGGCAAAGGTGATCACAAACAAGTGTGCAAGCAAACATGTATGGAAATCCACGTCATCACAAAGCGTAGGAGTGAAACACGGGTTAAATTGAAAAATCGTTGTGACGTTACGTACGTTGAACGTAGGGGAAATAAAACCAAAGAGAGGAAGTACGCAGGTGATGATGCACAGCGTATAGTTGAACACACAGCAATTTCCCCCCAAGAGGGTAGTCATTGCACAAGGGCCAAAGTTCACTTATGTGTTTAAGCCAAGATTTGAATTATCAGAGAATGTATGACGCCTTTGTTGACCTTCATCCAGACCACACAGTCCAATACAGCTTTCCATTTACTGGAATTCTGGACATGCCCGGTTTTTACAGCAGAGGGTATTGCACATACACCTATTCTTATTTTTCATCAGGAAAATATTTTTTTCTTAAAGATAAAAATTGAATGGTCAATTCAACTGCAATAAGTCTTCAAAGATTAACGGTAGACACAAATTAAGCCAAAAAAAATTGCACATAAAGACAAAGTGTTCATTTTAGGAGGTTTTTTTGCGTTTTACTCAGAACGTTCATTTTGGCAATAAGCACGGATTTTATAGTTAGTCTACAAATGTGTGTGTGAAAATGCTATACTCGTCAAAATGCAACACTTGATTTATTTTGTACATTAGTTAATAATACTAGTGTAATTGCGTAAAATATTTCAAAACAATAACTAAATCATTATGCAATTACCGTCAGTATCGTAGTGAAGCAATAGGTATACATATTTAAGCAACTTTCACACAGTTAAAATTAGGTCTTAAAATTGTAACTCTCTGAATGAAAGTCGTTGGTCCACTTGAGCTGTTATTTTTTATTGGAGTCGTGAAGACCCGCACAACCGGTTTCGCAACCTACAGTTGCATCTTCAGGCGCTTTTTACTGTACAAAATGATAATTGTTTGAATAAATGAATGTTTAGAATGAAAATTACACATTAAAAACAGAAAATCCGAACTAGTATGTATGAGAAAGTTACATGCAAAAAAATAAATAAATAAATAAATAAAAATAAAAAAAATATATAGAAGGCAGTAGGCTATTGATAGCAATATTGTTTTTAATATGTAATTTTCATTCTAAACATTCATTTATTAAAACAATTATCATTTTGCACCGGTTTGGCGGGTCTTCACGAATCCAATAAAAAATAACAGCTCAAGTGGATCAAGGACTTTCATTCAGACTCTTACAATTTTAAACCAAATTTTTAACTGTGTGAAAGTTGCTTAAACAGGTATAAATATTTTAGCTGTGGTTGCCCGTCATACAAAGTTCTTTGGGAAGCAATAGGTGTTGATAATTTCAATTTAACTGCTGTGTAACATCGAGTGTGTTCATAATTTCTGTTGAATCTTCCGGGTTGTGTTGTCGTAGCAGGAGAAACATTTGCGCTCCTGACGTTTCGTCCAGAGCTGTGCTGGTCATCTTCAGCGGTGCTTCTGGTGGCCCACTGACAGGTCGGGGCTGGAGAGTGCTGTAAACGCTGACTGAAAGCAAAACCCTGACTATCGATAGTCGATAGTCCCCATGTTTTTATATTTCGATTGCTTCTCTGTACAGCTGTCGATAATAGTTCGTCGTTTCCGTTTCGGAAAACTTGACGATTTCCTGGTCGAAAAACATGTTCAGCTACAGTTGATTTCTCAGTTTTATGTAGTCGGCGAAGACGTATGTGTTCTATCAGCCTTGTATTCACAATCCTTTTTTTAGTACCAACTAGCTGAACCCCCGCTGCTTCGCATGCGTAGGCTGGTTGGTCTGCACCAGTTGTTTCTTTTTAACCCTGATGAAGAATCCATATCTTAAGTTTCGTAGTTATAGCTTGAAATTTGAGTTAACAGAACCACATTTTTGTAAATCAATTTTTGCATCTCGTAGTTCATCCCCTTATTGGTCGAATTTCCAAAAATACCGAAACACGTGTCTTTTAAATTCGAACCCCGATTCCAAATACGAAAATTTGTAATTTTAACTTCAAAATTGCCTAAATGGCATCAGATTTTCGAAAAACACCCCCTCTCGAATTTAATCCCTTTGATGGTTGAATTTCCAAGAAATACCGAAACACGTATTTTTTAGATCATAACGAACAATACAAATATCAATTTTTGCAGTTCTATCTTCAAAATTGTATCAATAGCAACGAGTTTTCAAAAAGAATTTTTGATCCTCTATTCAATCCTCTCGCTTGTTGAATTTCAAAAAAATAATAAAAACCATGCATTTTTAATCCTGACCAAGATTCCATTTCCGAAAGTTTCGTAGTTGTAGCTCAAAATTTTAGTTAACAGCAACATATTTTTGAAAATCAATTTTTTGCGTCACCTATTTTCCCCACTTTTTTGTCGAATTTCAAAAAATGCCGAAACATGTGCCTTTTAAATTCGAATCTAGAATGAAAATCCGAAATTTTGTAGTCCTAGCTTCAAAATTGCCTAAATAGCTACGTATTTTCAAAAAAAAAGTTTCATCCCTTATTTCATCCTCTTACGGACGGAATATCGAAAAATCGCTTCTTCAATGACGCCTACAGAGTAAGATCAACACCCTCCACAAATTTCAAGTTTCTATCTTCAATGATTTGGGCTGGGCGATGATGAGTCAGTCAGTCAATCAGTCAGTCAGTCAATCGGGACACTTCCTTTTATACATCGAGATTGCTTCTCTTTACAGCTGTGGATAATAGTTCGTCGTTGTAGATAAAAATTTCCTTCGGAAAACTTGACGATTTCCTGGTCGGAAAACATGTTCAGCTACAGCTGATTTCTCAGGTTTATGTAGTCGGCAAAGACGTTTGTGTTCTTTCAGCCTTGTATCCACAATCCTTTTTTTTAGTACCGATATACACTTTTGCACAACAACACTGAATTTTTGTACACCCCACTTGATGACAGGGGATGGCGTTTGTCACTGCCACTGCCCACAAGTCACTGCTTCCTTTCCGTTACAATTATCCTCACGTTTGTATATTTCGACAAAAGTTCTAGAGCATGAAATTATCTACAATTTTTGTTTTAAACATGTTTTTTCGTGCAATTCATCGTTTTTTAGATAGAGCGCGGAGAGCGCACAGGTCACAGCGCTCAGACATATAAGACGAATCCCAGCCAATGGTACGTTGTTTAAAGTTAATAAATCATTGCAACAATTACAATAACAAACCTTCATTCTTTATGAATTGTGTTCAATATTTCATAGTATTATTCATAAATCAAAAAGATTTGTTTAATAATATTTACTTATTTCTTGAAATTATTAAGTTATGAAGCCAAATACTTCAAGTATATCTTAATTGTATTATTTTCTACATGAAACATAATGAAGATGTATTTGAATATAATTAAGATATACTTGAAGTATTTGGCTTCATAACTTAATAATTTCAAGAAATAAGTAAATATTATTAAACAAATCTTTTTGATTTATGAATAATATTAAGAAATATTGAACACAATTCATAAAGAATGTAGGTTTGTTATTGTAATTGTTGCAATTATTTATTAACTTTAAACAAAGTACCATTGACTGGGATTCGTCTTGTATGTCTGAGCGCTGTGACCTGTGCGCTCTCCACGCTCTATCTAAAAAACGATGAATTGCACAAATAAAATGTTTAAAACAAAAATTGTAGATAATTTCATGCTATACAACTTTTTATCGGAGATGCAAATACCATTTAACGCATAGGAAGTGAGATATTTGCGATAATCTGACTTTCGTGACCTTTGACCCGTAATATCTTACGACGCGGACCCTAGATTTTATGAGACTTTTGACACATCATTCAGAATGCCAAAAGAAAGGCTCATGCAAATATTCAGCTTGTTACCTCTCATTCCGAGGTAAAACCCTAATTTGACTGCACCAGCAAGACTGACCGCTGCCCGAAGCACCTCTGAAGATGTTCAGAGTAGCGCAGGACGGAACGTCAGGAGCAGACCGACAGCCCGCAAGATTCAACAGCAACTGCTTCAGGCGGTCGTGAAACCCTATAGGGCACGTTTCCTTAATTTATTCTTTCTGCAAAGTGCCTTCAAAATAAATAGAATGCACTGTCTCAAAAATCGTGAAAAATTCACAATAAGATAAGGGTACAATTCCTCTCTCCTTTATAAACTAACTAGCTACAAACGCGACTTTGCCAAGGTATTTATTTATCTACTAGCTGAACCCCTGCTGCCTCGCATGCGTAGGCTGGTTGGTCTACAACAATTGTTTCTTTTTAATCCTGATGAAAAATCCATATCCTAAGTTTCGTAGTTGTTGTTGTTGTTGTTGTGGTCTTCAGTCCGGAGACTGGTTTGATGCAGCTCTCCACAATATCCTATCCTGAGCAAGCCTCTTCATCTCCACATAAGAACGGCAACCTACATCTGTCTGAATCTGCTTACTGTATCCATCTCTTGGTCTTCCTCTGCGATTTTTACCCCACACACTTCCCTCTAATGCTAAATTCACAATTCCTTGATGTCTAAGAATGTGTCCCAGAAATCTATCCCTTCTTTTAGTCAAGGTATGCCAGAAATTTCTTTTCTCCCCAATTCGGTTCAGTACCTCCTCATTAGTTACGCGATCCACCCACCTAATCTTCAGCATTCTTCTGTAGCACCACATTTCAAAAGCCTCTATCCTCTTCCTGTCCGCACTGTTTATCGTCCATGTCTCACTCCCATACAACGCAACACTCCATACAAATGCCCTCAGAAAGGACTTCCTTAGGCTTAAATCAATATTCGATGTTAACAAATTTCTCTTTTTCAAGAACGCTTTTCTACCCATTGCCATTCTGCATTTTATATCCTCTGTACTGCGACCATCATTTGTTATTTTACTGCCCAAGTAACAAAACTCATCTACCTCCTTTATTGCTTCGTTACCTAATCTAATTCCTTCAGCATCACCTGATTTTCTTACACTGCACTCCATTACCCTAGTTTTGCTCTTGTTAATCTTCATCTTATATGCACCTTTCAGCACACTGTCCATTCCGTTCAATTGCTCTTCCAGGTCCTTTGCTGTATCTGACAGGACTACTATGTCGTCAGCAAAACGCAATGTTTTTAATTGTTCCCCCTGAACTTTTATTCCTTCTCCAAATTTCTCCTTGCTTTTCTTTATAGCTTGTTCAATGTACAAATTGAATAACATTGGAGAAAGGCTACAACCCTGTCTCACTCCCTTCCCAACCACTGCATCCCTTTCATGCCCTTCAACTCTGACAACCGCTGTCTGGTTTTTGTACAAGTTGTAAATAACCTTGCGCTCCCTATATTTTACTCCTGCTTGCTTCAGAACTTGAAAGAGTTTATTCCAATAAACATTGTCAAAAGCCTTCTCCAAATCTACAAAAGCTAGGAATGTAGGTTTGCCTTTTCTTAATCTATCTTCTAGGATAAGCCGTAAAGTGAGTATTGCCTCCCGAGTTCCTACATTTCTCCTGAACCCAAACTGATCTTCCCCGAGGTCGGCTTCTACCAGTTTTTCCATCCTTCTGTATATAATTCGTGTTAATATTTTGCAACCATGACTTATTAAACTGATGGTTCTGTAGTTTTCACACCTGTCTGCACCTGCTTTCTTTGGAATGGGGATTATAACATTTTTCATGAAGTCTGAGGGTACTTCGCCTGTCTCATACATCTTACACACCAGGTGAAACAGGTTTGTCATGGCTGGTTCTCCCAGAGACTTCAGTAGCTCTGAGGGAATATCATCTACTCCAGGGGCCTTGTTTCGACTTAGGTCTTTCAGGGCTCTGTCAAATTCTTCTCTCAGTACAGTATCTCCTATTTCATCTTCATCTACATCCTCTTCCCTTCCTACAATATTGTCTCGAAGTTCATTTCCTTTGTAGAGCCCCTCTATATACTCTTTCCACCTTTCAGCTTTCCCTTCTTTGCTGAGAACTGGTTTTCCATCCGTGTCCTTGATATTCATAGAGCTGTTTTTCTTATCTCCAAATGTTTCTTTTATTTTCCTGTAGGCTGCATCTATTTTTCCCCTATTTATACATTCCTCCACATCCTTGCATTTGCCTTCTAGCCACTCCTGCTTAGCAATTTTGCACTTCCTGTCAATCTCATTTCTAAGTCGTCTGTACTCCATTTTGCCTGTTTCATTAACTGCATTTTTATATTTTCTCCTTTCATCGATTAAATTTAGTATCTCCTGTGATATCCAAGGATTTTTCGTAGGTCTTGCCTTCCTACCTATTTTGTCCTCTGCTACTTTCACTATTTCATCTCTCAATTTTACCCATTCCTCCTCTACTGTTTTATTTTCCCTTGTTTCTGTCAATTGTTGCCTAAAGCTCCCTCTGAAATTCTTAAGAACCTCAGGTTCCTTCAATTTATCCAGGTCCCATCTCCTTATTTTCCTACCTTTTTGTAGTTTCTTCAGTTTCAGCCTACAGTTCATAACCAACAAGTTATGGTCGGAGTCTATATCTGCCCCTGGGTACGTCTTACACTGTAAAACCTGGTTCCGAAATCTATGTCTTACCATTATAAAATCTATCTGGTATCTCCCGGTGTCTCCTGGTCTCTTCCACGTATACAACCTTCTTTTGTGATTCTTGAACCAGGTGTTTGTTATAACTAAATTATGTTCCGTGCAAAATTCTACCAGGCGGCTTCCTCTTTCATTCCTTTTGCCCAGACCATATTCACCTACTATCTTCCCTTCCCTTCCTTGTCCCACTACCGAATTCCAGTCTCCCATAACAATTAAGTTTTCCTCTCCCTTAATTGTCTGAATAATTTCCTTTAGCTCCTCATATATTTCTTCGATTTCCTCATCATCGGCAGAGCTAGTTGGCATATAAACCTGTACTACTGTTGTCGGTGTTGGCTTCGTATCTATCTTGACAATGATAATGCGATCACTGTGCTGGTCATAGTAGTTTACCCGCATTCCTATTTTCTTATTCATTATCAATCCTACTCCTGTGATACCCCCAATTGATTTTGTATTTATAATCCTGTACTCACCTGACCAGAAATCCTGTTCATCCTGCCACCGAACTTCACTAATCCCCACTATATCTAACTTCAACCTATCCATTTCCCTTTTTAAATTTTCTAATTTTCCTACTCTATTAAGGGATCTAACATTCCACGCTCCGACCCGTAGAATGCCAGTATTGTCTTTCTTGATGATCACATCCTCCTGGGTAGTCCCCGCCCGGAGATCCGAATGGGGGACTATTTTACCTCCGGAATATTTTACCCGAGAGGATGCCATCATCATATGTTCATACAGTAGAGCTGCATGTCCTCGGGAAAGGTAACGGCTGTAGTTTCCCCTTGCTTTCAGCCGTTCGCAGTAACTGTGTGGCAAATCCACATTAGCTGATGTTACAAGGCCAGCTCAGTCAATCATCCAGACTGTTGCCCCTGTAACTACTGAAAAGGCTGCTGCCCCTCTTCAGGAACCACACGTTTGTCTGGCCTCTCCACAGATACCCCTCCGCTGTGGTTGCACCTACGGTACGGCTATCTGTATCGTTGAGGCACGCAAGCCACCCCACCTCGGCAATGTCTGTGGTTCATGGGAGTGGGTTTCGTAGTTATAGCTCGAAATTTGAGTTAACAGCAACATGTATTTGAAAATCAATTTTTTGCGTCCTTTATTTTACCCCCTTATTAGTTGAATTTCAAAAAATGCAGAAACACGTGTCTTTTAAATTCGAACCCCGAATCCAAATCCGAAACTTTGTAGTTCTAACTTCAAAATTTCCTAAATAGCAACATTTTTCGAAAAACAACCCTTCTCCAATTTAACCCCGTTGATGGTTGAATTACCAAAAATACCGAAACACGTATTTTTTAATATCTAACCAAGTATACAAATATCAATTTTTGCAGCTCTAGTTTCAAAATTGTATCAATAGCAACGAGTTTTCAAAAAGAATTTTTGATCCTCTATTCAATCCTCTCACTTGTTGAATTTCAAAAAATATTAAAAATCATGCATTTTTAATCCTGACCAAGATTCCATATCCGAAGTTTCGTAGTTGTAGCTTAAAATTTGAGTTAACAGCAACATATTTTTGAATATAAATTTTTTGCGTCACCAATTTTACCCCCTTATTAGTTGAATTTCAAAAAACGCCGAAACACGTGTCTTTTAACTTCGAATCCTGAATTAAAATCAGAAATTTTGTAGTTCCAGCTTCAAAATTGCCTAAATAGCTATGTATTTTCAAAAAACGTTTCATCCCCTATTTCACTCCCTTACGGACGGAATATCGAAAAATCGCTTCTTAAATGACGCCTACAGAGTAATATCAACACCCTCCACAAATTTCAAGTTTCTATCTTCAGTGGTTTGGGCTGGGCGATGATGAGTCAGTCAGTCAGTCAATCAGTCAGTCAGTCAATCGGGACACTTCCTTTTATATATGGAGATTTATTCCTGCCTTGAGTTAGTACTTCTCCTATTTCTTCTCTCTCCGCCCATCTCATTTTTTTTTTCTAAAACCTTTCTATATTTATCGGAGAATGAATAAGAAATAAGGATGTCTTGCAAAATGTACAAAATTATAAGTGCAGTACCCAAACAAAGAAAGATAGTAATCGAAATAGGAATGACACATAAAACGCGTACGATCTCATATTTATGGAGTTATATCTTGTAGAATTGTAGATTTTTTCTGGTATGTATTCATTTGTATAAGTGCCGTATGTCTGTAAAATCTCTTGGGAACACAATTAGCAGTAAAGAAGTAATAGATTAAAACTTGGTACGTGATGGGGCGGCTTTCCATGAACGTTATTGTTTACGTGCTCATATCTCATGAACTACGTGTCGTACTGTGATACAATTTCAAATGTATATTCAGCTGTATGTGTATATACTGGCTCTATAATTTTCTGGTACTACAAATTGTAGTGTAGAAATTATAAATTTAAATTACGGAATGACATAGTTTTGCTCCATGAAGAGCGGAAAACTGGTAAGCGAGAAACTGTTTTCCTTTCAATATTTTGACGTGGTTGTCGGCGAGAAAAAGTTTAATAAAGGTTTGAAATTATCTTTAAAGTTTGTTGTAAGTCGCTAAGTACTCTCATTATCGCCGTAATAATGTGGCAGTTTTTTGCGATTTTGTTTATGATGTCATATCTCCTGAATCATGTGTAAGTATGTGGTTTCTAATCCTGCAGCAAATGGTATTTCACGCAAGGAATATGTGTACCAAATTTGGTTGAAATCAGTCCAGTGGTTTAGCAGAAAACGAGCAGTATTGTCCCTTACGGCAGCAGTTTTACGCGCATCTCATTCTTTATGACGTCATATCTCGTTAAGTATCTGTTGTACGTGATTATGAATTGAAGCTTACGTGTACAACATTTGAAAGAGATTGGAACAAAACTGTAGATTTGTATGAAACAGTTGTACGACATGCACAATCAAACTGTTGTGAGAGGTAGTCTTCTTTTGTTTCATCATTTTGTGGAAAAGGGCGGGATCAGTTACAAAACGCTTCGTAAACGTCCGAAATAGCATGCGAACTTTGTTGCAGGTCCATAACTACTCCCATGTTCCAATATCTAATGTATAAAGTAGAGTGTCCGCATATTTGTACGTGTTGTACAGTTTTGTTCCAATATTTATGTAATTTTGTACACGTAAGCTTCAACCCATGAGGACGGTCGCCGTACGTGTAAGAATCAAATACGATATATAGTTCACGATATATGACGTCATAAACAATGAGATGCGCGAAAAACTGCTGCATTTTGCGACAATGCTGCTCATTTTCTCCTAAACCATTAGACCGATATCAACCACATTTGGTACACACATTCCTTACCGTGAGGTAACAATTGCTGAATGGTTAAGAATCACATACAGCACATGGTTGAAAAGATATTACGTCATAACCAATAGAAATCGCAAAAAATGCCATATAATGCGGTGAGAATTTCGAAATACATTGTATGAGAATAACAGTACTTAGCGACTTGCAACAAACTGTACACATAATTTCAAACCTTTATTAAACTTTTTCTCGCTGGCAACCATAGTAAAATTTTTGTGTCCCAGCCTCGTCGCCGCTTTTGGGTCTCGTTTCCGTCGTAGGTGTCGGTGGCCGAGTAGACAGACCGACACAGGAATAAAGGATGCACGCTTGTGCAGGTAGGAGGTGACCAGCCAGTGGGACAGCAGAAACTAGAAACTCTAGAGTAAATTAGAACGAGATATATATTTCTTAGAGACTTAGTAATACTTAACTTTTACATAGCTTAGTACTGCAGAATGCTGATACATAGTTGAGCTAGAGTCCTGCCTAGTGCCTATAGCCAAGTCTTTGCTGGTGCCTATCTGATTCCGAAGTGTTAACTGGTTCCTATCTCAGTCCCAAGTGAACGATGTCGTTCAGTGGTGGCCACGAGCGGAGTTATAGCAGAGGGCGCTCGTGGCTGACGTCGTAAGAACGCCGCGCCGTGCGTGCATGGCGGCGCGCGGCGAAAGTAGGTGGCGCGCACTTTGGACTTGTGCGACACCACAAAAATGACGAAAGGAAAAAAGTTTCACGCTTACTACTTTTCCGATGTTTATGGAGTAAAACTACGGCTCTCGGTATGACGTTACAATTTATAATTTGAACACTACAAATTGTAGCGGCAGGAAATTTTACAGACAGTATACACATATATAGTTGCATGTAGCTTCTAAATTGCATCACAGTACGACACGCAGTTCATGAGATATGAGCACGGAAACAGTAACGTTCCGCTGTTCATGGACTAAAAGTACGGCACTGGGTATGACGTTGCAACTTATAATTCTTACATTATAAATTGTAGCCGAAGGAAATTTTGCATACAGTATACAGGCATATAGTTGAGTGTACCTTCTAAGTTGTGTCACACTATGATACGTAATTTATGAGATATGAGCACATAAACAGTAACATTCCTGGAAAACCACCCCATCACGCACTAACGTTTAATCTATTACTTCTTTACTACTTATTGTATCCCAAAGAGATTTTATAGACATACAGCCCTTATACAAATGAAAATATACTTAAAATGGCAGGAATAAATAAATAAATACCCGTGCAACGCCGCTAGTCGATGCATAAACCTGGGTATCCTCACGCGGTGCCCTTTCATTATTTATGACGTCATATCTCCTGAGCTATATGCCGTGCTCTTTTGCTTTTAAGTCAGGAACTTTCGTGGGAGTGCGGTGAACAGTTGAGCAATGTTCCATTGCAACAGAATGAATGGTTTATGAATACACAGAGGACATACGGACAAACATTCATTTATGTATAGACAGACTAGCTGAACCCCCACTGCTTCGCATGCGTAGGCTGTTTGGTCTGCATCAGTTGCTTCTTTTTAATCATGACGAAGAATCCATATCTTAAGTTTCGTAGTTATAGCTTGAAATTTGAGTTAACAGCACCAAAATTGGCTTAGTAGCAACGTATTTTCAAAAAATGTTTCATCCCCTATTTCACCCCCTAATTGATTAATTTTATGAAAATACCGAAACACGTTTTTTTTTAATTCTGACCAAGAAAACATATACCGATGTTTGTGGTTGTAGCTTCAAAATTGACTTATTAGCAAAAGATTTTTGAAAAACATTCCCTCTCCAATTTAACCACCTTGATGATTGAATTACCAAAAATACCGAAACACGTATGTTTTAAATTGTAACGAACAATACAAATACAAATTTTTGTAGCTATAGCTTCAAAACTGTCTTCACAACAATGTGTTTCCGAAAAGAATTTTTGATCCCCTCTTTTACCCCCTTAGTTTTTGAATTTCCAAAAATACCAAAACACGTGTCTTTTTAATCTTGATCAAAAGCCCATAATCTAAGTTTCGTAGTTATAGCTTGAAATCTGAGTCAACAGCAACATTTTTTGAAAATCAATTTTTTGCGTCACCTATTTTACCCCCTTATTTGTCGAATTTCAAAAAATGCCAAAACACGTGTCTTTTAAATTCGAACCCTGAATTGAAATCCGGAATTTTGTAGTTCTAGCTTCAAAATTGCCTAAATAGCTACATATTTTCGAAAAACGTTTCATCTCCTGTTTCACCCCCTTACGGAAGGGAATATCGAAAAACCGCTTCTTAAATGACGCCTACAGAGTAAGATCAACACCCTCCACAAATTTCAAGTTTCTGTCTTCAGTGGTTTGAACTGGGCGATGATGAGTCAGTCAGTCAGTCAGTCGCGACACTTCCTTTTATATATAGAGAAGAGATAATGATATACTGAAACTGGGTACGATAGACGATTTAAATCGTTACATTATTTTCTCAAGTGTGCGCCCTGGTCCTGTTGGTTTGAGCGCAGCGCGCATTTTCAAGTTTGAACCTGGACTCTGTTCCGCTCGTCATACGTGTTAAATTTTGGGTTTCTACCCTTCCCTTACGTTGTTGTATTTCCTAGTACCAGGAAGATCCACCTAGTCTCCCTAGGTGTCTTTACGTTTCATGGTTTGCCGCCTTAGTGATCTATTTCAGGCTGTCTGCTGCACTCCTGGTTCCTGCAGCAGGCTCCGTTTCATTTCTCTTATTCTCCCTCTCCTTTTTATTTTCCACAATGTATGACTGTAATTTTAATTTTCATTTAAACAATCATCACATGCATTTATAAACAACTATTGTGGATGTACTTTATATTGCCTTAGATATTTTGTTTATATTGTTCTCTGTTTCTGTTCATATATATATTCTGTGCTTATGGAATGTCTCCCCAATTGTGCGATTGGATTCACGATTTCCTATTAGAAAGAACAAAGTTCGTTGTAATTGACGGTAAGTCATCGAGTAAAACTGAAGTGATATCTGGCGTTCCACAGGGAAGCGTTATAGGTCCCCTACTCTTCCTCGTGTTTATAAACGATTTAGGAGACAATCTGAATAGCTCCCGTAGACTGTTCGCGGATGATGCTGTCGTTTATCGGTTAGTGAACTCAACAGAGGATCAAAAGCAACTGCAAGCGATTTAGACAAAATTTCTGCAAGGTGCGAAAATTGGCAATTGACACTAAATAAAGAAAAGTGTGAAGTAATACACATGACCACTAAAAGAAATCCACTGAACTTCAATTACGCGATAAATCAGTCAAACCTTAAGGTCGTAAATTCTATCAAATACCTATGAGTTACAATTACGAACAATTTTGACTGGAGAGAACAGATAGAAAATATTGTGGGGAAGGCGAACCAAAGGTTACCTTTCAATGGTAGAACGCTTCGAAGATGCACCAGCTCCACCAAAGAGACTGCCTACATCACACTTGTGCGTCCTCTCCTGGAGTACTGTTGCCCCTTGTGGGACCCTCACCAGGTGGGACTGACGGAAGATATTGAGAAGGTTCAGAGAAAGGCAGCTCGTTTTGTTTTACCACGTTACGGGGGGGGGGAAAGCGTCACGGAAATGTTGCAAGAATTGGGGTGGAAATCATTAAAAGAAAGACGTTATTCATTGCGGCGTGATCTGTTTGCGAAGTTTGAATCACCGACTTTTAGTTCTGAATGTGAAAATATTTTGCTAGCACCCACCTACTTAGGGAGACATGACCATCCCAATAAAATAAAAGAAGTCAGATCGAAAACGGAACGATTTAGGTGTTCTTTCTTCCCGCGCGCTATTAGAGAATGGAACGGCAGAGAAAAGTTATGAAAGTGGTTAATGAACCCTCTGCCAGGCACTTGAATGTGATTTGCAGAGTATCTGTGTAGATAGATAGATAGATTACAAACGCTGGAGAAGACAATCTAACAATCTGAGCTTATTTTGGACACCGTTATACGATTTCATGTCGTAATTCCTAGCCAGATCCATTTTATTTACTGTCTGTTCCTATGTTATGAACTTTTGAAATAATGCTGGTTGCGTAACGTATACGCTACTTGTGTTTTTGATTGTCAATTGTATTTTAGTCTCTTCATTTATTATTTTTTATGGCATGACATGGGCGAAGCTCTATTTTATGCTGTATATATTACTCTGTTAAAATTCATTTGTAAGATGAGCATTTTCTAATTTAATACTCTTTAATAACGTTGTATTAAACGCTATGTACAGTACGCCATCTGGTGGCTACTTGTAATTTTAATTGTCGCTTGTTTTTATGTTATGGCGTGACAAGGGTAAGCCCTTTACTATACTGTGTATGTTAATCTGTTTTTAAAAAACTCTCTTTGTCAATTGGGCTTTTTTAATTTAGTCCTTTTTAATAAAATTGTATTACTCACCATGTATAGCACGCCATATGTTTACTTTGTCGTGACCACAGTGACGTGTTCTGTCATGTAATTGTTTTCTCTGTCTTCACTTTTCTTCTTTGTATGCCGAAGGTTTGTTCTGTTGATGTCGGTATTTTGTGTACTGTGCTGTTTGTTAACCTTTTACATCATCTAGTTTTTTATGCAGCTACCCTTTTGTGCTCACGATTGTGTGTTTCATTGACAGTGTATGTGATGATGGGCAACGCCCGAAACCGGTAATAAAGTTATCATTTTTTTTAGTATTTACTATTCTGGTTTTACAATGTCAGTACATTTTTCCAGTACCTATATTAGATGACATTAAGTTACGACTTATTGTTCTCCACTGTTCTCTGTCCTCAGGAATGTTGCTCTTCCTCGCTGCTGACTGAACTTCCTGCATCCACGTGGTAGGTGGCCTCCCTCTTTTTTTTCTTCTTCTGTTCGGTATCCAGTCGAGTATGCATTTCGGAAGTCTTTCTCGTCCCATTCTTCTGACGTGTCCATACCATTTTAGATGTCTGTGTTCGATGAATTCAATAATTGTATTTTTACATTTCATTTTTCTTTGATTACTTCATTTCTTATTCTTCCTTTTCTTGATGTTCTTAATGAAAGTCTCCAGAAATCCATATCTGTAGCTAATAATTTTGATTTTAGTTTCCATTTTGTTGTCCACACTTCTGAACCATATGCAATAATGCTCCGAACTATTGTTTTATATATCCTAATTTTGTTATCTAAGTTATGTGTTTGTCCCAGAGAATTCCATTCAACAAATAAATTGTCGTCTCTCCTGCATTTATTCTTGATCTAATTTCTTTTTCCTGTTTACCATCATTTGTAATTTTCACTCCTAAATATTTATATTCCTCTGTAGTTGTTATTCTTCCCATCCCTTCTTCTAATATTAAGTCTTCATTTATTCCACCAATTACCATGTATTTCGTTTTATTCATGTTGACATTTAGACCTGTTTTTTTTATATTCCTGAATCAGCTTCCTGGTGATATATTCTATGTCCTCATAGTCTTGGGCTATAATCAGTTGGTCATCTGCAAATTGCAATAAATATATTGTTGGTATTCCCATAGTTTGACATTTTTCTTACAATTCTGTAAGGTTACCTCTGTATACATTTTACACAAAGTGGGTTACATGCTACATCCTTGACGTAATCCTTTTAAATAAAAGTTATCAATTAAACCAATTTTCAACCACTCAGCATTGAGTTAAGAAATAATTGAATCGGTCGGTGGAGAAAGGAACTAAGTCACTTTTTGGTGGTTTTCACTTTTTTACATAAATGTAGTAAACAGACCAAGACACACCTTACTGTGATGAAAGGAACTGTGTTTGGCTTCTTCCTGTGGGAATAACATGAGATCGGTTTTATACGTGCCGAGGGGAAAGGAATCAAGTCAGTGAGTTAGTTCCTTTCTCCGCCATCCCATCAGTAAATTTTACTGTCAGCTAGCTTGTACTACACCAGCTACATGCTAGGTGGCGTTGGTCTGCGGCATGCAGGTATAGAAAGCGCAACAAAACAGTAATTTGTCGGCAACTTCGTCAGGTGTCACGATTATTATTGAGTGTTGTAAGTGATGGAATACCGTCTTTGTAAATGTCAAAAGGACGTGTGGAAGAAATCCATGCATAACAAAAACTCCGGAAAATGTAATAAATTTGATAATACCCAGTATCACATGCTTCCCACTCAAAGAAACTCACTAAGCTGGGAAGGAAATGAAATGCCTAGATACACGCTTGGATCTGAAAACTTTCCTTAAGAAATATCCATACGTAAATGTGAAATAAGAGTTCTATAGGAAACATTTTCATGAAAATTTCAAAGTGCGAATCAATAGTAAAAGAAAAATTGAAGATATTTTCGGAAACTTATGAAAGACATTCGTGGAGAAGACACGGAGATTTTTTTTTATGATGAGATTTTGAAATGGCTAACGACAAGTGATAACTCACTGTGATATGAACTATTCCGATGTTTGAATTCTATTACATGGTTGTTTTCACGTTCAGTTGAAGATAATTTACCAATAAATTTGAGATGTAATCCAGAAATGTGTACCTCTGATTGTATTATACTCTCGAAAAGTACCTATTCCTTCGTTGACTGGAGAAAGGAACTATTTTACAAATTTCAATTTTTTTTTTATCAGAACATACTTTGTAGATTATATAAAAATTTGTACTTGAGGCGTCTGTTCCGAAAGAACAGACGTCACTTCTGATGCTGCAGTTGTTATTATTATTATTTGATATTCACAGAATATATGACATCAACTGCGATTGCACAAAGCTGAAATCCGGGTCTCCTGCTTTCTAGGCAGTTGCGCTGACCACTACACCACCGGGGACACAGTGATCACCGCACCTGCAAGGACTACCTAAGCACGCCTCCCGTCAGATACAAATTCCCAGCTTCGCCCTGCCCACAGTACTCAAACTCGTAGTTATGAAACTAATTCCCGTAAGAGTAAGGGCTTCAAACTTGCCCACCCCTCCCCACTAACGATAGGATCGTTGCCCGTCACAGGCGTATTATATATATATATATATATATATATATATATATATATATATATATATATATATATATATATGTGGCGTCTGTTCCGAGAGAACAGACGTCACTTCTGATTATGCAGTTATTATTATTTAATATTCACAGAATATATAATGTTATATAATATATAACATGTACATATATAATACGCCGGTGACGGGCAACGATCCTATCGTTAGTGGGGAGGGGTGGGCAAGTTTGAAGCCCTTACTCTTACGGGAATTAGTTTCATAACTACGAGTTTGAGTACTGTGGGCAGGGCGAAGCTGGGAATTTGTATCTGACGGGAGGCGTGCTTAGGTAGTCCTTGCAGGTGCGGTGATCACTGTGTCCCCAGTGGTGTAGTGGTCAGCGCAACTGCCTAGAAAGCAGGAGACCTGGGTTCGAATCCCGGCTGGGTACACATTTTCAGCTTTGCCCAATCGCAGTTGATGTTATATATTCTGTGAATATTTTATAAAAATTATTTTGATTCACAGTATGGTTAGAGTACAGCAAATGTCGAAAATTTCAATGCAATCCGTTGAATGGGTTAACAATAAATCAGTTTTTTGTCTGTCCTGAAAAGTACAAAAAAGTGACATAGTTTCTTTCTCCAGCGCCCGATTCAGTAATACATGAAGCTGGGCAGCTGATGGACGACTTGTGGGTGCGGCAGGTAGCGGCTGAGTGGCAGCCATGACCGCTCGGCTGTGGGCGGCTCTGGCTGCGGCTGCGGCGGTCTCGCTGGCGGCGGCGTCGACGTCGGCGTCGTCGCTGCTGGGCGAGCACGTGTGCCGGCGCAAGGAACCGTGAGTACCTCATACCTCATACCTCATACCTCATACCGCTTCTAAGCCTCCTCACCTACTCGGCTGACTGATTACACTTTGACCGCGGCCGTCATTCGCATACATCTACATCTACATCTACATACATAAATATTAATGTTTCCAGTACTATACCAGAAACGAAAATAAAAACTCGAAAAAGATTTCATCTTCATGTATCCATCAAAACAGTTTAGAAATTATGGAACAGTAAATCAAATAAATATGTATAATGTACATAATTGTAAGTGCAGTATCCAAACAAAGAAAAATAGTAATAAAATTTTATGCTTACCATTAATGTAATTCTAAACTTGACTATAAACAATGCTTATTGATACTTGTGATAGAAAGCATTTGCGACTCATTGTTTACGACGTCATATATCCTGAACTATGTGTTATAATTATGTAATTTCAACCCCACAGCGATTATTCTGTCATAGAAGCTTAGTTGAAATCGGAGCATTATTTTAGGAGGAGATATAAAAAAATAGCGCATGATGTAGCAGTTATTTAGAAATTTTATTGTTTTGTTTATGACCTCATATCTCCTGAAATATGTGTCGCACTATGACGTAAATTTTAAGGCACGTTGAGTGGTATATGTGCCTAGCGTCTGTAAAATATGTCGTGCATCGTGTTAGCCGTAAAGAGGTAATAACTCGAAACCTCGTGCGTGATGATGTGGTTTTTCATGAACCAAGTTGTTTCTCTACATCTACATACAAACTCCGCAATTCACCGTAAGAGTACACTGTACCACTACTAGGCATTTCCTTTCCTATTCTACTCCCAAACTGAACGAAGAAAGAAAGAATGCCTATATGCCTCCGTACGAGCCCTAATTTCTCTTATCTTGTCTTTGTGATCACCACGCGAAATGTAAGTAGGCGGCAGCAAGATCGTACTACACTCAGCTTCAAATTCCGGCCCTCTAAATTTACTTAACAGAAATTCACGAAAAGAACGTCGTCTATCTTTCCAGCCATCCCCAATTGAGGTGCCGGAACATTTCCGCGACACTCGCGCATTGGTCGAACCTACCGGTAACAAACCTAGCTACTCGTCTCTGAACCGCCTCTATGTCTTCCTTCAAACCGATCTGCTGCGGGTCCCAAACACTTGAGCAATACTCAAGACGTGGTCGTACAAGCGTTTTATACACGGTCTCCTTTACAGGTGAAGTACATCTTCCCAAAATTCTCCCAATAAACCGAAGTCGGCTGTCTGCCTTACTCACAACTGTTCTTACATGCTCGTTCCATTTCATCAACCTGCATGCTATTACAGTCAGTTACAGACGACACCCTCCCATACACCACAGTATCATCAGCAAACAGCCGCAAATTACAACTTACTCTGTCCATCAGATCATTTATATAGATAGAAAATAATAGCGGTACTATCACACTCCCCTGGGGCACGCCTGACGATACACTCGTCTCTGATGAACACTCGCCGTCGAAAACAACGTACTGCGTTCTATTATTCAGGAAGTCTTCCAGCCAGTCACAAATCTGTGAACCTGTTCCATAAGCTCGTATCTTCGTTAGCAGTTGCAGTGTGTCACCGTGTCGAACGCCTTTTCGAAGTCGAGAAAAACACAATCCGCCTGTTGCCCTTCGTCCATGGCTTGCAAGATGTCATGTGAGAAAAGGGCAAGCTGAGTTTCACATGAACGAAGTTTCCTAAACCCGTGCTGATCCATGGAAACAAGCTGAGACTGCGGGATTTTTTGACTTTGGCCAGTGCTACTTGCTCCCTCCTTTGACGCCGGGTCTCGACATCGCTGCACCCTCTCCTTTTAGACATATGTCGTTGTTGTTGTTGTTGTTGTTGTGGTCTTCAGTTCGCAGACTGCTTTGATGCAGCTCTCCACAATACCCTATCCTGAGCAAGCCTCTTCATCTCCACATAAGAACGGCAACCTACATCCACTTGAATCTGCTTACTGTATCCATCTCTTGGTCTTCCTCTGCGGTTTTTACCCCACACACTTCCCTCCAATGCTAAATTCACAATTCCTTGATGTCCAACCAATCTATCCCTTATTTTAGTCAAGGTATGCCAAAAATTCCTTTTCTCCGCGATTCTGTTCAAGTACATCATTAGTTACGCGATCCACCCACCTAATCTTCAGCATTCTTCTGTAGCACCACATTTCAAAAGCCTCTAGCCTCTTCCTGTGCGCACTGTTTAACGTCCACGTTTTACTCCCACACAAGGCAACGCTCCATACAAATGCCTTCAGAAAGGACTTCCTTGGGCTTAAAACAGGGGTGTCCAAACCGCGGCCCGCGGGCCGCTAAATAGGCCAGTCGTCAGGTATGTTTAGGTCCAAAAAAATTGCAGGAAGCTGAATTTTTGGTATGTTGTTAGGACATATTAGAGTAGTATTAAACCAAGTTTGCAGCTTCGAAATCCTTTAGCTTAACTTTTAAGAGGCAAAAAACCTCACATTACTTTCCACAGCGTACCTCCTCCTGCATGCGTCATGTACAGAAAATTCGTTTGAATTGCACAAAAAACTCACGTTCCTTTCAAGCTCACGTTTCGGACACACTTTTATCAGCATCTAAGTTCCACGCCTTTTCACTGTCACTGTTCCCTCTCCAAGTACTTCCAGACGACCCCGAAACAAAAATCCGACGGGGATAGCTCCGACATATTGTGAAAAAGCAAGTACTTAAAACACCACGATTGAGAGTTACACAATTTTTGTTTGAAACGTTCTTCACAGATCCGAATACGGCCGTTTCCAAGGACAGCCTGGGTGTAGTGAGGAAGACCTCTGAGACAAGAAGGGAGGACAGAACACCCGCTAAGGCACCACTCGGAGTGAGGGGGGAGGGGTGCTTTCGCACAACACAAGGTCTCGCTACCAACTAAGTCCCAATCCGTCATCGGCTGACCAATATTTGTCTGTGCCAGTACCACAGAGTAACATATGGCAATACTCACAAACGGAGAGTATTTCGTTGTTATTACAGCAGTACCTACTTTCAAAAATATATTGGTATGCACTAACACATAAATTACACCTATTTATATACAATAATAATATATAATAATCATCGTCAATGACTAATTCCTTCTTTTTCTTTAACATATATAGGATAAGAGGACTGCAATTCATCTGCGTCAGTTTATTGAATAATCCGATTTTTCCAACTTTTCGTTTTTTAACGATAACTAGAAATCTATTGGGCCTATGGACTTCGTTCTGTACTTAGATTAAAGGTAAATAACTGCTCTATAACTTTGTTTTGTATGACTTTCCCCGTGGGATGATCATTAGAGCCAATATTCTAGCCGAAAGATGACTAAAATCAGAAATTTGAACTTTTTGGAGAAATAAGTCAACTTCATGAAGTCCAATATCTCGGGAACTATTGGACTTACTGCGGTTGGGCTTAAATTTTAGAATATTTTATCTACATTAATAAAGGTGTAAGCGACTTTTCGTCAAAAAACCACCATTCACGAGTTACAAGCCAAAATCAGACAAAGGTCGAAAATTTCTAGGTGTTTTGGCTCTTAAAAGTTACGGTAAAGGATTTAGAAGCTGCAAACTTGGTTTAATACTACTCTAATATGTCCTAATAACATACCAAAAATTCAGCTTCCTGCAATTTTTTTGGACCTATGAACTACCTTATACTAAAGACGGCACAAATATCCATGCCCGAGGGGGGATTCAAACCCCCGACCGTAGTGGCCGTGCAGACCGTGACTGGAGCGCCTCAGTCCCCTCGGCCACCGCGGCCGGCAGAAATGAGTTGAGGGAGATGCGGACGTCGCCTTGTCGTGAGTGTCGGGGGGAGGGTCAGCTTCGGTAGCTGCCTGGCGTCTGGCCTCCTGGTGACCGCGCGGCTCAGGAGGAGAGGGAAGCAGGCCCTCGGCACGTAGAATGGCCCTCGGGCTTATTATATAGGAATCCATAGCGCTGAGCTGCGGTACCTGCAGGTTGGAGTCACGTAGCGTGCGCCTTCATAGCCGGCCGCGGTGGCCGAGGGGACTATGAGTACAATTTCTGCCTACAGAGATGTCATATCCATAGCCTCCGTTACAAATATAAAGTGTGCACTATTATTTATAGATTTTAATAAAGCGTTTGATCGGGTAAATCACAAATACTTGGGAAAAGTAATGAAACAAATAGGCCTGGAAGAAAGAGTTTTAAAAGTGGTGCGACATTTGATTACAGGGATAACGACTAAAATAGCTGTCAATGGGCAAACGACTCGGGCTATAAACATTGAAAGGGGGGTCCCACAGGGCTCTCCTTGGAGCCAATACTCAAAAGGGTTACGACGAAACTCTCTGGGTTACAACTTGAAGGAGTTAAATTCACTGCAGGGGCATATGCGGATGACGTGGGAGTGCTAGTCAGAACAGCGGATGAGATCACAAGTCTGAAAGAGGACCTTGACACCTACTGTGCGGCTACAGGAGCAAAGATTAACACGGGGAAGTGTAAGCTAGTAAACATCAGGGGGTTCGACGAGGCAGCCGTGTCATGGGCACAAACCGCCGAACAACACAAAACGTTGGGGATCATCGTTGATAAATGTCCATTAAAAATGGCGGCCCTGAACTGGAGAGCGACAATTAACAAAATGAAAGGGACTACCTTAGAAGCAACCTGGCGATCACTAAACCTTATTGGAGCCGTGAGGATTGTCAACACCTATCTATTGTCCAAGGCATACTATGTAGCTCAGACTTTCCTGATTCCAAAAGTACAGCCAAATAAAGTAATGCAGTTAGCAGCCACAAAAAAATGTTCAAATGTTTGTTAAGCTTATGGGACTTAACTACGGGGTCATCAGTCCCTAAACTTACAAACTACTTATGAACTACTTACGAACTAGGACGGCTATCCATGCCCGAGGGGGGATTCGAACCCTCGACCGTAGTGGCCGTGCTGACCGTGACTGGAGCGCCTCAGTCACCTCGGCCACCGCGGCCGGCAGGTAGCAGCCACATACGTCTGGACAGGAAACATGTTTAAACTCACACCCGAAACATTAACAAAACCAAGATTGACTGGAGGACTCGCACTAACAGATTTTTATAGAAAGGCATCTGCATTATACCTTAGACGTACAAACAGTTTAATAAACGAGAACCATAGTAACATTACAGAAAAGCTTTTTAAAATCCTTCAACCAAAGAGCGTTAATCCGCCAATAGACATCAGCAATCACAACTTCCGTCTCAGACATATCAGTTTGTTTTTCCTGGAGTTTAGTTACTTGCAAGAAAGCCGTGTACAATCTAAGGTTTTAAGTATAAGCGAAATTCTACAGTTATGACAACGGAAAGACAAACCAAACAGTATTATGCTAAAGTTTCCACACAGAAACTGGTTGATAGTGTGGAAAAACATCAGTCTTAAAATGCATACCTCAGAGGTTGCATCCGCCTGGTACAAAGTCGTCAACCAGACGATAGCAACAAACGAAAAGCTCCATCGGAAAAAGTGATACAGACAGGTGCAAGAAATATGGACTGACGGACACCATAATCCATAGATTCACTTGTAGCGAACGTATCGATAACTGGAAGTGGGTGAGGAAACGAATAGCATTACTGTCAAGAACCTCCGAAACCAGTTACACTTCAAACATTATAACGTGGCCGGAAATAAGTTTTTACCCGAAAACAAAGAACAACACAATTATGCGGCTTCTCGGTAATTATGTACACTACATACTCCATGGAACTGCAGAAGACAACTTAATAAGCTTTGAAATGTGCATGAACACTGCGAGATGGAGAATTATACGCAGCATTGATGATAAAAACAGTTTAGCAACATGCTTAATGTACCATTTGAAAAGGTTGGAATAGAATAAAAAACACATCTTTCTTGTCTTCGAACTGCAATAACTGCTACATTCACCATTTAAAGAAGCAACAGTTTCACTTACAGTTGAAGAAAGGTTTTGTTTTGTTTTGCAATGTAACCTGCTGTTTATTCTTAGTTTTTTTTAAACAGTCGTTTTTACGAAGGAAAAGAAAAACCAGTCTACTGCATACAGTAAAGGAAAAAAGGGGACTAAGGCGCTCCAGTCACGGTCTGCACGGCCACTACGGTCGGGGGTTCGAATCCCCCCTCGGGCATGGATATTTGTGTCGTCCTAGTTCGTAAGTAGTTCGTAAGTAGTTTGTTAGTTTAGGGACTAATGATCCAGTAGTTAAGTCCCATAGACTATACAAATATTTTGAACACCTTCGTCGCTGCCACATGTGCCCTAGCTAGTAGCTTGCTGAATACACAACGGCGTCTGCAGCCCTCTTCGCTCTGACAGAAGGTAGCAATTCGCTGCACCGCGCGACAGAGGACCCTCCATACTGATGTCGCACTCTTTGAACCGCAAGCGATTCAGCTGCTGCTTAGCACTGAAAGTTCGGAAATAATATTTTTGAGTCGTCTCCAGTTACCGAAGGTACACCCAAGAGTTTACATATTCAACACTTTTTACTTCCCTTATTTTGTTTAATATAATAAAAAAATAAATCAAACTCAGTGAATGGTAATAAGAACACAATTAGTAGCAGTTGTAACTTTAAACAAAGTAGTATTTCAATTTTTTGTGTCTCAGCCTCGTCGCCACTTTTGTGTCTCGTTTCCGTCGTAGGTGTCGGTGGTCGAGTAGAAAGAGACCGACACAGGAATAAAGGATGCACGCTTGTGCAGGTAGGAGGTGACCAGCCAGTGGGACAGCAGAAACTAGAAACACTAGAGTAAATTAGAACGCGATCTATATTTCTTAGGGACTTAGTAATACTTAACTTTTACATAGCTCAGTACTGCAGAATGCTGATACATAGTTGAGCTAGAGGCCTGCCTAGTGCCTGTCCGATAGCCAAGTCTTCACTGGTGCCTATCTGATTCCGAAGTGTTAACTGGTTCTTATCTCAGTCCCAAGTGAACGACGTCGTGGCTGACACTTGTGTGACACCACACAATTAAAACCAGCTTTTATCTTTTTACAAGTGATCTATGATGCTTGCCATTATTTTTAGTAGCTTGCATGTATTTTATGTATCCAGTTATGGCGGATAGGAACACCAGTCGACTTTAGCAATGGTTTCTCCCTCAGTACCAGCTTTCAATTTCAGTATAATAAAATATATAAATCTTTTATTGTAATATTGTGGTTTTACTGATGACGTTTAAGGATTTGGTATTACAAATGTACAGACGTGACGCTCCTAATGCCAGTTTATCCACGTGTCTTTCTGTGTTATTTACAGCAACTAATAACGTTATAGACTATAAACGCAGAACACTTTTCAGCAAGAATCATAAAAAAAAGATGTCGAGATTTTAAAGTACGGCTGGCAGGTTAAGTGAAGCACCAGAAATGTTTATATTTATGATACACGACGTTCCGAACTAAAATACCGATTTTCTAAAGCAGTTGAATACTATTATCAAACATTCAGAAATCATGTGTATCTTCAGGCTTTCCCGACGGATTTCTTCTAAATATGGTTCTCGGTGGACACGTCGGATATTATTGTCACAACTGCAGAACGTTTCGCCAGCACACCTGGCTGACATCTTCAGTTGCGATGGGCACACTGCTGGGCCGTGGCCGACCCATTCCTATTCAAAAATCAAATGTTTGTCAAGCTTAAGGGACTAAACTTAGAAACTACTTATGAACTACCTTATACTAAAGACGGCACAAACACCCATGCCCGAGGGGGGACTCAAACCCCCGACCGTAGTGACTGGCGCGCCGAAGACCGCTTGGCCACTCCACTGCGGCCGGCTATATCAAACATTTACGAGACAACACGCTATGACGTTTCCCAACTTCCTGTAATGCCGAACTTAAATGAAACGCTGATAATCGGCGAGCACTGTACCGCTGTGGTACCGTCATTTAGGCTGAAAACATGTTTTAAAAATAATAACATGCATGTGGCGTCTGTTCCGAGAGAACAGGCGTCACTTCTGATCCTGCAGTTGTTATTATTTAATATTCACAGAATATATGACATCAACTGCGATTGGGCAAAGCTGAAAATGTGTACCCAGCCGGGATTCGAACCCGGGTCTCCTGCTTTCTAGGCAGTTGCGCTGACCCCTACACCACTGAGGACACAGTGATCACCGCACCTGCAAGGACTGCCTAAGCACGCCTCCCGTCAGATACAAATTCCCAGCTTCGCCCTGCCCACAGTACTCAAACTCGTAGTTATGAAACTAATTCCCGTAAGAGTAAGGGCTTCAAACTTGCCCACCCCTCCCCACTAACGATAGGATCATTGCCCGGCATATTATATATATATATATATATATATATATATATATATATATATATATATATATATATATATATATGGAGTCTGTTCCAAAGAAGCTTTGGCCAATCGCAGTTGATGTCATATATTCTGTGAATATTAAAAAAATAACGTTATAAAAATATCGAGTACTGAATTTCCTGTCCTGGAAACTAAAGCACATAAATAACTAAATGCACTGTGCTATTAGGCAACTAAAAAAATCGGTCCGTTACCTTACGCAAAAAGGCTGCTGAAATTTAAAAAAAAATATGTAGTTTCTTTTTTCCTTCACTATCTTTTTTTTTTTATAAATCTTCAGTGCGACGAAAAGAAACGTGAGGCGCGTATGTTGCCTTCAGAAAAGTTTTACGCGCATGCGCATTGCAGACAAAATGATCTGCTCCAACAATGAAATGAAGAATCATAATTTAACGACAATTTCTTTTTTACATGATCACCTTTTCTGGGCCCTCACCTAGGACGCACCTCCAGTGTTTTGCGGCGTTTAACAATTACGGGGAACTTTAAAGTAAATTTTGTAGGGAGCTTTTGGGAGTTGCATGGAACAACTGTATGTAAGTGATATTTAATTCCGAACTTCACATACAATATATATATATATATATATATATATATATATATATATATATATATATATATATAAATAATTACAATACTTCGATTACTGTGTGGTCTCTTTGTCAGTCTGAAGACGTTGACTTGGAATGTTGTCAACTATCAAAGAAGTAGGACATAAGAAAAGGAAAATTGTAGAGGAGTTGAGAACTTTTCAAGATAAACTATTTTTTTTTTTTTTTTTTTTTTGTCGAATATACAACAAAACCGATATGTCTAATATGCAAGCAGTCTCCCCCGGTTACAAAAGACTATAACGTCAAACGGAATTACGAGACTGAGCATGCAGTTATGTTTGACAAGTACAAGAGACAATATCAGCAAGATAAAGTAAACGACTTAAAAAGCAGCAGTTATTTTCAAGGGCTGATTCTGAGACAAAATGCTATGTGAAGAAGATTTGTGCTGTAGCTCTGATACTGGCAAAAAAATCAAACCCATATTCAGATGAAGAAATGGTAAAGGAATGCTTTGGGACCGTCGTCGAAAACCGTCGTTGGAAAACCGACAAGAATGCATGTCCACAAATTTACCAACGTACATACATCCACAGAATAAATGGAGAGCACTAACCACAGCTAACCGTCTAGTGTTGGGTTGCTGTTCCACTTCTCAAGTACCAGGAGAACACAGACAGCTCGCAAAAAAACACAGAATATCGCGAAAACACGCCATTTGCTGCACAAAATAAAGCACGAACCATGATTTTAACGTCAGAGCTCGGAAAGAAATGATTTAAAAGCTTCAATAGTCTCAAACCTAACATATTTTCAAACCAATGAACCATCTAGATCTACATCTATACTCTGCAAATCACATTTAAGTGCCTGGCAGAGGGTTCATTAACCACTTTCGTAACTTTTCTCTACCGTTCCATTCTCTAATAGCGCGCGGGAAGAAAGAACACCTAAATCGTTCCGTTTTCGATCTGATTTCTCTTATTTTATTGGGATGGTAATGTCTCCCTAAGTAGGTGGGTGCTAGCAAAATATTTTCACATTCAGAAGTAAAAGTCGGTGATTGAAACTTCGCAAACAGATCACGGCGCAATGAATAACGTCTTTCTTTTAATGATTTCCACACCAATTCTTGCAACATTTCCGAGACGCTTTCGCCCCCGTAACGTGATAAAACAAAATGAGCTGCCCTTCTCTGAACCTTCTCAATGTCTTCCGTCAGTCCCACCTGGTGAGGGTCCCAAAGGGGCAACAGTACTCCAGGAGAGGACGCACAAGTGTGATGTAGGCAGTCTCTTTGGTGGAGCTGGTGCATCTTCGAAGCGTTCTGCCGATGAAACGTAACCTTTGGTTCGCCTTCCCCACAATATTTTCTATGTGTTCCCTCCAGTCAAAGTTGTTGGTAATTGCAACTCCTAGGTATTTGGTAGAATCTACGACCTTAAGGTTTGACTGATTGATCGCGTAATTGAAGTTCAGTGGATTTCTTTTAGTGGTCATGTGTATTACTTCACACTTTTCTTTATTTAGTGTCAATTGCCAATTTTCGCACCAAGTAGAAATTTTGTCTAAACCGCATCGTGAATCCAATCGCACAATTGGGAAGATTTTCCATAAGCACGCAATTTCATTAGAAGCCGGTTGTGGGGTACAGTGTCAAAAGCCTTCCTGAAATCCAGAAATATGGAATCGATTTGAGATCCCTTGTCGATGGCACTTAACACTTCATGTGAATAAAGGGCAAGCTGTGTTTCGCAAGAGCGATACTTTCTGAATCCGTTGACTACTGGTTAATAGGTCGTTTCCTTCGAGGTAGTTCGTAATATTCGAACAAAGTATATGTTCCAAAAATCCTACTGCAAATCGACGTCAATGAGATAGGCCTGTAATTTTGGGGATCACTCCTATTGCCTTTCTTGAATATTGGAGTAACTTGGGCAACTTTCCAGTCTTTGATTTGAAGCAAGAAATATTATCATTCTTTGAGAGAAAAAGTGATTTCCGGAGTTCGAAGATAAGGAATGTCTTTCCAACTTTGCGTCCTTGGCTGATATAACTAGCGAACTAAATGATATTAATGCTCGGCTCCAAGGAAACGACAGCTGATTCATGTCATGCATGATGTTATTTCCGCATTACAAATGAAACGTTTTGGGAGCAACAGTTACAAGGAAAAAATCTTCACACATTTTCCTACACTGTCAAAACAGTCGTACATCACACAACGGCAGCTTCTTTAATGTCTGAGTCGAAATACGAATTCGTAACCTGATTTCAACATTCAGGAAACATCGTCTGGTTTTCCTGTATTTGCTGTGCCACTGTCTGTAGACATCTGTTCCCTACCGGTACGTTTACAAACGTAATGCTGAGAAATGCAATGCCATGCACAATTAAAAGAGAAATCTTGTGAGGGTTTTTTTTTTTTTTTTTTTTTTTTTTTTTTTTTTTTTTTTTTTTTTTTTGTGAAATGTTCTATAAAACATATTTAGACGAGAAATATCCAGTGTTTTAGAAACACGTTATAAAATGATTTCATTATTAGCAAACACGTGCGTGTGAGTGAACAGCTTTTTAGTCGGATGAATTACATAATCTACACCTATATATAAAAGGCTTGTGTGTGTACGTGCTGACAGACTTTTCCCCATGACCACATACTGCCACCCACTCGTGCTTGTGGTGGTAGATAGCCCTTGGTCTAATGATGCTAGTAAGGGAGTTTGGTCGCGGTGCGTGGCAGTGGGTGAGTGTGACGAGCAAAAATTCGCAAAATATGCAATAAATACTCTTAGGAAAAGCTATATACTCTGTGACTTACGAACTTTACGGTACTAGTCAAAATCTGTTTATTCTTTCAATCGTCAGACAATGCGGTCCTTTCAGACTTTAATAACGACGAGGAATATGAAATACTCAATTTAAAAAAAAAATAGATCACATGTTTCCGTCAACCACACATTACCGACTATGAACAGAGACACAAAACAAAGATAAAAATCCAGATAGACTCAAAGATGAAAATACTCGTGGAACATTGACCACTGTAGTGGAATCGTGGTGGAAACACAGACATACATTAATGAATGTCTCTTAGGCCATAGATATTGATATGCCTGTGCCAGTAAGCTCACTGGTCTGTGCTAATCAGTGATCTCTGATACATATAGCCGCGACACTCTCTGCTGTGAAAGGTGTTATCGTTTGACAGCTGGGTCAAGAAAAACTATGCGACGTAGTCCTACTCATATCCCGGCGGCCTCCTGTGATAATGTTGGCAACAGATGTTGAATAACGAGAATCATGTGACATCGTCATAAGCCAATCGCGTGACACACAAATATTTTGTCGTGAAATCAAGCATACAGCAGGAACAGCAGTATTTATCTACACACTATGTGGTTCGGCCATCTTTGCAACGATTTTATGTCGTGTTATTGATTTTACCAAGATAAAAACACGAGGCCGCCAGGATAGAAAGTAAAATTTTACCGAATCAGATACATCTGTTGTTGTCACATCTCATTACGACCAGCACTTTCACGCGAAACTTTTGTATAGAGTCTCATGATTCATACAGTCTTACAATTCATTCCAAATTCCTATTCAAGAAGATGTTTGTGAAAACTGTTACAAATCAATATTCGCACTTATCCAATATCGTTTTCAGAAATGTAATTTGCCAGCCGCTTTCGGCGCTGCTGTTGCAATGTGTAACTTTATGAACACAACCTAACATTGAATTTACATTGTTCCGAAGCACGGACTTAAATTAATTTCACTCTTAGTATGAAAACGTTATGAACATTCATCGTTTTCGACAATGACATCTTATTAAATTTGTCGTCTTGGCTAGGAGAACTGAGTTTATTGACAGAGAGATCCAACAAGAATTGTGTTTTTGCTGACCTACGTCCGGAACCCTAAAAAACAGGACCTTCTTCAACAACAGTTGCGAAGTACGGGCATATAAACTAGTCTCTATATATAAAAGAAAGTGTCCCGATTGACTGACTGACAGATTGACTGACTGACTGACTCATCATCGCCCAGCCCAAACCACTGAAGATAGAAACTTGAAATTTGTGGAGGGTGTTGATCTTACTCTGTAGGCGTCATTTAAGAAGCGATTTTTCGATATTCCGTCCGTAAGGGGGTGAAATAGAGGATGAAACGTTTTTTGCAAATACGTAGCTATTTACGCAATTTTGAAGCAAGATCTACAATATTTCGGATTTTTATTCAGGGTTCGAATTTAAATGACACGTGTTTCGGCATTTTTTGAAATTCGACAAATAAGGGGGTAAAATAGGTGACGCTAACAATTGATTTTCAAAAATATGTTGCTGTTAACTCCAATTTTAAGCTACAACTACGAAACTTCGGATATGGACTCTTCATCAGGATTAAAAAGACAAGAGTTCCTAAAATACCGAAACTCTTGTCTAAGGGGGTAAAAGAGGGGATAAGAAATTCTATTCGAAAACACTTTTTGTGAAGACAATTTTGAAGCTATAGCTGCAAAAATTGGTATTTGTATTGTTTGTTATGATTTAAAAAATACGTGTTTCGGTATTTTTGGAAATTCAACCATCAAGTGGGTTAAATTGGAGAGGGGATGTTTTTCGAAAATCTGTTGCTATATAGGCAATTTTGAAGTTAGAAGTACAATTTTTCGGATTTGGATTCGGGGTTCGAATTTAAAAGACACGTGTTTAGGTATATTTGAAAATTATACTAATTAGGGGGTGAAATACGGCATGAAAAACTTGCTTTTCAAAGATATATCGCTGTTAACTCAAATTTCGAGCTATAACTACGAAACTTAAAATATGGATTCTTCGTCAGGATTAAAAAGAAACAACTGGTGCAGACCAACCAGCCTACGCATGCGAAGCAGCGGGGGTTCAGCTAGTATTGTATATGAGAACACGAATTACTGATGTTTATCTGGAAAAATCTTTCTAACTTGATGTTAACAATGATTCACTTACTTCCGTTGAAACAAAGCTAGACATCCCCAGTAAACTGTATTTCAAAAAATTGTATAATAATTTGTACAATACATGTTCTTTAATCACATTTGTTGTATATTCTTTAAGAAATTAATTAATATTTCTTGCTTTTTTGGTTCACAAAACAAAAATCGGTATTTGCGGCCCGCGGGGTAATCCGATCTGAAAGATTTGGCCCGCCTGCTGCAAAGGTTGGCCACCCCTGGCTTAAATCAATATTCGATGTTAACAAATTTCTCTTTTCCAAGAACGCTTTTCTACCCATCGCCATTCTGCACTTTATATCCTCTGTGCAGCGACTATCGTTTGTTATTTTACTGCCCAAGTAACAAAACTCATCTACCTCCTTTATTGCTTCATTTCCCAATCTAATTCTTTCAGCATCAACTGATTTTCTTACACTGCACTCCATTACCCTACTTTGCTCTTGTTGATGATCATCTTATATGCGCCTTTCAGCACACTGTCCATTTCGTTCAATTGCTCTTCCAGGTCCTTTGCTGTATCTGACAGAATTACTATGTCGTCGGCAAAACGCTATGTTTGTAATTCTTCACCCTGGTTTCCTTCATAGCTTGCTCAATGTACAAATTGAACAACATTGGGGAAAAGCTACAACCCTGTCTTACTCCCTTTCCAACCACTGCATCCCTTTCATGCCCTTCAACTCTGACAATCGCTGTCTGGTTTTTGTACAACTTGTAAATAACCTTACGTTCTCTATATTTTACTCCGGCTTGCTTCAGAACTTGAAAGAGTTTATTCCAATCAACATCGTCAAAAGCCTTCTCCAAATCTACAAAAGCTAGAAATGTACGTTTGCCTTTTCTTAATCTATCTTCTAGGATAAGCCGTAAAGTGAGTATTGCCTCCCGTGTTCCTACATTTCTCCTGAACCCAAACTTATCTTCCCCGAGGTCGGCTTCTACCACCTTTTCCATCATTCTGTATATAATTCGTGTTAACATTTTGAAACCATGACTTATTAAACTGATGGTTCTGTAGTTTTCACACCTGTCTGCTCCTGCTTTCTTTGGAATGGGGATTATAACATTTTTCTTAAAGTCTGAGGGTATTTCACCTGTCTCATACATCTTACATACCAGGTGAAACAATTTTGTCATGGCTGGTTCTCCCAGAGACTTCAGTAGCTCTGAGGGAATATCATCTACTCCAGGGGCCTTTTTCGACTCAGGTCTTTCAGGGCTCTGTCAAATTCTCCTCTCAGTATAGTAGCTCCTACTCAATCCTCATCTGCTTCTTCTCCCCTGCCTTTAGATATATATTTGTTACAAGATCTGCACAAGGTGTCACCTCGGCTGCTTTGCGATTGCTTCGATTCGAGCTGAGGCCTCAGCCTACCACACTTCTCTTCCGAGGTCAAACCTAAGAATTTGTTTCTAAACATTGTTCACTTTTCTTTGATAATAAACACCAAGAACAGATGAATGTGCACACGAACACTAAAACACAGAAAGTAAATGACTACACTGTTAACTGACTGTAACAAAATGCATCTACATCTACATGGGATGCTCTGCCAATCACATTTAAGTGCCTGGCAGAGGTTCATCGAAACACCGTTATACTATTTCATCTCCCATTCCATTCTCGAACAGCGCGCGGGAAGAAAGAACACCTGAATCTCTCCGTTCGAGCTCTGATTTCTCGTATTTTATTCTGATGATCATTTCTACGTATGTAAGTGGGAGTCAACAATATATTTTCGCATTCGGAGGAGAATGTTGGCGTTTGTAGTTTCGTAAGTAGCCCACGCCGCAGCGATAAACGTCGTTGTTGTAATGATTCCCATCCCAGATCCTGTATCATTTCCGTAACGCTGTCTCCCCTGTCTCGTGACAATACGAAACGAGCTGCCTTTCTTTGGACTCTTTCGATGTCCTCCGTTAAACCCACCTGATAAGGATCCCACACTGGGCAGGAATACTCCATAAAAGGACAGACAAGCGTGGTGTATGCAGTTTCTTTAGTAGTTCTGTTGCATCTTTTAAGGGTTCTGCCAATTAAACGCAGTCTCTGGTTCGCCTTTCCCACGATATTATCTACGTGTTCTTTCCAGTGTAAGTCTGAAGTAATAGTAATTCCTAGGTATTTTGTGGAGTTTACGGCCTTCACATTTGATTGATTTATCGGTTACAATAAAGAGACAACCTTACAAACTACTTATGAACTACTTACGAACTAGGACGGCACAAATATCCATGACACAGCCTAAGGGATGTTTCCAGAATGAAACTTTCACTCTGCAGCGAAGTGTCCGTTGATATGTAACTTCCTGGCAGATTAAATTGCCCGCGAAGGGTAAAGGTCCCAGGTTCGATTCCCGGTTCCGCACACATCTATTATGAAGTTTCATATCAGCGCACACTTCGCTGCATAGTGAAAGTTTCATTCTGGAAACATCCCTTAGGCTGTGGCTAAGCCATGTCTCCACCAAATCCTTTCTTCCAGGAGTGCTAGTCTTGCGTGTTTGCAGGAGAACTTCTGTGAAGTTTGGAAAGTAGGAGGCGAGGTACTGGCGGAAGTAAAGTTGTGAAGCGGCATCGTGAGTCGTGTCGGGATAGCTCAGTCGGTAGACCGCTTGCCCACGAAAGGCAAAGATCACAGGTTCGAGTCCCGGTTCCGGCACACAATTTTGATCTACCAGGAAGTTTCATTATACGACTTAATAAATATGAGATCGTACGAACTTTATATGTCATGTGTATTTTGATTATTATTTTACTATGTTTGGATGGAGGACTTACATTTTTGTACAGTATGCAAAACAGCCATATTTCTTAAAATGTTCTCCCATAAATATAACATGCTATTAGAAAGAAAAAGATATTAACAGATAGATAAATAGATAGATAGATAGAGAGAGAGAGCGAGAGAAGGGATAGAGGAAGTACTAACGCAGGGCTGGAATAGACAAATAACTAGGCCAGCTTTTCATCTAGTACTAAATATATAAAAAGGCCGATGAAGCTTACATAATTCGAAAAGGGCTTTGCCAGAGATGTGCACAAAATGAAAATCAGGTGTGTATGGAGCTGTTAACTCTCATTACAGGAAGGGGATGTTCTCATGTCCAAAGGGGGTAACAGACGACGGTACTGGGCGACAGCCACCTAGCTGCCGAATGGGAGCGACTACTAGCGTGACCGTCCGGTCACCGGCAGAAACGACTGTTGTTGTTGTTGTGGTCTTCAGTCCGGAGACTGGTGTGATGCAGCTCTCCACCCCACTCTATCCTGAGCAAGCCTCTTCATCTCCTCATAAGAACGGCAACCCACATCCACTTGAATCTGCTTACTATACGCGTCTCTTGGTCTCCCTCTGCGATTTTTACCCCACACACTTCCCTCCAATGCTAAATTTACGATTCCTCGATGTCTAAGAACGTGTCCTACCAAGCGATCCCTTCTTTTAGTCAAGGTATGCCAGAAATTTCTTTTCTCCCAAATTCTGTTCAGTACCTCCTCATTAGTTACGCGATCCACCCACCTAATCTTCAGCTTTCTTCTGTAGCACCATATTTCAAAAGCCTCAATCCTCTTCCTGTCCGCACTGTTTATCGTCCATGTCTCACTCCCATACAAGGCAACACTCCATACAAATGCCTTCAGAAAGGACTTCTTTAGGCTTAAATCAATATTCGATGTTAACAAACTTCTCTTTTTCAAGAACGCTTTTCTACCCATTGCCATTCTGTATTTTATATCCTCTGTACTGCGACCATTATTTGTTATTTTACTGCCCAAGTAACAAAACTGATCTACCTCATTTATTGCTTCGTTTCCCAATCTAATTCCTTCAGCATCACCTGATTTTCTTACACTGCACTCCATTACCCTAGTTTTTCTCTTAATGTTCATCTTACATGCACCTTTCAGCACACTGTCCATTCCGATCAACTGCTCTTCCAGGTCCATGCAGTACTTATAGAAATGAATATATACCTGAAAAATTTGTACATTATACAATTGTTTCGTTGCCTAATCTAATTCCTTCAGCATCCCCTAATTTTCTAAGACCGTATTCCATTATTTTTGTTTTGCTCTTGTTAATGTTCATTTTATACACTCTCTTCAACACACTGTCCATTCCATTCAACAGCTCTTCCAGGTCCTTTGCTGTCTCTGACAGAATTAGAACGTCATCAGCAAAAAGCAATGTTTTTATTTCTTCCCCCTGAACTTTAATCCCTATTCCAAATTTTTCCTTGCTTTCCTTCACCGCCTGCTCGATGTACAAATTGAATAACATCGGAGAAAGGCTACAACCCTGTCTTACTCCCTTCCCAACAGATGCTACTCTTTCATGCTCTTCGAGTCTAATAACTGCGGTCTGGTTTTTGTACAAGTTGTAAATAACTCTCCTTTCCCTGTATTTTACCCCTGCTGACTTCAGAATTGGAAAGAGTGTATTCCAGTCAACATTGTCAAACGCTTTCTCCAAATCTACAAAGCTAAAAATGTAGGTTTGCCTTTCCTTAATCTTGTAAGGTCAGCTTCTACCAGCTTTTCCATTCTCCTGTAGATAATTAGTGTTAAAATTTTGTAACCATGACTTTTCAAACTGATGGTTCTGTAATTTTCACACCTGTCTGCGCCTGTTTTCTTTGGAATGGGGATTATTACATTTTTCTTAAAGTCTGAGGGTATGTCGCCTCTCTCATACATCCTGCACACCAGTTCACACCTACTGGCACGTATTAGGGGCGACTGTACACGAGTTTTGAAATATGAAGCACATTAAGAATGACTTAAGCCGAGCTCTGATGGCTGTCAGTTCATTAGACTTCACAAGTTTCGCTTACAGTGACGTAGACAGGTGACAGGCGAGTGGCAGCTATCTTCAGCAGGCCACGTCTGCTGCCAATGCTGACCAGCCGTCAGTCCGCGTTTGTGCACATCGCGCTCGTTCTTAAGGAGACATGGTCGACAACGGTCTGGTCTGCATTTCCGTACCTTGCTTTCGGAGCACACTACTATCGATCTACAATGCGGAGGAATTTGCTAATTTCTACCAAAACTGAATGACATTATCTCAAGCTGTAATAGGAAATATCTGTTATAGTTTAATAATTTTCCAATTAGATGTTTTTATAATACAATTTGGCATTTTGGAACCATTTTCTGGGGCATCGTTAGTCAGATAGTGTGGTGTCGCACAAGTCCAAAGTGCGCGCCACCTACTTTCGCCGCGCGCCGCCATGCACGCACGGCGCGGCGTTCTTACGACGTCAGCCACGAGCGCCCTCTGCTGCAACTCCGCTCGTGGCCACCACTGAACGACATCGTTCACTTGGGACTGAGATAGGAACCAGCTAACACTTCGGAATCAGATAGGCACCAGTGAAGACTTGGCTATCGGATAGGCACTAGGCAGGCCTCTAGCTTAACTATGTATCAGCATTCTGCAGTACTGAGCTATGTAAAAGTTAAGTATTGTATAAATTATGTGCAATATATATCTTGTTCTAATTTACTCTAGTGTTTCTAGTTTCTGCTGTCCCACTGGCTGGTCACCTCCTACCTGCACAAGCGTGCATCCTTTATTCCTGTGTCGGTCTTTCTACTCGGCCACCGACACCTACGACGGAAACGAGACACAAAAGCGGCGACGAGGCTGGGACACAAAAGTTTTCTAGTTTGGTGTACATCTGAGGAAATAGAAAACCCCTTATTACACTTCATTACTTTTTTTTCCAAAAATTACCGTTAAAATTATATTCAGAACGACAAGAATATATCATTTCTGCAATGTATTAGGCATAATACAAAGATACTGTCCTATTCTTCAATTTGGAGAAATCTGGTGGACATATGAAGATATATATATATATATATATATATATATATATATATATATATATATAAATTAAATTCGGAAAATTTATGTTCGAAGTAATGAGAAAATAATGTGGACAGTGTTTCTGACTGACCGTACGGCTCTTCCAGAACACTCTAGTGGCATGCTCTTGCTGTCCAGCTACTTATTTGTCCTCTGCAGACTTTTCAGGCGACTTTTCCGTAGCCTGCTGGCCTCTGCACGTCTTTCAGCTTCAGCTAGTCGCTGACGATCTGTGGCAGTCAGAGCAGCTGTCGTACTACTGCTGGTCGGACGCCTAGTTTGTAAAAAAATGTTCAAATGTTTGTATAGTCTATGGGACTTAACTACGGGGTCATCAGTCCCTAAACTTACAAACTACTTATGAACTAGCTAAGAACTAGGACGGCACAAATATCCATGCCCGAGGAGGGATTCGAACCCCCGACCGTAGTGGCCGTGCAGACCGTGACTGGAGCGCCTCAGTACCCTCGGCCACCGCCTAATTTGTCCATTACTTTCGTCCTGCTAAGCAGATGGCGGCATCCATTTTTGAGTCCTGTCCACCAACAAACACTGATTCCTCCACTCATTTGCCACACGCAGCTGTTGAAACTGTCGTTGGGATTTTGTTTACGGCCATGTAGACATATGCTAAGTAAAACTTCCTGGCAGATTAAAACTGTGTGCCGGAACCGGGAATCGAACTTGGGACTTTGCCTTTCACGAGCAAGCGCTCTACGAACTGAGCTACCCCAACGCGACTCACGATGCCGCCTCACAACTCTACTTCCGCCAGTACCTCGCCTCCTACTTTCCAACTAGAGCGCTTGCCCGCGAAAGGCAAAGCTGCCAGGTTCGAGTCCCGGTTCCGGCACACAATTTTATAATCTGCCAAGAAGTTTCATATCGGCGCACACTCCGCTGCAGACTGAAACTTTCATTTTGGCTGTTGTTGTTGTGGTCTTCAGTCCGGAGACTGGTTTGACGCATCTCTCCACAATACCCTATCCTGAGCAAGCCTCTTCATCTCCACATAAGAGCGACAACCTACATCTGTCTGAATCTGCTTACTGTATCCATCTATATGTCTTCCCCTGCGATTTTTTCCCCACACACTTCCCTCCAACGCTAAATTCACAATTCCTTGATATCTAAGAATGTGTCCTACCAATCTGTCCCTTCTTTTAGTCAAGGTAAGCCAGAAATTCCTTTTCTCCCCAATTCTGTTCAGTACCTCCTCATTAGTTACACGATCCACCCACCTAATCTTCAGAATTCTTCTGTACCACCTTATTTCAAAAGCCTCAATCCTCTTCCTGTCTGCACTGTTTATCGTCAATGTCTCACTCCCATACAAGGCAACACTCCATACAAACGCATTCAGAAAGGACTTCCTTAGGTTCAAATCAATATTCGATGTTAACAAATTTCTCTTTTTCAAGAACGCTTTTCTACCCATTGCCATTCTGCATTTTATATCCTCTGTACTGCGACCATCATTTGTTACTTTTCTGCCCAAGTAACCAAACTCATCTACCTCCTTTATTGCTTCATTTCCCAATCTAATTCTTTCAGCATCAACTGATTTTCTTACACTGCACTCCATTACCCTACTTTGCTCTTGTTGATGATCATCTTATATGCGCCTTTCAGCACACTGTCCATTTCGTTCAATTGCTCTTCCAGGTCCTTTGCTGTATCTGACAGAATTACTATGTCGTCGGCAAAACGCTATGTTTGTAATTCTTCACCCTGGTTTCCTTCATAGCTTGCTCAATGTACAAATTGAACAACATTGGGGAAAAGCTACAACCCTGTCTTACTCCCTTTCCAACCACTGCATCCCTTTCATGCCCTTCAACTCTGACAACCGCTGTCTGGTTTTTGTACAAGTTGTAAATAACCTTACGCTCCCTATATTTTACTCCCGCTTGCTTCAGAACTTGAAAGAGTTTATACCAATCAACATTGTCAAAAGCCTTCTCCAAATCTACAAAAGCTAGAAATGTGGGTTTGCCTTTTCTTAATCTATCTTCTAGGATAAGCCGTAAAGTGAGTATTGCCTCCCGAGTTCCTACATTTCTCCTGAACCCAAACTGATCTTCCCCGAGGTCGGCTTCTACCAGTTTTTCCATCCTGTATATGATTCGTGTTAATATTTTGCAACCATGACTTATTAAACTGATGGTTCTGTAGTTTTCACACCTGTCTGCTCCTGCTTTCTTTGGAATGGGGATTATAACATTTTTCTTAAAGTCTGAGGGTACTTCGCCTGTCTCATACATCTTACACACCAGGTGGAACAGGTTTGTCATGGCTGGCTTCCCAGAGACTTCAGTAGCTCTGAGGGAATGTCATCTACTCCAGGGGCCTTGTTTCGACTCAGGTCTTTCAGGGCTCTGTCAAATTCTCCTCTCAGTATAGTAGCTCCTACTCAATCCTCATCTGCTTCTTCTCCCCTGCCTTTAGATATATATTTGTTACAAGATCTGCACAAGGTGTCACCTCGGCTGCTTTGCGATTGCTTCGATTCGAGCTGAGGCCTCAGCCTACCTAGTTTCTTCACTCCACACTTCTCTTCCGAGGTCAAACCTGAGACTTTGTTTCTAAACGTCGTTCACTTTTCTTTGATAATAAACACTAAGAACAGATGAATGTTCACACGAACACTAAAACACAGAAAGTAAATGACTACACTGTTAACTGACTGTAAGAAAATGCATCTACATCTACATGGGATGCTCTGCCAATCACATTTAAGTGCCTGGCAGAGGTTCATCGAAACACCGTTATACTATTTCATCTCCCATTCCATTCTCGAACAGCGCGCGGGAAGAAAGAACACCTGAATCTCTCCGTTCGAGCTCTGATTTCTCGTATTTTATTCTCATGATCATTTCTACGTATGTAAGTGGGAGTCAACAATATATTTTCGCATTCGGAGGAGAATGTTGGCGATTGTAGTTTCGTAAGTAGCCCACGCCGAAACGATAAACGTCGTTGTTGTAATGATTCCCATCCCAGATCCTGTATCATTTCCGTAACGCTGTCTCCCCTGTATCGTGACAATACGAAACGAGCTGCCCTTCTTTGGACTCTTTCGATGTCCTCCGTTAAACCCACCTGATAAGGATCCCACACTGGGCAGGAATACTCCATAAAAGGACAGACAAGCGTGGGGTATGCAGTTTCTTTAGTAGTTCTGTTGCATCTTTTAAGGATTCTGCCAATTAAACGCAGTCTCTGGTTCACCTTTCCCACGACATTATCTACGTGTTCTTTCCAGTTTAAGTTTGAAGTAATAGTAATTCCTAGGTATTTTGTGGAGTTTACGGCCTTCACATTTGATTGATTTATCGGTTACAATAAAGAGACAACCTTACAAACTACTTACAAACTACTTACGAACTAGGACGGCACAAATATCCATGACACAGCCTAAGGGATGTTTCCAGAATGAAACTTTCACTCTGCAGCGAAGTGTCCGTTGATATGTAACTTCCTGGCAGATTAAATTGCTCGCGAAGGGTAAAGGTCCCAGGTTCGATTCCCGGTTCCGCACACAATTTTAATCTATTATGAAGTTTCATATCAGCGCACACTTCGCTGCATAGTGAAAGTTTCATTCTGGAAACAACCCTTAGGCTGTGGCTAAGCCATGTCTCCACCATATCCTTTCTTCCAGGAGTGCTAGTCTTGCATAGTTCGCAGGAGAGCTTCTGTGAAGTTTGGAAAGTAGGAGGCGAGGTACTGGCGGAAGTAAAGTTGTGAGGCGGCATCTTGAGTCGTGTCGGGATAGCTCAGTCGGTAGTGCCCTGGCCCGCAAATGGCAAAGGTCCCAGGTTCAAGTCCTGGTTCCGGCACACATTTTTAATCTGCCATGAAGTTTCATTATACAACTTAATAAATATGAGATCGTACGAATTTTATATGTCATTTGTATTTTGATTACTATTTTAAATTCAAAATGTTTATTAAGCTTGTGGGACTTAACTACGGGGTCATCAGTCCCTAAACTTACAAACTACTTATGAACTACTTACGAACTAGGACGGCACAAATATCCATGCCCGAGGGGGGATTCGAACCCCCGACCGTAGTGGCCGTGCAGACCGTGACTGGTGCGCCTCAGTCCCCTTGGCCACTGCGGCCGGCTTACTATTTTACTTCGTTTGGATGGTGGACTTACATTTTTGTACAGTATGCAAATTTCTTAAAATGTTCTCCCATAAATATAACATGCTATTAGAAGAAAAAGTGCGCCTCGGTTGCACAGTGGTAGTCCCATACTACAAAGCCAAAGGTCGCGGGTTCGATCCCCGCCAGGTCCTAGGATTTTTATCTGTCACTTTCCACTTCTTTCACCTCTGGCAGTATTGCTCACGTGAAAAGTACCGAATCGCACCGTGGTTCGGAACCCACGTTAAACTGTAGATTCCCCTATAACTGGCTGGGTAAGTCAGTTCCAAGGTCAGAGGAAGGCAACGGCATACCACCTCCAAACAGGACCATGCCTAGTAAAGCACTGTGGTGTTCAAACCAATCTTCGGATTGTTGACTGCTTTACCTTTTTTTAGAAGAATAAAGATATTGACAGATAGATGGATAGATAGATACATAGATAGAGAGAGAGAGAGAGAGAGAGAGAGAGAGAGAGAGAAGGGATAGGAGAAGTACTAACTCAGGGCTGCAATAAACAAATAAATACGCAAGCAACGCGAGATTTTCAGCTAGTACTAATTATATAAGGAGACCGATGAAGCTTACATAATTCGAAAAGGGCTTTGGCAGAGATGTGCACACAACGAATATCATGTGTATATGGAGCTGTTAACTGTCATTAAAGGAAGGGGATGTTCTCATGTCTAAAGGGGGTGACAGACGACGGCACTGGGCGACAGCCACCTAGCTGCCGAATGGGAGCGACTACTAGCGTGACCGTCCGGTCACCGGCAGAGGCGACTGTTGTTGTTGTTGTGGTCTTCAGTCCGGAGACTGGTGTGATGCAGCTCTCCACCCTACTCTATCCTCAGCAAGCCTCTTCATCTCCTCATAAGAACGGCAACCCACATCCACTTGAATCTGCTTACTATACGCGTCTCTTGGTCTCCCTCTGCGAATTTTACCCCACACACTTCCCTCCAATGCTAAATTTACGATTCCTCGATGTCTAAGAATGTGTCCTACCAATCGATCCATTCTTTTAGTCAGGGTATTCCAAAAATTCCTTTTCTCACCAATTCTGTTCAGTACCTCTTCATTAGTTATGCGATCTACCCACGTAATCTTCAGCATTCATCTGTAGCACCACATTTCAAAAGCCTCTATTGTCTTCCTGACCGCACTGCTTACCGTCCATGTTTTACTACCGTACAAGGCAACACTCCACACAAATGCCTTCACAAAAGACTTCCTTACACTTAAATTAATATTAGATGTTAGCAAAAAATTCTCTTTTTCAAAAATTCTTCTCTTCCCATTGCCATTCTGCATTTTATATCCTCTGCACTGCGACCATCGCATCTTATTTTACTACCCAAGTAAAAGTCATCTACCAACTTCATTGTTTCGTTACCTAATCTAATTCCTTCAGCATCGTCTTATTTTCTAAGACCGCATTCCATTATTTTTGTTTTGCTCTTGTTAATGTTCATTTCATACGCTCTCTTCAACACACTGTCCATTCCATTCAACTGCTCTTCCAGGTCCTTTGCTGTCTCTGACAGAATTACAACGTCATCAGCAAATCGCAATGTTTTTATTTCTTCCCCCTGAACTTTGATCCCTATTCCAAATTTTTCCTTGCTTTCCTTCACCGCCTGCTCGATGTACAAATTGAATAACATTGGAGCAAGGCTACAACCCTGTCTTACTCCCTTCCCAACTGATGCTTCCCTTTCATGCCCTTAGAGTCTAATAACTGCGGTCTGGGTTTTGTACAAGTTGTAAATAACTCTCCTTTCCCTGTATTTTACCCCTGCTGACTGCAGAATTTGAAAGAGTGTATTCCAGTCAACATTGTCAAACGCTTTCTCCAAATCTACAAAAGCTAAAAATGTAGGTTTGCCTTTCCTTAATCTATTTTCTACGATAAGACGTAAAGTGAGTATTGCCTCCTGGGTTTCTACGTTCCTCCTGAACCCAAACTGATCTTCCCCGAGGTCAGTTTCTACCAGCTTTTCCATTCTCCTGTAGATAATTCGTGTTAAAATTTTGCAACCATGACTTATCTGACTGATGGTTCTATAATTTTCACACCAGACTGCGCCTGATTTCTTTGTAATGGGGATTATTACATTTTTCTTAAAGTCTGAGGGTATGTCGCCTCTCTCATACATCCTGCACACCAGTTCACACCTACTGGCACGTATTAGGGGCGACTGTACACGAGTTTTGAAATATGAAGCACATTGAGAATGACTTAAGCCGAGCTCTGATGGCTGTCAGTTCATTAGACTTCACAAGTTTCGCTTACAGTGACGTAGACAGGTGACAGACGAGTGGCAGCTATCTTCAGCAGGCCACGTCTGCTGCCAATGCTGACCAGCCGTCAGTCCGCGTTTGTGAACATCGCGCTCGTTCTTAAGGAGACATGGTCGACAACGGTCTGGTCTGCATTTCCGTACCTTGCTTTCGGAGCACACTACTATCGATCTACAATGCGGAGGAATTTGCTAATTTCTACCAAAACTGAATGACATTATCTCAAGCTGTAATAGGAAATATCTGTTATAGTTTAATAATTTTCCAATTAGATGTTTTTATAATACAATTTGGCATTTTGGAACCATTTTCTGGGGCATCGTTAGTCAGATAGTGTGGTGTCGCACAAGTCCAAAGTGCGCGCCACCTACTTTCGCCGCGCGCCGCCATGCACGCACGGCGCGGCGTTCTTACGACGTCAGCCACGAGCGCCCTCTGCTGCAACTCCGCTCGTGGCCACCACTGAACGACATCGTTCACTTGGGACTGAGATAGGAACCAGCTAACACTTCGGAATCAGATAGGCACCAGTGAAGACTTGGCTATCGGATAGGCACTAGGCAGGCCTCTAGCTTAACTATGTATCAGCATTCTGCAGTACTGAGCTATGTAAAAGTTAAGTATTGTATAAATTATGTGCAATATATATCTTGTTCTAATTTACTCTAGTGTTTCTAGTTTCTGCTGTCCCACTGGCTGGTCACCTCCTACCTGCACAAGCGTGCATCCTTTATTCCTGTGTCGGTCTTTCTACTCGGCCACCGACACCTACGACGGAAACGAGACACAAAAGCGGCGACGAGGCTGGGACACAAAAGTTTTCTAGTTTGGTGTACATCTGTGTACATCTGAGGAAATAGAAAACCCCTTATTACACTTCATTACTTTTTTTTTCCAAAAATTACCGTTAAAATTATATTCAGAACGACAAGAATATATCATTTCTGCAATGTATTAGGCATAATACAAAGATACTGTCCTATTCTTCAATTTGGAGAAATCTGGTGGACATATGAAGATATATATATATATATATATATATATATAAATTAAATTCGGAAAATTTATGTTCGAAGTAATGAGAAAATAATGTGGACAGTGTTTCTGACTGACCGTACGGCTCTTCCAGAACACTCTAGTGGCATGCTCTTGCTGTCCAGCTACTTATTTGTCCTCTGCAGACTTTTCAGGCGACTTTTCCGTAGCCTGCTGGCCTCTGCACGTCTTTCAGCTTCAGCTAGTCGCTGACGATCTGTGGCAGTCAGAGCAGCTGTCGTACTACTGCTGGTCGGACGCCTAGTTTGTAAAAAAATGTTCAAATGTTTGTATAGTCTATGGGACTTAACTACGGGGTCATCAGTCCCTAAACTTACAAACTACTTATGAACTAGCTAAGAACTAGGACGGCACAAATATCCATGCCCGAGGAGGGATTCGAACCCCCGACCGTAGTGGCCGTGCAGACCGTGACTGGAGCGCCTCAGTACCCTCGGCCACCGCCTAATTTGTCCATTACTTTCGTCCTGCTAAGCAGATGGCGGCATCCATTTTTGAGTCCTGTCCACCAACAAACACTGATTCCTCCACTCATTTGCCACACGCAGCTGTTGAAACTGTCGTTGGGATTTTGTTTACGGCCATGTAGACATATGCTAAGTAAAACTTCCTGGCAGATTAAAACTGTGTGCCGGAACCGGGAATCGAACTTGGGACTTTGCCTTTCGCGAGCAAGCGCTCTACGAACTGAGCTACCCCAACGCGACTCACGATGCCGCCTCACAACTCTACTTCCGCCAGTACCTCGCCTCCTACTTTCCAACTAGAGCGCTTGCCCGCGAAAGGCAAAGCTGCCAGGTTCGAGTCCCGGTTCCGGCACACAATTTTATAATCTGCCAAGAAGTTTCATATCGGCGCACACTCCGCTGCAGACTGAAACTTTCATTTTGGCTGTTGTTGTTGTGGTCTTCAGTCCGGAGACTGGTTTGACGCATCTCTCCACAATACCCTATCCTGAGCAAGCCTCTTCATCTCCACATAAGAGCGACAACCTACATCTGTCTGAATCTGCTTACTGTATCCATCTATTTATCTTCCCCTGCGATTTTTCCCCATACACTTCCCTCCAACGCTAAATTCTCAATTCCTTGATATCTAAGAAATTGTCCTACCAATCTGTCCCTTCTTTTAGTCAAGGTAAGCCAGAAATTCCTTTTCTCCCCAATTCTGTTCAGTACCTCCTCATTAGTTACACGATCCACCCACCTAATCTTCAGAATTCTTCTGTACCACCTTATTTCAAAAGCCTCAATCCTCTTCCTGTCTGCACTGTTTATCGTCAATGTCTCACTCCCATACAAGGCAACACTCCATACAAACGCATTCAGAAAGGACTTCCTTAGGTTTAAATCAATATTCGATGTTAACAAATTTCTCTTTTTCAAGAACGCTTTTCTACCCATTGCCATTCTGCATTTTATATCCTCTGTACTGCGACCATCATTTGTTACTTTTCTGCCCAAGTAACCAAACTCATCTACCTCCTTTATTGCTTCATTTCCCAATCTAATTCTTTCAGCATCAACTGATTTTCTTACACTGCACTCCATTACCCTACTTTGCTCTTGTTGATGATCATCTTATATGCGCCTTTCAGCACACTGTCCATTTCGTTCAATTGCTCTTCCAGGTCCTTTGCTGTATCTGACAGAATTACTATGTCGTCGGCAAAACGCAATGTTTTCAATTCTTCACCCTGAACTTTAATTCCTTCTCCAAATATCTCCTTGCTTTCCTTTATATCTTGCTCAATGTACAAATTGAACAACAATGAAGAATGACTACAACCCTGTCTTACTCCCTTTCCAACCACTGCATCCCTTTCATGCTATTCAACTCTAACAACTGCTGTCTGGTTATTGCAGAAGTTGTAAATAACCTTACGTTCCCTATATTTTACTCCTGCTTGCTTCAGAATTCGATATTTTGGATATGCTAAGTAATTTTTTATCTGCAAGGTCCCCGTATATCGGATTTACTGTTTCCATGAGTGTGGCAGACACGGAATGTCTGTGGCGATGTTCCTTGTCTGAAGCATCAGCGTGGCCCGTGTGCGGACAGTTGATGAAACAGCGTTTAAGACTATGATAACTATTTAAAAGTAAATAAATCGTAAGGTTTTGGAAACGGGAGAAGTTTGTCTTTCCAATGGAGGCAAATGGTTTTTTTTTTTCTTTTTTTTTTTTTTTCAATTTTTCAGTCCTTTTCTCGTGCAGGTGTCCTTAAGGTGAATCTGGTATAGGCTAAGGCCCTACTAAGATGTATAGTTTTTGACTCGTACATTTATGTCAGTTGTGCGTTCGTTGTGATGGTCAGCCCCTTTTCGACTTCCTCTTTTGCCTCTGGGCTTTGTTGACCTTTAGCGAACATTTGTGCTTCGATAGTCGGCTGTCACTGGATAGTCTCTCGATTGGTATGTACAGTCACACATCGATATATCGAAGCTCGAATAGATCGATCACCTGTCTACATCGAATGTTTTCTTCATGCCCTCCACTCGGAGGCCCAAAAGCCTGATATTTCGAATTCTATAGAAGTTTTGGAGGGTTCGAGAAGGGTGCATACAGCGAATAACTTTAATATTCGGACACTGTGATATTTCAGTCTTGAAACATCATAACTTTATTTATAACAAAACAAACAAAACATATAACCTATTATTACATTACGTGATGTGTCTTGTAAGTAATAAAATAAATTTTAAGATAACTTATTTTAAGATAACTTACATAACTTCCTTAATAATACAATTTAAATACAACGCGGTCCTATATTCACGTTACTTTAATATTCGGACACTCTGCAGAACTAAGTATTTTTTTTAAAAAATTTTGGTAAATAAATGTTTCAATATCTTGTTGGGTAGTCATTCTGTTTTATCACTTCATTCAAGCGCTGCGGCATACTGCTAATGATATTTTTTTAAATAGTCCGCACGTATATCGTCCCATTCTTCTTTTAGTCGACGCTTCAGACTTTCTTCGGAAGATATTGTTGTACTTCTAATACGTCGCTTCAGTCCTCCCCACACATTCTCAATCGGGTTGAGATCTGGTGACAGAGGTGGTGGTGGTTGTAGAACTTTGGGGCAGTTGTACAACAAGTATTCCTGCACAAAGCGAGCCTTATGTTTCGGGTCATTGTCCTGGTAAAATTTGAAGGTGTTTGATATCCCCGTTGTTTCATCACTTTTTCGTAAATTGTTCTTTAATATGTTCAAATAGACATATTAGTCCATAGTATTGTCAATGAACACCAATTCGCCCGGTCCAAATGTCGATATACAGCCCCAGACAAGGACGCTGCCACCGCCATGCTTTACAGTTCGTTTAATATTTGTGACTTAAATTCCTCTTTCTTCTTCCACCACACCCTGTTTCGTCCATCCGACCCACAAACGTTAAATTTACTTTCGTCGGAAAAAAATGACGTCATTCCACGAAATTGCATCCTTCGTAATAAACTCCCAATCAAAGTCCAATCTTTTCTGTCCATTCTGTTGATTCACATACGGTTTCTTCCGAGCCACTCTTCCATTCTATCCACTTCCTTTCAATGCTCTGCGAATCGTTTCAGGATGTAGCTTCTTGCCAGTCTGGTTTAGAGGCTCACGTGCTAATCTCGGTGCACTGACTGTAGGATCCTTCTTTATTTTTCGTATTAGCTTCCTCTTGTCACGAGAATCCAACTTTTGTGACTGGACCATTTGTGGTATGGAGTCTACACGGTCCTCGTTTTTGAAACGCCTGACAATATCTGCCACAGTACTCTTACTCATGTTGAGCGTGGCAGCAGTTTGTCGATATGATTTTCCTTTCGCATTGTGAAAAATCACAATTTGTCGTACCTCAAAGCTGGTATTTATTAGCTTTGCGTGGCATCGTACCGTCTGGACAGTGGACCGCGCTTGTGAACACACACCTGCCTTCTGACTAGAAGCAGGCCTACTCACCCCGGCGTGAACGGTGACAAGTGCGACACTGCCATCTGTCCGGATATTAGAGTAACGTCACCATCGAAGAGTGGTTTATTTTAATCGCATTCTTGAACAACTGTCTTACGTTATGTAAACATATGGTTGCCAGATCTCCGGGCACCGCCCGGAGTGCCCGGGTTTGGAATGAATTCTCCGGGTCTACGGGCCAATCACTCCCATCTCCGGGCTTCAATGTAACCTTCATCTTGACTTTTTTTTACGACGCTTTTTAAGTGCTATGCTCATGTAGCGACGATCTACATCGAACCTAACCTCTGGCGGGAGCAGCCTCGCGCACCGTGGCAAGACGCCTCAGTGCGCTCGACCATTCCCGGCCGGCTCCTCTCTAGTAATTATGAATAACTTTATATAAATGTCAATTTAGTATTGCAACAAAACGCTTCTTTTGTATTCTTCCTCTGAAAACTTTTCATTGTTGCGTCGGTAGTAATCGGCTAGCGCATTATTAAGCAAACACTGTTGCGGCAACGTGTCAACTGGCGACGTCTATTATTTGTGTCCGCTCGTTCATTGTTTGTTAACAGTTTACCGGCAATTTATGGAATACTCGGATCGTGTGTAAACAGACAAGCTTACGTTAAGTCAGATTAGTGAGTAATAACAGTGAAATGAAAAGACGATACCTAAGTTCGTTCCGTGAAGAATGGTTGCAGGAAGAAAATTATAAAGAGTGGCTACAAAAAGTCGATGCTGATGAGTGTATGTGTTAAGTGCAGAATATGCAAATTCTTATTTACTGCCAAGTACGACGGAGTGAAAGCTGTGAATAAACATTTACAATCAGAAAGACACAAAGCGAATATTACGCCACAATAGAAGAATCAGTCACTTCTTAAATTCTTGCCGAAACAATTTTCCGCAGAAGACGACAAAGTCACTGCAACGGAATTAACTTTGACTTACCATGGTGTGAGACACCACCATTCTTAAAATTCTCAGTATTGTGGTAATAAACTACATCCTTATGTTTTTAGAGATTCCTCAGTGGCAACGAAACTAAGATGCGGCCGAACAAAAAGCGAGGCATTAGTAAAAAATGTGCTTCTGCCTCATGCTGAAGAGAAGCTACTAAGCGAATTAAAAGCAAAGTGTCCCGTTTTCATTAGGCATTTTTTTTTCCTTTTAGAATTCACGTGTAATCCTGGTTGGGGGGGGGGGGGTGAGTCATTGGCCAAGGGGGAGGGGGGCACGTCTGGTCTCCGGGCCTGCGATCTGGCAACCCTATGTAAACAACGTTCATACTGTTATTTACAAGACATGCACCTTCATATAATATTTGGTTATGTTATTTTTTTATTTTTTTTTTTTTTTGTTCCAAATGCAGTTATAACGCAGTAAACTAAGAATATCTTGGTGTCCGAATATAAAAGTTATTCACTGTATATCGAAGTTGAGTGGGAAAATACTCTTTATACCTAAGTCACCTATATATACATATCTGACTTTTCCGTGCTAAAGCCGTATGTAGAGTTGCGGCGCACAGACATGGTAGTGTCAGTGGCTGGCCTCTGCTCTGTACGTGGCTGCGGTCTGCGGCAGGGTTTGCTTTGCTGCGAGAGGCAGCTAGGGGCATGTCGGCTGCTGGAAAGAGAAAGTTAACTGACGGAGTGACAGCAGGAACCAGGGAGGAGAAAAAAACATAGCACCCGAGTTCCGAATTCTGGCAAGCACAGGCTTCGTTCCAAGAGTTGCTTCCTGGCTACCGCGCATGCGCAGTACGAAAGTTCGCGTTTGAAGAGCGCTTGGTCCCGAATCTGGCTACTTGAAGTGGAGCGCCAGCTGTTCGAAGAGCTGCTTGCAAGCAGAGCCAAGTAGCCAGATGCTGCCCGATGGAAATTTTCTGGCAGCCAGATCGGCGCATGCGCGTGGCTCTTTTTACATGTAGTGGGGATACACGACGCTCCCTTGTTCAAAATGGAACTTATCTTATATGTGGGCGTATATCTTTTTGTATCCTATCCTCGTCGCCACTTTTGTGTCCCTGCCTCGTCGCCGCTTTTGTGTCTCGTTTCCGTCGTAGATGTCGGTGGCCTAGTAGAAAGACCGACACAGGAATAAAGATAGCACGCTGGTGCAGGTACGGAGGGGAGCAGCCAGAAACTATAAACACTAGGGTAAATTAGAACGAGATATATATTTCACAGAGACTTAGTGATACTTAACTTTTACATAGCTCAGTACTGCAGAATGCTGATACATAGTTGAGCTAGAGGCCTGCCTAGTGCCTGTCCGACAGCCAAGTCTTCACTGGTGCCTACCTGGTTCCGAAGTGTTAACTGGTTCCTATCTGAGTCCCAAGTGAACGATGTCGTTCAGTGGTGGCCACGAGCGGAGTTGCAGCAGAGGGCGCTCGTGGCTGTCGTCGTAAGAACGCCGCGCCGTGCGTGCATGGCGGCGAAAGTAGGTGGCGTGCACTTTGGACTTGTGCGACACCACATATCTACTGTGTGTTTCTTCTGTAATTGTACGGTCTTATTTATTCTTATTATATCACCTGTAGAAGATGACAGAATTAAAAATTTAGATTTCGTATCCAATGACGTCGATTTCCACGCAATGTTGTTGCGCCGAAATAAATTCAGAATTTATTTCTTATTTTGTATTTTTTTTAACTTTGTGCCACGTTTTTTGTGGTTTGCTGGCGTTGAAGCTGCAGTTTTCTGTAATGTAACAGCCAGGTTCAACGTTTGTCGGCTCGTTGTGTTTGGAGGAAAAAAAAAAAAAAAAGAGAGAGAGAGAAAAGAAAATGCGAAATTTATTAAGAGTCTGGGAGTGGACGTTATGAAGAGGAAAGAGATGACATCGAATCCCATTTGCGAAATAAATGAACGCCAGGTGCAATAGATGCGACCCATGGCATAGTAAATAGGTCCAGAGGAGATGCAGAATTTTTTTCCCGTTCACTTGCAGATGGTTTCCGCAAGAGACGCATCGTTGACCTCGTTGAGCGTTTATCACTGCGAGACAGTATAAATTGAACGTTGTTCTCTCAACAATAGGACTTATTATTATTAGTGATCCTTTTTTATACCCTTAACAGTCATCTACATTTGTTCTCGCATTGCACTGCGGTGAATGCTTTCAAATAAGGCACCCCGTCTCCCAGCAATTGCTGTTTTCGTTTAAATCTCTCGCTGTGGTTCTTGCAAATCTCTATTAACAGTCACTGTAGAGTTTGTAGACCACAACATTTCCTGTATGCGTAACACGAGTGCTTCCTGTGCGGGAGAAACAGCTCTGTAATAACCGTAACACGCGAGTTTGGAAGCACTTGGACCTGACAAGAAAACACAAATTGAGAACTCAGGACAATACTGTACAATCTACATCTACATAGATACTCTGCAAATCACATTTAAGTGCCTGGCAGAGGGTTCATTAACCACTTTCATAACTTTTCTCTACCGTTCCATTCTCTAATAGCGCGCGGGAAGAAAGAACACCTAAATCGTTTCGTTTTTGATCTGATTTCTCTTATTTTATTGGGATGGTCATGCCTCCCTAAGTAGGTGGGTGCTAGCAAAATATTTTCACATTCAGAAGTAAAAGTCTTTGATTGAAACTTCGCAAACAGATCACGCCGCAATGAATAACGTCTTTCTTTTTATGATTTCCATCCCAATTCGTGCAACATTTCATTGACGCTTTCCCCCCCGTAACGTGATAAAACAAAACGAGCTGCCCTTCTCTGAACCTTCTCAATGTCTTCCGTCAGTCCCACCTGGTGAGGGTCCCACAAGGGGCAACAGTACTCCAGGAGAGGACGCACAAGTGTGATGTAGGCAGTCTCTTTGGTGGAGCTGGTGCATCTTCGGAGCGTTCTGCCGATGAAACGTAATCTTTGATTCGCCTTCCCCACAATATTTTCTATATGTTCTCTCCAGTCAATAAGTTGCCAAAATGTTTCTCCTTATAAACAAATACGTTTACGTCGATAGTAGCTTCGTTTTACGTTAGTTAGACATGCTTCGTTTATTCGTTGTTACATCTTTACAAGTTCCAACCTGCTACGTTAGTTTCGTTGTCGCTGCCGTGCTGTTAATCATGGCTGCTCCGCTGTCTATTTTCACCAAAGAAGAGCGACGTTCAGTGATACGTTTTGTGTGGGCGGAAGGTGTATCAGGGACCGAAATTCATAGAAGACTTTCAGTACAGTACGGGAGCAGTGTTTTGCCACAACGAAGTGTGTACGAGTGGACTGAAAAATTCCGAAATGGTCGCACGAGTGTTAAGCACGATGAAGGAGCCGGACGACCGTCTACCGCCACAAATGGAGAAACCATTGAGCGATCACGTGAAATGATTCTCTTAGACAGATGATTAACTATTGGTGAAGTGGCTCATCGTCTTCAAATTAGTCACGGTTTTGCCTACGAAATTATTCACAACAGACTTGGGTTTCGTAAAGTTTGTGCAAGAAGGGTCCCAAAACAACTCACACAGTTGCATAAGCAAACGCGCCTCGACATCTGCAAAAAAAAAAAACAAAAAAAAAAAAAAACAAAAAAAAAACATTTGGATCGCTATGGTAACGAAGGGGACAACTTCTTAGACAGAATCATTACTGGTGACGAAACATTGATCCATCATTACGAGCCGGACAGTAAATGGCAGAGTAAGGAATGGAAACGTCCAAATTCGCCATGCAAGAAAAAGTTCAAGACCCAACCGTCAGCAGGAAAACTGATGCTTACGGTTTTTTGCGATGCACGAGGTCCTATACTGGAACATTATGGTGAAAGGGGCACAACAATAAACAGTGTACGTTACTGTGAGGTGCTTACTGACAGGCTAAAGCCTGCAATTCGAGGATTGCTGTCAGAAGGTGTTGTGTTGTTGCATGACAATGCCCGTCCGCATACTGCTGTCCACACTGCTGAAACGCTCCAGAAACTCAAATTGGAAGTACTGGATCATCCTCCATATAGTCCCGATCTCGCCCCTTCTGACTATCACTTGTTTGGTCCACTCAAACAGGCATTAAGGGGCCGTCGATTTGACTCGGACGAAGCAGTGAAGGAAGCAGTGCATTCCTGGCTCGCAGCTCAACCGGAAACCTTCTTTTACGAGGGCATAAGGAAGCTTGTAGAGCGATGGACGAAGTGCATTGAAAAGCAAGGAGAAAAATGATGTTCTTGTAAGTTTCGTATTTTATTGCAATATTACTACTTTGCGGATAATAACTGACTTAGTCTCGTATGTGGAGAGAGTTGGGTCGCCACAGCAGGACTATTATCAGAAGCCGACAGTCTGGAGTCCGTGTCGACAGCCAACGGAGGACGCGGCGTCGACAGTGTGATGGCGGTCATAGGCAGTGACATCCGAGACACAGTCGGTAAACAATTGCCGCTACCGTCAAAACTGGTAGCCGCGGCGGGGCGGCCGGGCGCACTGAGGCGCTATGCTAAGGTGCGTGACGCGGTTCCCTGTCGGGGGTTCGAATCCCCCTAGGGCCTGGATGTTTGTGCCGTCTTTGGCATAGGCAAGTTCATAAATCTATATCTATATCTATATCTATATATAAAAGGCTTGAGTGTGTACGTGCTGACAGACTTTTCTCCGTGACCACATACTGCCACCCACTCGTGCTTGTGGTGGTAGATAGCCCTTGGTCTAATGATGCTAGTAAGGGAGTTTGGTCGCGGTGCGTGGCAGTGGGTGAGTGTGACGAGCAAAAATTCGCCAAATATGCAATAAATACTCTTAGGAAAAGCTGTATACTCTGTGACTTACGAACTTTACGGTACGAGTCAAAATCTGTTTATTCTTTCAATCGTCAGACAATGCGGTCCTTTGAGACTTCAATAACGACCAGGAATATCAAATACGCGATTTTTTAAATAGATCGAATGTTTCCGTCAACCACAAATTACCGACTATGAACAGAGACACAAAACAAAGATAAAAATCCAGATACACTCAAAGATAAAAATACTCGTGGGACACTGATCACTGTCGTGGAAGCTTCGTGGAAACACAGACATACATTGATGAATGTCTCTTAGGCCATAGATATTGATATGCCTGTGCCAGTAAGCTCACTGGTCTGTGCTGATCAGTGATCTCTGATACATATAGCCGCGACACTCTCTGCTGTGAAAGGTGTTATCGTTTGACAGCTGGGTCAAGAAAAACTATGCGACGTAGTCCTACTCATATCCCGGCAGCCTCCTGTGATAATGTTGGCAACAGATGTTGAATAACGGGAATCATGTGACATCGTCATAAGCCAATCGCGTGACACACAAATATTTTGTCGTGAAATCAAGCATACAGCAGGAACAGCAGTATTTATCTACACTCTATGTGTTTCGGTCATCTTTGCAACGATTTTATATCGTGTGATTGATGTTGCCAACATAAAAACACGAGGCCGCCAGGATAGAAAGTGAAATTTTACCGAATCAGATACATCCGTTGTTGTCACATCTCATTATGACCAGCACATTCACGCGAAACTCTTTTGTATAGAGTCTCATGATTCACACAGTCTACAATTCATTCCAAATTCTTACTGAATAAGATATTTGTGAAAACTGTTACAAATCAATATTCGCACTTATCCAATATCGTTTTTAGAAATGTAATTTGCCAGCCGCTTTCGGCGCTACTGTTGCAATGTGTAACAAAATTGAGGATAACGACGCATAATATCAAATATCAGTTTTTAACTTCTCGGCGCGTTTTCCTCAATCACACTTTACCGACGATCAACAGAGACAAGGATGAAAATGCAGACACGCTAACAAATGAATCGTAGAGCAAACCTTCAAATACTGCGGCGTTACTTTAACGGACTCGCGCTTTTCTCACGACAATTGCACGTCGCGTGCTCACGAGTTGGATCTCCTGCACATTTCTTTCTTTACACTCCCAACGAGAAAACTGCAAATATAGTCTACAAGCAAGTATTGTGAAGACAAAAATTATGTTTTACTGATGTATATGAAATGAAAAATAAATGCCTTGAGAAATATAGTAACGTCCAATCTCTTCCAGCTTCATTTAAATACTATTATGTTAAATCAATATTACTAAACTTGCATTGGCCCCATATATTTTCACATAAGATTATTTATTACTCTGTATTTCGTGGATTTTCGCCCAGCACACTCACCCATTAATACACAACGCGGCCGGCATACCTTTAGCACGATAACTGCTTCACAATACCTCAATTAAACAGTCTGTATTCATCTCATATTTAGAATAATACTCAAGCTGTCTCTCATCCCATATATTCTAACCCAAGCAACGCCGGGTATCTCAGCTAGTAATTTCTAATTGATTGTGGCCATGATGGCTAAGTTAAGTAACCGTGACTGCGTCAGGTAATAAATATCTGTAATTACTGCTACCAGTCACCTTATTTCTTTATGCTTATTCTCACATAAAGCTACGCGTTTTCAGCATGTTCTGCTCACCATCAGGAGTTGATTACACACAGAAATCATTAGAATGCTTCATATATTCTAATCTGAAGTTCGTCTGTTGTTGTTCACTCTAACTGCTCCATCTCTGGTGTTCATTCCAAGTTTTTCCTTGATTTCCTCATTATGGACACCCTCCTATCAGTGTTCCCATCTATTAGTACCTGCAATCATTCTTGCTACTTTCATATCTGTAACCTCTACCTTATGAATAAGGTAACCTGTATCCACCCAACTTTGACTCCCATACAACAAAATTGGTCGAAAGATAGAGCGGTGGACTGCTAACTTAGTCTTGGTACTTAGCCGGCCGCGGTGGCCGAGGTGACTGAGGCGCTCCAGTTACAATCTGCACGGCCACTACGGTCGGGGGTTCGAATCCCCCCTCGGGCATGGATATTTGTGCCGTCTTTAGTATTAGTTAGTTCATTAGTAGTTTGTAAGTTTAGGGACTGATGACCCCGTAGTTAAGTCCCATAAGCTATACATTTGAACATTTCTTGGTACTTACTTCCTTCTTGGAGAAGAGAGTAGATCTTAGCTGAGCACTCACTGCATTAGCTTTGCTGCACTTCGATTCCAGTTCTTTCGCTATGTTGCCATCCTGTGAGAAAATACATCCCAGGTACTTGAAACTGTCTACCTGTTCTAACTTCCTTCCTCCTATCTGGCACTCAATCTGTTTGAATCTCTTTCCCGCTGACATTACTTTCCTTTTGGAGATGCTGATCTTCAGATTATAATCCTTGCACCTCTGAAATATTAGTTTGCAAGCTTTCAATCGAATCTGCCATTACAACTAAGTCATCCGCATAAGCGAGACTGTTTATTTTGTTTTGACCTGTTTTAATCTCGCCCTGCCAGTGTACTGTTTTCAACATATGATCCATGAATAGTATGAACAGCACTGGTGACAGGTTACAGCCTTGTCTTACCCCTGAAACTACCCTGAACCATGAGCTTAATTTGCCGTCTACTCTAACTGCTGCCTGACAGTCTATGTAAAGCCCTTTAAATGCCTGTAGAAGTTTGCCCTCCTACACCATAATCTTGAAGAACTGACAGTAGCTTCCTCCTAAGAACACGGTCATCAGCCTTTTCCAGATCTATGAAACATAGATACAGTTCCCTGTTCCACTCATAGCACTTCTCCATTACCTGCCTTAGGCTAAAGATCTGGTCCTGACAGCCTCTAAGAGGCCTAAACCCACACTGATTTTCATCTAACTTGCCCCAACTAATACTCGCACTCTCCTTTCAACAATATCTGAGAATATTTTGCCTACAACGCTAATTAAAGTTGTTGCAATCTTTTCTGTTCCCATTGAAATCTACTGACCATTTTCTCCACTTTCTCAAATGAGATGCTGTTTCCATCGTCGTTCGTATCCCATTCTACCTGAAAATCTGACACATCATTGAACCTACACCTACATTGAGCAATTCTTCAAAATATTCGCTCCATCTGCTCAAGGCATCCATAGGATTGACTAGCAGCTTTCCTGACCTATCCAAAACACTTGTTAATTCTTTCTTCCCTCCCTTTCGAAGATTGCTAATTACGCTCCAAAATGGTTTTCCTGCGGCTTGACCCAGAGATTCTAGCTTATTTCCAAAGTCTTCTCATGATTTCTGCTTGGAATCTGCAATTATCCTTTCGGTTTTGTTTCTTTCTTCAACATATCTTTCTCTGTCTGCCTGATTTCTAGTATGGAGCCATGTTTGATATGCCTTCTTTTTCTTTTTACAGCCTGCCTTGACTGCGTCATTCCACCAGGCTGTCTGCTTCTTCCTACCTTTACACATCACTGTTCCAAGACTTTCTCTAGCTGGTTCCAGTTGTGTGTTCCTGTACCTTGACCATTTCTCATCCAGTGACTGTAAATCATTACATTCAACTAACTGGTACCTTATTTTTTTGCCTAATTTCCTTCTCTTGAAGCTTCTCCACTCTTATCCTTCTAAACATGGACCTGACATTCTGCTCTTTTGGCCTCACAAAACCAATTTCACTGCAGAGTAAATAATGATCAGTATCATCAAAGAACCCCCTGAAAACACGTGTCCTTGACTGTCTTCGTGAATTCCTGATCTGTTGTTATATAGTCAATGATAAATCTGGTTCCCCTTCCTTCCAAAGTATAGCGGTGAATGTCCTTATGCTTAAAGAAGGAGTTTGTGATAATTAAGCCCATACTGGAACAGAAATCCAAGAGCTGTTTTCCGTTCCTGTTGGCCTCCATATCCTCTCCAAACTTACCCATAACCTTTTCGTAACCTTCTGTTCGATTTCCTATCCTGGCGTTGAAATCACCCAAGAGTAAAAAACACTATCCTTATCCTTCACTCTAACAACTACATCACTAAGTGCATTGTAAAATCTGTCCATCTCAACTTGATCTGTCCCTTAACAGGGTGAATACACTGCCACAACCCTAATTTTCTTACTGGAGAGGGCCAAATCGTTCATTTACACACCATATTGTAATTATGCTGGGTTCGATTGCCTTCCTGATGTAAAATCCTACTCCCCACTGTGCCCTTCCTACTTTGACTCCTGACAGGAAGACCTTGTATTCTCCGACTTCGTCCTCTTTCTCTCCCCTTACTCTAACGTCACTAACAGCTAAAACATCTAACCCCGTGTTACTTGAAGCCTCCGCCAGCTATACCTTCTTCCCATTGTAATTCCCATTGATATTAATAGCTCCCCATCTCATTCCAGATCGTTTGCCAAGTCGTGCCTGAGGAGTCCCTGGTCTGTCAATTAGAGGTGGGACTCCATCACCTCCAAAGGTCCGAGGCATTTTGCTCTGATTGTTGCCAGCATGATACTGAAGTACCTGGGAAGCAGGTTGCTGACCTTACTTGCCCAGGGCCCCACTGGGGTTTACCCCTAACGGTTGAGGGACTAACCGGTGGATTCAGTAGTCTTTGCCGTATGAGCACAAAGGTGGCCACGACTCAGAATATGTCCGAGATGCCCAGCCTTATTCCAGAGTAACTGGTATCCCAACTGTCAGGACCACTTACTTGGACACTCATACGTTGCCTGTGGACATGACTACAGGAACCCACACCATGAACCACATAACAATTAACAATATAAACAAAATACATATAGCTACCATATTTTTACATAACCTCAATCATATGAGCCTATCTCTATATATAAAAGGAAGTGTCCCGATTGACTGACTGACTGACTCATCATCGCCCAGCCCAAACCACTGAAGACAGAAACTTGAAATTTGTGGAGGGTGTTGATCTTACTCTGTAGGCGTCATTTAAGAAGCGATTTTTTTCGATATTCTGTCCGTAAGGGGGTGAAACAGGGGATGAAAAGTTTTTTGCAAATACGTAGCTATTTAGGCAATTTTGAAGCTAGAACTACAAAATTTTGGATTTTAATTCAGGGTTCGAATTTAAAAGACACGTGTTTCGGCATTTTTTGAAATTCGACAAAGAAGGGGGTAAAATAGATGACGCAAAAAATTGATTTTCAAAAATATGTTGCTGTTAACTCAAATTTTAAGCTACAACTACGAAACTTGGAATCTTGGTCAGGATTAAAAATCCATGATTTTTAGTATTTTTGGAAATTCAACAAGAGGGTTAAATAGAGAATCAAATATTCTTTTTGAAAACACGTTGCTATTGATACAATTTTGAAGCTAGAGCTGCAAAAATTTATATTTGTATAGTTGGTTGGACGTTAAAAAATACGTGTTTCGGAATTTTTGGAAATTCAACCATCGACGGGGTAAAATTGGAGAGAAGGTGTTTTTCGAAAATATGTTGCTACTTAGGAAATTTCGAAGTTAGAACTACAAATTTTCGGATTTGGGTTCGGGATTCGAATTTAAAAGACACGTGTTTCGGCATTTTTTGAAATTCAACGAATAAGGGGGTAAAATAGAGGACGCAAAAAATTGATTTTCAAAAAATGTTGCTGTTAACTCAAATTTCAAGCTATAACTACGAAACTTAGGTTATGGACTCTTGATCAGAATTAAAAAGACACGTGTTCTGGTTTTTTGGAAATTCAACAACTAAGGGGCTAAAAGAGGGGATCAAAAGTACTTTTCGAAAACACATTGTTTTCAAGACAATTTTGCAGCTATAGCTACAAAAATTGGTATTTGTATTGTTCGTTAGAATTTAAAAAATTCGTGTTTCGGTATTTTTGGACATTCAACCATCAAGGGGGTTAAATTGGAGAGGGGGTGTTTTTCAAAAATTTTTTGCTAATAATGCAATTTTGAAGCTACGACCACAAAAATTGGTATATGTTTTCTTGGTCAGAATTAAAAAGACACGTGTTTCGGTATTTTCAGAAAGTTAATCAACTAGGGGGTGAAATAGGGGATGAAGCATGTTTTGAAAATACGTTGCTACTAAGCCAATTTTGGTGCTGTTAACTCAAATTTCAACCTACAACTACGAGACTTAAGATATGGATTCTTCGTCATGATTAAAAAGAAGCAACTGGTGCAGACCAAACAGCCTACGCATGCGAAGCAGCGGGGGTTCAGCTAGTCCTATATATTATCAAAAAATCAAGGAATGAGAAAATACATTTTTAAGGTAATAATAACTCGAATACATCAAGCTAAACAGTGGAATGATAATTTTATATAAATATTATAAACTTGATTCAACATAATTGTTAATCTACTGCTAACTCATTTGTGTTACCTTTATCCTCTTGTGCATAACATCTTTTAATATCTTCAATATGCTCTCTAATTCTACTGTTTTCGGGTGCTCAATCATTATAGTTCTCTATGGTACCTTGTAAACGTGGTTAAACTTATGTGTGTCAGACTCTATTTTCATTGATTGACCATGTACCTTAGCCAGCACTAGATCTCCCACTCTATTCGTGATTCGCTTCAACAGTTTGTCATGTCGTTCTTGTCTCCTTTTCGCCTCGTCTACCAACTCCAAATTATTCTCCCAAGTTACCTGATCTCCCGGCGGATACTGTAACGAATCACAGAAAATACTATCAGGTTCTTTGTTTAGTAAAATTTCATTTGGTGCTAATCCTGGGGAATCATGAGGCAGGTGACTCCCAACACGTTCAAACTCTCACAAATACTCTTCCAAATCCTTTTTACTACAGAAAGTTTGGCACAAACGATTCAATTCCTTCATACATCTTTCTGCAGGGTTGGATGCAGGTATATATCTACCAACGGCTACCTGTTAAGTTTGGTGTCTTTCCAACAATTCTTTCCTCTCCTTGGATCTGAATTGTGACACATTGTCGCTGAGGATTGTAGGGTGTACACACGGTGGTGAAATAACCCTTTTAAAATTTATTAACGATGCCTTTGCTTGTAGCTTTCCTCGAAGGATAAAACATCACATGTTTAGAAACCAGTTCTACAGTGTCCAAAATTTGTGAAACATTTCTTCATGCTGCAGGAAAAGGTCCAAACAAGTCCATAGCCACAATTTCTTTAATCACTGTTGATATGATTGGGTGCAGATGACTCTTGTGTTGGACAGTTGTAGTCTTGGTTTTCTGGCAAGTATCACAAGTACTCAACTATGTGTGTACCTGACTTCCCACATTAATGAACGCACAGCCTAACTTCAGTTTTTCAACACACTTCTTGGATCCCATTGTGGTAGTGGGTATAGCAAATCAGTTTGTCCACCACATCCTCTGGTACACACAGTGGGTCGTATCAATAAAAAAGAGCACATGCTCCACAGAAGATTCTCAGAGCAAAAGAACGTTCTCCGAGTAAGTTCTCAATTTCGTATGAATAAAAACTTCGAAGCATACGCTCTGAGCAGGTAGTTCATTCTCGCTGCCTCCCCTCCTCCTTGAGTAAGTTCTCCGCGTGTCATGTCCGCCACAGATCAGCTGTCCAATCGTGTATTTCTTTAAACTAGCCCAATCGGGCAAATTATTAAGTGTACAAATATGGAGTAGGCATCGACGTGTTCAGGAAGAACTGGACTGTGTTTAAATATTAGTTTGTTGTGAAGGAGCGTATTATTAAGACTAAATGTGCACTTTTTACGAAAATGTATTCTGCTGGCGATACAAAATTTTCGTCATGCGAGAAACTTTTTTGTTAATGAAGTAGGGTTAGCACAATTTGCGAACGATATTTTAAGAATGCATCACATATTCATCTTTTACAACGTGGAATGCTGTCGGAGTGTTCTAACATGAGATAGGCCTTCTTAAATATGACACCCAATGGTTTGCTCATAAGCGTTAGGCATGCGATTTTGAACAAGAAACACGCTGCTAGGTATGTAATTAATCAGTTATTAATTTTCCTGTCGTGTTTACTTACTTCTAACATGACACAAGTTACGCTTATGAAGTCAGATAACGCATCATAAATAGGCCAACCGGTTTGGATAGAAACAGTACTTCAGTAGGACTACCTGGTATTGCAGCAATATTTATTTTGTGATAGAAACTGTGAAGTCCTGGGATACACTTTATTTGGAACTAACAGCATAAGGTCTTACTAATACACCCTATTTAAAAACACAATATTATTTTGCTATGTAGCTGTTTACAAACTGTAAATACACACTCCAAACAAATGAGTAAACACGCAGCTGAATCCATTTGTGTTTCATTTTTATGTTGCTAATGAAAACACCTCTTACATCACTCTCCTCACTGTATAAAATGCTGGAAGTGTCACACGATTTTTCCGAAGGAAGATACTCGTCAACAAAATGTTTTTATTTGTATTACCTTTATAGATCCCCTCGTATTTCTTAAAGACTACATATAAAGGAACTTGTTTTTGCCTGTTAAGTAACAAAATTGTTGTCATTTTCATTATAAACCTCAGTAAAACATAACCTTAATAGAAGTTACTGAGCACGGAGTATGCCATAGAGCGCACTCCAGAAATCTGAGAATGTTCTCCCGTCGTGATAAACTTCTGTAGTTTTATTCATATGAAGTTGGAGAATGTTCTCTGCTGTGAACAACTTCTCCCACCCCGTTGCTCACGCTGAGAACATACTCGGCTGAAGTATATTCTCCGACTCACTTTATTCATGCGAATCTATGTTCTCTGGAATCCAAGGTATAAAGTAGATACTCCATTTTATTCATACGGCCCAGTGTCTAATTCTCCTCCTGTCTTTGGTTTCTTTGGTATAATTTTCCTAATGTGGATATGATAATATGTCCTAATATTTTCTTCTCCAGCTCTCTGATACCTATTCTTGATAATTTTCAGCTTCTCATATTCATTCTGCTTCCTACGAACGTTCTTTAAAAATCTGCTAATAGTGTCCTCATATTGTACACATTTGAACAAATTAATTTTGATTTCTGCTTCCTGTAATTAGCTTACAGTGGCCCAACATGCATCTATCGGCACTCTTGCCAACGTATCAGGTATCACGTTGGTACTCCCTGGTCGGTAGATCACCTCGACGTTATAATCTTGTAAGATTAAACCGCATCTTATTAATCTATTATGTCTCAATTTGCTCATAGTAAGGAATGTGAAACCTTTTCGGTCAGTGGCCACTTTTACATGTCTGCCTAGCAAACAATAGCGAAATCTCTGGAAGGCCCCTACAATGATGAGTGCTTCCTTCTCTGTAACAAGCACCTCTTTTTCGACATGTTTAAACTTCTGCTACCCAAGGCAATAGACTTCATTATCTCCTCATCTCCATCCTGTTGTATCTGATAAAGATGAACACCCAATCCATAATCTGAGCTATCCGTTCCCAAGTAAAAATCTTTGGTAAAATGAGGGTGATGTAATCTTTGCCTCACTCAGTGCTTTCTTACTTTTGTCAAACTCCAAAATCAAATGTTTGTAGAACGTATGGGACTTAACTATGGGGTCATCAGTCCCTAAGTTTACAAACTACTTATGAACTACCTAAGAATAAGGACGGCACAAATATCCATGCCCGAGGGGGGATTCGAACCCCCGACCGTAGTGGCCGTGCAGACCGTGACTGGAGCGCCTCAGTCCCCTCGGCTACCGCGGCCGGCTTGTCAAACTCCTCCTGACACTCCGCATTCCAGTGCCAAGTCACTTTCGCTTTAGTTAAGTTCCTCAGTTTCGGTGCATTCAGGACTAGTTCGTCTAATAACTTCCTGTAGACACCAAAAAATGCTCTGATCTACTTCTTATTACATATACCCTCTTCCAAAATTATATGGACTAAAAACGTTATTTGCGATTTCCCAAACCCAGATTTCTCCAAATTCGCTGCCACACCAGCCTTTTCGCATGCTTCCTGCACCACACTTAATATTTCGTGATGTTTCTCCAACAATTCACGTGTTATAAAGTGCGACCTTCCTCAGTAACTCTTTCCCCAAAATTTTATCGACCGCTCTTATAAATTCAGAAACTGATAAATCTACATCAACATACATACTCCGCAATTCACCGTAAGGTGCGTGGCGGAGGGTAGACTGTACCACTACCTAGGCATTTCCTTTCCTATTCCACTCCCAAATTGAACGAGGAAAAAAAGAATGCCTATATGCCTCCGTACGAGCCCTAATTTCTCTTATCTTGTCTTTGTGATCTTTATGCGAAATGTAAGTAGGCGGCAGCAAGATCGTACTACACTCAGCTTCAAATTCCAGCCCTCTAAATTTCCTCAACAGAAATTCACGAAAAGAACGTCGTCTTTCTTCCAGCGATCCCCAATTGAGTTGCCGGAGCATTTCCGTGACACTCGCGCATTGGTCGAACCTACCGGTAACAAATCTAGCTGCTCGCCTCTGAACCGCCTCTATGTCTTCCTTCAAACCGATCTGCTGCGGGTCCCAAACACTTGAGCAATACTCAAGACGTGGTCGTACAAGCGTTTTATACGCGGTCTCCTTTACAGGTGAAGTACATCTTCCCAAAATTCTCCCAATAAACCGAAGTCGGCTGTCTGTCTTACTCACAACTGTCCTTACATGCTCGTTCCATTTCATATCGCTCTGCAATGTTACGCCTAGATATTTGAACGACGCGACAGCATCAAGAAGCTCACTACTGATGCTGTATTCGATCATTATAGGATTGTTTTTTCTACTCATGCGCATCACCTTACATTTTTCTACATTGAGAGCTAGCTGCCAATCTTCGCACCAACCAGAAATTTTGTCTAAGTCAACCTGTATGCTATTACAGTCAGTTACAGACGACACCCTCCCATACACCACAGCATCATCAGCAAACAGCCGCAAATTACAACTTACTCTGTCCATCAGATCATTTATGTAGATAGAAAATAATAGCGGCTCTATCACACTCCCCTGGGGCACGACGCTAGGCACATATACCACTCAATGTGCCTTAAAATTTACGTCATAGTGCGACACATAGTTCAGGATATATGACGTCGTAAACAATGAGTCGCAAATGCTTTGTATCACAAGTATCAATAAGTATTGTTTATAGTCAAGTTTTGAATTACATTAATGGTATGCATAGAATTTTATTACTATTCTTCTTTGTTTGGATACTGCACTTAAAATTATGTACATTATACGTATTTCTTTGATTTACTGTTCCATGATTTCTAAACTGTTTTGATGGACACATGAAGATGAAATCTTTTTCGAGTTTTTATTTTCGTTTCTAGTAATGTACTGGAAAGATGCATATTTATGTGGGCAATGCCAGGTTTAGCAGCTAGTTGTTGTGTATAAAACAATGCATAACGATCTCTGCTGAGCTGTATGTTATACAGGGTGTTACGAAAAGGTACGGCCAAACTTTCAGGAAACATTCCTCACACACAAAAAAAGAAAATATGTTATGTGGACATGTGTCCGGAAACGCTTACTTTCCATGTTAGAGCTCATTTTATTACTTCGCTTCAAATCACATTAATTAGTGGAATGGAAACACACAGCAACAGAACGTACCAGCGTGACTTCAAACACTTTGTTACAGGAAATGTTCACAATGTCCTCCGTTAGCGAGGATACATGCATCCACCCTCCGTCGCATTGAATCCCTGATGCGCTGATGCAGCCCTGGAGAATGGCGTATTGTATCACAGCCGTCCACAATACGAGCACGAAGAGTTTCTACATTTGGTACCGGGGTTGCGTAGACGAGAGCTTTCAAATGCCCCCATAAATGAAAGTCAAGAGGGTTGAGGTTAGGAGAGCGTGGAGGCCACGGAATTGGTCCGGCTCTACCAATCCAGCGGTCACCGAATCTGTTGTTGAGAAGCGTACGAACACGTCGACTGAAATGTGCAGGAGCTCCATCGTGCATGAACCACATGTTGTGTCGTACTTGTAAAGGCACATGTTCTAGCAGCACAGGTAGAGTATCCCGTATCAAATCATGATAACGTGCTCCAGTGAGCGTAGGTGGAAGAACATGAGGCCCAATCGAGATATCACCGACAATTCCTGCCCAAACGTTCACAGAAAATCTGTGTTGATGACGTGATTGCACAATTGCGTGCGGATTTTCGTCAGCCCACACATGTTGATTGTGAAAAATTTTCAATTTGATAATGTTGGAATGAAATTTAGATTTGAAGAGGAAATAGTAAAATGAGCTCTAACATGGATATTAAGCGTTTCCGTACACATGTCCATATAACATATTTTCTTTCTGTGTGTGTGTGAGGAACGGCGTACTTTTTGTAACACCCAGAATTACTGAAACTGAACATAGGCCTACATCACACACAAACGAGATAACAAAGTAATATAAAATGTTGACTCTTCATGGAACAGCTGGATATACACTCCTGGAAAATGAAAAAAGAACACCATGAATTCGTCAACCTAGCAGAGGGATATTTTATTGACACAATCTTGAGGATGCATACAACACACGATCACGCAGTCAGAACCATACGTAAGTCAGTACAGTCATCAGAGCATACACGATGTCAACGCGAGTATCGTGTATATCCTCCTTTTGCAGCAATGCAGGTTGCAGCTTTCTCATGAAGACGATCGTAGAGGTACCGAATGAAGTCTTACGGTATGGTCTGTCATGCAATTTCCATCTGATGCCTCAGTTGAACCAGATCTTGTGCTGGTCGTGTAGACCTCGGCAAGATGACGTTTCATCCGGTCCCATACATGCTCAATGGGGGACAGATCTGGAGATAACGATGGATAGGGTAGTTGACGTACACCTAGAAGAGAACTTTGGGATGTACGGGATACGTGTGGACGTGCATTGTCCTGTTGGAAAAGCACGTCGACTTGTTGGTGCACGGACGGTGGCAAGTTGGGTTGAATGCTGGTTTCAATGTACCGTGTACTGTTCAATGTTCCCACAACGAACACCATAGGAGAACTGCCAGTGTAGGATATGGCTCCCCTCACCATGATGCCAGGTGTCGGTCCCGTTTGCCTCTGTCGCGTACACTACAGGTTTTTGCACTTCCTTGCACGATACCACACACGTACGACCATCATTGGCACCGAGGCAGTGACGACTCTCATCATTGAAAACGACACGTCTCCATTCGTCCCTTCATAAGCACCTACCATGACACCACTGGAGGCGAGCTGAACGATGTTGGGACGTGAGCAGAGGACACTCTAACGGCACACATGACCGTGCATCATTGTGAGGGGAGCGATATTGTACACTCGCCATTCTCCTCTAGTGATGGTCTAGAGAACATTGAACAGTGAATGGTACACTGAAACCATCAATTAATTAGTCTTGCTACCAGTCATGCACCAACACGGTGATTGCAATTCCACATGCATCCTGCACCACCCAACGTTCTCTTCAAGGTGTACGTCAACTACCCCGGCCAGCACGATACCCAGATCTCTCCCCCATTGAGCATGTTTGGACCGCTTGGAACGTCATGTTTGGCGGTCTGCATGAGCGGCAAGAAATCTGGCCCAACTGAGGCACCTGGTGGAAGTTGCATGGCAGGCCATTACACACATCCACATTCGGAACCTCTACGATCGTTTCCATGAAAGAATTACAGCTTGCATCGCTACAAAAAGGAGGGTATACACGGTACTAACGCCAACTTTGCGGACGCTCTGGTGGCTGTACTCACGCGCTACGGCTCTGCCTGTGTGATCGTGTGTTGTATACAGGCTCCAGAATGTGCCAATAAAGTTTCCCTCTGCTGGGTCGACGAATTCATGGTGTTCTTTTTTCATTTTCCAGGAGTGTATGTAATTAATTTTGCCTTGCCTAAGGCTCGGCTGTATGGAGGTGTGACTAGCTGGTAGCAGCGCCGCAGCCGCAGCCGCAGCCGCAGGTGGTGTGACTCGCTCTGACTGTGCCCGCAGGTACAACGTGGCGGTGAAGGTGCGCGCGCGGGAGCCGGTGACGCTGCGCACCTACGAGTGGTGCCTGCAGGTGCCGCCGCGCTGCTCGCGCTACCACGCCGAGCTGCGCGACGTCGACCGCACGCAGGTCAGTGCGTGTCGCAGACGAGCGTAACACTTGTGCCACACAGCATGAAGGCGACACCTCGTAATGATCTGCAACGTCGCAGGTATACGGCATGTGTCTATACATAATACCAGGAGCATTCAAGTTCTAAGGACTCCGATATTTTTCCCTCCGGACTGGAGAGAGATGCGCATTGTTTTAAAATGAGGCCGCGTTCATTGTCAATACGTCCCAGAGATGGCAGCACCGTACGGCATATGGAATTTTACCGCCAGCGGCGAGAATGAGAACTGTTTCACATACTTAAAATGGCGACATTTGCTTACTCGAACAGCGTGCAATCATTCGTTTTCTGAATTTGCGTGGTGTGACACCAATTGAAATTCATCGAAAGTTGAAGGAGACATGTGGTGATGGAGTTATGGACGTGTCAAAAGTGCGTTCGTGGGTGCGACAGTTTAATGAAGGCAGAACATCGTGTGTGACAACAAACCAAAACAACCTCGGGCTCGCACAAGCCGGTCTGACGACACGATCGAGAAAGTGGAGAGAATTGTTTTGGGGGATCGCCGAATGACTGTTGAACAGATCGCCTCCAGAGATGGCATTTCTGTGGCTTCTGTGCACACAATCCTGCATGAAGACCTGAAAATGCCAAAAGTGTCATACAGGTGGGTGCCACGAATGCTGACGGACGACCACAAGGCTGCCCGTGTGGCATGTTGCCGAGCAATGTTGACGCGCAACGACAGCACCAATGGGACTTTCTTTTCGTCTGTTGTGACAATGGATGAGACGTGGATGTCATTTTTTAATCCAGAAACAAACCGCCAGTCAGCTCAGTGGAAGCACACAGATTCACCGCCACCAAAGAAATTTCCGGTTACCGCCATTGCTGAAAAAATGATGTCCATGTTCTGGGACAGCGAGGGCGTAATCCTTACCCATTGCGTTCCAAACGGCACTACGGTAACAGGTGGATCCTACGAAAATGTTTTGAACAACAAATTCCTTCCTGCACTGCAACAAAAACGTCCGGGAAGGGCTGCGCGTGTGCTGTTTCACCGAGACAACGCACCCGCACATCGAGCTAACGTTACGCAACAGTTTCTTCGTGATAACAACTTTGAAGTGGTTCCTCACGCTCCTCAGCGATTTTCCAGCGGTCAAAACAGACTCCTAAAGAAGCCTTCGCCGCTGCCATGGAATCGTGGCGTCAGCGTTGTGAAAAATGTGTACGTCTGCAGGGCGATTACGCCAAGAAGTAACGCCAGTTTCATCGATTTCGGGTGAGTAGTTAATTAGAAAAAAAAATCGGAGGCTTAGAACGTGAATGCACTTCGTTTTACTTGACACTCCATATTTGAATATTTTATTTTATTATGTTTTTTTTATTTTTTTATTTATTTTTTCCTAAAGTACTAACTTTTATCTAGAAATTCATCTAATGTGTAGAAGGAATTGCCATTCAGAAATTGTCTTAATCTATTTTTAAATTCTAGTTGGCTATCTGTCAGAATTTTGATACTTCTTGATTGATTGATTGATTTTCTCAGGGAAGCCTAAACAGTCTTCGTCCAACCCGCCACTGCCCGCACCGAAACTAAGTATATTGTGCGGTATCGCTACCTGAATATCTAATAAAGCCAACCAATGCTCTTGAACAGTGCAACGGTTCTTTATTAGACACAATTTCTTCAGGTCTGGTTGTCCCAAATGTTCTGTGCCTTTTACTCTCCAATGCAATGCATTCGAAGATTAGATGTGATGCAGTTTCATCACCGTCATCACAGATCCTACATTTAGGGTCCTCTTCTGTTATTCCCATTGTATGTAGGTGGTTTTTGAAATTCCCTCGGCCTGTCAGCGATCCAACCATGAGTCTAATCTCTCTCCTGTTCAGATCCAGGATTGCAGAGCTTCTTTCAAAACATGGCTTTGGCATCATTACCTCGCCATGTTTTTGTTGATGGACTTTGGTCCAGTATTCTACGTGCTGTCTTCTGAGCCAGTTACGTAGCTCCAATTTGATCATTGCCTTGGTGATTGTCAGGACAGGTTCCGGTCCAATAAATGGAGTCTCTGCCCCCATCCTGGCTAATCTGTCGGCATGTTCGTTGCCACTGATTCCCGAGTGGCCAGGGACCCACAATAGGTTTACTCTTTTGCTTTCCTCTAGCTCCACCAGAACCCTGTGACATTCTTCAACAATTTTAGACCTTGTTGCAGGAGCTGCCAGTGATCTCAGGGCTGCCTGGCTGTCTGAATAGATATAGATGCTACGATCTTTGTAGCACCTACGCAAATTCTCCTCCACACACGCCCTGATGGCAGTGATTTCGGCCTGGAATACTAAGGCCAGTTTTCCTAGAGAGATGACGCCCTCCAGTCTTGGCTGCACCCCGTATACCCCGGCCCCAACGCCTCGGTATGAATTTGACCCGCCAGTGAGCCAGACAATATCCCTCGTACGGTGTCGAACTATTTTCTTCCACTGCTCCCTACTTCCAATTGTTATATTGAAAGGCTTGGTGAAGCTGTATGGGGTTATAATATAGTCGGCTGGCATTTCCCCAACCTTTCCTATATTTACCTCACTCAGTATTTTAGTGTGTGATTCTGGATATCGCAAAGAGTTCCAGTTGTTGCCAGATTGGAGTCTGTATGCACCAGCCGCTGCCTCCATCTTGACCCAAAGGTGTAATGGGGGCATAACCAACATGGTTTCCATCCCGTTGATACTACTTGGTAAAAGACCAAATACTTTTGTGGCAGAATAATTAACCCGTTTCTGTGACAGAGCTAAATTTAAACTTGAATAGTGTAGGTCACCGTTTCTTCTGGTGTTGTAGCTATGCACACTGCTATTACATCTGAATTCAGTTGGATTGTTAATAACAAATTTCATAAGTGAATACATATGTTGTGAAGCTACTGTGAAGTTTCCTAGATCCTTAAATAAATGTCTGCAGGATGCTCTTGGGTGGGCTCCAGCAATTATTCTGATGACCCGCTTTTGGGCAATGAATACTTTCTTACTAAATGATGAATTACCCCAGAATATGATGCCATAAGAAAGCAGAGTATGAAAATAAGCACAGTATGCCAGTTGACTGAGTAGTACATCACCAAAGTTTGCAATCTCCCTAATAGCATAAGTAGCTGAGCTCAAATGTTTCAGGAGATGTTGAATGTCTTTCTTCCAATTCAATCCCTCATCAATGCATAAACCTAAAAATTTTGACTATTCTAGCTTAGGTATAGATTTCTGGTTGAAGTCAATATTAATTAATGTTGTGATGCCATTTATTGTGTGAAACGGAATATACTATGGTTTTTTTTTCAAAATTTAAAGAGAGACCATTTACAGACAAACACCTAATAATTCTCTGAAATACTTCATTGCCAATTTCATCAGTTAATTCCTGTGATTCGGGTGTCAAGCGATATTTGTATCATCAGCAAAGAGAACTAGCTGGGCATCTTTATGAATATAGAAAGGCAAATTTATATCTATGTATAAAAGGCTTGTGTGTGTACGTGCTGACAGACTTTTCTGCATGACCACATACTGCCACCCACTCGTGGTTGTGGTGGTAGATAGCCCTTGGTCTAATGATGTTAGTAAGGGAGTTTGGTCGCGGTGCGTGGCGGTGGGTGAATGTGACGAGCAAAAATTCGCAAAATATGCAATAAATACTCTTAGGAAAAGCTATATACTCTGTGACTTACGAACTTTACGGTACTAGTCAAAATCTGTTTATTCTTTCAATCGTCAGACAATGCGGTCCTTTCAGACTTTAATAACGACGAGGAATATGAAATACTCAATTTAAAAAAAAATAGATCACATGTTTCCGTCAACCACACATTACCGACTATGAACAGAGACACAAAACAAAGATAAAAATCCAGATAGACTCAAAGATGAAAATACTCGTGGAACATTGACCACTGTAGTGGAATCGTGGTGGAAACACAGACATACATTAATGAATGTCTCTTAGGCCATAGATATTGATATGCCTGTGCCAGTAAGCTCACTGGTCTGTGCTAATCAGTGATCTCTGATACATATAGCCGCGACACTCTCTGCTGTGAAAGGTGCTATCGTTTGACAGCTGGGTCAAGAAAAACTATGCGACGTAGTCCTACTCATATCCCGGAGGCCTCCTGTGATAATGTTGGCAACAGATGTTGAATAACGAGAATCATGTGAATTCGTCATAAGCCAATCGCGTGGCACGCAAATATTTTGTCGTGAAATCAAGCATACAGCAGGAACGGCAGTATTTATCTACACTCTATGTGGTTCGGTCATCTTTGCAACGATTTTATATCGTGTTATTGATGTTGCCAACATAAAAACTCGAGGCCGCCAGGATAGAAAGTCAAATTTTACCGAATCAGATACATCCGTTGTTGTCTTATCTCATTACGACCAGCATTTTCATGCGAAACTCTTTTGTTTGGAGTTCAGAAATGTAATTTGCCAGCCGCTTTCGGCGCTCCTGTTGAAATGTGTAACTTTATAAACACAACCTAACATTGAATTTACATTGTTGCGAAGCACGGACTTAAATTAATTTCACTCTTAGTATGAAAAACTTTATGAACATTCATCGTTTTCGACAATGACTTCTACTTAAATTTGACATCTTGGCTAGGAGAACTGAGTTTATTGACAGAGAGATCGAACAAGAATTGTGTTTTTGCTGACCTACGTCCGGAACCCAAAGAACCGTGATATACAAAAGACTTCTTTAACAACCGTTGCGAAGCATGGGCATATAAGCTAGTCATTAATACATATTAAGAACAGCAAAGGTCCCAGTACCGAAACCTGTGGCACCCTGTGCTTGATAGTTCCCAAGTTTGAGGACTCGGCTGTTTTTTGTATATTATGTGCATTACTTATATCAACTTTCTGAACTCTTTCAGTCAGTTTGGTATGATTTAAACCATTTATGAACTTTGCCACTCATACCACAATACTTAAGCTTACCTAGAAGAATTTCATGGTTAACACAATCAAAGGCCTTTGATAGATCACAAAAGATCCCAACGGGTGATTCACGGTTATGCAGAGCACTTAACCTTCCTATTGTGAATGGGTCAAACTGGCCCAGCTCGTTTACTAAAATTAACATAAATCCCTAAATGTTATTTATTTTGCAACATGGCGTTATGTATTCCTCAAATACGTAATAATTCATGTTATCCTCAGTTTTCGTTTCAAAATCTAAAATACTAAATTACACCCAGGCGGAAATTTTTATTTAGCTTCTACGAATAAATTGTTAGAAATACTTATGACTGTTGTATGATCTAAAATGGCTGAGAGGCATTTCACATTGTTGTGGGACTCTGTATGACGACTGCATATGCAGTTCGATTTTGTTTGTCAACATAGCTGGTCGGTTTCTAAGTGATGAACGGATAGAACGGCTTGTAAATGAGTCATATGAGGAAATAGATGATACAGTCAATGATCAAGATTTAGTTGACAGTTAAAGTGATGTTGATAATGTATCTATTAGAAGTGAGGATAGCGATATGATGGAAGGAGACAGAAGTGTGGTTTTGTTGTCTAAAGAAACCAGCGTAATTGTAAATGTATATAAGTCGCGCAATGGTACATAGTGGTCTGCAAATCCTCCAACTATGTCAAAAGCAAGCATATGTTGAGGCTGAATATAGTTCTTCAGAATTAATTATTCAGAATGTAATTTTAGGTTAATAAATGTTTGCAAGAATTGACAAAATTTAAGCTGTAGCTTGTATTTTTATGCAACAAGTCACTCATAGAAAGATAAATGAACATTACTTGTTTCACAATCTAAAATGTAATAAATAATTTTTTTACGTTAATTGTGTTCAGTAAATGCAGGAAGCTTAAATATCTGTTTTTCTACATGAAAAAAAAAACTATATACAAAATATATTTTGAAGCAACACCGAAGAATACATCTTTTTTTTTAAATTGCGGGTCTAACTGACCCATTCATAATACGTGTGTCTCTGTTTCGAACATAATAGGAAGGTTAATAATTCATTAGTGAAGACCCACACTATTTAGGATTCTTGAAGAAAAAGGATTGGATCGTAAAATACAAAAAATCATTCAACAGACGTTAACAAATACAAAATCCAAAGTGAAATTTATGGGAAAACTTTCAAAACCATTTGAAATTAAAACTGGGGTTAGACAGGGTGATGGGTTGTCGCCTTTGTTGTTCAATGTAGTTCTGGATAGAGTCATGGAAGAATGGAGAAGAAACTTGAAGAAGAAAAGTGCTGGAAACCAATTTAATTAGGAACCAAGTAACATAACCTAAGTATCTCCTACTTAGCCTTTGCAGACGATCTCGCAATAATGGCAGATTCTAGTGAAAGGGCTATAAAACAGGTACAAATTCTAAAAGAATGTGCAGAAAAAGTCGGGCTACAGATATCATTTGAAAAGACAGTGTTCACAACAACATATTTAGAAATTTCCAAATTACAGACCAAATACGGAGAAATCAACAGAGTACCACACTTCAAATATCTTGGACAAACCAAGCATACAGATTTACTGGCCTAGTATTTCCATCCGGCAGTTGCGAATATTGAGACAACCACTCCGTAAGTTGGACATCTGAGCCAGTGCATACGAATATCTCGTTATACACACAATATATATGTAAGTTACAGTCAGTCAATGAACTTCAATCAGTGCTGCAGAAGTATTTCGAAAAATAAAATCACAGTACCTACTAACAGTATGATTGTTGTCAGTGTAAATTTAAGCGAATTGAACTAGGAAAGCTATGTACCACATTCAAAGAATGTTCAAAAGGGTGTGAGTTCTTATGAGGCACCGCTTACGGTGCGAGGCACCACATGATCAATGTTACCTAAACCCATATTGGTTATTAAAAAATCCCCTCGCTTTCAAGGAAATACATTAATAAAACTTGTTAGCATAACAATATGATAATACATTAAAAATTATTATTCTAAGCTTACGTAATTGGTACATGAATAGAATTTACCTTCTCTTCCAAGAAACATTTTGCAGGCTTTCTCCTTTAATGACACAGCATGTTTGTAGTACCTCCGCCCGTTTTCAGCTTTTTAAACCAAATGGAGCATTGTACCTCACTGCTCCTGTACTTCGTGAAGTACTTCCACACTCGGGATGGTGTCATTTATGACACAACCGATGTCTGGCGACGACAGCAAGGAACTGCCGCATGACCAGACGGAGGCAAGTCTCGTACACTGCCGGTGCACGCGCGTCGTCTAATAGGCCACGCCACACGGCAACAGCTGCGTCGATGCCTCAGTAGCTGCACCAGTCCTTAAGTACTTAGGCCACGCGTTTCTGACTGCCGGGATTGTTCTTAAATTATGACTGATCGCTTCCCGTAGTTACTGCAATGACCTAATATCTCACAGCAGTGGAAATTTTAAAAATAGCCCTAAATATTAGGGTCTACTAGTTTTAATTTTTTTAAATTATTTACAAAAACCACATTTTAAACCACTACTACAGGAGGTAGTTGTATCGGTTTTTAACCCGGTTGTTGGCGATAACTAAAAAAACCGGTTACAACCGGCACCAAATAAATACCGAGAAAACCAGTTATTCAAAACTATAATACCGGTATCAGTTTTAACCGGTCGGTTTTTCCCATCCCTACTCTATATTATTGAAGTCAACTTTTAATTTAGAGATTTTTCTGGTTTTTGTGGAATGAATTTTAGTTATGAATATCTTCGTTGTGATGGAATATTCGAACATTTCCCGAGTTTTCCCGAACTGTGAAGTAAATTGTTGGAACAGTTCGTGTCACGTTCAAAGCCAGCTCTAACACAGAGGCCTACAGTGACAGACAAATGAGAGCGTGACACCCAACCAAGATGGCGGCCACAGCTGCGAGCACAGGGCAGTCCACGCACCTCGCTGTCTGCTGACTCCCTATTCATATATTATGCCATACATAATTACAAATTTGAACTAGGGGTAGCAAATCATACCATTATGTAAAGCAGAAGCACCTGTCCCTTTAACCTTCCATAACTCGAGGAGTACTGAACCTAACGTCTTGCGGTTTCTTTTAGTTTCTTCTTTAGAATCGTGGGATAATCTTAGCCTCTATTTAATGTCAATACGAGTATGTCAAAAAAGTAAAATAAGATTCATGAACTAGAATCGTTTACCACTTCTGCAGTTTAGTCAGCTCTGGAGCCTAATCTATACCTAGGCCACTGTACGAAGTATATGCTGACAGAACTCACAAACATCTAGAAAATAATAATAATAAAAATCTCCAAACATGGAAACAGAAAAGATTGTAACAACTATCGAGGTATCTCTTTAATTAGCGTTGTAGGCAAAATATTCTCAGGTATTGTTGAAAGGAGAGTGCGAGTATTAGTTGAGGACAAGTTAGATGAAAATCAGGTTGGGTTTAGGCCTCTTAGAGGCTGTCAGGACCAGATCTTTAGCTTACGGCAGGTAATGGAAAAGTACTATGAGTGGAACAGGGAATTGTATCTGTGTTTCATAGATCTGGAAAAGGCTTATGGCCGTGTTCCTAGGACGGAGCTGCTGATAGTTCTACAAGATTATGGTATAGGAGGCAAACTTCTGCAGGCAATTAAAGGGCTTTACGTAGACTGTCTGGCAGCAGTTAGAGTAGATGGCAAATTAAGCTCATGCTTCAGGGTAGTTTCAGGGGTAAGGCAAGGCTGTAACCTGTCCCCACTGTTGTTCATACTATTCATGGATCATATGCTGAAAACAGTAGACTGACAGGGCTGGATTAAAGTAGGTGAAAACAAAATAGGGAGTGACTTAGTTCTAATGGCCGATTCCATTGAAAGGCTGCTAAGTAATATTTGAGAGCTCGATCAGAGGTGTAAGGATTATGATATGGAGATCAGCATCTCCAAAACGAAAGTAATGTCTGTGGGAAAGAGATTTAAACAGATTGAGTGCCAAATAGGAGGAACAGAGTTAGAAAAGGTAGACACTTTCAAGTACCTGGGATGCACATTGTCACAGGATGGCAACATAATGAAAGAACTGGAATCGAGGTGCAGCAAAGCTAATGCAGTGAGTGCTCAGCTAAGATCTACTGTCTTCTGCATGAAGGAAGTAAGTACCAAGACTAAGTTAGCAGTGCACCGCTCTATTTATCGACCAACTTTGTTGTGTGGGAGTGAAAGTTGGGTGGATACAGCTTACCTAATTCATAAGGTAGAGGTTACAGATATGAAAGTAGCAACAATGATTGCAGGTACTAATAGATGGGAAAAATGGCAGGAGTGTGTCCATAATGAGGAAATCAAAAAAAAAAAAAAAAAAAAAAAATCTGGTGATGAAGCAGTTAGAGCGAACAGACTGAGATGGTGAGGTCATGTTACACGTATGGGAGAAGCAAGGTTACCTAAGAGACTCATGAGCCCGGCAGCGGAGGGTAAGAGGAGTCGAGGTAGACCAAGAAGAAAGTACTTAGATTCGGTGCAGAATGATTTTAAAGTAAAAAGGCATAACATCAGACGACGCATCATTGTTAGCATTGAATAGGGGATCATGGAGGAATTTTATTAGAGGTTCTATGCTCCAGACTGAACGCTGAAAGGCATAATCAGTCTCTAATGATGATGATTATGATGAATAAAAAAAACTAAAAAAACACACAGTTATCATTTCTATCTTGTGAAGTGCTGACGCCAGATGGCTTCAGACTACAGATACAGTGATCGTGGCAGATCGGTACAAGTTAGACGTCTGATCTCAAGGCCCTTAAAAATGTTTCTGAGTTCTTTAATTCTATAGTAGGCCTATGTACTTTGTCGCAGGTCTTAAAGTTTACGCTACAAAGGTCACTGAAATGCGAAAGTGGTAAACCATTCTACGTTATTGTTCTTATTTCAAATTATATCGCAATTCCGTGTTGGCATTTAATGTAGCCTACGTGGAACCCAGGATATTAAAAAAAAAAAAAAAAAAAAAAAAAAAAAACCTGAAAGAAACGCATCACCATACATTATGCAGTTTTCGAGTTAAATTAGTTTAAACAATACCCCTGCAAAGCCGGAGCGGTTCAGCTGGTTAGCATAGTTAGCAATAAAAGAAATAAAAAGTGCTATGTCATAATTATTTACTATCGAAAATTGTATCCCACATTACAAATATTTATCAATATTGGTTACAAAGTACAAGGTGAGTGGGCAACAGAATGTGTGTTCGCTGGTGGGCAGCTACCTTTCAAGTAACGAGTAGAATTTGAAAGGTTCCACCGCTGTATTGTATCCAAACTTGTGACAAAACCAGAGGACATACGAGGCGCGTCTAGAAAGTAAGTTCCGTTTGGTTATATAAAACGAACTGGTACAGATACAGAATAAAATATTGATTGTACAAAAATCTACAACTATTAAACTACTTTTCTACATAGCTTCCAAAATTTTATAGTCAATTGTCATAGCTTGGCACAAGGTTTTGTGTGGCTTTTTCATAGAATGTTGCCGCCTGTGTATTCAACCATGTGGTAACATGTTCTTTCAGCTCGTCATCATTGTTGAAGTGTTGTCCACGAAGGACAGATTTTAGGTGTAAGAACAGGATTTTTTCTCACGATAATTGCCGGCCGCGGTGGCCGAGGGGACTGAGGTGCTCCAGTCACGGTCTGCACGGCCACTACGGTCGGGGGTTCGACTCCCCCCTCGGGCATGGATATTTGTGCCGTCCTTAGTATTAGCCAGTTCGTAAGTAGTTTGTAAGTTTAGGGACTGATGACCCCGTAGTTTAGTCCCATAAGCTATACATACATTTGAATTTTTCTCACGATAATGCCTGACCTCACACACCGAATGTGACCAAACAATTCTTACGGAAATTTCAATGGGGCCTGTTTGATCCTCCTCCATACAGCTCGGACCTCTCTCCTAGTGAGTGTCATCTCTTCTTATACCTAAAATATGTCCTTGGTGGTCAACACTTCAACGATGATAAAGAGCGGTTACCACGTGGTTGAATACACAGGCGGCAACCTTCTGTGAAGGATGCATGCAAAAACTTGTGGCACACTATGACAAGTGCCTACAAAATTTCGGCAGTTATGTGGAAAAGTAATTTAAGAGTTGTAGAATTTTGTGCAATAAATTTTTTTTCTGTATCTGTGTACAATTTCATTTTATTACCAAACGGAACTTACTTTCTGGACGCGCCTCGTGTAAAAAAGTTCTTCAAATAAAAAAGTAAAAATTTATTTCATTATACAACTTTCTCACTGACGAAAATTTCCTGACCAGAAAATAATAAAAGTGGAAAGTAACTTTTTCATGTCGTAATTTTAATTTCATATACAAGTAATAGTTTAAATTATTATTTTTATGCAAACACCATACGTATTGTAGTTGCCGAGAACGGTGTTGCATTTCTTCAGTATTCACCTGTCTCCGTGAAAAATTTTGTAATTTTGTTCCCACCCTAAGGGATTCAAATGAAAACGTAACTGAGGCGAGCGCCACTTGAAGAACTACGCATTTATTGGCACAACTCCGTTTCTACACCCATCCAAGATGGCTGCCGTGACTTCACGGAGATGCAGGCGGTAGGGCCTCCCTGCGTTATGCTCTGCTCACTGCTATGGAGGCCATAAAAGTACATTACAAGGTGTTTATAATCGAACTAGTCAACAGAATTGACTGCTGTTCTGCGTATTATGAGTTGTGTCCTGCTTATAAAGCAAGCCTTGCTTTAATTTGCTCAACATTCTCATTTTCTCCAGACAGGCTCCTTTGTCTTGCCTCTGATGCACGCCATGTTCCCCTATGCGCAGGTGTTTCATTTTGCTGGTAGAGACGCATTTGATTTGCGACTGAAGCAATCTGCGTATTTCTCTGTTCGGTGGACTGTTGTAGTCGAGAAAGCCGTTGCTGCTTTAGCTTCTTTTCTCTCCTCTTCAGTGCTGTATTTTTTAAGCAGGCATATTTAAAAGAAATTACGTAAAGACGAAGTTATTAGTTAAAAACGTTTATAAACGATTTAGGAGACAATCTGAATAGCTCCCTTAGACTGTTCGCGGATGATGCTGTCGTTTATCGGTTAGTGAAGTCAACAGAGGATCAAAAGCAACTGTAAAGCGATTTAGACAAAATTTCTACTTGGTACGAGAATTGGCAATTGACACTAAATAAAGAAAAATGTGAAGTAATACACATGACCACTAAAAGAAATCCACTGAACTTCAATTACGCGATAGATCAGTCAAACCTTAAGGTCGTAAATTCTACCAAATACCGAGGAGTTACAATTACGAACAACTTTGACTGGAGAGAACACATAGAAAATATTGTGGGGAAGGCGAACCAAAGGTTACGTGTCATTGGCAGAACGCTTCCAAGATGCACCAGCTCCACCAAAGAGACTGGCTACATCACACTTGTGCGTCCTCTCCTGGAGTACTGTTGCCCCTTGTGGGACCCTCACCAGGTGCGACTGACGGAAGACATTGAGAAGGTTCAGAAAAGGGCAGCTCGTTTTGTTTTATCACGTTACGGGGGGAAAAGCGTCACGGAAATGTTGCACGAATTGGGGTGGAAATCATTAAAAGAAAGACGTTATTCATTGCGACATGATCTGTTTGTCTAGTTTCAATCACCGACTTTTACTTGTGAATGTGAAAATATTTTGCTAGCACCCACCTACTTAGGGAAACATGACCATCCCAATAAAATAAGAGAAATCAGATCGAAAACGGGACGATTTTGGTGTTCTTTCATTCCGCGCGCTATTAGAGAATGGAACGGTAGAGAAAATTTATGAAAGTGGTTAATAAACCCTCTGCCAGGCACTTAAATGTGATTTGCAGAGTATCGATGTAGATGTAGATGTAAAACAGATTACTGTCAATGTAAGCAAATGTTCACCTTACCCTGACACACTCAATTTGTGTTCAGTCTTGAATCGTTCAGTGTAGCCAACTCGTTTCCAACATCCCTAGACGACGTGTCAAAAATCTCTACGTTCACCATGAAAGTCCCTGCGGACCAAACTGATTCCTAAAAAAATAAAGAAAAACTGCTTACATATTTATGTATTTGCTGACTTCCCCTTTATTGACATTTTTACTGTTTTGAATTTAAAAAAAAAAAGTATTTTCATTCTGCATCGTCCGTGAGAATAGTTCGTACGTTTTACAAATCCATCCCTACAGTTAGGAAAATGGAGTGAAAAGTCCTTTTGTGTAGGGACATGAACGTATGGTTAGGAACACTGAAATCGTTTTACTCTTGTGTGTGCGTGTGTTACTTCGTCCCCGATAGCTACTGTGAACGTTTCTCCGTGAAGTAACTGCGAGAGAGTAACGCTCTGTGATAGAGTTGTCAACATTCATCTCTGATAGATATTGGTGTTTAGTGGGAAACATCGATGTTCTCTAAGCCATCAACAGATCGGTGGTATGAATACATTATAGGAAAAAAAAGTTTGTTAAGCTTATGAGACTTAACTACGGGATCATCAGTCCCTAAACTTACAAACTACTTATGAACTACTTACAAACTAGGACGGCACAAATATCCATGCCCGAGGGGGGATTCGAACCCCCGACCGTAGTGGCCGTGCTGACCGTGACTGGAGCGCCTCAGTCCCCTCGGCCACCGCGGCCGGCTACAATATAGGACCATCGGCATCTGCATCCTGAAGATTCAGCTGGATTTTCCCATAAAATTTTGATTTCGTCCAGGATACCGATCCACAAACGAAATAGGTATACATAAATCTGTATTGTACGTTATGTCTTTGTCCAGTAATAAAATTTTTTCGTCGCTCTTAGTAATAGCATAAGTCTAAAAATGTTTTTATAAATTGATTCTAACACCAATGTCTACTAACAGCGATGAATATCGATCAACTCTAGAACAGAGCTGTACTCTCTCGCAGTAACTTGACGGAAAAACGTTCACAATAGCTAGCGGCGACAAACTGACATACATGTACGCTGCGAAACTGCGCTGATGGAAGTTTCCAACAGCTACGCGCATACGCAGTTCCATCGGCGACAAACTGACATAGTTCAATCGCTTTTGAATAAGATATCGGGGTTTTAACGCTTTATAATACTAAATTTACGGTTATAAGGTATATGTCAAATGAAAGAGCAGCTGGAACAGTTGTGTTTTATTCATTTACTAGCTGAAAACCCGGCGCTGTCCGAGCATTTGTTTATTTATTCCTGCCATTTTAAGGAATATATTCATTTGTATATGAACTATTTGTCTGTAATATCTCTTGGGAATAATATTAGTAGCAAAAAAGTATAGATTAAAACTTGGTGCGTGATGGGGTGGTTTTCCATGAACTTTACTGTGTATGCGATCATATCTCATGAACTACCTGTCGTACTGTGATATAATTAGAAGGTGCATTCAACTATACGTGTGTCTTGTGTCTGAAAAATTGCCGGATGTCACAATTTGTAGTGTACGAATTATAAATTGTAAAGTCATACCGAATCCCGTAGTTTTACTGCATAAACAGCGGAAAAGTAGTAAGTGCGAAACTTTCTTCCTTTCATCATTTTTCTATGGTTTCCAGCGAGAAAAAGTTTAATGAAGGTTTGAAATTATGTTTAAAGTTTGTTGCAAGTCGCTAAGTATTCTAATTCCCATGCAGTGTATTTCTAACGTCTCGCCGCTTTATGTGGGTTTGTTTTGCGATTGTTATTATTTATGACGCTGTATCTCCTGTACCATGTGTCGTACGTGATTCTTAACCATGCGGCAATTGTTACCTCACGGTAAGGAATGTGTGTACCAAATTTGGTTGAAATCGGTCCAATGGTTTAGGAGAAAATGAGTATCATTGTCGCTAAATGCAGCAGTTTTTCGCGCATCTCATTGTGTATGACGTCATATCTCGTGAACTATATATCGTATGTGATTCTTACAATTGCGGCGACCGTCCTCATGGATTGCAGCTTACGTGTGCAAAATTTCATAAAGATAGGAACAAAACTGTAGATTTGATTGCAACACGTACAAACATACGGACACTCTGCTTTATATATAAAAGACTAACTGAAAACCCGGCGTTGCCCGGGTATTTATTTATTTATGCCTGCCATTTTTCAGGTATATATTCATTTGTATAAGAGCTGTATGTCTGTAACATTTGTTGAGAATACAAGTAGTAGTAAAGAAGTTTTTCCATTAACATTACTGTTCATGTGCTCTTATCTCAACTGTGATACAATTTAGAAGGTATACACAGCTATATGCGTGTATACTGTTTGTAAAATTTCTAACGGCTACAATTTGAAGTGAAAAAATTATAAACTGCCGTAGTTTTAGTTCATGAAGAGCGGAAAAATAGTAAGCGAGAAACTTCTTTCCTTTCATCATTTTGCTATTGTATTCAGCGATAAAAAGTTTAATAAAGATTTGAAATTATGTTATAAGTTTGTTGTAAGTCGCTAAGTACTCTTTTTCTCATATAGCGCATTTATAAAATCTCTCCGCATTATGTGGCAGTATTTTGCGATTTAGTTTATGACGTCATATCTTCTGAACCAATTGTCGTATGTAATTCTTAACCCTGTAGCAATTGTTACCTCTGGGTAAGGAGTGTATGTATCGAACTTGGTTTTGGAGATACGGAAGTTTTTCGCGCATCTCATTGTGTATGACGTCATATCTCGTGCACTATTCATCGTAACGTGATTTGTCATCAGTGCGCATTGGCATCGCGCAGTGTTTCCGCCGCAAACCGCTAGACAGCGCTAGTAGCAAAGATGGCGGCTGGTGAACGGAAAGCGTTTTGTGTTTTGGTGTTTCCGAAGACCGAATCTGTTGTTGCTGTGCAACGGGCGTCCCGGCTGAAGTTCGGTTGTGATCTTGAAAATGATAATAATACTCGTAGATAGTATCACCAGTTTTGAGATACTGGAACCTTTGTAGAGGGAAGAGCAGTGCGCAACAGAGAGTCAGAGTAGAGGCTGTTGAGCGACTGGGGGAGCGTTCACTCGCAGCCGACAGGAATCAGTCCGGAAGGCTAGTCGCGAATCACGAGTTCCTGTGTCGACTGTTTGCGAGTTTCAAGAACACGTGTACAATTATGTCCTTACTGTTTAGACTTACTACAGGCTCTAAAGCCAACAGAGCACGGGTTACGTGCCAAACTCGCATACGACGTGTTCTTTCATGATGGTGATGATTTTCTGGGCCATGTTCTCTTCATCTGCATCTACATAGATACTCTGCAAATCACATTCAAGTGCCTGGCAGAGGGTTCATTAACCACTTCCATAACTTTTCTCTGCCGTTCCATTCTCTAACAGAGTGCGGGAAGAAAGAACACCTAAATGGTTCCGTTTTCGATCTGATTTCTCTTATTTTATTGGGATGGTCGTGTATCCCTATGTAGGTGCGTGCTAGCAAAATATTTTCACATTCAGAAGTAAAAGTCGCTGATTGAAACTTCGCAAACAGATCACGCCGCAATGAATAACGCCTTCCTTTTAATGATTTCCACCCCAATTCGTGCAATATTTCCGTGACGCTTTCCCCCCTATAACGTGATAAAACAAAACGAGCTACCCTTCTCTGAACCTTCTCAATGTCTTCCGTCAGTCCCATCTGGTGAGGGTCCCACAAGGGGCAACAGTACTCCAGGAGAGGACGCACAAGTGTGATGTAGGCAGTCTCTTTGGTGGAGCTGGTGCATCTTCCAAGCGTTCTGCAGATGAATCGTAACCTTCGGTTCGCCTTCCCCACAATATTTTCTATGTGTTCTCTCCAGTCAAAATTGTTCGTAATTGTAACTCCTAGGTATTTGGTAGAATTTACGACTTTAAGGTTTGACTGATTTATCGCGTAATTGAAGTTCAGCGGATTTCTTGTAGTGGTCATGTGTATTACTACACACTTTTCTTTATTTAGTGTCAACTGCCAATTTTCGCACCATGCAGAAATTTTGTCTAAATCGCTTTGCAGTTGCTTTTGAACCTCAATTGACTTCAGTGATGAATCGACCTTACAACTTAGTGAACATGTTGACACTCGTAGTGTGCACGTCTGGTGTTGAGAAAACCCTCAATAGATGGTGCAAATGCAACGAGATTTCTCTAAAGTTACTATGAATTTTTTGTGTTATATCCTGGTGAAAAGTGTTCAGGCCTTTCTGTTTTGGCGAACCTACTGTATGTGGCACTTCTTACTAGAGCAATGGCTGTTCCCACAGTTGGAAGGAGGTGAGCCAGAGAACTTCGCCAGACAAGCAGACATCAAATCGATTCCATATTTCTGGATTTCCGGAAGGCTTTTGATACTGTACCCCACAAGCGGCTTCTTATGAAATTGCGTGCTTATGGAATATCTCCCCAATTGTGCGGTTGCATTCACGATTTCCTATCAGAAAGAACACAGTCCGTTGTAATTGACGGTAAGTCATCGAGTAAAACAGAAGTGATATCTGGCGTTCCACAGGGAAGCGTTATAGGTTCCCTACTCTTCCTCGTGTTTATAAACGATTTAGGAGACAATCTGAATAGCTCCCTTAGACTGTTCGCGGATGATGCTGTCGTTTATCGGTTAGGGAAGTCAACAGAGGATCAAAAGCAACTGCAAAGCGATCTAGACAAAATTTCTGCATGGTACGAAAATTGGCAATTGACACTAAATAAAGAAAAGTGTGTAGTAATAGACATGACCACTAACAGAAATCTGCTGAACTTCAATTACGCGATAAATCAGTCAAATCTTAAGGTCGTAAATTCTACCAAATACCTAGGAGTTACTATTACGAACAATTTTGACTGGAGAGAACACACAGAAAATATTGTGGGGAAGGCGAACCAAAGGTTACGTTTCATCGACAGAACGCTTCGAAGATGCACCAGCTCCACCAAAGAGACTGCCTACATCACACTTGTGCGTCCTCTCCTGGAGTACTGTTGCCCCTTGTGGGACCCTCACCAGGTGGGACTGACGGAAGACATTGAGAAGGTTCAGAGAAGGGCAGCTCGTTTTGTTTTATCACGTTACGGGGGGGGGGGGGGGGAAGCGCCACGGAAATGTTGCACGAATTGGGGTGGAAATCATTAATCATTGATTGCGGCGTGAAAATATTTTGCTAGCACCCATCTACTTAGGGAGACATGACCATCCCAATAAAATAAGAGAAATCAGATCGAAAACGGAACGATTTAGGTGTTCTTCCTTCCCATGCGCTATTAGGGAATGGAACGGTAGAGAAAAGTTATGAAAGTGCCTCTGCTAGGCACTTAAATGTGATTTGCTGAGTATCTATGTAGATGTAGATGTAGACGGAGACTGTGCGCCTGGTGTAGTGAATAGGACTAAACGGGCATTATAGAGCATAGATAGAATTTACGGTTTCACGATATCAAGGTCTGGAAGGCAGAAGGACGCAGAAAGATATTACGGAAATAGTAAGGGCTGGAAAACGTTGAACAAAGATTAGGTCTTTGTTCCACATGCCGTAACGGACACCAAACTAAAACTCACAAGTCATCAATTACCGCTTTAACAGAAATCAAACAAAGGCACACCGGAATACATATACAAGGGGAACACGCCACATTCCCGAGAATAACATAAGCCACAACGCATAACGCACACGTAACTTATTACTGCTACAAAGCGTAGCACGGACCTAGCTGTGGCACACCATTTTGACCATACGAACATCTTAGCTAAGCCGAAACCGGAGAGAGAGTGACGACGCCACACCAGAATGAAACTTTCACTCTGCAGCGGAGTGTGCGCTGTTATGAAACTTCCTGGCAGATTAAAATTGTGTGCCGGAACCGGGACTCGAACCTGGGACCTTCGCCTTTCGCGGGCAAGTGCAGTACCGACTGTGCTATCCCGACACGACTCACGATGCCTCCTCACAACGTTACTTCCGCCAGTACCTCGCCTCCTACTTTCCAACTTCACAGAAGCTCTCCTGCGAACCACGCAAGACTAGCACTCCTGGAAGAAGCCATGTCTCCACCATATCCTTTCTTCCAGGACTGCTGGTTCGCAGGAGAGCTTCTGTGAAGATTGGGAAGTAGGAGGCGAGGTACTGGCGGAAGTAAAGTTGTGAGGCGGCATCCTGAGTCGTGTCGGGATAGCACAGTCGGTAGTGCGCTTGCCCGCGAAAGGCAAAGGTCCCAGGTTTGAGTCCCGGTTCCGGCACACAATTTTAATCTGCCAGGACGCCACACCGATAGGATCCTCGCCCCAAAGCTCCGAAAGAGCACGGCGGAGACATACCGTAGTCATGCAAAGAGTCTAGCTGCCTGTGCGAGGTCGATCGGTGCACGCGCGACTGTAGGCAGTGCCCCTAGTGAGAGGTGGCCGAACGAGGCAGGCGCGGAGCACACACCCCGCTCCCAGCGTCAGCGAGTGGAAACGAGGCGTAAGCGAACGAGGCACAGCAGAGATGTCTGCGGTGAAACGCAGTAGAAGCGTATCACTCACACACAGGGTAAATACAGGGTGGGGAGCATAACTACATGTCAATGAAAGTTAAAGTATTTTCACTTATAGTAAAAAAAAAACTCAATAAGTTTTTTAATTGAAAATAGAATCTAACAAGTGCAAAGCCTCTATAACTTCAAAGGGAGGTGAGCAACCATTGAAATAAATGAAAAGCGGCAGAGAGCCGTCTTTCAGTATCAGTTTTATTTTGCTCGCTCTCTCTGTTGGTCTGGATACTGCAGCCGTTGTTCTGTACACGGCAGCCTCATTTGCCAGTTGTTTTGCTGTGTGCAGTGGCGCCCCCGCCTGCACAGTGGCAGCAGCTGCGCCTCGCCGATGCCGACGCCGCCCCCACGGAGCCGCCCCCGCCACCTCCCGGCGCCGCCCCCGCCGCCTCCTCCGCCTCCGCCGAGGTGACTGCACAGCAGAAGGGCCAGCCGGCCGGCGCCGCCTTCCCCAAGAAGGACACCAGGACCGCCAAGAAGGGCGCGCCCGACAAGACCGCCGTGAGTAGCCGCGCGCTGCTTCACCTACTCTCCTACTGCACTCCACTCACACTGCAAAATCCAAAGCATCCGGCCACCCACCCAAACATACATTTCCCATCTGCCACTGCATGCTTTACCGGCGTATACAGCTGAGGAAGGTCTCTCGGGTCTCCAGCCGGGTGGCGGCGATGAGGCATCGCGACGTTTCGGGAAGTGTCATACGACCCATCTTTGAGAGAAGTGGCCAGATGAGGGTGGTTTGGGGACTTCTTCCGCTATGTCGACGACACCTTCGTGGTGTGGGGGCAGGGCAAACACGCACTGGATGGCTTTCTTGAACCCCTCAACAACTTGCATCCGCTGGCCACGGTGGCCGAGGAGACTGTGGCGCTCCAGTCACGGTCTGCACGGCCACTACGGTCGAAGGTTCGAATCCCCTCTCGGGCATGGATATTTCTGCCGTCCTTAGTCGTAGCTAGTTCATAAGTAGTTTGTCAGCTTAGGGGCTGATGACCCCATAGTTAAGTCCCATAAGTTCTTCATATATATATATATATATATAAATCCATTGAAAGATCAAACTTACCATTTTTAATCAAATTGCGTGGTTATGGTATATCATCCCAAATTTGCCATTGGATAGGGGATTTCTTGTCAGAGACGACACAGTTCGTAGTAATCGATGGTAAGGCATCGACTACAACAGAGGTGATATCGGGCATTCCACAGGGTAGTGTTATTGGTCCTCTGCTGTTCCTTATTTACATAAACGATTTAGGGGAAAATCTAAGTAGCTCTTTTAGCTTGTTTGCAGATGACGCCGTCGTTTACCGTCTAGTAAAATCACCTGAAGATCAAAGCCAACTGCAGAACGATTCAAATAAGATATCTGTATGCTGTAAAAATTGGCACTTGACTCTAAATAATGAGAAGTGTGAAGTAGTCCACATGAGTACGAAAGGAAATGCGTTAAACTTTGTTTACAAGATAAATGTATCAAATCTGAAGGCCGTAAACTACAGAAAATATCTAGGAATTACTATTACTTTTCACTTAAATTGGAAAGAACGCGTAGGTAATGTCGTGGGAAAGGCGAACCAGAAACTGCGTTTTATTGGCAGAACCCTTAAAAGATGCAACAGAACTACTAAAGAGACTGCTTAGACTACAGTTTTCCGTCCTTATTTGGAGTATTGCAGCCCAGTGTGGGATCCTTATCAGGTGGGTTTGACGGAGGACATCGAAAGAGTCCAAAGAAGGGTAGGTCGTGTCGTATTGTCACGATACAGGGGAGACAGCGTTACGGAAATGATACAGGATCTGGGATGGGAATCATTACAACAACGGCGCTTATCGCTGCGGCGTGGGCTACTTGCGAAACTCGAATCGCCAACATTCTCCTCCGAATGCGAAAATATATCGTTGACTCCCACTTAAAAAGGTAAGGTAAAGCAGTCAACAATCCGAAGATTGGTTTGAACACCACAGTGCTTTACTAGGCATGGTCCTGTTTGGAGGTGGTATGCCGTTGCCTTCCTCCGACCTTCGAACTGACTTACCCAGCCAGTTATAGGGGGACCTACAGTTTAACGTGGGTTCCGAACCACGAATCCATAGATTCATTATGGAATAGGTTCACAGATTTGTGACTGGCTGGAAGACTTGCTAAGTAATACAACGCAGTACGTTGTTCTCGACGGCGAGTGTTCATCAGAGACGAGTGTATCGTCAGGCGTGCCCCAGGGGAGTGTGATAGGACCGCTATTATTTTCTATCTATATAAATGATCTGATGGACAGAGTAACTTGTAATTTGCGGCTGTTTGCTGATGATGCTGTGGTGTATGGGAGGGTGTCGTCTTTAACTGACTGCAATAGCATACAGGATGACTGAGACAAAATTTCTAGTTGGTGCGAAGATTGGCAGCTAGCTCTGAATGTGGAAAAATGTAAGGTGATGCGCATGAGCAGAAAAAACAATCCCATAATGTTCGAATACAGCATTAGTAGTGAGCTTCTTGATGCTGTCGCGTCGTTCAAATATCTAGGCGTGACATTGCAGAGCGATATGAAATGAAACGAACATGTAAGGACAGTTGTGAGTAAGGCAGACAGCCGACTTCGGTTTATTGGGAGAATTTTGGGAAGATGTACTTCACCTGTAAAGGAGACCACGTATAAAACGCTTGTACGACCACGCCTTGAGTATTGCTCAAGTGTTTGGGACCCGCAGCAGATCAGTTTAAAGGAAGACATAGAGGCGGTTCAGAGGCGAGCAGCTAGATTTGTTACCGGTAGGTTCGACCAATGCGCGAGTGTCACGGAAATGCTCCGGCAACTCAATTGGGGATCGCTGGAGGAAAGACGACGTTCTTTTCGTGAATTTCTGTTGAGCAAATTTAGAGGACTGGAATTTGAAGCTGAGTGTAGTACGATCTTGCTGCCGCCTACTTACATTTCGCGTAAAGATCACAAAGACAAGATAAGAGAAATTAGGGCTCGTACGGAGGCATATAGGCATTCTTTTTTTCCTCGTTCAATTTGAGAGTGGAATAGGAAAGGAAATGCCTAGTAGTGGTACAGTGTACCCTCGCCACGCACCTTACGGTGAATTGCGGAGTATGTATGTAGATGTAGATGTAGAAATAAGGATTGACGATAACCCAGTCAACAGGGATGGAGAGTGCCAGCTCAGCGCAGCGTGAAATCCCGCGGTGGCTGCAACCCCCCGGGAGCGCATCCACCACCGTACTCTGCCGCAGACGCTGGCAGAATGATCTCACCGAGGGTCGACGGCTGACCCACCGTAGCCTCCCGTGGTCCAGTGCAGGGGGGGGGGAGCACCGCGGGTATAAACATCCCCGCAGTCCGCTCATCTCGCTACTTCGCTCGAAGTTGGGTAGTCTGACACTTGCCGAAACGTCGCCATCCGTCAACGCCGCCACCCGGCCGCAGGCCCCAGAGATCTCCATCATACGTTTCCCGTATCCGACGGCTATAAAGGAGAGGTCTGGTCACGCTACCACGGCGGCCATTATGGTTCCAATTCATAGTTGTAGCAGACAGTATTGCGATAATGTTTGTCACTAGAAAGTGTTAGTTGCATAAAGCAGTCTACATCTACATCTACACGGCAAACTCTGCCAATTACTTTTATGTGCCTTCCAGTGGGTTCATCAAACCACCTCTATACTATTCTTCTGCCATTCCATTTTTGAATAGAAAAATGAAATTTTTAGATGACATAAAGGTTTTCTGGGTGTTGTACCGCCTCATGATGTAAGAAGGCTATCACTTAAATAACCGACGTTTCCGCCAACGTTACAGTGGCCTTCATCTGGGTGTACTGATGTGAGCTGGTTGTTACTACACTTTATATTATATATATATATATATATATATATATATATATATATATATATATATATATATATATATATATACACGTGGCGTCTGTTCCGAAAGAACAGACGTCAATTCTGATCCTGCAGTTGTTATTATTTAATATTCACAGAATATATGACATCAACTGCGATTGGGCAAAGCTGAAAATGTCATATATTCTGTGAATATTAAATAATAACAACTGCAGGATCAGAAGTGACGTCTGTTCTTTCGGAACAGACGCCACATGTATATATATAATATGCCGGTGACGGGCAATGATCCTATCATTAGTGGGAAGGGGTAGGCTAGTTTAAAGCCCTTACTCTTACTGGAATTAGTTTCATAACTACGAGTTTGAGTACTGTGGGCAGGGCGAAGCTGGGAATTTGTATCTGACGGGAGGCGTGCTTAGGTAGTCCTTGCAGGTGCGGTGATCACTGTGTCCCCAGTGGTGTAGGGGTCAGCGCAACTACCTAGAAAGCAGGAGACCCGGGTTCGAATCCCGGCTGGGTGCACATTATCAGCTTTGCCCAATCGCAGTTGATGTCATACATTCTGTGAATACTTTATATTTAGTTTCAATTAGAAATTACGTCATAACATTTAAAAATAAGCGATATTATTGGTGAATTTCGGCGGAAAAGTGGAAACTTTATTATGATAGGACGCTGAGGTGGAGGGAGTGGGGGTTAGCCGTCGCCTGTTGCTTCTTGCATAGCGAGACACGATTGGTGTTCATCGGCGAATGAGGTGAGGGCTTCCGTTTCTCTGCTGCTTGCTGGTGACGCTCGCGTTTTGTGTTGTGTTGTCAGTGCGGCCTGTTCCGCTGTGGTGGCTGGTAGCCAAGAGGGGCAAGCCTGAGTCCATCTTCTCTGTTCATGTTGTTAGCGTGTTTTACAATTTCGACGGCTTCCCTTATCTTGCGTTTAACCATCCCTGGCTGCTTGGCGAGTATTCTGGCATCGTTAAATTTTATCTTTTTGCTGCAATCTTGATTGCCACTGCCCTCCCTGTCTCACCCATGTACACTTCCCCACACTCGCATTCCACCTTGTATACTCCTGAAGCTTGTAGTGCCCCTATCTTGTCCTTTGTGGAACCAAGTGCATCCTTGATCTTGTGACTACTATATAAGAAAGGCTGGACACTAACCCGGCGAAGATGCTTAGGAATCCGATCTGTGATGTTTTTCACATACTGTAAGCGTGCTGCTGGCTGCTTTTTATTGACTTCCTGCCTAATGCTATTTCTTTTATTTGTGTCCATGGCGGTGTGAATCACTCTATGCTTGTAGCCATTGGCCAGAAATGTTGTTTGCAGTTTATTGAGCTCAGCTGTTTTGTTGTTGTCTTCATCACTTAGTCGGTGCCGCGTATCGTCAGTGAGCGGATAACAGTGTTATTATGTGCTGAGTGGTGGTTTGACTGGGCGTCAAATACCTGTCGGTATGTGTAGGCTTCCGTTATACCCTGTGTCCAAGCGTGCCTTGCCTTGTTCTATAAACTTCCACATCTAGGAATAGAATAGTGTCATCCTTCTCGATCTCTAATGTAAATTGGATCTTCTTGTGCAATTTGTTCAGATGTTCATGAAACTTGTGTAGCTCCATCTCACCGTGGGGCCATATTGCGAACGTATCGTCCACGTCCACGTCCACGTCGACGCGGTACAACACCCAGGAAACGTTTATGTCATCTGACTCTACGTAATTATAAATGTTCAGATGTTTGTAGAGCTTATGGGACTTAACTGCGGGGTCATCAGTCCCTAAACTTACAAACTACTAATGAACCAGCTTGTACTAAGGACGACACAAACAGTCATGCCCAAGGGGGATTCGAACCCCCGACGGGGGTGTTCTCGAATAGCGCGCGGGAAGAAAGAATACCTAAATCTCTCCGTTCGAGCTCTGATTTCTCGTATTTTATTCTGATGATCATTGCTACCTATGTAAGTGGGAGTGAACAATATATTTTCACATTCGGAACAGAACCTTTGTCATTGGAGTTTCGTAAGTAGCCCACGCCGCAGCGATAAGCGCCGTTGTCGTAATGTTTCCCATCCCAGATCCTGTATCATTTCCGTAACGCTGTCTCCCCTGTATCGTGACAATACGAAACGAGCTGCCCTTCTTCACACTCTTTCGATGTCCTCCGTCAAACCCATCCCACAGTGGGCAGCAATACTGATATCTTATTTAGATCGTTCTGCAGTGGTTCTGATCTCCTGATGACTTCACCATCGATTACTACAAATTGTGTCTTCTCTGACAGGTAATGCCCTATCCAGTCGCAAATTTGGGGCGATCTACCAAAACCACGCAATCTGATAAAAGGCATTTCTAAGGCATGGTGTCAAAAGCCTTACGAAAATCAAGAAATACGGAATCGATTTGAGAATCCTTATTGATAGCACTCATCACTTCCTGTGAGTAAAGAGCTAGTTGAATTTCACATGAATGATGTTTTCTAAATCCGTCTTGACATCGGGTCAATAGATCACAGTCAAGGCAGCCTGTAAAAAGATAAAAAAGGAATATGAAAAATGGCTCCATACTAGAAATCAGGCAGACAAAGTTATGTTGAAGAAAGAAACAAAGCCAAATTGGTAATCGCTGACTCCAAGCATTAACCATGGGAAGATTTTGGAAACAAGCTAGAAACTCTGGGTCATGCCGCGGGAAAACAATTTTGGAACATAATCAGAAATCTTCGAAAGGGAGGGAAGAAGGAATTAACAAGTGTTTTGGACAGGTCTGGAAAGCTGCTAGTCAATCCTGTGGATGCCTTAAGCAGATGGAAGGAATATTTTGAAGAATTGCTCAATGTAGGTGAAACGTTCAATGATGTCAGATTTTGAGGTAGAATGGGATACGAACGACGATGGAAACAGGGTCTCATTTGAGGAAGTGGAGAAAATGGTCAGTAGATTACAGTCCAATAAAGCGGCTGGGGTGGATGAAATTAAGCCGGAACTCGTCAAATACAGTGGAATATCAGGTCTCAAATGGTTACACAGGATAACTGAAAAGGCGTGGGAATCGGGACAGGTTCCATCTGACTGGACAAAAGCGGTAATCACGCCAATTTTCAAACATAGAAACAGAAAAGATTGTAACAACTATCGAGGTATCTCTTTAATTAGCGTTGTAGGCAAAATATTCTCAGATATTGTTGAAAGGAGAGTGCGAGTATTAATTGAGGACAAGTTAGATGAAAATCAGTGTGGGTTTAGGCCTTTTAGATGCTGTCAGGACCAGATCTTTAGCTTACGGCAGGTAATGGAAAAGTGCTATGAGTGAAACAGGGAATTGTATCTATGTTTCATAGATCTGGAAAAGGCTGATGACTGAGTTCCTAGGAGGAAGCTACTGTCAGTTCTAGAAGGTTATGGTATGGGAGGCAAACTTCTGCAGGCAATTAAAGGTTTTCACATAGAATGTCAGGCAGCAGTTAGAGTAGATGGCAAATGAAGCTCATGGTTCAGGGTAGTTACAGGGGTAAGACGAGGCTGTAACCTGTCACCACTGTTGTTCGTACTATTCATGGATCGTATGCTGAAAACTGTTGACTGGCAGAGCGGGATTAAAATAGGTGAAAACAAAATAAGCAGTCTCGCATATGCGGATGGCTTAGTTGTAATGGCCGATTCAATTGGAAGGCTGTAAACTAATATTTCAGATACGAAGATCTCCTAAACGAAAGTAAAGCCTGTGGGAAAGAGATTTAAATATATTGAGTGCCAAATAGGAGGAACAAAGTTAGAACAGGTAGACAGTTCGAAGTAAGTGGGATGTATTTCCTCACAGGATGGCAACATAGTGAGAGAACGTGAATCGAGGTGCAGCAAAGCTAGTGCAGTGAGTGCTCAGCTAAGATCTACTCTCTTCTCCAAGAAGGAAGTCAGTACCAAGACTAAGTTATCAGTGCGCCGCTCTATCTTTCGACCAACTTTGTTGAGTGGGAATGAAAGTTGGGTGGATACAGGTTACCTTATTAAAAACGTTGAAGTTACGGATATGAAAGTAATAAGAATGACTGCAGGTACTATTAGATGGGATCGATGGCAGGAGGGGAATCAAGGAAAACTTCGAATGAACGCCACAGATGAAGCAGTTAGAGCGAACAGGTTGAGATGGTGGCGTCATGTCACACCCATGGGAGAAGCGAGGTTACCTAAGAGACTCATGAGCTTGGCAGCGGAGGGTAAGAGGAGTCGAGGTAGACCAACAAGAAAGTACTTACATTCGGTGCAGAATGATTTTGAAGTAAAAGGCTTAACATCAGACGAGGCAGTAATGTCAGCATTGAATAGTTGATCATGGAGGAATTTCATTAGAGGTACTATGCTCCAGACTGAACGCTGAAAGGAATAATAATGATGATGACGACGACGAAACGTTTGGAGGTGTTTGAAGGTCCCCCCCAGACGAGAGGCTGGACGCGGTCCTCACAGCACGCGTCCCCCATTAGTCTGGCACAGGTTGTATGGAGACAAAGTGGTGGGGTGGACAAATTATGTGTTAGCGCTGGTGTCACAACTTGAACCTGGGGAGGGGGAAACTCACGACGAGCAGCGTTCATGGAGACTACAGACCGACTGCTGCAGCAGGCACCGGTGCGTCACAGTTGTGGAACTCTGGGGACAGTTTCTCCTGTGTCCCGAGCAATTGTGCATGAAATTGTCAAAGACCGTCCGAACTTAAACGAGGCGTGACTATGTATGTCAGTACGCTGGCGGCAGAGGACTATGACGCTGGGATACAAATACTTGTTACACGTTATGGCAAATGTCTAAATGTGCTCAGAGATTATGTGGGGAAGTATTGCCTTTGTCTTTCTGTAGAGCCCTCGTACCTCCAACTGGACGGAGGGCCTCATTTTGTTTCGCCGCCGGCCCGGGCCTCAGACAGCCTTATAGTCCGCGTCACATGGGAAGGCACCCAGTTTTCTGCCGTTCTGCGCACCCCCCTCCATTGCCGCACTGGCAGCCAACAATGTTCACCCACTGGCCTCGAGTTACGCAGTGTTCCTCCTTCGCAGGCTCCGCAGTCGGCGCTCGGCCGTAGCTGCTCCCCTCCACACTTCCCCTATCACTCCGCCTCTATTCGGGGAAGCGCCTTCTTATGTGACGCCAGGTATTGATTGATTGATTTTTCCAAGCCAAAACAGTCTTGGTCCAACCCGCCACTGCCCGCACCGAAACTAAGTATATTGTGCGGTATTGCTCCCTGCATAACTAGTAAAGCCAACCAATGCCCTTGAACAGTGCAAGGAATCCCTTTACCAGTTCTTTATTAGACACAATTTCTTCGGGTCTGGTTGTCCCAAATGTTCTGTGCCTTTTACTCTTCAATGCAATGCATTCAAAGATTAGATGTGATGCAGTTTCATCACCGTCATCACAGATCCTACATTTAGGGTCCTCTTCTGTTATTCCCATTGTACGTAGGTGTTTTTTGAAATTCTCATGGCCTGTCAGCAATCCAACCATGAGTCTAATCTCTCTCCTGTTCAGGCCCAGGATTGCAGAGCTTCTTTTAAAACATGGCTTTGGCATCATTACCTTGCCATGTTTTTGTTGATGGACTTTGGTCCAATATTCTACGTGCTGTCTTCTGAGCCAGTTATGTAGCTCCAATTTGATCATTGCCTTGGTGATTGTCAGGACAGGTTCCGGTCCAATAAATGGAGTCTCTGCCCCCATCCTGGCTAATCTGTCGGCATGTTCGTTGCCACTGATCCCCGAGTGGCCAGGGAACCACAATAGGTTTACTCTATTGCTTTCCCCTAGCTCCACCAGAACCCTGTGACATTCTGCAACAATTTTAGACGTTGTTGCAAGAGCTGCCAGTGATCTCAGGGCTGCCTGGCTGTCTGAATAGGTATAGATGCTACGATCTTTGTAGCACCTACGCAAATTCTCCTCCACACACGCCCTGATGGCAGTGATTTCGGCCTGGAATACTGAGGCCAGTTTCCCTAGAGAGATGACGCCCTCCAGTCTTGGCTGCACCCCGTATACCCCGGCCCCAACGCCTTGGTCTGATTTCGACCCGTCAGTGAACCAGACAATATCCCCCGTACGGTGTTGAACTATTTTCTCCCACTGCTCCCTACTTCCAATTGTTATACTGAAAGGCTTGTTGAAGCAGTATGGGGTTATAATATAGTCGGCTGGCATTTCCCCAACCTTTCCTATATTTACCTCACTCACTATTATAGTGTGTGATTCTGGATATCCCAAAGAGTTCCAGTTGTTACCAGTTTTGAGTCTGTATGCACCAGCCCCTGCCTCCATCTTGACCCAAAGGTGTAATGGAGGCATATCCAGCATGGTTCCATCCCAGCAGTTGGTGTGCTGCTAATTTCGACTGTTATGGCTTAGCAGGCTAGTCTCTGCACCTTACCAAGCTCCTTGGCAGCAACCTGCTGTTCTACCTTTTTCCACCACACGACTGCCCCATAGGTGATCCTGGGACTAATCACTGTGGTGTATATCCTGTGCATACTCTTGGGGCTCAGGCCCCAATTTTTGCCACAAGCTCTCCTGGCACTTAACAGAGTACCTTTTGCCTTGGAGCAAATATTCGTAATGTGAGGGGTCCATGTCAGTTTCTCATCTAAGGTAACCCCTAGATATTTCACTGTCCCCTTCACAGGTAGTGCTTCATTGAAAAGCTTTAGATTCCAACTTGAATGTTGGATATGCTTCTTTGTGAATGGTACAACAACAGTCTTCTTAGGACTAATCCCCAGATTCTGTTTTCTGCACCAGTGTTGCACAATGTCCAACGCACCTAGTGCCATATTCTTGACTGGGTCAGAAAATTTGCCAAGTATTACTGTGACAAGATCATCTGCGTATCCTTGGCAAAAGTACTGCCTAGAGTTTAATTCTCCAATGAGATCACTCACCACTAGATTCCACAATAAAGGGGAAAGAACTTCTCCTCGCGGGCAACCCCTAGTGTTGTTGATTACCATTTTTTCATCCATCATGGTAGCCTCTACGTTTCTTCCACTGAGCATGGCCCTAGTCCACCTACATATAGTGGTCCCTAGGTCATGCACCTCTGTTGCCCTAACCATGAAATCGAAGGTCGTGTTGCTTAAAGCCCCCTCGATGTCCAGGAAGATAAAGAGGGGTATTTCCTGAAAGTGTAGTGCTTTCTCCACCTTCCCAACAAGTTGGTGGAGAGCTGTCTCACATGATTTACCTGGCTGATATGCATGTTGGTTTGAATGTAGAGGAGCCCTACTTAACCTCCTTTCTCCAACATGCACATTAACCAGCTTTTCCAATGTCTTAAGAATGAAGGAGGACAGGCTGATTGATCTCATATCCTTGGCCTTAGTATGATCAATTCTCTCTGGTTTAGGAATGAAGACAACCTTCACTACCCTTCAGGCATTGGGAATGATTCTTGCTGCTAGGCTTACCATGAATAACCTGCATAGGAATCTAATAAGCTTGGTGAAGGAGACATTATAACTTTCACGATTAAAAGAGTGGGAAGAAGGCGGCCGTGCCTCCTCTACCTGTTTGTGGGGGAGGAAGGCAGGGTGGTAATGGGCAGAGCTCGAAGCCTCTCCAAAGGAGCGGCCCAAAGCGTTGAAAACATCAGCGGGGTCCACGAGGACTGCATTCTCGACGGTCAGGCCAGAAATCGGGGAGTGGACCTTGATACCGGATAAAACGGCGTAGGCCACCCCAGACAGCCGAGGAGGGAGTAAAGCGGTTAAAAGAACTGGTAAAAGCAGTCCAGCAAGCTTTCTTGCTGTCGTATATGATACGACGACATTGCGCTCGCAGTCGTTGATAATTGATACAGTTCTCCAACCTTGGGTGGCGGTGGAAGGTGCGTAAAGCACGGCGCCGGGCTCTAAGAGCGTCGCGGCAGGCTGCATTCCAGGGGGTACGTATGTGCCCTACACGTCTACCCAGGGCGGGGAGTTACGCCCTACCCCGTCACTGGCTATGCAGAGTGTGGGTTGACATTCAGACCCCCACAGGGAGGAAAGAAGAGAGGAAGGAGAAAAAGGGATGGTCCGCTTGCCGTTTGCTCTGCCCACACCTGGGACCGGCCCTCTGCCTGAGTCTCCAGCAGACTCTATCGCCCTCTCTTTGTGTGCCGGCAGGGCGTGGACAAGGAGCGGCCGCCCCCGCCGCCCCCGCCGCCGGCCTCGCCGCCCCCGCCGCCCCCGTCGCCGCTCCCGTCGCCGCCCCTGCTGCCCCCGGAGCTGGACCTGCCGCCGCCGCTGGACATGCCGCCGGTGCCCGCTATGGCCGAGCACAACCAGTCGCTGGCCGCCGGCGACGACGCCCCGGAGGCGGGACGCTCCGGTCAGTACCTCCGTCTGGCTCTCTGCGGGCGCGCTTATCTGTGTCCAGGACCAGTTCTGGTACACTGTGCTAGCATCTTCTGGTCTCTGGACACAGGAAGTAGGATATAACCACTTGTGTAAAATACACTGGACAAAACAATTCCTGAATCAGTTGAGATATCTGGGTATACCGTTGGGTAGGGCAGACCGCATCACTAGCATGTTATAGAACGCAATACGTTGTTCTCTACGGCGAGTGTTCATCAGAGAGGCGTCTATGATCAGGCGTGCCGCCGTGGAGTAGCCGAGCGGCCTAAAGCGCCTCGCTGCGGAGCGCGCTGTGGAAGTTGTAGTCCTCCCTGGAGCATGGGTGTGTGTGTGTTTGTCCGTAGGTTAGTTCACCTAGCTTTAAGTAGTTTGTAAGCTACGGACTGATGACCACGCAGTTTGCTCCAATAGATTTACAAACATTTGAATATGTCATCACGCATGCCCCAGGGTAGTGTGATAGGACCGCTATTATTTTCTATATAGGAGGTACGTCCAGAAAGTAACAAACGTGTACAGTTAAAGAAAAAAATATTTATTGTACAAAAAGCTACAACTGTTAAACTACTTTTCTATATAGCTGCCGAAATTTTATACGCACTTGTCGTAGCGTGGCACAAGTTTCTGTATGCCTTCTTCATAGAAGGTTGCCGTCTGTGTATTCAACCATGTGGTAGCATGTTCCTTTAGCTCGTCATCATCGTTGAAGTTTTGACCATCCAGGACAGATTTTTAGGTGTAAGAACAGGTGAAACTGGCTAGGAACGAGGACGGGCTGTACGGATGATGACCAAACACGTCCCAGTGAAATTCCCCTAAGGCCAGATTCACACATTGGACCCAACGTTGGCGCCAACAGTCTTCGACTAATGAGTGGATCGATGAAATAGCGTTGGAACCAACGTTGGCGCCAATGTTGGTACGACTCCGTTGCTTGTCGGTATTTCGACCAAACATCAAAGGACGTTGGGCCAATATGGGTACGTCGTCCACACATTGGCGCCAACGCCTCATTCTGTCTTTGTCGTCTGCTCATCTCGAAACTGTTTCTTTCTTCGTTCGTTGTTCGTCGCCGTTTTAAAGTTTCGAAATGTCTTTGTAAATATTACTACTGTATCAGAAAGTGATTCATTCGTGAAAGAAACCTAAAAAAAACGAAGTGCCACAGAAAAACGTAGGCATAAACTGTGAAATTAAAAACTTTTTAGGCTTTCGACACACTCCATTACTGAATTTAATTTTTAAAATTAACAGTACAGTACTTAATACTTCCTGTCAAGTTTTAAATATTGTTTTGCAAACATCAAGCACTACCAGTGATATCAATTACATGGCTATTTAAAAAGGAAAGAGGAGGCTTCTAAAACTGTCTCCTTTAGCAATAAATCGAAGGGGTAATACCAAAAGAATAGCATCCCTCCAAAATATCTTTCTTTTTTATTTTTATCTCAATCATTTAAAGTATCAGGTCTACGCATTAATAATGTATCGTTTACTTTTAGCATATTTTAAAAATTGATTTCGTACCGTAATTAATGTTTGGTAGGAAGTGATACAACAGCCCATCATCTTATACGTATGTTTCCCATTTTGGTTTACAATGACAAAATGTAATTATTCACACTCAAAAGCGTTAACGCATTGGCCGCGATTTGAGCGTCAGATATGTTTACGTTGGCTCTCGACGAATTCAATTGAATGTTGGCTCCAATGTGTGAACGCTGTCTCAAAAATATTAGTTAACGTTGGCGCCAGCGTCGGTACCACTGTGTGGACGCGAGGTTACAGCTGTTTGGTCACATTCACCACATTAGGTCGGGCACTATCGTGGAAACAAACACCACCTTTTAATGGAAATCCTCTTCTTACACCTAAAATTTGTCCTGTCAATACTTTAACGATGACGAGCTGAAAGAACATGCTATCACATGGCTGAATACACAGGTGGCAACCTTCTATGAAGAAGGTATACAGAAACTTGTGCCACGCTATGACAAGTGCCTACAAAATTTCGGCAGCTATGTGGAACAGTAGTTGAACAGTTGTAGATTTTTGTACAACAAATATTTTTTCTGTGTCCGTACACGTTTGTTTTATATAACCAAACGGAACTTACTTTCTGGACGTACCTCACATATAAATGATCTGATGGACAGACTAACTTGTAATTTGCTACTGTTTGCTGATGATGCTGTAGTGCATGGAAGTGTGGCGTCTTCAATTGACAGTAATAGCATACAGGTTGACTTAGACAATATTTCTAGTTGGTGCAAAGAAAGACAGCTAACTCTCAATGTAGGAAAATGTAAATGTTGCGCATAAGAAAGAAAAAAAAAACAGTCCTTTAGTGTTGAAATACTGCGTTAGTAGTGAGCTTCTTGATGCTGTCTCGTCGTTCAAATATCTAGGCGTAACATTGCAGAGCGATATGAAATGGAACGAACATGTAAGGACAGTTGTGAGTAAGGCAGACAGCCGACTTCTGTTTATTGGGAGAATTTTGGGAAGATGTACTTTATCTGTAAAGGAGACCGCGTATAAAACACTGGTACAATCACTTCTTGAGTATTGCTCAAGTGTTTGGAACCAGCAGCAGACGAATTTAAAAGAAGACATAGAAGCAGTTCAGAGGCGAAGAGCTAGGCTCGTTACTGGTACTATCGGCAAATTATCGAGTGTCACACAAATGTTCCAGGAACTGAAATGGAGATCACTGGAGAAAAGACGACATTCTTATCGAGAAATTCTGTTGAGGAAATTTACAGGGCCGGAATGTGAAGTTGAGAGTAGAATGATCTTCCTGCCGCCTAATAACATTTCGTGTAAAGATCACAAGGAAAAGATGAGAGAAATTAGGGTTTGTACGGAGGCATATAGGCATTCCTTTTTTTCTCGTGCTATGTGGGAGTGGAATAGGAAAGGAAATGCCTAGTAGTGGTACAGTGTACCCTCCGTCATGCACCTTGCGTTAGATTGCAGATTATGTTTGTAGCTGTAGATGCTTTGTCATGAGCAGAATAAACTAAAATTGCTCGACGTCTTTCTGTCAGTTGTACAGAATGGAGACAACAACATTACGATAACCGACGTAGTGGCAATAACAGAATGTTGCTGCACAGCGGTTTGGTGTTGAGCTGTGTTTACTCTACCAAACGACCTTAGAGATAGTTGGGTTCAGACAGTGAAGTGAGCAGGTGGTGCAATGCAACAGCAGCGTGACTTATCCGAAGCTGCAGTGTGCAGAGCCACAAGTAGGTTGGATGCGCAACAGACGCAGAGGGAGGTGGCTGCAGCTACTGGAGGCTCCAAAGTGTAATTCCCAGGACCTGGACGCCATTCCAGACGGCAGAAACCGTTGAAAGGAGGTAACGCTGAGGTCTTGCATGGGCAACTTCAGTCAGAGGTGACCATCATCTCTGATTAACAGCAGGAGGCTGAATGCAACTGAGTTGCAACGTGACCTCCAGGCAGCCACGGGACACAAAACACAGTGCGAAGTCTCCTTGAGGAATGTGGCCTCTACACATGAAGAACTATGGAGTGTGTCCCACTAAGACCACGACACTGTTCAGCCCTCAGAAACTGGGTGGAGGAACATGACGTTTGGAATAGTGGCAAATGGGGACGGTTTCTCTTCACAGATGAGTCAGGATTTTTGTGTTCGGTTGGACAATCGTCGTTCCCTCGTGTGGAGAGAAGGTGGAACTCGGACCAATCCTGATTATTGTGAAGAAACATCAATATGTCTTCGTGGTGGACAAATGGTGTGGGCAGGAGTCACTGTTGGAGGACGTGCGGGCCTCTGTGCCGTTCAGAATGGCGCTGTGATTGCTCAGAAGTATTGAGACGAGGTCCTTCGACCTTTTGTTGTGCCCTTCGCTGGTGCCATAGGAGACAGGTTCCTTCTGGTGGACGACAACGCTCGTTCCTACAGAGATGCTCTGGTGGACAGCACGCTTGAAGCTGAACGAAATAAACAAATGGAGTGGCCAGCGTGTCTGGGACGCACTTCACAGACGCACTGCACCCAGCCAGAACAGCGCCTCCCACAACGGTTGCAGATCTGGATACTGCACTCGTGAAAGAATGGCCACATATCCCTCAAGAGCTGACTGATATCCTCTTACTGTCCGTGCCATGCAGCTGTGCAGCTGTACTGGCCGCCTCATGTGGAGGTGGTCACACGCCGTATTAGAGGCCATTGAGAATGACTTTTTCAATATCATGGTACTTCCATGGTGCCTAAGTCTAACACCCAAACCTTCAGATGCCAGACACTCAGATCCGTACCAAACGTTGTATATCGATAGAGTATCAACCGAAACTTTTATATAATTCGTGATTTTTGCTGTCGTCCAGTAGAACGTGCAGAAACTATAATAATAACAACTAACCTACGGAATAGAGCAAAAGCGTCTCTGTGAGGCATAATCACGTCACGCTTCCGTGGGTTAGTAAGTAGAGGATTAGTTTGTCTTGCAGAGTGTCCTGGGTTCAAATCCCACCTAGGCCTTAAATTTTTTCATTGTTTAAACTACAGTACGTTGTAAATTGTTGAAAGGGGCAACGTGTTCCTCATGTGTAAAATAACTGTTTTCATTTTGTAGCAATGTGTTATTGGCAGTTTACTCTTGCTTCGTTTTATTTGAAAGTAGTTAATCTGTAGGGTTTATTCGTAGTTTCACAGAATAAACGAACATAATCAGAACATATGAATAAAAAAAAAACAACTGCATCACACATACAGCTGTATTAATAGTAATAATAGTAATAACAATAACAAAAAAGTAATGTTAAAAACAAGAAGCGTAATTAAAGTAATAACACTGTACAGGTTTCCTACTTTCAAATAAAATGAAGCAAGAGTAAACTGCCTATAACACATTGCTACAAAATCGAAACAGTTCTTTTACATATGAGGAACACGTTGCCCCTTTTAACAATTTACAACGTACTGTAGTTTAAACAATGAAAAAAAATTAAAGCGAGGTGGGGCTTGAACCCAGAACCTTCTGCACCATATGTTAACGCTCTACCAACTAACCCACAGTGGCGTGACGTGATTGCCCCTCACAGACACGCTTTTCTCTAATCCGTAGGTTAGCTGTTACTTAGTAGTATAATTTACGCACGTTCTACTGGACGGCAGCAAAAATCAGAAATTATATAGATGTTTCGGTTGATACTCTATCGATATACAACGTTTGGTCCGGATGTGAGTGTCTGGCATCTGAAGGTTTGGGTGTATGAAATACGAAGAGTTGAGACAGTGAAGTATCGTACTATATCACACACAGAATACGTTGTCTAAGATAGTTTCCCTGATCCCGTAATTGTTTTGAGCTGTATACGTTCATTTGTGTTGATCGGTTTGGTACACTGGACTACCATCTTCTGGTATATGGAGAAAGGTAGAACAATCTAATGAGTTGTGTGAATCTATAGCAATGGTAATCGTGCTTCACGTATCTGATATCTACAGTATTTATGTCGATGTAGGAGTGCTCGATACTTTGATTGTTCTCATTACAATAAAATCAGTAAAAATCTAATATATAAAGCAGAGTTTCCGTATATTTGTACGTGTTGCATACAAATCTACAATTTTGTACACGTAAGCTTCAATCCACGAGGACGGCTGCCGTAAGGGTAAGAATCACATACGATATATAGTTCACGAGATATGACGTCATAAACTATGAGATGCGCGAAAAACTGCTGCATTTTGCGACAATGCTGCTCATTTTCTCCTAAACCATTCGACTGATTTAAACCAAATTTGGTACACACATTCCTTACCGTGAGGTAACAATTGCTGCATGGTTAAGAATCACATACGGCACTTGGTTCAAAAGATATATTCAATAGAAATAGCAAAAAATGCCAAATAAATACACTGTATGAGAATGACAGTCCTTAACGACTTGCAACAAACTTTAAACATAATTTTAAACCTTTATTAAACTTTTTCTCGCTGGCAACCATAGTAAAATGGTCAAAGGAAAAAAGTTTCTTGCTTACTACTTTTCCGCTGTTTATGGAGTAAAACTACGGCTCTCGGTATGACGTTACAATTTATAATGTGAACATTACAAATTGTAGCGACAGGAAATTTTACATACAGCATACACACATGTAGTTGAATGTACCTTGTAAATTGTATCGCAGTACGACACGTAGTTCATGAGATATGAGCAGATAAACAGTAACGTTCTGCTCTTCGTGGACTAAAACTTCGCCATTCCGTATGACATTACAATTTTTAATTTATACACTATAAATTGTAGCCGCAGGAAATTTTTTTAGATAGAATACACTCATATAGTTTAGTATATCGTCTATGTTGTATGAGAGTATGACAATATGGGTTCATAAACTGTAACGTTCCTGGAAAACCACCCCATCACGCACCAAGTGTTAATCTATTACATCTTTCAAAAATGTTCAAACGTTTGTATAGCTAATGGGACTTAATTACGGGGGGACTGATGACCATTGTAGTTTAGTCCCCCTTAAAAAACCCAACAACAACAACAACAACTTAAATACGGGGTCATCAGTCCCGAAAACTTACAAACTAGTTATGAACTACTTACGATCTAGGACGGCACAAATATCCATGTCCGAGGAGGGATTCGAACCCCCGACCGTAGTGGCCGTGCAGACCGTGACTGAAGCGCCTCAGTCCCCTTGGCCACCGCGGCCGGCTATTACATCTTTTTTTTTTTTTTCTTTTTTTTTTTACTGACTGTATTCCCAAGAGATTTTACAGTCATACAGCCCTAATACAAATGAATATACACCAGAAAATGGCAGGAATAAATATATAAACACCCGGGCAACACCAGGTTTTCAGCTAGTATTTACAATAAAACACACCCATTTAATCTTGATGTTCAGTGTAGGGCGACTTCATAAAACTGAATAGAGGCGGTGCAGTGTCAGGCAAGGCTACTGTCTAATGAGTATAGTGCATTACTCGTTTGCATTAAATCAGTCAGTAACTGCCAAATTACGGACCGCCTCGGCGAGAGGGCTGAAATGTTAAGGTCCAGCGTTCAGTCCTAACAGTGGAGTCTGGCCTGTCCAGTCTAGAGGGCAGCTCAGGTCCCAGCACCCACCTACTATACACATCTCCATGTGGGGAAAATGAGCCATTTAGGGGGAATCATTCTTTCACTGAACATCACTAAATAGCTTCAATGAGGTTTGTGTAAGGTGTTCCGCGAACAACGCCCAAGAAAGGTCCAGAGCGCCCGTGGCCTATTATTGCCCGACAGCGGGCAACGTGGCCGATGCACAAATTTTGGGTCCAAAGCGCTGGCCGAACGCACTCGTTCGTTGGGAGGGGGGTTATATTCGCCTCATTCCACTGCTGTCTGTCGTCAAGTGCTCGTCAAAGCACCGAAACTTAAATGAAAGTAACGGCTCAACCGCTCATCCGACACGAAACGTGGATAATCGACCTTGTGGACGAGAAAATGTTCTATAAATTTTTTTTCCATATGTTGCACAGTTCCTGAGACATTTGCACAAATAACCGCAATTTTACATGGTCGCTTCGTTTTACGTAATTCAGTACTGGAACAGAAAATAGAGAACAAACTACCATGGGAAGAGAGGTGAGAACATTTTAACGGGAAAAAGATAATGAAAATATGGGAGAGATATTACAATAATAGTTTAAAAAGGTAAAAGCTCAAAAAAAGAGTATTGTTGTCAAAGGTAAAGTCAAATATCAAATAATTTTAGCTCATCGTTAACATACGTCCAGAGAGAATAGTACGTGTTGGGTGCATAGATATTATGACAATAGTAGAGTCGTAATCATATCGTCCATAATTTTTATTATTTTTCTCGTAAATATTTGCAAAAAATTATAAAAGTGCAGGCACATCTAAAGTGAGTAGTGAAAAATGCCAGTGCGAGTTTTTATTTATTTATTTTTATGTTCATCACAATTACTGTGATGCATCAAATTCAGTAAAATACTGCATGACACATTGTGGAGTTTTCATAGCCTGTGGGTTTTGGAGCCACTAAAATGGAACTGCCGTTTCTTCTTGCCTGATGAAATACGCGACTGATAGTAGTCTCATAGACAGAGTTGCTTTAATTTCGTGTTACACTACTTTACAAAATCAAATAAATACATGGACCTGAGAAGGAGCTGAACTCAATGTTTCGTCTCAGTATCAACTACGTCACAGGATGGTCCGCATCACGTTCAGTACTGAAGTCCTGTCACCACCGCTGTGAGTCTTGCAAAAGCACAACATTGCGCAGAATTAATGTCGGGTAGGCAGGCAGATAGCTCATTCAGCTGCGTTAACCATAATGACAACATGGACCACAAGATAAAGGGTCTGCCTTGTCACCGAAGCACCTGCGTTTTTGAACAAACTTCAGCTCGTGCCTCTCCTTGTATTCTCCATCTGATAAGGACACCTTCTAGGGTAGAAAAGGCAGTTTGGGATGAGACTTGGCATGTCAGTTGAACATGTCTAGTATATCCACTCATAGACGTCTTAAAGTGCACTATCATAAAATTTTGCGAAAAGGTGTCTAAAGTTTTAAAGAGTACCATTCGTGATTACCACGCAAATTATCAGGATTCGACCCTAGTTGTTAGAAACATTTCATTATCACCATTTATTTGCATTACAAATTACATTATTTTATTTATGAAATGACGGGTGCAGCTAATTAAAAATTATATCGCAATACCTTTTTTACTTAAAATGATGTATTTCCATATACATGTTACATTTACACACTGGTCATTATAATTACTGCACCAAGAAGAAATGCAGATGATGAATGGGTATTCATTGGACAAATATATTATACTAGAACTGACATGTGATTACATTTTCACGCAATTTGGGTGCATAGATCCTATGAAATCAGTACCCAGAACAACCACCTCTGGCAATAATAATGGCCTTGATACACCTGGGCATTAAGTCAAACAAAGCTTCGATAGTGTGTACAGGTACAGATGCCCAAGCAGCTTCAATATAATACCACAGTTCACCAAGAGTAGTTACTGGCGTATTGATGAGGCAGTTGCTTGGCCACCATTGACTAGACGTTTTCAATTGATGAGTGGTCTGGAAAATATACTGGCCAGGGCAGCAGTCGAACATTCCAGGACCTGCAACATGCGGTCATTTATTATTCTGCTGAAATGTAGGGTTTCGCAGGGATCGAATGAAGGGTAGAGCCACAGGTCGTAACACATCAGAAATGTATAGGCCACTGTTCTAAGTGCCGTCGATGCGAACAAGAGGTGACGTGTGACCAAGGGCACCCCATAGTAGGCGTGTAGGGCCGATCCTGGCTCACTTTGGGAGGTGAATAATGGGCTGTCATTCCCTCCCCTAGGCCGAAGAAAGCTCACATGCGGAAGTCTCCACCTCCTGCTCCTCCCCCTCCTCATCTGTAGAGGTCAAGGTCAGGTCACCAACCTTAAAAGGGCTGGTTGTGACCCACCAAGCTCATGTTCACTTTCCGTGAAACGAACCTGCGACCTCCGATCTCAGATTTTTCCCATGGTGTGCGAGTTCCGAGTATTTTATATTACATTCAGCCATCGCTGTTTATGTAAGTAATTGACTCCCCCTTCCATACAGAACCATAACTCTATAAAAGAATCTGATTTCTATCACGCCACGGCATCGCAAAAACGGCGGGACGCAGGTGGGCGAGACATCAGGTGCTGCGGGCAGCCATGTGTCGGCTTCTCCCGCTAGGAGGACCACCGGGGCTGCTGGTGTTTAATCAAACAGACGCTCAGAGGGGCTCCAAAGGCATGGGCCCCTTTCCATTCAGCCAAAAAAAAAAGCTGGCTGGTTGTAGGGTGAAAATTCTCAAAATTAAGTCAAAAGCGTGCGGCCGGATGCTGTCCCTCACTTTCACGTAGAGCCTTCACTGTTTATGTAAATAATTGACACCCACTTGCTTGTCAGGTGAAAAACCTCAAAATTAAGTCCAGACATAGAGAGTGGGGGCAGCCGTATGCACCCGCCACACATTCACACACACACACACACACACTCTCACACACACAAACCATCGTGGACATGAAAGACTATCACATAATCACACTGCAATAAATACATTCTCGCGTGGTGTCCCTATGGATACTTCAACACTTCTCACATTGAGGTGTTTCATGGCGCTGTATACAGTATCCATCACTTACAGACAATTGTGATCTTTGTCATTCTTATTATAATGCGCAAGAAATTACTAACCTCTTTCAGTGTCAGATGTCTCAAACGGCTGCACGCATTGCATCAAGACGGCATATTGTGCTCCGCTATTCCGTCGCAGCACCCATTTTGTTTCCAGTCTTAAAAAAGCACGGTATCCTTCGATCAGAGTGTAAAACACGTCATGATTGTGTTTAGGAAGCAGTTCCTCCAAGATTTACCTGCACACCCGTCAGTTTTAGGGTATTCTTATTGAACCAAACAATTTGCAAAAGAACAACTCAACTGCTCTCTAAGGTTTTTTTAGCCGAGACCTCATTGATGGGATTGACACACAGTACAGTGCTGCACTTTTTAAATATTGCATATCCTTGGGAATTAGTTGAAACATTTTAGATGCTATTTGAAACATAGGTACTTGTTAGAGCTATAATAATACCCAGTTTAATTTTTAACTTTTTTGAAAACTAGTCGTCATTCCGATATAAATATAGGCACATAGAGCATAGATAATGTGAGGTTCTTACGATTTTTAGGAAGGGCTTCCTCCAGCATTATATTGTATTCGCCTTTTATATCAGTTGCTTTAACCATATATTCAAGTTGCCATTTCTTGGCTTCGATATCTCTCACGTGTATTTCAAATATGGGTTTTAAAGTGTATCATCAATGCAGCCCAGATGGTTGGTGCGTGGTAGTAGTACTAAGGGACGTATTCCGCTAGATATCTTCTCCTGCTTTAATGTAGCTCTTCTGTCAGGATTTTAACTTTTATTTTCTAAGTAATACAACTCTTAAGGCAATTATTCTCCACACTAATGATTCCGCTATGAATATAGGCACATAGAGCACAGTAAATGTGGGCTCTTAGGATTTTTAGTAAGGGCTAGACTTGTGGAACGACGACGTTTCTGTAGGTGCCAGACCTAATTCTGCAATAACTATTCCAAGTGCGTTGTGAGGAAAATGTTCTTGACTGGGAGAAATATGATTCTCCTGCTTTAATATAGCTCTTCTGCGTAATACTTATATCGTCCTTGATAACGTCAGTATTAAGAATCTCCACGTATAATTACGTAGGCTTCCGCGGCCACAGTCAGATGACAAAAAGTTTTCTGGGTGTTGTACCGCGTCATGATGTAAGGCTATTACTTAAATAACCGACGTTTCCGCCAACGTTACAGCGACCTTCATCTGAGTTACGCAGATGAAGGCCACTGTAACGTTGGCCGAAACGTCGATTATTTAAGTAATAGCCTTACATCATGACGCGGTACAACACCCAGAAAACTTTTATGTAATCTCCACGTAATTTACAGGTAGGTAAAAAAATCGTTATAGTACATTGTAGCTACCGACTGGAGACTACTTTCCTGCAGTATGAAGTACGTGGAAGGTAAGTTTTCTAAATCCAGAACATATCTGTTTTGACTACATCTTTTACTGCTTTAATAGAAACTACTTTCATTGGCTTCCACGAGCAGTCCAACGTATGACCATTTAGCACGTCATTCTGTTTATAGAGTTTAAGTTACGTAATACATCGATCCTTAATTGTAAATTTTATGGTAGCTACAATGTACTCTAACCACATTTCTTACCTATCTCAAAATTACGTGGGGATTCTTAACACTGACATCATCAAGGACAACATAGTATTACACAGAAGAGCTATATTAAAGCAGGAGAATCATATTTCTCCCAGTCCAGAACATTTTTCTCATAGTTATCGCAGAATTAGGTCTGGTACCTACAAAAACATCATTGTTACACAAGTCTAGCCGTTATTAAATATCCTAAGAACCCCGTATTTGCTGTGCTCTATGTGGCTGTATTTATAGCAGAATGATGACTCATTTTAAAAACAAATTGTAACCTAAAAAATCCTATATAGAAATTCCGCATTAGAGTGGAGTAGAATTGCCTTAAGAGTTGTATTACTTAGAAAATAAACGTTAAAATCCCAACAGAAGAGCTATATTAAAGCAGGAGAAGATATCTAGCGGAATACGTCCCCTTAGTGCTACTACCACACACCAACCATTTGGGCTGCATTGATGATACGCTGTAAAACCCATATTTGAAATAGAGGTGAGAGATATCGAAGCCAAGAAATGGCAACTTGAATATATGGTTAAAGCAACTGATATAAAAGGCGAATACAAAATAATGCTGGAGGAGAAGAAAAGTCTAGCCCTTCCTAAAAATCCTAAGAACCTCACATTTTCTATGCTCTATGTGCCTATATTTATATTGGAATGACGACTAGTTTTAAAAAAAGTTAAAAATTGAACTGGGTGTTATTATAGCTCTAACAAGTACCTGTGTTTCAAATAGCATCCAAAATGTTTCAACTATCTCCTGAGGATATGCAATATTTGCAAAGTGCAGCGCTGTACTGTGTGTCAATCCCATCAATGTGATCTTGGCGAAAAATACCTTAGAGAGCAGTTGTGTTTTATTTATTTATTTTGCAAATTGTCTGCTTGTTTAAGAATACCCGATAACTGACTGATGTGCTTTTCCAGGCGTAGAAAAGCTTATAAATTAGGTTCTGTCAGTTTTAGGAATTACTGTAATCGACAGGGAGTTGTATTGTTCGTCATGGAAGTCGGTAATAAAATCGTTTGGACGAACTGCTTCCTAAACAAAACCATGACGTGTTTTACACTCTGATCGAAGGATACCTTGTTCTTTAAGACTTGAAGCAAAATATGTGATGTGACTGAATAGCCGAGCACACTAGAACGTCTTCATGTGATGCATGCGGCCGTTCGAGACATCTGACGCTGAAAGAGGTTAGTAATTTCTCGGCCGTTTGACAAAGTGGCAGCTGTTTCCCCAGATAATTCATTGGTATAGAAAACAATTTCCTAAAAAATGCAATCCTCATGAATATAAGAAAAACAAAGATCATAATTCTCTCTAAGTGAGAGAACTGTTTATAGCACGTCACAAAAAACTCCAGTGTGAGAAGGGTTTCGGTATTCATAAGGGCACCACGTGGAAATTAATCTCAAAGTAGGATCTTTATTAAAGTGAGATTATGCGATCGTTTTTCACGTCCTCGATGGTTTGTGTGTGTGTGTGTGTGTGGGGGGGGGGGGGGGCACACTCTATGTCCGGCTGCACGCTCTTGACTTACTTTTCAGGATTTTCACCTGACAAGCAAGGGGGAGTCAATTATTTACATAAACAGCGATGGCTCTACGTGAATGTGTGGGACGGCATCCGGCCACGTGATTTTGACCTAATTTTGAGGATTTTCACCTGACAACCATCCGGCTATTTTTTGCGGCTGATCGGTGAGGGGTCTTAGGAGCCCTTCTGCAAGTGTTTGATTAAACTCTATCAGCCCCGGTGGTTCTACTAAGGGGGAGATGCCGACACATGGCGGCCGCACAGCCGCTCCCCTTGGCCGGCTGCGGTACTTGACATTTTGCCCACCTGGTTCCTGGTGTTTTTGCGATGCCGCAGGTTCATGGCGTGATTAAAGTCAGATTTTTTTATAGAGTTATGGTTCTGTATGGAATGGGGAGTGAATTATTTACATAAACAGCCATGGATGTACATAATATAAAATACTTGGAACATGCACACTGTGGGCTGATTCTGAGGACGGAGGTAGCGGGTTCGATTCCCGGAACGTGAACTTGAGCTTGGTGGGCCACAACCAGCGCTTGTGAGGTCAGTGACCTTGACTTTGACCTCTAAGGAGGAATAGGAGGGGGAGGAAGATGGTGGCCTCCCAAAGTTAGCTATCTTTGGCCTAGGGGGGAGTGGACGGGTGTGACAGCCCATTATTCACCTCCAAAAGCGAGCCAGGATCGGCCCTACACACCTACTGCACACACCACCATGCCTGGTGATACGCCAGTATGGCAATAATGAATACTCGCTTCCAATGTGCATTCACTGCGACATCGCCAAACACGGTTGTGACCATTATGATGCTGTTAACAGAACCTGCATTCAACCGAAAAATGACGTTTTGCAATTGCTGTACCAGATGCCTGTCATCTCGACTGCTAGTGGTACGAGGCCATTGGGATGCAGCAGGGCGTTCCATGTTGCCCTCCCGAACCCACCGTTTCCATATTCTGTTAACAGTCTTTGGATCGTGACCAACACGAGCAGCATTTTCGCGATATGATAAACCGCAATCGCGATAAGCTACAATTCTACTTTTACCAGTCAGAAGCATGATGGTACACATTTCTCCTCCTTACACGAGGCATCACAACAACTTTTCACCAGGCAATTGCTGTTTGTGTGTGAGAAATCGGTTCGAAACTTTCCTCATGTCAGCATGTTGTAGTTGTCACCACCGGCGCCAACCTTGTGTGAATGCTCTGAAAAGCTAATCATTTGCATATGAGAGCATCTTCTTCCTGTCGGTTAAATTTCGCGTCTGTAGTACGTCATCTTCGTGTTGTAGCATTTTCAATGACCAGGAGTGTAATGTTGGTATGTTCAAGCATTAAAAACTATTGTCACTAAACTCTTACTACAAAATAAGGGGATATGTACAGATGATACTGTCCTATTTGCAAATGATGTAGAAGAACTTCAAATAGTAGTTAACGAATTTGCATTAGTATGCTCTGAAGTTGGACTGAAAATGAAGATTGATTAGACAAAGGTCATGATCAGTGAGTAGATGCCTGAGGGAAGTATATTAGTTGAAAGTACACAACTGCAAAGAGTCAACTGATAAATATGGAAGGAGATCCAAAACCGGAAGTTTTATGAAACAGTAAACTGAGCTGGCATGCGTATGGGAGACACTGTTCAGTTTTGAAATGTAAGATGTACGTTGAGCTGGAGAAAATAATTTTTGATCAATGTATACTGCTGTTAAATGTGGACTTTAAATGAGTTCATTGTTAGGAAAGTAACAGTAGCGCAAAGGTGAATGGAAATATAGATGGAAGTGAGCAGTCGAGATAAGATTCTCAACAAAGGTCACTGACATTGTGGAAAGTGTGACTAGACTGAAAGGGCGATGGGCTGGTCATACCGCAAGAGTAAAAGATGGTAGATAGTCTAGACAAGTCTTAGACTGGAGACCATATGTTTGTAACAAGTTGTAAAACGATTGAGAGCCCTGCAGAAACGCTCGCTGCTGCCTCGGCTGCTTCGCCACACTGCTGTGCACTTCGAACAGTCTGGTTTATAATGCATGTATGTCCCGCGCTTTCATCTTTAGACCGCTTCTCGATGTTGTGCTTTGAAACTTCCGGGAGTGGACACTCGCCTCATACTCAACTTCCGGCACCTGGAGGCCTCCTTGGCAGAGTGAATTTGCAAGTGAGACTGAGAAATTTTATTGCAATCCTTTTTCTTTCTTATCCTTTTCTAGTTCCATTGGAAACTGTCTTCGGGTAGCAACATCACACTTCGTACAGTGAAGTTTTGTTTAATTGAGTCCTACTTGTTGAGGTGATTCAGTGTTTCACAGCTATAAAGCGTTGTTCATAAATTGTTTGCCATACAGGGCGAGGCAGCTACCGTAATAGGTAGGAAGGTTGCGTTTGGACAGTGGATTGCAGGGCCAGGAGCTACTTGAGTACGTCACATTTCATGTCTGTGCTGTTTCTTACTACACAAATATGAGGCCATCTTTTCTTTTTTAAATGGAACCCCATGTTAAATTTTAGCTTAACATGATGGGCTTAAAACGATGGCTTCTAATACGTGTCTATCGTAATATTTACACGAATAGTTTTTGAGGCACAGGTATGCTCTTGTATTGGGTTCGTGCTTCGAAACGGCGTTGCCCAGTATGACCGTTCCTGTTGTGTACACTACTCGGTAAACGTCGCGAGTCCACGCTTACACAAACAACGACAATAGTTATATATACTCCGATATTTTGCGCTAAAATTAACTGATGATGTCACGCAAATATCATTCCGTTACATGACAAAGGTGATAGCAAAATATTAGGCAACATACAGTATTAAAATACCACAAGTTGCTAATATATTTTAAGTAACAGAAATAGCAATGTAAATGAGGAGGCCCTTATTGTTCACAATAGCTTAGGTATTTGTTTTTTTATTTGAAAATATATACTATTGATCACAATACGAAGCTAGTACACACAAAGATGGAAAATACGTACCGTACATGATACAAAACTTTACTGAAGCACCTGCTGAAAATGCTTCGCCTCTGGTGCGAAAGACAGTTGTAGTCGCTTCGCCTTGCGGCGTTACCGAGAAGCGGGAGAACAACGCCTCCCCTGTTGAGTTCCTCCATGGTCAATAGGAAACGTTGCATTGGACGTTGCCACTTCAAAGGACGAGTAAGATACGGGAACATATCTGTGTCTCAAAAACTATTCGCCTAAATTTTATGATATACACATATTTAAAACCATCTTTTTAAACCCATCATGTTACGCTGAAATTTAACGCAGGGTTTCATTAAATAAAGATGGCCTAGTATCTCTGTAATAAAAAATAACACGGACATGAAATGTGATTTGTTCAAGTAGCCCATGTCCCTACAATCCACTGTCCAAAAGGCATGTTTCTATCTGTTACGGTTGGGGGGATGCAAGGGGTGTTATGACCAGGGTTGCGATGTTGAGCGGGGAATCCCCCAGCCTTAGGGACTTCTCAACTGGACAGGGATTGAGGCATTTAACTGTGAAAATCGAAGGAAAGTAGGGAATTTTTAGATTGGAAATTTATAATTTTTATGTCTATTATTTTGCCGCTTAAATAATACAAATTACTTGGAGAAGTCATTAGCAATCAAAATTATTCGAAAGATACGGTTAGAACCCTGACCACACGGATAGGTTCGTCGAGCACGCTCACACACACACATTGTTTGCAAAAATTTCAAAAAAAAATAAAATAAAAAATCCAGCCTAAATTGGACCTGGAGAAAGCAGTAGACGCGTAGAAACGACTGCCTGACTACTTTTCGACTAATGAATCCTTAATGCTCCTGATATCACCTCTTGGTTAGTTATGGAGAAACATTGAAAAATGTGCGAATTTCAATTTGTAAGTTCATTTTGAAAAATATTGGATGGCTGGGCAGAATTTGCTTGTCATTACTTCTGTGGAACGTATTTTTTCTTAACCAAGAAATATAAAAAATATATAAATAGATTACATACACAAACAGTCAAGTATCACATGCGTATAAAGCTAGATATGATTGCCATAAAAAAAGGTGATAATGCTGTTACTCTGGAAGTGCTGTAATTGTTTAATGGAAATACGAGGGTTGTTTTTTAAGTAAGGGCCGTATTTATTTTTAAAACATGATACAAATACTTTTGTAAAAAAAACCTTTTATTTTCTGATTCTACACACTTTTACCTATTTTTCTACATAGTTGGCTTGTTTATTTAAGCACTTGTCATACTGTAAAACTAAGTTTTTAATTCCCTCTTCAAAGAATTCGGCCGCCTGCTCCGACAGCCAAGACTTCACGGCAGCTTTCACTTCATCGTCGTCATTGAAGCACTGCCCGCCAAGATGGTGTTTCAGGTACCGGAAGAGGTGAAAATCGCTAGGAGCAAGGTTGGGGCTGTATGGTGCATGGTCCAAAACTTCCCAGCTAAAAGAATCTATCAAACCCCGAGTCTTTGAGAGGTGTGAGGCCTAGCGTCATCGTGCAGGAGCAAAACTCCTTTTGTCAGCATGCCGCGCTTTTGTTTTGAATTGCTCTGCGGAGCTTCTTTAGAGTTGCACAGTACGCATCTGAGGTGATTGTCGTTCCTCGTGGCATAAAGTCCACTAGCAAAACACCGCGCCAGTCCCAGAACACAGTCGCCATAACCTTGCGCTTTGACAGCGTCTGTTTGGCTTTGACCTTGACGGGTGAGGTTGTGTGTCGCCATTCCATCGATTGTCGCTTGCTTTCGGGAGTGGTATGGGATATCCACGTTTCATATCCAGTGACAATTTGACTCAACGTGTCATCCTCTTCTTCCTCGTAACGAATCAAAAAGTCGAATGAAGTGGCAAGCCTCTTCCCTTTGTGGTTCTCTGTGAGGAGTCTGGGTACCTACCGAGAACACAGTTTCTTAATGTTCAAATGTTTGTAGAGTCTATGGGACTTAACTACGGGGTCATCAGTCCCTAAACCTACAAACTACTTATGAACTAGCTAACACTAAGGACGGCACAAATGTCCATGCACAAGGGGGAATTCGAACCCCGACCGTAGTGGCCGTGCGGACCGTGACTGGAGTGCCTCAGTCACCTCGGCCACCGCGGCCGGCGCAGTTTCTTAAAGTTTAGGTTTTCAGACACGATTTTGTAGAAAACCGATCTTGAAACTTGTGGAAATTCCAAAGAAAGAGTGGAAATTGTGAATCTTCTGTCCTCACGAATCTTTGTTTCGACTGTAGCCACCAAATCGTCAGTGATCACAGAGGAACGGCCTGAGCGCTCTTCGTCATCGACGTTTTGACGGCCATTTTTAAACTCTCTAACCCATTGACGAACTTTACCTTCACTCATTGCATTCAAGCCATAAACGTCTGTTAACTGGCGATGAATTTCTACAGACTGTAGGCTTCTCGCGGTCAAAACACCAATCACTGACCGTATGTCATACGCGGCGGGCGATTCAATAATCGTAAGCATTATAAAGTAGCACAGCGAAGCGTACACTTCAGCTACAGAGCTGCAACTGCCATCAGTGTGAACGGGAATGATGCCGGCAAGGCGTCCGCGCGAACTACGGGACTGTACGCGCGAACGGCCCTTACTAAAAAAAACAACCCTCGTATGTACAAGAAAATGTTTGTAAATCTATCAGACCAAACTGCGTGGTCATCAGTCCGTAGCTTACAAACTACTTAAACCTAGGTAAACTAACCTACTGACAAATTCACACACCCATGCCCCAGGGAGGACTTGAACCTCCACGGCGAGGAACCGCGCACTCCGCAGCGAGGTGCTTTAGACCGCTCGGATACTCCACGGCGGCTATGTACAAGAAGGATGGACAGTGCAAAGCAGTAGGAAGCCTTCTAGTGCAGGAAGAGGGGCAAGAGCATGGAGGAGACAGCGATGGTCCACGTTTCCTGTAGCGTGGGCATGTTATAAGATGTTACTGTAGTGGTAACTGCTACTGCTACTGCTGATGAGTAATAATTACGATAAGAATATCGATTATCTTGGAAGGTTCATAATGATGCTCAGGTTGATATGTAGAGCAGGTCTGGCCACGCCTTGGCTGTATCGGCCTGTACAGAGTATTGTGCCCCTGGCCAGGAGAGCAGCGCTAGAGCTCCACCACTGGTGCCCGCAGTCTATGTTGACATGTAGAGCAGGTCCTGGTCACGCCTCTGCCTGTACAGAGTAGTGTGCCCCTGGCCATTAGAGCACAGCTAGAGCTCCACCACTGGTGCCCGCAGGCTATGTTGATATGTAGAGCAGACCCTGGTCACGCCTCGGCCTGTACACAGCAGTGTGCCCCCAGAGCAAGAACTCCACCACTCGTGCCCGCAGGCTATGTTGACATGTAGAGCAGGTCCTGGTCAAGCCTCAGCCTGTACAGAGTAGTGTGCCCCTGGCCAGTAGAGCAGCGCTAGAGCTCCACACTCGTGCCTGCAGGCTATGTTGACATGTAGAGCAGACCCTGGTCACGCCCTGGCCTGTACACAGCAGTGTGCCACCAGAGCTAGAACTCCACCACTCGTGCCCGCAGGCTATGTTGACATGTAGAGCAGGTCCTGGTCACGCCTCAGCCTGTACAGAGTAGTGTGCCCCTGGCCAGTAGAGCAGCGCTAGAGCTCCAACACTCGTGCCCGCAGGCAATGTTGACATGTAGAGCAGGTCCTGGTCACGCCTCAGCCTGTACAGAGTAGTGTGCCCCTGGCCAGTAGAGCAGCGCTAGAGCTCCACACTCGTGCCTGCAGGCTATGTTGACATGTTGAGCAGACCCTGGTCACGCCCTGGCCTGTACACAGCAGTGTGCCACCAGAGCTAGAACTCCACCACTCGTGCCCGCAGGCTATGTTGACATGTAGAGCAGGTCCTGGTCACGCCTCAGCCTGTACAGAGTAGTGTGCCCCTGGCCAGTAGAGCAGCGCTAGAGCTCCAACACTCGTGCCCGCAGGCAATGTTGACATGTATAGCAGGTCCTGGTCAAGCCTCAGCCTGTACAGAGTAGTGTGCCCCTGGCCAGTAGAACAGCGCTAAAGCTCCACCACTCGTGCCCGCAGGCTATGTTGATATGTACAACAGGTCCTGGTCCCGCCTCAGCCTGTACAGAGTACTGTGCCCCTGGCCAGTAGAGCAGCGCTAGAGCACCACCACTCGTGCCTGCAGGCTATGTTGATATGTAGAGCAGACCCTGGTCACGCCTCGGCCTGTACACAGCAGTGTGCCCCCAGAGCTAGAACTCAACCACTCGTGCCCGCAGGCTATGTAGACATGTAGAGCAGGTCCGGGTCACGCCGCAGCCAGTACAGACTAGTGTGTCCCTGGCCAGTAGAGCAGTGCTAGAGCTCCACCACTCGTGCCCGCAGGCTATGTTGACATGTAGAGCAGGTCCTGGTCACGCCTCAGCCTGTACAGAGTAGTTTGCCCCTGGCCAGTAGAGCAGCGCTAGAGCTCCACCACTCGTGCCCACAGGCTATGTTGACATGTAGAGCAGGTCCTGGTCACGCCTCAGCCTGTACAGAGTAGTGTGCCCCTGGCCAGTAGAGCAGCGCTAGAGCTCCACCACTCGTGCCTGCAGGCTATGTTGGTATGAATAACAGACCCTGGTCACGCCTCGGCCTGTACACAGCAGTGTGCCCCCAGAGCTAGAACTCCACCACTCGTGCCCGCAGGCTATGTTGACATGTAGAGCAGGTCCTTGTCACGCCTCAGCCTGTACAGAGTAGTGTGCCCCTGGCCAGTAGAGCAGCGCTAGAGCTTCACCACTCGTGCCCGCAGGCTATGTTGACATGTAGAGCAGGTCCTGGTCACGCCTCAGCCTGTACAGAGTAGTGTGCCCCTGGCCAGTAGAGCAGCGCTAAAGCTCCACCACTCGTGCCCGCAAGCTATGTTGACATGTAGAGCAGGTCCTGGTCACGGGTCAGCCTGTACAGAGTAGTGTGCCCCTGGCCATTAGAGCAGCGATAGAGCTCCACCACTCGAGCCTGGAGGCTATGTTGATATGTAGAGTAGACCCTGGTTACGCCTCAGCCTGTACACAGCAGTGTGCCCCCAGAGCTAGAACTCCACCACTCGTGCCCGCAGGTTATGTTGACATGTAGAGCAGGTCCTGGTCACGCCTCAGCTTGTACAGAGTAGAGTGCCCCTGGCCATTAGAGCAGTGCTAGAGCTCCACCACTCGTGCCCGCAGGCTATGTTGACATTTAGAGCAGGTCCTGGTCACGCCTCAGCCTGTACAGAGTAGAGTGCACCTGGCCAGTAGAGCAGCGCTAGAGCTCCACCCCTCGTGCCCGCAGGCTATGTTGACATGTAGAGCAAGTCCTGGTCATGCCTCAGCCTGTACAGAGTAGTGTGCCCCTGGCCATTAGAGCAGCGATAGAGCTCCACCACTCGTGCCTGGAGGCTATGTTGATATGTAGAGTAGACTCTGGTCACGCCTCGGCCTGTACACAGCAGTGTGTCCCCAGAGCTAGAACTCCAACACTCGTGCCCGCAGGCTATGTTGACATGTAGAGCAGGTCCTGGTCACGCCTCAGCCTGTACAGAGTAGTGTGCCCCTGGCCAGTAGAGCAGCGCTAGAGCTCCACCACTCGTGCCCGCAGGCTATGTTGATATGTAGAGCAGACCCTGGTCACGCCTCGGCCTGTACAGAGAAGTGTGCCCCCAGAGCTAGAACTCCACAACTCGTGCCCGCAGGCTATGTTGACATGCGGAGCAGGTCCTGGTCACACCTCAGCCTGTACAGAGTAGTGTGCCCCTGGCCAGTAGAGCAGCGCTAGAGCTGCACCACTCGTGCCCACAGGCTATGTTGACATGAAGAGCAGGGCCTGGACACGCCTCAGCCTGTACGGAGTAGTGTGCCCCTGGCCAGTAGAGAAGCGCTAGAGCTCCACCACTCGTGCCCGCAGGCTATGTTGACATGTAGAGAAGGTCCTGGTCACGCCTCAGACTGTACAGAGTAGTGTGCCCCTAGCCATTAGAGCACAGCTAGAGCACCACCACTGCTGCCCGCAGGCTATGTTGATATGTAGAGCAGACCTTGGTCATGCCTCGGCCTGTACACAGCAGTGTGCCCCCAGAGCTAGACCTCCACCACTCGTGAACGCAGGCTATGTTGACATGTAGAGCAGGTCCTGGTCACGCCTCAGCCTGTACAGAGTAGTGTGCCCCTGGCCAGTAGAGCAGCGCTAGAGCTCCACCACTCGTGCCTGCAGGCTATGTTGATATGTAGAGCAGACCCTGGTCACGCTTCGGCCTGTACACAGCAGTGTGCCCCCAGGGCTAGAACTCCACCACTCGTGCCCGCAGGCTATGTTGACATGTAGAGCAGGTCCTGGTCACGCCTCAGCCTGTACAGAGTAGTGTGCCCCTGGCCAGTAGAGCAGTGCTAGAGCTCCACCACTCGTGCCCACAGGCTATGTTGACATGTAGAGCAGGTCCTGGTCACGCCTCAGCCTGTACAGAGTAGTGTGCCCCATGCCAGTAGAGCAGCGCTAGAGCTCCACCACTGTTGCCCACAGGCTATGTTGACATGTAGAACAGGTCCTGGTCACGCCTCAGCCTGTACAGAGTAGTGTGCCCCTGGCCAGTAGAGCAGCGCTAGAGCTCCACCACTCGTGCCCGCAGGCTATGTTGACATGTAGAGCAGGTCCTGGTCACGGGTCAGCCTGTACAGAGTAGTGTGCCCCTGGCCAGTAGAGCAGCGCTAGAGCTCCACCACTCGTGCCCGCAGGCTATGTTGACATGTAGAGCAGGCCCTATCATTCCACAGCCTGTACAGAGTAGTGTGCCCCTGGCCAGTAGAGCAGCGCTAGAGCTCCACCACTCGTGCCCGCAGGCTATGTTGACATGTAGAGCAGGTACTGGTTACGCCTCAGCCTGTACAGAGTAGTGTGCCCCTGGCTAGTAGAGCAGCGCTAGAGCTCCACCACTCGTGCCCGCAGGCTATGTTGACATGTAGAACAGGTCCTGGTCACGCCTCAGCCTGTACAGAGTAGTGTGCCCCTGGCCAGTAGAGCAGCGCTAGAGCTCCACCACTCGTGCCCGCAGGCTATGTTGACAAGTAGAGCAGGTCCTGGTCACGCCTCAGCCTGTACAGAGCAGTGTGCCCCTGGCCAGTAGAGCAGCGCTAGAGCTCCACCACTCCTGCCCGCAGGCTATGTTGACATGTAGAGCAGGTCCTGGTCACGCCTCAGCCTGTACAGGGTAGTGTGCCCCTGGCCAGTAGAGCAGCGCTAGAGCTCCACCACTCGTGCCTGCAGGATATGTTGGTTTGAATAGCAGACCCTGGTCACGCCTCGGCCTGTACACAGCAGTGTGCCCCCAGAGCTAGAACTCCACCACTCGTGCCCGCAGGCTATGTTGACATGTAGAGCAGGTCCTTGTCACGCCTCAGCCTGTACAGAGTAGTGTGCCCCTGGCCAGTAGAGCAGCGCTAGAGCACCACCACTCGTGCCTGCAGGCTATGTTGATATGTAGAGCAGACCCTGGTCACGCCTCGGCCTGTACACAGCAGTGTGCCCCCAGAGCTAGAACTCAACCACTCGTGCCCGCAGGCTATGTAGACATGTAGAGCAGGTCCGGGTCACGCCGCAGCCAGTACAGACTAGTGTGTCCCTGGCCAGTAGAGCAGTGCTAGAGCTCCACCACTCGTGCCCGCAGGCTATGTTGACAAGTAGAGCAGGTCCTGGTCTCGCCTCAGCCTGTACAGAGCAGTGTGCCCCTGGCCAGTAGAGCAGCGCTAGAGCTCCACCACTCGTGCCCACAGGCTATGTTGACATGTAGAGCAGGTCCAGGTCACGCCTCAGCCTGTACAGAGTAGTGTGCCCCTGGCCAGTAGAGCAGCGCTAGAGCTCCACCACTCGTGCCTGCAGGCTATGTTGGTATGAATAACAGACCCTGGTCACGCCTCGGCCTGTACACAGCAGTGTGCCCCCAGAGCTAGAACTCCACCACTCGTGCCCGCAGGCTATGTTGACATGTAGAGCAGGTCCTTGTCACGCCTCAGCCTGTACAGAGTAGTGTGCCCCTGGCCAGTAGAGCAGCGCTAGAGCTTCACCACTCGTGCCCGCAGGCTATGTTGACATGTAGAGCAGGTCCTGGTCACGCCTCAGCCTGTACAGAGTAGTGTGCCCCTGGCCAGTAGAGCAGCGCTAAAGCTCCACCACTCGTGCCCGCAGGCTATGTTGACATGTAGAGCAGGTCCTGGTCACGGGTCAGCCTGTACAGAGTAGTGTGCCCCTGGCCATTAGAGCAGCGATAGAGCTCCACCACTCGAGCCTGGAGGCTATGTTGATATGTAGAGTAGACCCTGGTTACGCCTCAGCCTGTACACAGCAGTGTGCCCCCAGAGCTAGAACTCCACCACTCGTGCCCGCAGGTTATGTTGACATGTAGAGCAGGTCCTGGTCACGCCTCAGCTTGTACAGAGTAGAGTGCCCCTGGCCATTAGAGCAGTGCTAGAGCTCCACCACTCGTGCCCGCAGGCTATGTTGACATTTAGAGCAGGTCCTGGTCACGCCTCAGCCTGTACAGAGTAGAGTGCACCTGGCCAGTAGAGCAGCGCTAGAGCTCCACCACTCGTGCCCGCAGGCTATGTTGACATGTAGAGCAAGTCCTGGTCATGCCTCAGCCTGTACAGAGTAGTGTGCCCCTGGCCATTAGAGCAGCGATAGAGCTCCACCACTCGTGCCTGGAGGCTATGTTGATATGTAGAGTAGACTCTGGTCACGCCTCGGCCTGTACACAGCAGTGTGTCCCCAGAGCTAGAACTCCAACACTCGTGCCCGCAGGCTATGTTGACATGTAGAGCAGGTCCTGGTCACGCCTCAGCCTGTACAGAGTAGTGTGCCCCTGGCCAGTAGAGCAGCGCTAGAGCTCCACCACTCGTGCCCGCAGGCTATGTTGATATGTAGAGCAGACCCTGGTCACGCCTCGGCCTGTACAGAGAAGTGTGCCCCCAGAGCTAGAACTCCACAACTCGTGCCCGCAGGCTATGTTGACATGCGGAGCAGGTCCTGGTCACACCTCAGCCTGTACAGAGTAGTGTGCCCCTGGCCAGTAGAGCAGCGCTAGAGCTGCACCACTCGTGCCCACAGGCTATGTTGACATGAAGAGCAGGGCCTGGACACGCCTCAGCCTGTACGGAGTAGTGTGCCCCTGGCCAGTAGAGAAGCGCTAGAGCTCCACCACTCGTGCCCGCAGGCTATGTTGACATGTAGAGAAGGTCCTGGTCACGCCTCAGACTGTACAGAGTAGTGTGCCCCTAGCCATTAGAGCACAGCTAGAGCACCACCACTGCTGCCCGCAGGCTATGTTGATATGTAGAGCAGACCTTGGTCATGCCTCGGCCTGTACACAGCAGTGTGCCCCCAGAGCTAGACCTCCACCACTCGTGAACGCAGGCTATGTTGACATGTAGAGCAGGTCCTGGTCACGCCTCAGCCTGTACAGAGTAGTGTGCCCCTGGCCAGTAGAGCAGCGCTAGAGCTCCACCACTCGTGCCTGCAGGCTATGTTGATATGTAGAGCAGACCCTGGTCACGCTTCGGCCTGTACACAGCAGTGTGCCCCCAGGGCTAGAACTCCACCACTCGTGCCCGCAGGCTATGTTGACATGTAGAGCAGGTCCTGGTCACGCCTCAGCCTGTACAGAGTAGTGTGCCCCTGGCCAGTAGAGCAGTGCTAGAGCTCCACCACTCGTGCCCACAGGCTATGTTGACATGTAGAGCAGGTCCTGGTCACGCCTCAGCCTGTACAGAGTAGTGTGCCCCATGCCAGTAGAGCAGCGCTAGAGCTCCACCACTGTTGCCCACAGGCTATGTTGACATGTAGAACAGGTCCTGGTCACGCCTCAGCCTGTACAGAGTAGTGTGCCCCTGGCCAGTAGAGCAGCGCTAGAGCTCCACCACTCGTGCCCGCAGGCTATGTTGACATGTAGAGCAGGTCCTGGTCACGGGTCAGCCTGTACAGAGTAGTGTGCCCCTGGCCAGTAGAGCAGCGCTAGAGCTCCACCACTCGTGCCCGCAGGCTATGTTGACATGTAGAGCAGGCCCTATCATTCCACAGCCTGTACAGAGTAGTGTGCCCCTGGCCAGTAGAGCAGCGCTAGAGCTCCACCACTCGTGCCCGCAGGCTATGTTGACATGTAGAGCAGGTCCTGGTCACGCCTCAGCCTGTACAGAGTAGTGTGCCCCTTGCCAGTATAGCAGCGCTAGAGCTCCACCACTCGTGCCCGCAGGCTATGTTGACATGTAGAACAGGTCCTGGTCACGCCTCAGCCTGTACAGAGTAGTGTGCCCCTGGCCAGTAGAGCAGCGCTAGAGCTCCACCACTCGTGCCCGCAGGCTATGTTGACAAGTAGAGCAGGTCCTGGTCACGCCTCAGCCTGTACAGAGCAGTGTGCCCCTGGCCAGTAGAGCAGCGCTAGAGCTCCACCACTCCTGCCCGCAGGCTATGTTGACATGTAGAGCAGGTCCTGGTCACGCCTCAGCCTGTACAGGGTAGTGTGCCCCTGGCCAGTAGAGCAGCGCTAGAGCTCCACCACTCGTGCCTGCAGGATATGTTGGTTTGAATAGCAGACCCTGGTCACGCCTCGGCCTGTACACAGCAGTGTGCCCCCAGAGCTAGAACTCCACCACTCGTGCCCGCAGGCTATGTTGACATGTAGAGCAGGTCCTTGTCACGCCTCAGCCTGTACAGAGTAGTGTGCCCCTGGCCAGTAGAGCAGCGCTAGAGCTCCACCACTCGTGCCCGCAGGCTATGTCGACATGTAGAGCAGGTCCTGGTCACGCCCCAGCCTGTACAGAGTAGTGTGCCCCTGGCCAGTAGAGCAGCGCTAGAGCTTCACCACTCGTGCCCGCAGGCTATGTTGACATGTAGAGCAGGTCCTGGTCACGCCTCAGCCTGTACAGAGTAGTGTGCCCCTGGCCAGTAGAGCAGCGCTAGAGCTCCACCACTCGTGCCCGCAGGCTATGTTGACATGTAGAGCAGGTCCTTGTCACGCCTCAGCCTGTACAGAGTAGTGTGCCCCTGGCCTGTAGAGCAGCGCTAGAGCTCCACCACTCGTGCCCACAGGCTATGTTGACATGTAGAGCAGGTCCTATCATTCCACAGCCTGTACAGAGTAGTGTGCCCCTGGCCAGTAGAGCAGCGCTAGAGCTCCACCACTCGTGCCCGCAGGCTATGTTGACATGTAGAGCAGGTCCTGGTCACGCCTCAGCCTGTACAGAGTAGTGTGCCCCTGGCCAGTATAGCAGCGCTAGAGCTCCACCACTCGTGCCCGCAGGCTATGTTGACATGTAGAACAGGTCCTGGTCACGCCTCAGCCTGTACAGAGTAGTGTGCCCCTGGCCAGTAGAGCAGCGCTAGAGCTCCACCACTCGTGCCCGCAGGCTATGTTGACAAGTAGAGCAGGTCCTGGTCTCGCCTCAGCCTGTACAGAGCAGTGTGCCCCTGGCCAGTAGAGCAGCGCTAGAGCTCCACCACTCCTGCCCGCAGGCTATGTTGACATGTAGAGCAGGTCCTGGTCACGCCTCAGCCTGTACAGGGTAGTGTGCCCCTGGCCAGTAGAGCAGCGCTAGAGCTCCACCACACGTGCCTGCAGGATATGTTGGTTTGAATAGCAGACCCTGGTCACGCCTCGGCCTGTACACAGCAGTGTGCCCCCAGAGCTAGAACTCCACCACTCGTGCCCGCAGGCTATGTTGACATGTAGAGCAGGTCCTTGTCACGCCTCAGCCTGTACAGAGTAGTGTGCCCCTGGCCAGTAGAGCAGCGCTAGAGCTCCACCACTCGTGCCCGCAGGCTATGTCGACATGTAGAGCAGGTCCTGGTCACGCCCCAGCCAGTACAGAGTAGTGTGCCCCTGGCCAGTAGAGCAGCGCTAGAGCTTCACCACTCGTGCCCGCAGGCTATGTTGACATGTAGAGCAGGTCCTGGTCACGCCTCAGCCTGTACAGAGTAGTGTGCCCCTGGCCAGTAGAGCAGCGCTAGAGCTCCACCACTCGTGCCCGCAGGCTATGTTGACATGTAGAGCAGGTCCTTGTCACGCCTCAGCCTGTACAGAGTAGTGTGCCCCTGGCCAGTAGAGCAGCGCTAGAGCTCCACCACTCGTGCCCACAGGCTATGTTGACATGTAGAGCAGGTCCTATCATTCCACAGCCTGTACAGAGTAGTGTGCCCCTGGCCAGTAGAGCAGCGCTAGAGCTCCACCACTCGTGCCCGCAGGCTATGTTGACATGTAGAGCAGGTCCTGGTCACGCCTCAGCCTGTACAGAGTAGTGTGCCCCTGGCCAGTATAGCAGCGCTAGAGCTCCACCACTCGTGCCCGCAGGCTATGTTGACATGTAGAACAGGTCCTGGTCACGCCTCAGCCTGTACAGAGTAGTGTGCCCCTGGCCAGTAGAGCAGCGCTAGAGCTCCACCACTCGTGCCCGCAGGCTATGTTGACAAGTAGAGCAGGTCCTGGTCTCGCCTCAGCCTGTACAGAGCAGTGTGCCCCTGGCCAGTAGAGCAGCGCTAGAGCTCCACCACTCCTGCCCGCAGGCTATGTTGACATGTAGAGCAGGTCCTGGTCACGGGTCAGCCTGTACAGGGTAGTGTGCCCCTGGCCAGTAGAGCAGCGCTAGAGCTCCACCACTCGTGCCTGCAGGATATGTTGGTTTGAATAGCAGACCCTGGTCACGCCTCGGCCTGTACACAGCAGTGTGCCCCCAGAGCTAGAACTCCACCACTCATGCCCGCAGGCTATGTTGACATGTAGAGCAGGTCCTTGTCACGCCTCAGCCTGTACAGAGTAGTGTGCCCCTGGCCAGTAGAGCAGCGCTAGAGCTCCACCACTCGTGCCCGCAGGCTATGTCGACATGTAGAGCAGGTCCTGGTCACGCCCCAGCCTGTACAGAGTAGTGTGCCCCTGGCCAGTAGAGTAGCGCTAGAGCTTCACCACTCGTGCCCGCAGGCTATGTTGACATGTAGAGCAGGTCCTGGTCACGCCTCAGCCTGTACAGAGTAGTGTGCCCCTGGCCAGTAGAGCAGCGCTAGAGCTCCACCACTCGTGCCCGCAGGCTATGTTGACATGTAGAGCAGGTCCTGGTCACGGGTCAGCCTGTACAGAGTAGGGTGCCCCTGGCCATTAGAGCAGCGATAGAGCTCCACCACTCGAGCCTGGAGGCTATGTTGATATGTAGAGTAGACCCTGGTAACGCCTCAGCCTGTACACAGCAGTGTGCCCCCAGGGCTAGAACTCCACCACTCGTGCCCGCAGGTTATGTTGACATGTAGAGCAGGTCCTGGTCACGCCTCAGCCTGTACAGGGTAGTGTGCCCCTGTCCATTAGAGCAGTGCTAGAGCTCCACCACTCGTGCCCGCAGGCTATGTTGACATGTAGAGTAGGGCCTGGTCACGCCTCAGCCTGTACAGAGTAGAGTGCCCCTGGCCAGTAGAGCAGCGCTAGAGCTCCACCACTCGTGCCTGGAGGCTATGTTGATATGTAGAGTAGACTCTGGTCACGCGTCGGCCTGTACACAGCAGTGTGTCCCCAGAGCTAGAACTCCAACACTCGTGCCCGCAGGCTATGTTGACATGTAGAGCAGGTCCTGGTCACGCCTCAGCCTGTACAGAGTAGTGTGCCCCTGGCCAGTAGAGCAGCGCTAGAGCTCCACCACTCGTGCCCGCAGGCTATGTTGATATGTAGAGCAGACCCTGGTCACGCCTCGGCCTGTACAGAGAAGTGTGCCCCCAGAGCTAGAACTCCACCACTCGTGCCCGCAGGCTATGTTGACATGCAGAGCAGGTCCTGGTCACGCCTCAGCCTGTACAGAGTAGTGTGCCCCTGGCCAGTAGAGCAGCGCTAGAGCTGCACCACTCGTGCCCACAGGCTAAGTTGACATGTAGAGCAGGGCCTGGTCACGCCTCAGCCTGTACAGAGTAGTGTGCCCCTGGCCATTAGAGCACAGCTAGAGCTCCACCACTGCTGCCCGCAGGGTATGTTGATATGTAGAGCAGACCCTGGTCATGCCTCGGCCTGTACACAGCAGTGTGCCCCCAGAGCTAGAACTCCACCACTCGTGAACGCAGGCTATGTTGACATGTAGAGCAGGTCCTGGTCACGCCTCAGCCTGTACAGAGTAGTGTGCCCCTGGCCAGTAGAGCAGCGCTAGAGCTCCACCACTCGTGCCTGCAGGCTATGTTGATATGTAGAGCAGACCCTGGTCACGCCTCGGCCTGTACACAGCAGTGTGCCCCCAGAGCTAGAACTCCACCACTCGTGCCCGCAGGCTATGTTGACATTCAGAGCAGGTCCTGGTCACGCCTCAGCATGTACAGAGTAGTGTGCCCCTGGCCAGTAGAGCAGTGCTAGAGCTACACCACTCGTGCCCACAGACTATGTTGACATGTAGAGCAGGTCCTGGTCACGCCTCAGCCTGTACAGAGTAGTGTGCCCCAGGCCAGTAGAGCAGCGCTAGAGCTCCACCACTCGTGCCCACAGGCTATGTTGACATGTAGAGCAGGTCCTGGTCACGCCTCAGCCTTTACAGAGTAGTGTGCCCCTGGCCAGTAGAGCAGCGCTAGAGCTCCACCACTCGTGCCCGCAGGCTATGTTGACATGTAGAGCAGGTCCTATCATGCCACAGCCTGTACAGAGTAGTGTGCCCCTGGCCAGTAGAGCAGCGCTAGAGCTCCACCACTCGTGCCCGCAGGCTATGTTGACATGTAGAGCAGGTCCTGGTCACGCCTCAGCCTGTACAGAGTAGTGTGCCCCTGGCCAGTATAGCAGCGCTAGAGCTCCACCACTCGTGCCCGCATGCTATGTTGACATGTAGAGCAGGTCCTGGTCACGCCTCAGCCTGTACAGAGTAGTGTGCCTCTGGCCAGTAGAGCAGCGCTGGAGCTCCACCACTCGTGCCCGCAGGCTATGTTGACATGTAGAACAGGTCCTGGTCACGCCTCAGCCTTTACAGTGTAGTGGGCCCCTGGCCAGTAGAGCAGCGCTAGAGCTCCACCACTCGTGCCCGCAGGCTATGTTGACCAGTAGAGCAGGTCCTGGTCACGCCTCAGCCTGTACAGAGCAGTGTGCCCCTGGCCAGTAGAGCAGCGCTAGAGCTCCACCACTCCTGCCCGCAGGCTATGTTGACATGTAGAGAAGGTCCTGGTCACGCCTCAGACTGTACAGAGTAGTGTGCCCCTAGCCATTAGAGCACAGCTAGAGCTCCACTACTGCTGCCCGCAGGCTATGTTGATATGTAGAGCAGACCCTGGTCATACTTCGTCCTGTACACAGCAGTGTGCCCCCAGAGCTAGAACTCCACCACTCGTGAACGCAGGCTATGTTGAAATGTAGAGCAGGTCCTGGTCACGACTCAGCCTGTACAGAGTAGTGTGCCCCTGGCCAGTAGAGCAGCGCTAGAGCTCCACCACTCGTGCCTGCAGGCTATGTTGATATGTAGAGCAGACCCTGGTCACGCCTCGGCCTGTACACAGCAGTGTGCCCCTAGAGCTAGAACTCCACCACTCGTGCCCGCAGGCTATGTTGACATTCAGAGCAGGTCCTGGTCACGCCTCAGCCTGTACAGAGTAGTGTGCCCCTGGCCAGTAGAGCAGTGCTAGAGCTCCACCACTCGTGCCCACAGACTATGTTGACATGTAGAGCAGGTCCTGGTCACGCCTCAGCCTGTACAGAGTAGTGTGCCCCAGGCCAGTAGAGCAGCGCTAGAGCTCCACCACTCGTGCCCACAGGCTATGTTGACATGTAGAGCAGGTCCTGGTCACGCCTCAGCCTGTACAGAGTAGTGTGCCCCTGGCCAGTAGAGCAGCGCTAGAGCTCCACCACTCGTGTCCGCAGGCTATGTTGACATGTAGAGCAGGTCCTGGTCACGCCTCAGCCTGTACAGAGTAGTGTGCCCCTGGCCAGTATAGCAGCGCTAGAGCTCCACCACTCGTGCCCGCAGGCTATGTTGACATGTAGAGCAGGTCCTGGTCACGCCTCAGCCTGTAAAGAGTAGTGTGCCCCTGTCCAGTATAGCAGCGCTAGAGCTCCACCACTCGTGCCCGCAGGCTATGTTGACATGTAGAGCAGGTCCTGGTCACGCCTCAGCCTGTAAAGAGTAGTGTGCCTCTGGCCAGTAGAGCAGCGCTTGAGCTCCACCACTCGTGCCCGCAGGCTATGTTGACATGTAGAACAGGTCCTGGTCACGCCTCAGCCTTTACAGTGTAGTGTGCCCCTGGCCAGTAGAGCAGCGCTAGAGCTCCACAACTCGTGCCCGCAGGCTATGTTGACAAGTAGAGCAGGTCCTGGTCACGCCTCAGCCTGTACAGAGCAGTGTGCCCCTGGCCAGTAGAGCAGCACTAGAGCTCCACCACTCCTGCCCGCAGGCTATGTTGACATGTAGAGCAGGTCCTGGTCACGCCTCAGCCTGTACAGTGTAGTGTGCCCCTGGCCAGTAGAGCAGCGCTAGAGCTTCAACACTCGTGCCTGCAGGCTATGTTGACATGTAGAGCAGGTCCTGGTCACGCCTCAGCCTGTACAGAGTAGTGTGCCCCTGGCCAGTATAGCAGCGCTAGAGCTCCACCACTCGTGCCCGCAGGCTATGTTGACATGTAGAGCAGGTCCTGGTCACGCCTCAGCCTGTACACAGCAGTGTGCCCCTGGCCAGTAGAGCAGCGCAAGAGCTCCACCACTCCTGCCCGCAGGCTATGTTGACATGTAGAGCAGGTCCTGGTCACGCTTCAGCCTGCACAGAGTAGTGTGCCCCTGGCCAGTAGAGCAGCGCTAGAGCTTCAACACTCGTGCCCGCTGACTATGTTGACATGTAGAGCAGGTCCTAGTCACTCATCAGACTGTACAGAGTAGTGTGCCCCTGGCCAGTAGAGAAGCGCTAGAGCTCCACCACTCGTGCCCGCAGGCTATGTTGACATGTAGAGAAGGTCCTGGTCACGCCTCAGCCTGTACAGAGTAGTGTGCCCCTGGCCATTAGAGCAGTGCTAGAGCTCCACCACTCGTGCCCGCAGGCTATGTTGACATGTAGAGCAGGTCCTGGTCACGCCTCAGCCTGTACAGAGTAGAGTGCCCCTGGCCAGTAGAGCTGCGCTAGAGCTCCACCACTCGTGCCTGGAGGCTATGTTGATATGTAGAGTAGACTCTGGTCACGCGTCGGCCTGTACACAGCAGTGTGTCCCCAGAGCTAGAACTCCAACACTCGTGCCCGCAGGCTATGTTGACATGTAGAGCAGGTCCTGGTCACGCCTCAGCCTGTACAGAGTAGTGTGCCCCTGGCCAGTAGAGCAGCGCTAGAGCTCCACCACTCGTGCCCGCAGGCTATGTTGATATGTAGACCAGACCCTGGTCACGCCTCGGCCTGTACAGAGAAGTGTGCCCCCAGAGCTAGAACTCCACCACTCGTGCCCGCAGGCTATGTTGACATGCAGAGCAGGTCCTGGTCACGCCTCAGCCTGTACAGAGTAGTGTGCCCCTGGCCAGTAGAGCAGCGCTAGAGCTGCACCACTCGTGCCCACAGGCTAAGTTGACATGTAGAGCAGGGCCTGGTCACGCCTCAGCCTGTACAGAGTAGTGTGCCCCTGGCCAGTAGAGAAGCGCTAGAGCTCCCCCACTCGTGCCCGCAGGCTATGTTGACATGTAGAGAAGGTCCTGGTCACGCCTCAGACTGTACAGAGTAGTGTGCCCCTAGCCATTAGAGCACAGCTAGAGCTCCACCACTGCTGCCCGCAGGGTATGTTGATATGTAGAGCAGACCCTGGTCATGCCTCGGCCTGTACACAGCAGTGTGCCCCCAGAGCTAGAACTCCACCACTCGTGAACGCAGGCTATGTTGACATGTAGAGCAGGTCCTGGTCACGCCTCAGCCTGTACAGAGTAGTGTGCCCCTGGCCAGTAGAGCAGCGCTAGAGCTCCACCACTCGTGCCTGCAGGCTATGTTGATATGTAGAGCAGACCCTGGTCACGCCTCGGCCTGTACACAGCAGTGTGCCCCCAGAGCTAGAACTCCACCACTCGTGCCCGCAGGCTATGTTGACATTCAGAGCAGGTCCTGGTCACGCCTCAGCATGTACAGAGTAGTGTGCCCCTGGCCAGTAGAGCAGTGCTAGAGCTCCACCACTCGTGCCCACAGACTATGTTGACATGTAGAGCAGGTCCTGGTCACGCCTCAGCCTGTACAGAGTAGTGTGCCCCAGGCCAGTAGAGCAGCGCTAGAGCTCCACCACTCGTGCCCACAGGCTATGTTGACATGTAGAGCAGGTCCTGGTCACGCCTCAGCCTTTACAGAGTAGTGTGCCCCTGGCCAGTAGAGCAGCGCTAGAGCTCCACCACTCGTGCCCGCAGGCTATGTTGACATGTAGAGCAGGTCCTATCATGCCACAGCCTGTACAGAGTAGTGTGCCCCTGGCCAGTAGAGCAGCGCTAGAGCTCCACCACTCGTGCCCGCAGGCTATGTTGACATGTAGAGCAGGTCCTGGTCACGGGTCAGCCTGTACAGAGTAGTGTGCCCCTGGCCATTAGAGCAGCGATAGAGCTCCACCACTCGAGCCTGGAGGCTATGTTGATATGTAGAGTAGACCCTGGTAACGCCTCAGCCTGTACACAGCAGTGTGCCCCCAGGGCTAGAACTCCACCACTCGTGCCCGCAGGTTATGTTGACATGTAGAGCAGGTCCTGGTCACGCCTCAGCCTGTACAGAGTAGTGTGCCCCTGGCCATTAGAGCAGTGCTAGAGCTCCACCACTCGTGCCCGCAGGCTATGTTGACATGTAGAGCAGGTCCTGGTCACGCCTCAGCCTGTACAGAGTAGAGTGCCCCTGGCCAGTAGAGCAGCGCTAGAGCTCCACCACTCGTGCCTGGAGGCTATGTTGATATGTAGAGTAGACTCTGGTCACGCGTCGGCCTGTACACAGCAGTGTGTCCCCAGAGCTAGAACTCCAACACTCGTGCCCGCAGGCTATGTTGACATGTAGAGCAGGTCCTGGTCACGCCTCAGCCTGTACAGAGTAGTGTGCCCCTGGCCAGTAGAGCAGCGCTAGAGCTCCACCACTCGTGCCCGCAGGCTATGTTGATATGTAGAGCAGACCCTGGTCACGCCTCGGCCTGTACAGAGAAGTGTGCCCCCAGAGCTAGAACTCCACCACTCGTGCCCGCAGGCTATGTTGACATGCAGAGCAGGTCCTGGTCACGCCTCAGCCTGTACAGAGTAGTGTGCCCCTGGCCAGTAGAGCAGCGCTAGAGCTGCACCACTCGTGCCCACAGGCTAAGTTGACATGTAGAGCAGGGCCTGGTCACGCCTCAGCCTGTACAGAGTAGTGTGCCCCTGGCCAGTAGAGAAGCGCTAGAGCTCCCCCACTCGTGCCCGCAGGCTATGTTGACATGTAGAGAAGGTCCTGGTCACGCCTCAGACTGTACAGAGTAGTGTGCCCCTAGCCATTAGAGCACAGCTAGAGCTCCACCACTGCTGCCCGCAGGGTATGTTGATATGTAGAGCAGACCCTGGTCATGCCTCGGCCTGTACACAGCAGTGTGCCCCCAGAGCTAGAACTCCACCACTCGTGAACGCAGGCTATGTTGACATGTAGAGCAGGTCCTGGTCACGCCTCAGCCTGTACAGAGTAGTGTGCCCCTGGCCAGTAGAGCAGCGCTAGAGCTCCACCACTCGTGCCTGCAGGCTATGTTGATATGTAGAGCAGACCCTGGTCACGCCTCGGCCTGTACACAGCAGTGTGCCCCCAGAGCTAGAACTCCACCACTCGTGCCCGCAGGCTATGTTGACATTCAGAGCAGGTCCTGGTCACGCCTCAGCATGTACAGAGTAGTGTGCCCCTGGCCAGTAGAGCAGTGCTAGAGCTCCACCACTCGTGCCCACAGACTATGTTGACATGTAGAGCAGGTCCTGGTCACGCCTCAGCCTGTACAGAGTAGTGTGCCCCAGGCCAGTAGAGCAGCGCTAGAGCTCCACCACTCGTGCCCACAGGCTATGTTGACATGTAGAGCAGGTCCTGGTCACGCCTCAGCCTTTACAGAGTAGTGTGCCCCTGGCCAGTAGAGCAGCGCTAGAGCTCCACCACTCGTGCCCGCAGGCTATGTTGACATGTAGAGCAGGTCCTATCATGCCACAGCCTGTACAGAGTAGTGTGCCCCTGGCCAGTAGAGCAGCGCTAGAGCTCCACCACTCGTGCCCGCAGGCTATGTTGACATGTAGAGCAGGTCCTGGTCACGGGTCAGCCTGTACAGAGTAGTGTGCCCCTGGCCATTAGAGCAGCGATAGAGCTCCACCACTCGAGCCTGGAGGCTATGTTGATATGTAGAGTAGACCCTGGTAACGCCTCAGCCTGTACACAGCAGTGTGCCCCCAGGGCTAGAACTCCACCACTCGTGCCCGCAGGTTATGTTGACATGTAGAGCAGGTCCTGGTCACGCCTCAGCCTGTACAGAGTAGTGTGCCCCTGGCCATTAGAGCAGTGCTAGAGCTCCACCACTCGTGCCCGCAGGCTATGTTGACATGTAGAGCAGGTCCTGGTCACGCCTCAGCCTGTACAGAGTAGAGTGCCCCTGGCCAGTAGAGCAGCGCTAGAGCTCCACCACTCGTGCCTGGAGGCTATGTTGATATGTAGAGTAGACTCTGGTCACGCGTCGGCCTGTACACAGCAGTGTGTCCCCAGAGCTAGAACTCCAACACTCGTGCCCGCAGGCTATGTTGACATGTAGAGCAGGTCCTGGTCACGCCTCAGCCTGTACAGAGTAGTGTGCCCCTGGCCAGTAGAGCAGCGCTAGAGCTCCACCACTCGTGCCCGCAGGCTATGTTGATATGTAGAGCAGACCCTGGTCACGCCTCGGCCTGTACAGAGAAGTGTGCCCCCAGAGCTAGAACTCCACCACTCGTGCCCGCAGGCTATGTTGACATGCAGAGCAGGTCCTGGTCACGCCTCAGCCTGTACAGAGTAGTGTGCCCCTGGCCAGTAGAGCAGCGCTAGAGCTGCACCACTCGTGCCCACAGGCTAAGTTGACATGTAGAGCAGGGCCTGGTCACGCCTCAGCCTGTACAGAGTAGTGTGCCCCTGGCCAGTAGAGAAGCGCTAGAGCTCCCCCACTCGTGCCCGCAGGCTATGTTGACATGTAGAGAAGGTCCTGGTCACGCCTCAGACTGTACAGAGTAGTGTGCCCCTAGCCATTAGAGCACAGCTAGAGCTCCACCACTGCTGCCCGCAGGGTATGTTGATATGTAGAGCAGACCCTGGTCATGCCTCGGCCTGTACACAGCAGTGTGCCCCCAGAGCTAGAACTCCACCACTCGTGAACGCAGGCTATGTTGACATGTAGAGCAGGTCCTGGTCACGCCTCAGCCTGTACAGAGTAGTGTGCCCCTGGCCAGTAGAGCAGCGCTAGAGCTCCACCACTCGTGCCTGCAGGCTATGTTGATATGTAGAGCAGACCCTGGTCACGCCTCGGCCTGTACACAGCAGTGTGCCCCCAGAGCTAGAACTCCACCACTCGTGCCCGCAGGCTATGTTGACATTCAGAACAGGTCCTGGTCACGCCTCAGCATGTACAGAGTAGTGTGCCCCTGGCCAGTAGAGCAGTGCTAGAGCTCCACCACTCGTGCCCACAGACTATGTTGACATGTAGAGCAGGTCCTGGTCACGCCTCAGCCTGTACAGAGTAGTGTGCCCCAGGCCAGTAGAGCAGCGCTAGAGCTCCACCACTCGTGCCCACAGGCTATGTTGACATGTAGAGCAGGTCCTGGTCACGCCTCAGCCTTTACAGAGTAGTGTGCCCCTGGCCAGTAGAGCAGCGCTAGAGCTCCACCACTCGTGCCCGCAGGCTATGTTGACATGTAGAGCAGGTCCTATCATGCCACAGCCTGTACAGAGTAGTGTGCCCCTGGCCAGTAGAGCAGCGCTAGAGCTCCACCACTCGTGCCCGCAGGCTATGTTGACATGTAGAGCAGGTCCTGGTCACGCCTCAGCCTGTACAGAGTAGTGTGCCCCTGGCCAGTATAGCAGCGCTAGAGCTCCACCACTCGTGCCCGCAGGCTATGTTGACATGTAGAGCAGGTCCTGGTCACGCCTCAGCCTGTACAGAGTAGTGTGCCTCTGGCCAGTAGAGCAGCGCTGGAGCTCCACCACTCGTGCCCGCAGGCTATGTTGACATGTAGAACAGGTCCTGGTCACGCCTCAGCCTTTACAGTGTAGTGGGCCCCTGGCCAGTAGAGCAGCGCTAGAGCTCCACCACTCGTGCCCGCAGGCTATGTTGACAAGTAGAGCAGGTCCTGGTCACGCCTCAGCCTGTACAGAGCAGTGTGCCCCTGGCCAGTAGAGCAGCGCTAGAGCTCCACCACTCCTGCCCGCAGGCTATGTTGACATGTAGAGAAGGTCCTGGTCACGCCTCAGACTGTACAGAGTAGTGTGCCCCTAGCCATTAGAGCACAGCTAGAGCTCCACCACTGCTGCCCGCAGGCTATGTTGATATGTAGAGCAGACCCTGGTCATACCTCGGCCTGTACACAGCAGTGTGCCCCCAGAGCTAGAACTCCACCACTCGTGAACGCAGGCTATGTTGAAATGTAGAGCAGGTCCTGGTCACGACTCAGCCTGTACAGAGTAGTGTGCCCCTGGCCAGTAGAGCAGGGCTAGAGCTCCACCACTCGTGCCTGCAGGCTATGTTGATATGTAGAGCAGACCCTGGTCACGCCTCGGCCTGTACACAGCAGTGTGCCCCTAGAGCTAGAACTCCACCACTCGTGCCCGCAGGCTATGTTGACATTCAGAGCAGGTCCTGGTCACGCCTCAGCCTGTACAGAGTAGTGTGCCCCTGGCCAGTAGAGCAGTGCTAGAGCTCCACCACTCGTGCCCACAGACTATGTTGACATGTAGAGCAGGTCCTGGTCACGCCTCAGCCTGTACAGAGTAGTGTGCCCCAGGCCAGTAGAGCAGCGCTAGAGCTCCACCACTCGTGCCCACAGGCTATGTTGACATGTAGAGCAGGTCCTGGTCACGCCTCAGCCTTTACAGAGTAGTGTGCCTCTGGCCAGTAGAGCAGCGCTTTAGCTCCACCACTCGTGCCCGCAGGCTATGTTGACATGTAGAACAGGTCCTGGTCACGCCTCAGCCTTTACAGTGTAGTGTGCCCCTGGCCAGTAGAGCAGCGCTAGAGCTCCACCACTCGTGCCCGCAGGCTATGTTGACAAGTAGAGCAGGTCCTGGTCACGCCTCAGCCTGTACAGAGCAGTGTGCCCCTGGCCAGTAGAGCAGCACTAGAGCTCCACCACTCCTGCCCGCAGGCTATGTTGACATGTAGAGCAGGTCCTGGTCACGCCTCAGCCTGTACAGTGTAGTGTGCCCCTGGCCAGTAGAGCAGCGCTAGAGCTTCAACACGCGTGCCTGCAGGCTATGTTGACATGTAGAGCAGGTCCTGGTCACGCCTCAGCCTGTACAGAGTAGTGTGCCCCTGGCCAGTATAGCAGCGCTAGAGCTCCACCACTCGTGCCCGCAGGCTATGTTGACATGTAGAGCAGGTCCTGGTCACGCCTCAGCCTGTACACAGCAGTGTGCCCCTGGCCAGTAGAGCAGCGCAAGAGCTCCACCACTCCTGCCCGCAGGCTATGTTGACATGTAGAGCAGGTCCTGGTCACGCTTCAGCCTGCACAGAGTAGTGTGCCCCTGGCCAGTAGAGCAGCGCTAGAGCTTCAACACTCGTGCCCGCTGACTATGTTGACATGTAGAGCAGGTCCTAGTCACTCATCAGACTGTACAGAGTAGTGTGCCCCTGGCCAGTAGAGAAGCGCTAGAGCTCCACCACTCGTGCCCGCAGGCTATGTTGACATGTAGAGAAGGTCCTGGTCACGCCTCAGACTGTACAGAGTAGTGTGCCCCTAGCCATTAGAGCACAGCTAGAGCTCCACCACTGCTGCCCGCAGGCTATGTTGATATGTAGAGCAGACCCTGGTCATGCCTCGGCCTGTACAGAGTAGTGTGCCCCTGGCCAGTAGAGCAGCGCTAGAGCTCCACCACTCGTGCCTGCAGGCTATGTTGATATGTAGAGCAGACCCTGGTCACGCTTCGGCCTGTACACAGCAGTGTGCCCCCAGAGCTAGAACTCCACCACTCGTGCCCGCAGGCTATGTTGACATGTAGAGCAGGTCCTGGTCACGCCTCAGCCTGTACAGAGTAGTGTGCCCCTGGCCAGTAGAGCAGTGCTAGAGCTCCACCACTCGTGCCCACAGGCTATGTTGACATGTAGAGCAGGTCCTGGTCACGCCTCAGCCTGTACAGAGTAGTGTGCCCCAGGCCAGTAGAGCAGCGCTAAAGCTCCACCACTGTTGCCCACAGGCTATGTTGACATGTAGAGCAGGTCCTATCATTCCACAGCCTGTACAGAGTAGTGTGCCCCTGGCCAGTAGAGCAGCGCTAGAGCTCCACCACTCGTGCCCGCAGGCTATGTTGACATGTAGAGCAGGTCCTGGTCACGCCTCAGCATGTACAGAGTAGTGTGCCCCTGGCCAGTAGAGCAGCGCTAGAGCTTCAACACTCGTGCCTGCAGGCTATGTTGACATGTTGAGCAGGTCCTGGTCACGCCTCAGCCTGTACAGAGTAGTGTGCCCCTGGCCAGTATAGCAGCGCTAGAGCTCCACCACTCGTGCCCGCAGGCTATGTTGACATGTAGAGCAGGTCCTGGTCACGCCTCAGCCTGTACACAGCAGTGTGCCCCTGGCCAGTAGAGCAGCGCAAGAGCTCCACCACTCCTGCCCGCAGGCTATGTTGACATGTAGAGCAGGTCCTGGTCACGCTTCAGCCTGTACAGAGTAGTGTGCCCCTGGCCAGTAGAGCAGCGCTAGAGCTTCAACACTCGTGCCCGCAGACTATGTTGACATGTAGAGCAGGTCCTAGTCACTCATCAGACTGTACAGAGTAGTGTGCGCCTGGCCATTAGAGCAGCGCTAGAGCTCCACAACTCGTGCCTGCAGGCTATGTTGATATGTAGAATAGACCCTGGTCACGTCTCGGCCTGTACAAAGCAGTGTGCCCCCAGAGCTAGAACTCCACCACTCGTTCCCGCAGGCTATGTTGACATGTAGAGCAGGTCCTGGTCACGCCTCAGCCTGTACAGAGTAGTGTGCCCCTGGCCATTAGAGCAGCGCTTGAGCACCACCACTCGTGCCTGCAGGCTATGTTCATATGTAGAGTAGACCCTGGTCACGCCTCGGCCTGTACAAAGCAGTGTGCCCCCAGAGCTAGAACTCCACCACACGTGCCCGCAGGCTATGTTGACATGTAGAGCAGGTCCTGGTCATGCCTCAGCCTGTACAGAGTAGTGTGCCCCTGGCCAGTAGAGCAGTGCTAGAGCTCCACCACTCGTGCCTGCAGGCTATGTTGACATTCAGAACAGGTCCTGGTCACGCCTCAGCATGTACAGAGTAGTGTGCCCCTGGCCAGTAGAGCAGTGCTAGAGCTCCACCACTCGTGCCCACAGACTATGTTGACATGTAGAGCAGGTCCTGGTCACGCCTCAGCCTGTACAGAGTAGTGTGCCCCAGGCCAGTAGAGCAGCGCTAGAGCTCCACCACTCGTGCCCACAGGCTATGTTGACATGTAGAGCAGGTCCTGGTCACGCCTCAGCCTTTACAGAGTAGTGTGCCCCTGGCCAGTAGAGCAGCGCTAGAGCTCCACCACTCGTGCCCGCAGGCTATGTTGACATGTAGAGCAGGTCCTATCATGCCACAGCCTGTACAGAGTAGTGTGCCCCTGGCCAGTAGAGCAGCGCTAGAGCTCCACCACTCGTGCCCGCAGGCTATGTTGACATGTAGAGCAGGTCCTGGTCACGCCTCAGCCTGTACAGAGTAGTGTGCCCCTGGCCAGTATAGCAGCGCTAGAGCTCCACCACTCGTGCCCGCAGGCTATGTTGACATGTAGAGCAGGTCCTGGTCACGCCTCAGCCTGTACAGAGTAGTGTGCCTCTGGCCAGTAGAGCAGCGCTGGAGCTCCACCACTCGTGCCCGCAGGCTATGTTGACATGTAGAACAGGTCCTGGTCACGCCTCAGCCTTTACAGTGTAGTGGGCCCCTGGCCAGTAGAGCAGCGCTAGAGCTCCACCACTCGTGCCCGCAGGCTATGTTGACAAGTAGAGCAGGTCCTGGTCACGCCTCAGCCTGTACAGAGCAGTGTGCCCCTGGCCAGTAGAGCAGCGCTAGAGCTCCACCACTCCTGCCCGCAGGCTATGTTGACATGTAGAGAAGGTCCTGGTCACGCCTCAGACTGTACAGAGTAGTGTGCCCCTAGCCATTAGAGCACAGCTAGAGCTCCACCACTGCTGCCCGCAGGCTATGTTGATATGTAGAGCAGACCCTGGTCATACCTCGGCCTGTACACAGCAGTGTGCCCCCAGAGCTAGAACTCCACCACTCGTGAACGCAGGCTATGTTGAAATGTAGAGCAGGTCCTGGTCACGACTCAGCCTGTACAGAGTAGTGTGCCCCTGGCCAGTAGAGCAGGGCTAGAGCTCCACCACTCGTGCCTGCAGGCTATGTTGATATGTAGAGCAGACCCTGGTCACGCCTCGGCCTGTACACAGCAGTGTGCCCCTAGAGCTAGAACTCCACCACTCGTGCCCGCAGGCTATGTTGACATTCAGAGCAGGTCCTGGTCACGCCTCAGCCTGTACAGAGTAGTGTGCCCCTGGCCAGTAGAGCAGTGCTAGAGCTCCACCACTCGTGCCCACAGACTATGTTGACATGTAGAGCAGGTCCTGGTCACGCCTCAGCCTGTACAGAGTAGTGTGCCCCAGGCCAGTAGAGCAGCGCTAGAGCTCCACCACTCGTGCCCACAGGCTATGTTGACATGTAGAGCAGGTCCTGGTCACGCCTCAGCCTTTACAGAGTAGTGTGCCTCTGGCCAGTAGAGCAGCGCTTTAGCTCCACCACTCGTGCCCGCAGGCTATGTTGACATGTAGAACAGGTCCTGGTCACGCCTCAGCCTTTACAGTGTAGTGTGCCCCTGGCCAGTAGAGCAGCGCTAGAGCTCCACCACTCGTGCCCGCAGGCTATGTTGACAAGTAGAGCAGGTCCTGGTCACGCCTCAGCCTGTACAGAGCAGTGTGCCCCTGGCCAGTAGAGCAGCACTAGAGCTCCACCACTCCTGCCCGCAGGCTATGTTGACATGTAGAGCAGGTCCTGGTCACGCCTCAGCCTGTACAGTGTAGTGTGCCCCTGGCCAGTAGAGCAGCGCTAGAGCTTCAACACGCGTGCCTGCAGGCTATGTTGACATGTAGAGCAGGTCCTGGTCACGCCTCAGCCTGTACAGAGTAGTGTGCCCCTGGCCAGTATAGCAGCGCTAGAGCTCCACCACTCGTGCCCGCAGGCTATGTTGACATGTAGAGCAGGTCCTGGTCACGCCTCAGCCTGTACACAGCAGTGTGCCCCTGGCCAGTAGAGCAGCGCAAGAGCTCCACCACTCCTGCCCGCAGGCTATGTTGACATGTAGAGCAGGTCCTGGTCACGCTTCAGCCTGCACAGAGTAGTGTGCCCCTGGCCAGTAGAGCAGCGCTAGAGCTTCAACACTCGTGCCCGCTGACTATGTTGACATGTAGAGCAGGTCCTAGTCACTCATCAGACTGTACAGAGTAGTGTGCCCCTGGCCAGTAGAGAAGCGCTAGAGCTCCACCACTCGTGCCCGCAGGCTATGTTGACATGTAGAGAAGGTCCTGGTCACGCCTCAGACTGTACAGAGTAGTGTGCCCCTAGCCATTAGAGCACAGCTAGAGCTCCACCACTGCTGCCCGCAGGCTATGTTGATATGTAGAGCAGACCCTGGTCATGCCTCGGCCTGTACAGAGTAGTGTGCCCCTGGCCAGTAGAGCAGCGCTAGAGCTCCACCACTCGTGCCTGCAGGCTATGTTGATATGTAGAGCAGACCCTGGTCACGCTTCGGCCTGTACACAGCAGTGTGCCCCCAGAGCTAGAACTCCACCACTCGTGCCCGCAGGCTATGTTGACATGTAGAGCAGGTCCTGGTCACGCCTCAGCCTGTACAGAGTAGTGTGCCCCTGGCCAGTAGAGCAGTGCTAGAGCTCCACCACTCGTGCCCACAGGCTATGTTGACATGTAGAGCAGGTCCTGGTCACGCCTCAGCCTGTACAGAGTAGTGTGCCCCAGGCCAGTAGAGCAGCGCTAAAGCTCCACCACTGTTGCCCACAGGCTATGTTGACATGTAGAGCAGGTCCTATCATTCCACAGCCTGTACAGAGTAGTGTGCCCCTGGCCAGTAGAGCAGCGCTAGAGCTCCACCACTCGTGCCCGCAGGCTATGTTGACATGTAGAGCAGGTCCTGGTCACGCCTCAGCATGTACAGAGTAGTGTGCCCCTGGCCAGTAGAGCAGCGCTAGAGCTTCAACACTCGTGCCTGCAGGCTATGTTGACATGTTGAGCAGGTCCTGGTCACGCCTCAGCCTGTACAGAGTAGTGTGCCCCTGGCCAGTATAGCAGCGCTAGAGCTCCACCACTCGTGCCCGCAGGCTATGTTGACATGTAGAGCAGGTCCTGGTCACGCCTCAGCCTGTACACAGCAGTGTGCCCCTGGCCAGTAGAGCAGCGCAAGAGCTCCACCACTCCTGCCCGCAGGCTATGTTGACATGTAGAGCAGGTCCTGGTCACGCTTCAGCCTGTACAGAGTAGTGTGCCCCTGGCCAGTAGAGCAGCGCTAGAGCTTCAACACTCGTGCCCGCAGACTATGTTGACATGTAGAGCAGGTCCTAGTCACTCATCAGACTGTACAGAGTAGTGTGCGCCTGGCCATTAGAGCAGCGCTAGAGCTCCACAACTCGTGCCTGCAGGCTATGTTGATATGTAGAATAGACCCTGGTCACGTCTCGGCCTGTACAAAGCAGTGTGCCCCCAGAGCTAGAACTCCACCACTCGTTCCCGCAGGCTATGTTGACATGTAGAGCAGGTCCTGGTCACGCCTCAGCCTGTACAGAGTAGTGTGCCCCTGGCCATTAGAGCAGCGCTTGAGCACCACCACTCGTGCCTGCAGGCTATGTTCATATGTAGAGTAGACCCTGGTCACGCCTCGGCCTGTACAAAGCAGTGTGCCCCCAGAGCTAGAACTCCACCACACGTGCCCGCAGGCTATGTTGACATGTAGAGCAGGTCCTGGTCATGCCTCAGCCTGTACAGAGTAGTGTGCCCCTGGCCAGTAGAGCAGTGCTAGAGCTCCACCACTCGTGCCTGCAGGCTATGTTGACATGTAGAGCAGGTCCTGGTCGCGCCTCAGCCTGTACAGAGTAGTGTGCCCCTGGCTAGTAGAGCAGCGCTAGAGCTCCACCACTCGTGCCTGCAGGCTATGTTGACATGTAGAGCAGGTCCTGGTCACGCCTCAGCCTGTACAGAGTAGTGTGCCCCTGGCCAGTAGAGCAGCGCTAGAGCTCCACCACTCGTGCCCGCAGGCTATGTTGACAAGTAGAGCAGGTCCTGGTCACGCCTCAGCCTGTACAGAGTAGTGTGCCCCTGGCCAGTAGAGCAGCGCTAGAGCTCCACCACTCGTGCCCGCAGGCTATGTTGACATGTAGAGCAGGTCCTGGGCACGCCTCAGCCTGTACAGGGTAGTGTGCCCTTGTCTAGTAGAGCAGCGCTAGAGCTCCACCACTCGTGCCCGCAGGCTATGTTGACATGTAGAGCAGGTCCTGGTCACGCCTCAGCCTGTACAGAGTAGTGTGCCCCTGGCCAGTAGAGCAGCGCTAGAGCTATACCACTCATGCCTACAGGCTATGTTGACATGTAGAGCAGGTCCTGGTCATGCCTCAGCCTGTACAAAGTACTGTGCCCCTGGCTAGTAGAGCAGCGCTAGAGCTCCACCACTCGTGCCCGCAGGCTATGTTGACATGTAGAGCAGGTCCTGGTCACGCCTCGGCCTGTACAGAGTAGTGTGCCCCTGGCCAGTAGAGTAGCGCAAGAGCTCCACCACTCGTGCCCGCAGGCTATGTTGACATGTGGAGCAGGTCCTGGTCACGCCTCAGCCTGTACAGAGTAGTGTGCCCCTGGCCAGTAGAGCAGCGCTAGAGCTCCACCACTCGTGCCCGCAGGCTATGTTGACATGTAGAGCAGGTCCTGGTCACGCCTCAGCCTGTACAGATTAGTGTGCCCCTGGCCAGTAGAGCAGCGCTAGAGCTCCACCAATCGTGCCCGCAGGCTATGTTAACATGTAGAGCAGGTCCTGGTCACGCCTCAGCCTGTACAGAGTAGTGTGCCCCTGGCCAGTAGAGCAGCGCTAGAGCTCCACCACTCGTGCCCGCAGGCTATGTTGACATGTAGAGCAGGTCCTGGTCACGCCTCAGCCTGTACAGAGTAGTGTGCCCCTGGCCAGTAGAGCAGCGCTAGAGCTCCACCACTCGTGCCCGCAGGCTATGTTGACATGTAGAGCAGGTCCTGGTCACGCCTCAGCCTGTACAGAGCAGTGTGCCCCTGGCCAGTACAGCAGCGCTAGAGCTCCACCACTCGTGCCCGCAGGCTATGTTGACATGTAGAGCAGGTCCTGGTCACGCCTCAGCCTGTACAGAGTAGTGTGCCCCTGGCCAGTAGAGCAGCGCTAGAGCTCCACCACTCGTGCCCGCAGGCTATGTTGACATGTAGAGCAGGTCCTGGTCACGCCTCAGCCTGTACAGTGCAGTGTGCCCCTGGCCAGTAGAGCAGCGCTAGAGCTCCACCACTCGTGCCCGCAGGCTATGTTGACATGTAGAGCAGGTCCTGGTCACGCCTCAGCCTGTACAGAGTAGTGTGCCCCTGGCTAGTAGAGCAGCGCTAGAGCTCCACCACTCGTGCCCCCAGGCTATGTTGACATGTAGAGCAGGTCCTGGTCACGCCTCAGCCTGTACAGAGTAGTGTGCCCCTGGCCAGTAGAGCAGCGCTAGAGCTCCACCAATCGTGCCCGCAGGCTATGTTAACATGTAGAGCAGGTCCTGGTCACGCCTCAGCCTGTACAGAGTAGTGTGCCCCTGGCCAGTAGAGCAGCGCTAGAGCTCCAACACTCGTGCCGCAGGCTATGTTGACATGTAGAGCAGGTCCTGGTCACGCCTCAGCCTGTACAGAGTAGTGTGCCCCTGGCCAGTAGAGCAGCGCTAGAGCTCCACCACTCGTGCCCGCAGGCTATGTTGACATGTAGACCAGGTCCTGGTCACGCCTCAGCCTGTACAGAGTAGTGTGCCCCTGGCCAGTAGAGCAGCGCTAGAGCTCCACCACTCGTGCCCGCAGACTATGTTGACATGTAGAGCAGGTCCTGGTCACGCCTCAGCCTGTACAGAGTAGTGTGCCCCTGGCCATTAGAGCAGCGCTAGAGCTCCACCACTCGTGCCTGCAGGCTATGTTAACATGTAGAGCAGGTCCTGGTCACGCCTCAGCCTGTACAGAGTAGTGTCCCCTGGCCAGTAGAGCAGCGCTAGAGCTCCACCACTCGTGCCCGCAGACTATGTTAACATGTAGAGCAGGTCCTGGTCACGCCTCAGCCTGTACAGAGTAGTGTGCCCCTGGCCAGTAGAGCAGCGCTAGAGCTCCACCACTCGTGCCCGCAGGCTATGTTGACATGTAGACCAGGTCCTGGTCACGCCTCAGCCTGTACAGAGTAGTGTGCCCCTGGCCAGTAGAGCAGCGCTAGAGCTCCACCACTCGTGCCCGCAGGCTATGTTGACATGTAGAGCAGGTCCTGGTCACGCCTCAGCCTGTACAGAGCAGTGTGCCCCTGGCCAGTACAGCAGCGCTAGAGCTCCACCACTCGTGCCCGCAGGCTATGTTGACATGTAGAGCAGGTCCTGGTCACGCCTCAGCCTGTACAGAGTAGTGTGCCCCTGGCCAGTAGAGCAGCGCTAGAGCTCCACCACTCGTGCCCGCAGGCTATGTTGACATGTAGAGCAGGTCCTGGTCACGCCTCAGCCTGTACAGAGCAGTGTGCCCCTGGCCAGTAGAGCAGCGCTAGAGCTCCACCACTCGTGCCCGCAGGCTATGTTGACATGTAGAGCAGGTCCTGGTCACGCCTCAGCCTGTACAGAGTAGTGTGCCCCTGGCTAGTAGAGCAGCGCTAGAGCTCCACCACTCGTGCCCCCAGGCTATGTTGACATGTAGAGCAGGTCCTGGTCACGCCTCAGCCTGTACAGAGTAGTGTGCCCCTGGCCAGTAGAGCAGCGCTAGAGCTCCACCAATCGTGCCCGCAGGCTATGTTAACATGTAGAGCAGGTCCTGGTCACGCCTCTGCCTGTACAGAGTAGTGTGCCCCTGGCCAGTAGAGCAGCGCTAGAGCTCCACCACTCGTGCCCGCAGGCTATGTTGACATGTAGAGCAGGTCCTGGTCACGCCTCAGCCTTTACAGAGTAGTGGGCCCCTGGCCAGTAGAGCAGCGCTAGAGCTCCACCACTCGTGCCCGCAGGCTATGTTGACATGTAGACCAGGTCCTGGTCACGCCTCAGCCTGTACAGAGTAGTGTGCCCCTGGCCAGTAGAGCAGCGCTAGAGCTCCACCACTCGTGCCCGCAGACTATGTTGACATGTAGAGCAGGTCCTGGTCACGCCTCAGCCTGTACAGAGTAGTGTGCCCCTGGCCAGTAGAGCAGCGCTAGAGCTCCACCACTCGTGCCCGCAGGTTATGTTGACATGTAGACCAGGTCCTGGTCACGCCTCAGCCTGTACAGAGTAGTGTGCCCCTGGCCAGTAGAGCAGCGCTAGAGCTCCACCACTCGTGCCCGCAGACTATGTTGACATGTAGAGCAGGTCCTGGTCACGCCTCAGCCTGTACAGAGTAGTGTGCCCCTGGCCAGTAGAGCAGCGCTAGAGCTCCACCACTCGTGCCCGCAGGCTATGTTGACATGTAGAGCAGGTCCTGGTCACGCCTCAGCCTGTACAGAGCAGTGTGCCCCTGGCCAGTACAGCAGCGCTAGAGCTCCACCACTCGTGCCCGCAGGCTATGTTGACATGTAGAGCAGGTCCTGGTCACGCCTCAGCCTGTACAGAGTAGTGTGCCCCTGGCCAGTAGAGCAGCGCTAGAGCTCCACCACTCGTGCCCGCAGGCTACGTTGACATGTAGAGCAGGTCCTGGTCACGCCTCAGCCTGTACAGAGCAGTGTGCCCCTGGCCAGTAGAGCAGCGCTAGAGCTCCACCACTCGTGCCCGCAGGCTATGTTGACATGTAGAGCAGGTCCTGGTCACGCCTCAGCCTGTACAGAGTAGTGTGCCCCTGGCTAGTAGAGCAGCGCTAGAGCTCCACCACTCGTGCCCCCAGGCTATGTTGACATGTAGAGCAGGTCCTGGTCACGCCTCAGCCTGTACAGAGTAGTGTGCCCCTGGCCAGTAGAGCAGCGCTAGAGCTCCACCAATCGTGCCCGCAGGCTATGTTAACATGTAGAGCAGGTCCTGGTCACGCCTCAGCCTGTACAGAGTAGTGTGCCCCTGGCCAGTAGAGCAGCGCTAGAGCTCCACCACTCGTGCCCGCAGGCTATGTTGACATGTAGAGCAGGTCCTGGTCACGCCCCAGCCTGTACAGAGTAGTGTGCCCCTGGCCAGTAGAGCAGCGCTAGAGCTCCACCACTCGTGCCCGCAGGCTATGTCGACATGTAGAGCAGGTCCTGGTGACGCCTCAGCCTGTACAGAGTAGTGTGCCCCTGGCCAGTAGAGCAGCGCTAGAGCTCCACCACTCGTGCCCGCAGACTATGTTGACATGTAGAGCAGGTCCTGGTCACGCCTCAGCCTGTACAGAGTAGTGTGCCCCTGGCCATTAGAGCAGCGCTAGAGCTCCACCACTCGTGCCTGCAGGCTATGTTCATATGTAGAGTAGACCCTGGTCACGCCTCAGCCTGTACACAGCAGTGTGCCCCCAGAGCTAGAACTCCACCACACGTGCCCGCAGGCTATGTTGACATGTAGAGCAGGTCCTGGTCACGCCTCAGCCTGTACAGAGTAATGTGCCCCTGGCCATTAGAGCAGCGCTAGAGCTCCACCACTCGTGCCTGCAGGCTATGTTCATATGTAGAGTAGACCCTGGTCACGCCTCGGCTTGTACACAGCAGTGTGCCCCCAGAGCTAGAACTCCACCACACATGCCCGCAGGCTATGTTGACATGTAGAGCAGCTCCTGGTCACGCCTCAGCCTCTAAAGAGTAGTGTGGCCCTGGCCAGTAGAGCAGCGCTAGAGCTCCACCACTCGTGCCTGCAGGCTATGTTGACATGTAGAGTAGGTCCTGGTCATGCCTCAGCCTGTACAGAGTAGTGTGCCCCTGGCCAGTAGAGCAGTGCTAGAGCTCCACCACTCGTGCCCACAGGCTATGTTGACATGTAGAGAAGGTCCTGGTCACGCCTCAGACTTTACAGAGTAGTGTGCCCCTAGCCATTAGAGCACAGCTAGAGCTCCACCACTGCTGCCCGCAGGCTATGTTGATATGTAGAGCAGACCCTGGTCATGCCTCGGCCTGTACACAGCAGTGTGCCCCCAGAGCTAGAACTCCACCACACGTGCCCGCAGGCTATGTTGACATGTAGAGCAGGTCCTGGTCACGCCTCAGCCTGTACAGAGTAATGTGCCCCTGGCCATTAGAGCAGCGCTAGAGCTCCACCACTCGTGCCTGCAGGCTATGTTCATATGTAGAGTAGACCCTGGTCACGCCTCGGCTTGTACACAGCAGTGTGCCCCCAGAGCTAGAACTCCACCACACATGCCCGCAGGCTATGTTGACATGTAGAGCAGCTCCTGGTCACGCCTCAGCCTGTAAAGAGTAGTGTGGCCCTGGCCAGTAGAGCAGCGCTAGAGCTCCACCACTCGTGCCTGCAGGCTATGTTGACATGTAGAGTAGGTCCTGGTCATGCCTCAGCCTGTACAGAGTAGTGTGCCCCTGGCCAGTAGAGCAGTGCTAGAGCTCCACCACTCGTGCCCACAGGCTATGTTGACATGTAGAGAAGGTCCTGGTCACGCCTCAGACTTTACAGAGTAGTGTGCCCCTAGCCATTAGAGCACAGCTAGAGCTCCACCACTGCTGCCCGCAGGCTATGTTGATATGTAGAGCAGACCCTGGTCATGCCTCGGCCTGTACACAGCAGTGTGCCCCCAGAGCTAGAACTCCACCACTCGTGAACGCAGGCTATGTTGACATGTAGAGCAGGTCCTGGTCACGCCTCAGCCTGTACAGAGTAGTGTGCCCCTGGCCAGTAGAGCAGCGCTTGAGCTCCACCACTCGTGCCTGCAGGCTATGTTGATATGTAGAGCAGACCCTGGTCACGCCTCGGCCTGTACACAGCTGTGTGCCCCCAGAGCTAGAACTCCACCACTCGTGCCCGCAGGCTATGTTGACATGTGGAGCAGGTCCTGGTCACGCCACAGCCTGTACAGAGTAGTGTGCCCCAGGCCAGTAGAGCAGCGCTAGAGCTCCACCACTCGTGCCCACAGGCTATGTTGACATGTAGAGCAGGTCCTGGTCACGCCTCAGCCTTTACAGAGTAGTGTGCCCCTGGCCAGTAGAGCAGCGCTAGAGCTCCACCACTCGTGCCCGCATGCTATGTTGACATGTAGAGCAGGTCCTATCATGCCACAGCCTGTACAGAGTAGTGTGCCCCTGGCCAGTAGAGCAGCACTAGAGCTCCACCACTCGTGCCCGCAGGCTATGTTGACATGTAGAGCAGATCCTGGTCACGCCTCAGCCTGTACATATTAGTGTGCCCCTGGCCAGTATAGCAGCGCTAGAGCTCCACCACTCGTGCCCGCAAGCTATGTTGACATGTAGAGCAGGTCCTGGTCACGCCTCAGCCTGTACAGAGTAGTGTGCCTCTGGCCAGTAGAGCAGCGTTGGAGCTCCACCACTCGTGCCCGCAGGCTATGTTGACATGTAGAACAGGTCCTGGTCACGCATCAGCCTTTACAGTGTAGTGTGCCCCTGGCCAGTAGAGCAGCGCTAGAGCTCCACCACTCGTGCCCGCAGGCTATGTTGTCAAGTAGAGCAGGTCTTGGTCACGCCTCAGCCTGTACAGAGCAGTGTGCCCCTGGCCAGTAGAGCAGCGCTAGAGCTCCACCACTCCTGCCCGCAGGCTATGTTGACATGTAGAGCAGGTCCTGGTCACGCCTCAGACTGTACAGAGTAGTGTGCCCCTGGCCAGTAGAGCAGCGCTAGAGCTTCAACACTCGTGCCCGCAGACTATGTTGACATGTAGAGCAGGTCCTAGTCACCCCTCAGCCTGTACAGAGTAGTGTGCCCCTGGCCATTAGAGCAGCGCTAGAGCTCCACCACTCGTGCCTGCAGGCTATGTTGATATGTAGACTAGACCCTGGTCACGTCTCGGCCTGTACAAAGCAGTGTGCCCCCAGAGCTAGAACTCCACCACTCGTTCCCGCAGGCTATGTTGGCATGTAGAGCAGGTCCTGGTCACGCCTCAGCCTGTACAGAGTAGTGTGCCCCTGGCCATTAGAGCAGCGCTAGAGCTCCACCACTCGTGCCTGCAGGCTATGTTCATATGTAGAGTAGACCCTGGTCACGCCTCGGCCTGTACAAAGCAGTGTGCCCCCAGAGCTAGAACTCCACCACACGTGCCCGCAGGCTATGTTGACATGTAGAGCAGGCCCTGGTCATGCCTCAGCCTGTACAGAGTAGTGTGCCCCTGGCCAGTAGAGCAGTGCTAGAGCTCCACCACTCGTGCCTGCAGGCTATGTTGACATGTAGAGCAGGTCCTGGTCACGCCTCAGCCTGTACAGGGTAGTGTGCCCCTGGCTAGTAGAGCAGCGCTAGAGCTCCAACACTCGTGCCTGCAGGCTATGTTGACATGTAGAGCACGTCTTGGTCACGCCTCAGCCTGTACAGAGTAGTGTGCCCCTGGCCAGTAGAGCAGCGCTAGAGCTCCACCACTCGTGCCCGCAGGCTATGTTGACAAGTAGAGCAGGTCCTGGTCACGCCTCAGCCAGTACAGAGCAGTGTGCCCCTGGCCAGTAGAGCAGCGCTAGAGCTCCACCACTCCTGCCCACAGGCTATGTTGACATGTAGAGCAGGTCCTGGTCACGCCTCAGCCTGTACAAAGTAGTGTGCTCCTGGCCAGTAGAGCAGCGCTAGAGCTTCAACACTCGTGCCCGCAGACTATGTTGACATGTAGAGCAGGTCATAGTCACGCCTCAGCCTGTACAGAGTAGTGTGCCCCTGGCCATTAGAGCAGCGCTAGAGCTCCACCACTCGTGCCTACAGGCTATGTTGATATGTAGAGTAGACCCTGGTCACGCCTCGGCCTGTACAGAGCAGTGTGCCCCCAGAGCTAGAACTCCACCACTCGTGCCCGCAGGCTATGTTGACATGTAGAGCAGGTCCTGGTCACGCCTCAGCCTGTACAGAGTAGTGTGCCCCTGGCCATTAGAGCAGCGCTAGAGCTCCACCACTCGTGCCTGCAGGCTATGTTCATATGTAGAGTAGACCCTAGTCACGCCTCGGCCTGTACACAGCAGTGTGCCCCCAGAGCTAGAACTCCACCACACGTGCCCGCAGGCTATGTTGACATGTAGAGCAGGTCCTGGTCACGCCTCAGCCTGTACAGAGTAGTGTGCCCCTGGCTAGTAGAGCAGCGCTAGAGCTCCACCACTCGTGTCTGCAGTTTATGTTGACATGTAGAGCAGGTCCTGGCCACGCCTCAGCCTGTACAGAGTAGTGTGCCCCTGGCCAGTAGAGCAGCGCTAGAGCTCCACCACTCGTGCCTGCAGGCTATGTTGACATGTAGAGCAGGTCCTGGTCACGCCTCAGCCTGTACAGAGTAGTGTGCTCCTGGCCAGTAGAGCAGCGCTAGAGCTCCAACACTCGTGCCCGCAGGCTATGTTGACATGTAGAGCAGGTCCTGGTCTGGCCTCAGCCTGTACAGTGTAGTGTGCCCCTGGCCAGTAGAGCAGCGCTAGAGCTCCACCACTCGTGCCCGCAGGCTATGTTGACATGTAGAGCAGGTCCTGGTCACGCCTCAGCCTGTACAGTGTAGTGTGCCCCTGGCCAGTAGAGCAGCGCTAGAGCTCCACCACTCGTGCCCGCAGGCTATGTTGACATGTAGAGCAGGTCCTGGTCACGCCTCAGCCTGTACAGAGTAGTGTGCCCCTGGCCAGTAGAGCAGCGCTAGAGCTCCACCACTCATGCCTACAGGCTATGTTGACATGTAGAGCAGGTCCTGGTCACGCCTCAGCCTGTACAGAGTACTGTGCCCCTGGCTAGTAGAGCAGCGCTAGAGCTCCACCACTCGTGCCCGCAGGCTATGTTGACATGTAGAGCAGGTCCTGGTCACGCCTCGGCCTGTACAGAGTAGTGTGCCCCTGGCCAGTAGAGCAGCGCAAGAGCTCCACCACTCGTGCCCGCAGGCTATGTTGACATGTAGAGCAGGTCCTGGTCACGCCTCAGCCTGTACAGAGTAGTGTGCCCCTGGCCAGTAGAGCAGCGCTAGAGCTCCACCACTCGTGCCCGCAGGCTATGTTGACATGTAGAGCAGGTCCTGGTCACGCCTCAGCCTGTGCAGATTAGTGTGCCCCTGGCCAGTAGAGCAGCGCTAGAGCTCCACCAATCGTGCATGCAGGCTATGTTGACATGTAGAGCAGGTCCTGGTCACGCCTCAGCCTGTACAGAGTAGTGTTCCCTAGCCAGTAGAGCAGCGCTAGAGCTCCACCACTCGTGCCCGCAGGCTATGTTGACATGTAGAGCAGGTCCTGGTCACGCCTCAGCCTGTACAGAGTAGTGTGCCCCTGGCCAGTAGAGCAGCGCTAGAGCTCCACCACTCGTGCCCGCAGGCTATGTTGACATGTAGAGCAGGTCCTGGTCACGCCTCAGCCTGTACAGAGCAGTGTGCCCCTGGCCAGTAGAGCAGCGCTAGAGCTCCACCACTCGTGCCCGCAGGCTATGTTGACATGTAGAGCAGGTCCTGGTCACGCCTCAGCCTGTACAGAGTAGTGTGCCCCTGGCCAGTAGAGCAGCGCTAGAGCTCCACCACTCGTGCCCGCAGACTATGTTGACATGTAGAGCAGGTCCTGGTCACGCCTCAGCCTGTACAGAGTAGTGTGCCCCTGGCCATTAGAGCAGCGCTAGAGCTCCACCACTCGTGCCTGCAGGCTATGTTCATATGTAGAGTAGACCCTGGTCACGCCTCGGCCTGTACACAGCAGTGTGCCCCCAGAGCTAGAACTCCACCACACGTGCCCGCAGACTATGTTGACATGTAGAGCATGTCCTGGTCATGCCTCAGCCTGTACAGAGTAATGTGCCCCTGGCCATTGGAGCAGCGCTAGAGCTCCACCACTCGTGCCTGCAGGCTATGTTCATATGTAGAGTAGACCCTGGTCACGCCTCGGCCTGTACACAGCAGTGTGCCCCCAGAGCTAGAACTCCACCACACATGCCCGCAGGCTATGTTGACATGTAGAGCAGCTCCTGGTCACGCCTCAGCCTGTAAAGAGTAGTGTGCCCCTGGCCAGTAGAGCAGCGCTAGAGCTCCACCACTCGTGCCCGTAGGCTATGTTGACATTTAGAGCAGGTCCTGGTCACGCCTCAGCCTGTACAGAGTAGTGTGCCCCTGGCCAGTAGAGCAGCGCTAGAGCTCCACCACTCGTGCCCGTAGGCTATGTTGACATTTAGAGCAGGTCCTGGTCACGCCTCAGCCTGTACAGAGTAGTGTGCCCCTGGCCAGTAGAGTAGCGCTAGAGCTCCACCACTCGTGCCCGCAGTCTATGTTGACATGTAGAGCAGGTCCTGGTCACGCCTCAGCCTGTACAGAGTTGTGTGCCCCTGGCCATTAGAGCAGCGCTAGAGCTCCACCACTCGTGCCTGCAGGCTATGTTCATATGTAGAGTAGACCCTAGTCACGCCTCGGCCTGTACACAGCAGTGTGCCCCCAGAGCTAGAACTCCACCACACGTGCCCGCAGGCTATGTTGACATGTAGAGCAGGTCCTGGTCACGCCTCAGCCTGTACAGAGTAGTGTGCCCCTGGCCATTAGAGCAGCGCTAGAGCTCCACCACTCGTGCCTACAGGCTATGTTGATATGTAGAGTAGACCCTGGTCACGCCTCGGCCTGTACAGAGCAGTGTGCCCCCAGAGCTAGAACTCCACCACTCGTGCCCGCAGGCTATGTTGACATGTAGAGCAGGTCCTGGTCACGCCTCAGCCTGTACAGAGTAGTGTGCCCCTGGCCAGTAGAGCAGCGCTAGAGCTCCACCACTCGTGCCTGCAGGCTATGTTCATATGTAGAGTAGACCCTAGTCACGCCTCGGCCTGTACACATCAGTGTGCCCCCAGAGCTAGAACTCCACCACACGTGCCCGCAGGCTATGTTGACATGTAGAGCAGGTCCTGGTCACGCCTCAGCCTGTACAGAGTAGTGTGCCCCTGGCTAGTAGAGCAGCGCTAGAGCTCCACCACTCGTGTCTGCAGGCTATGTTGACATGTAGAGCAGGTCCTGGCCACGCCTCAGCCTGTACAGAGTAGTGTGCCCCTGGCCAGTAGAGCAGCGCTAGAGCTCCACCACTCGTGCCTGCAGGCTATGTTGACATGTAGAGCAGGTCCTGGTCACGCCTCAGCCTGTACAGAGTAGTGTGCTCCTGGCCAGTAGAGCAGCGCTAGAGCTCCAACACTCGTGCCCGCAGGCTATGTTGACATGTAGAGCAGGTCCTGGTCTGGCCTCAGCCTGTACAGTGTAGTGTTCCCCTGGCCAGTAGAGCAGCGCTAGAGCTCCACCACTCGTGCCCGCAGGTTATGTTGACATGTAGAGCAGGTCCTGGTCACGCCTCAGCCTGTACAGTGTAGTGTGCCCCTGGCCAGTAGAGCAGCGCTAGAGCTCCACCACTCGTGCCCGCAGGCTATGTTGACATGTAGAGCAGGTCCTGGTCACGCCTCAGCCTGTACAGAGTAGTGTGCCCCTGGCCAGTAGAGCAGCGCTAGAGCTCCACCACTCATGCCTACAGGCTATGTTGACATGTAGAGCAGGTCCTGGTCACGCCTCAGCCTGTACAGAGTACTGTGCCCCTGGCTAGTAGAGCAGCGCTAGAGCTCCACCACTCGTGCCCGCAGGCTATGTTGACATGTAGAGCAGGTCCTGGTCACGCCTCGGCCTGTACAGAGTAGTGTGCCCCTGGCCAGTAGAGCAGCGCAAGAGCTCCACCACTCGTGCCCGCAGGCTATGTTGACATGTAGAGCAGGTCCTGGTCACGCCTCAGCCTGTACAGAGTAGTGTGCCCCTGGCCAGTAGAGCAGCGCTAGAGCTCCACCACTCGTGCCCGCAGGCTATGTTGACATGTAGAGCAGGTCCTGGTCACGCCTCAGCCTGTGCAGATTAGTGTGCCCCTGGCCAGTAGAGCAGCGCTAGAGCTCCACCAATCGTGCATGCAGGCTATGTTGACATGTAGAGCAGGTCCTGGTCACGCCTCAGCCTGTACAGAGCAGTGTGCCCCTGGCCAGTAGAGCAGCGCTAGAGCTCCACCACTCGTGCCCGCAGGCTATGTTGACATGTAGAGCAGGTCCTGGTCACGCCTCAGCCTGTACAGAGTAGTGTGCCCCTGGCCAGTAGAGCAGCGCTAGAGCTCCACCACTCGTGCCCGCAGGCTATGTTGACATGTAGAGCAGGTGCTGGTCACGCCTCAGCCTGTACAGAGCAGTGTGCCCCTGGCCAGTAGAGCAGCGCTAGAGCTCCACCACTCGTGCCCGCAGGCTATGTTGACATGTAGAGCAGGTCCTGGTCACGCCTCAGCCTGTACAGAGTAGTGTGCCCCTGGCCAGTAGAGCAGCGCTAGAGCTCCACCACTCGTGCCCGCAGACTATGTTGACATGTAGAGCAGGTCCTGGTCACGCCTCAGCCTGTACAGAGTAGTGTGCCCCTGGCCATTAGAGCAGCGCTAGAGCTCCACCACTCGTGCCTGCAGGCTATGTTCATATGTAGAGTAGACCCTGGTCACGCCTCGGCCTGTACACAGCAGTGTGCCCCCAGAGCTAGAACTCCACCACACGTGCCCGCAGACTATGTTGACATGTAGAGCATGTCCTGGTCATGCCTCAGCCTGTACAGAGTAATGTGCCCCTGGCCATTGGAGCAGCGCTAGAGCTCCACCACTCGTGCCTGCAGGCTATGTTCATATGTAGAGTAGACCCTGGTCACGCCTCGGCCTGTACACAGCAGTGTGCCCCCAGAGCTAGAACTCCACCACACATGCCCGCAGGCTATGTTGACATGTAGAGCAGCTCCTGGTCACGCCTCAGCCTGTAAAGAATAGTGTGCCCCTGGCCAGTAGAGCAGCGCTAGAGCTCCACCACTCGTGCCCGCAGGCTATGTTGACATTTAGAGCAGGTCCTGGTCACGCCTCAGCCTGTACAGAGTAGTGTGCCCCTGGCCAGTAGAGCTGCGCTAGAGCTCCACCACTCGTGCCCACAGGCTATGTTGACATGTAGAGCAGGTCCTGGTCACGCCTCGGCCTGTACAGAGTAGTGTGCCCCTGGCCAGTAGAGCAGCGCAAGAGCTCCACCACTCGTGCCCGCAGGCTATGTTGACATGTAGAGCAGGTCCTGGTCACGCCTCAGCCTGTACAGAGTAGTGTGCCCCTGGCCAGTAGAGCAGCGCTAGAGCTCCACCACTCGTGCCCGCAGGCTATGTTGACATGTAGAGCAGGTCCTGGTCACGCCTCAGCCTGTGCAGATTAGTGTGCCCCTGGCCAGTAGAGCAGCGCTAGAGCTCCACCAATCGTGCATGCAGGCTATTTTGACATGTAGAGCAGGTCCTGGTCACGCCTCAGCCTGTACAGAGCAGTGTGCCCCTGGCCAGTAGAGCAGCGCTAGAGCTCCACCACTCGTGCCCGCAGGCTATGTTGACATGTAGAGCAGGTCCTGGTCACGTCTCAGCCTGTACAGAGTAGTGTGCCCCTGGCCAGTAGAGCAGCGCTAGAGCTCCACCACTCGTGCCCGCAGGCTATGTTGACATGTAGAGCAGGTGCTGGTCACGCCTCAGCCTGTACAGAGCAGTGTGCCCCTGGCCAGTAGAGCAGCGCTAGAGCTCCACCACTCGTGCCCGCAGGCTATGTTGACATGTAGAGCAGGTCCTGGTCACGCCTCAGCCTGTACAGAGTAGTGTGCCCCTGGCCAGTAGAGCAGCGCTAGAGCTCCACCACTCGTGCCCGCAGACTATGTTGACATGTAGAGCAGGTCCTGGTCACGCCTCAGCCTGTACAGAGTAGTGTGCCCCTGGCCATTAGAGCAGCGCTAGAGCTCCACCACTCGTGCCTGCAGGCTATGTTCATATGTAGAGTAGACCCTGGTCACGCCTCGGCCTGTACACAGCAGTGTGCCCCCAGAGCTAGAACTCCACCACACGTGCCCGCAGACTATGTTGACATGTAGAGCATGTCCTGGTCATGCCTCAGCCTGTACAGAGTAATGTGCCCCTGGCCATTGGAGCAGCGCTAGAGCTCCACCACTCGTGCCTGCAGGCTATGTTCATATGTAGAGTAGACCCTGGTCACGCCTCGGCCTGTACACAGCAGTGTGCCCCCAGAGCTAGAACTCCACCACACATGCCCGCAGGCTATGTTGACATGTAGAGCAGCTCCTGGTCACGCCTCAGCCTGTAAAGAGTAGTGTGCCCCTGGCCAGTAGAGCAGCGCTAGAGCTCCACCACTCGTGCCCGCAGGCTATGTTGACATTTAGAGCAGGTCCTGGTCACGCCTCAGCCTGTACAGAGTAGTGTGCCCCTGGCCAGTAGAGCAGCGCTAGAGCTCCACCACTCATGACCGCAGGCTATGTTGACATGTAGAGCAGGTCCTGGTCACGCCTCAGCCTGTAAAGAGTAGTATGCCCCTGGCCAGTAGAGCAGCGCTAGAGCTCCACCACTCGTGCCTGCAGTTTGTGTTGACATGTAGAGCAGGTCCTGGTCACGCCTCAGCCTGTACATAGCAGTGTGCCCCTGGCCAGTAGAGCAGCGCTAGAGCTCCACCACTCGTGCCCGCAGGCTATGTTGACATGTAGAGCAGGTCCTGGTCACGCCTCAGCCTGTACAGAGTAGTGTGCCCCTGGCCAGTAGAGCAGCGCTAGAGCTCCACCACTCGTGCCCGCAGACTATGTTGACATGTAGAGCAGGTCCTGGTCACGCCTCAGCCTGTACAGAGTAGTGTGCCCCTGGCCATTAGAGCAGCGATAGAGCACCACCACTCGTGCCTGCAGGCTATGTTCATATGTAGAGTAGACCCTGGTCACGCCTCGGCCTGTACACAGCAGTGTGCCCACAGAGCTAGAACTCCACCACACGTGCCCGCAGGCAATGTTGACATGTAGCGCAGGTCCTGGTCACGCCTCAGCCTGTACAGAGTGGTGTTCCCCTGGCCATTAGAGCAGCGCTAGAGCTCCACCACTCGTGCCTGCAGGCTATGTTCATATGTAGTGTAGACCCTGGTCACGCCTCGGCCTGTACACAGCAGTGTGCCCCCAGAGCTAGAACTCCAACACACGTGCCCGCAGGCAATGTTGACATGTAGAGCAGTTCCTGGTCACGCATCAGCCTGTACAGAGCAGTGTGCCCCTGGCCAGTAGAGCAGCGCTAGAGCTCCACCACTCGTGCCCGCAGGCTATGTTGACATGTAGAGCAGGTCCTGGTCACGCCTCAGCCTGTACAGAGTAGTGTGCCCCTGGCCAGTAGAGCAGCGCTAGAGCTCCACCACTCATGCCTACAGGCTATGTTGACATGTAGAGCAGGTCCTGGTCACGCCTCAGCCTGTACAGAGTACTGTGCCCCTGGCTAGTAGAGCAGCGCTAGAGCTCCACCACTCGTGCCCGCAGGCTATGTTGACATGTAGAGCAGGTCCTGGTCACGCCTCGGCCTGTACAGAGTAGTGTGCCCCTGGCCAGTAGAGCAGCGCAAGAGCTCCACCACTCGTGCCCGCAGGCTATGTTGACATGTAGAGCAGGTCCTGGTCACACCTCAGCCTGTACAGAGTAGTGTGCCCCTGGCCAGTAGAGCAGCGCTAGAGCTCCACCACTCGTGCCCGCAGGCTATGTTGACATGTAGAGCAGGTCCTGGTCACGCCTCAGCCTGTGCAGATTAGTGTGCCCCTGGCCAGTAGAGCAGCGCTAGAGCTCCACCAATCGTGCATGCAGGCTATGTTGACATGTAGAGCAGGTCCTGGTCACGCCTCAGCCTGTACAGAGCAGTGTGCCCCTGGCCAGTAGAGCAGCGCTAGAGCTCCACCACTCGTGCCCGCAGGCTATGTTGACATGTAGAGCAGGTCCTGGTCACGCATCAGCCTGTACAGAGTAGTGTGCCCCTGGCCAGTAGAGCAGCGCTAGAGCTCCACCACTCGTGCCCGCAGGCTATGTTGACATGTAGAGCAGGTGCTGGTCACGCCTCAGCCTGTACAGTGCAGTGTGCCCCTGGCCAGTAGAGCAGCGCTAGAGCTCCACCACTCGTGCCCGCAGGCTATGTTGACATGTAGAGCAGGTCCTGGTCACGCCTCAGCCTGTACAGAGTAGTGTGCCCCTGGCCAGTAGAGCAGCGCTAGAGCTCCACCACTCGTGCCCGCAGACTATGTTGACATGTAGAGCAGGTCCTGGTCACGCCTCAGCCTGTACAGAGTAGTGTGCCCCTGGCCATTAGAGCAGCGCTAGAGCTCCACCACTCGTGCCTGCAGGCTATGTTCATATGTAGAGTAGACCCTGGTCACGCCTCGGCCTGTACACAGCAGTGTGCCCCCAGAGCTAGAACTCCACCACACGTGCCCGCAGACTATGTTGACATGTAGAGCATGTCCTGGTCATGCCTCAGCCTGTACAGAGTAATGTGCCCCTGGCCATTGGAGCAGCGCTAGAGCTCCACCACTCGTGCCTGCAGGCTATGTTCATATGTAGAGTAGACCCTGGTCACGCCTCGGCCTGTACACAGCAGTGTGCCCCCAGAGCTAGAACTCCACCACACATGCCCGCAGGCTATGTTGACATGTAGAGCAGCTCCTGGTCACGCCTCAGCCTGTAAAGAGTAGTGTGCCCCTGGCCAGTAGAGCAGCGCTAGAGCTCCACCACTCGTGCCCGCAGGCTATGTTGACATTTAGAGCAGGTCCTGGTCACGCCTCAGCCTGTACAGAGTAGTGTGCCCCTGGCCAGTAGAGCAGCGCTAGAGCTCCACCACTCATGACCGCAGGCTATGTTGACATGTAGAGCAGGTCCTGGTCACGCCTCAGCCTGTACAGAGTAGTGTGCCCCTGGCCAGTAGAGCAGTGCAAGAGCTCCACCACTCGTGCCCGCAGGCTATGTTGACATGTAGAGCAGATCCTGGTCACGCCTCAGACTGTACAGAGTAGTGTGCCCCTGGCCAGTAGAGCAGCGCTAGAGCTCCACCACTCGTGCCCGCAGTCTATGTTGACATGTAGAGCAGGTCCTGGTCACGCCTCAGCCTGTAAAGAGTAGTATGCCCCTGGCCAGTAGAGCAGCGCTAGAGCTCCACCACTCGTGCCTGCAGTTTGTGTTGACATGTAGAGCAGGTCCTGGTCACGCCTCAGCCTGTACATAGCAGTGTGCCCCTGGCCAGTAGAGCAGCGCTAGAGCTCCACCACTCGTGCCCGCAGGCTATGTTGACATGTAGAGCAGGTCCTGGTCACGCCTCAGCCTGTACAGAGTAGTGTGCCCCTGGCCAGTAGAGCAGCGCTAGAGCTCCACCACTCGTGCCCGCAGACTATGTTGACATGTAGAGCAGGTCCTGGTCACGCCTCAGCCTGTACAGAGTAGTGTGCCCCTGGCCATTAGAGCAGCGATAGAGCTCCACCACTCGTGCCTGCAGGCTATGTTCATATGTAGAGTAGACCCTGGTCACGCCTCGGCCTGTACACAGCAGTGTGCCCCCAGAGCTAGAACTCCACCACACGTGCCCGCAGGCAATGTTGACATGTAGCGCAGGTCCTGGTCACGCCTCAGCCTGTACAGAGTGGTGTTCCCCTGGCCATTAGAGCAGCGCTAGAGCTCCACCACTCGTGCCTGCAGGCTATGTTCATATGTAGTGTAGACCCTGGTCACGCCTCGGCCTGTACACAGCAGTGTGCCCCCAGAGCTAGAACTCCAACACACGTGCCCGCAGGCAATGTTGACATGTAGAGCAGGTCCTGGTCACGCTTCAGCCTGTACAGAGTAATATGCCCTTGGCCATTAGAGCAGCGCTAGAGCTCCACCACTCGTGACTGCAGGCTATGTTCATATGTAGAGTAGACCCTGGTCAGGCCTCGGCCTGTACACAGCAGTGTGCCCCCAGAGCTAGAACTCCACCACACGTGCCCGCAGGCTATGTTGACATGTAGAGCAGTTCCTGGTCACGCATCAGCCTGTACAGAGCAGTGTGCCCCTGGCCAGTAGAGCAGCGCTAGAGCTCCACCACTCGTGCCCGCAGGCTATGTTGACATGTAGAGCAGGTCATGGTCACGCCTCAGCCTGTACAGAGTAGTGTGCCCCTGGCCAGTAGAGCAGCGCTAGAGCTCCACCACTCGTGCCTACAGGCTATGTTGACATGTAGAGCAGGTCCTGGTCACGCCTCAGCCTGTACAGAGCAGTGTGCCCCTGGCCAGTAGAGCAGCGCTAGAGCTCCACCACTCGTGCCCGCAGGCTATGTTGACATGTAGAGCAGGTCCTGGTCACGCCTCAGCCTGTACAGAGTAGTGTGCCCCTGGCCAAGAGCAGCGCTAGAGCTCCACCACTCGTGCCTGCAGGCTATGTTCATATGTAGTGTAGACCCTGGTCACGCCTCGGCCTGTACACAGCAGTTTGCCCCTAGAGCTAGAACTCCACCTCACGTGCCCGCAGGCTATGTTGACATGTAGAGCAGGTCCTGGTCACGCCTCAGCCTGTACAGAGTAGTGTGCCCCTGGCCATTAGAGCAGCGCTAGAGCTCCACCACTCGTGCCTGCAGGCTATGTTCATATGTAGTGTAGACCCTGGTCACGCCTCGGCCTGTACACAGCAGTGTGCCCCCAGAGCTAGAACTCCACCACACATGCCCGCAGGCTATTTTGACATGTAGAGCAGGTCCTGGTCACGCCTCAGCCTGTACAGAGTAGTGTGGCCCTGGCCAGTAGAGCAGCGCTAGAGCTCCACCACTCGTGCCCGCAGGCTATGTTGACATGTAGAGCAGGTCCTGGTCACGCCTCAGCCTGTACAGAGTAGTGTGCCCCTGGCCAGTAGAGCAGCGCTAGAGCTCCACCACTCGTGCCCGCAGGCTATGTTGACATGTAGAGCAGGTCTTGGTTACGCCTCAGTCTGTACAGAGTAGTGTGCCCCTGGCCAGTAGAGTAGCGCTAGAGCTCCACCAATCGTGCCCGCAGGCTATGTTGACATGTAGAGCAGGTCCTGGTCACGCCTCAGCCTGTACAGAGTAGTGTGCCCCTGGCCAGTAGAGCAGCGCTAGAGCTCCCCCACTCGTGCCCGCAGGCTATGTTGACATGTAGAGCAGGTCTTGGTTACGCCTCAGTCTGTACAGAGTAGTGTGCCCCTGGCCAGTAGAGTAGCGCTAGAGCTCCCCCACTCGTGCCCGCAGGCTATGTTGACATGTAGAGCAGGTCCTGGTCACGCCTCAGCCTGTACAGAGTAGTGTGCCCCTGGCCAGTAGAGCAGCGCTAGAGCTCCACCAATCGTGCATGCAGGCTATGTTGACATGTAGAGCAGGTCCTGGTCACGCCTCAGCCTGTAAAGAGTAGTGTGCCCCTGGCCAGTAGAGTAGCGCTAGAGCTCCACCACTCGTGCCTGCAGGCTATGTTGACATGTAGAGCAGGTCCTGGTCATGCCTCAGCCTGTACAGAGTAGTGTGGCCCTGGCCAGTAGAGCAGCGCTAGAGCTCCACCACTCGTGCCTGCAGGCTATGTTGACATGTGGAGCAGGTCCTGGTCATGCCTCAGCCTGTACAGAGTAGTGTGCCCCTGGCCAGTAGAGCAGCGCTAGAGCTCCACCACTCGTGCCCGCAGGCTATGTTGACATGTAGAGCAGGTCCTGGCCACGCCTCAGCCTGTACAGAGTAGTGTGCCCCTGGCCAGTAGAGCAGCGCTAGAGCTCCACCACTCGTGCCCGCAGGCTATGTTGACATGTAGAGCAGGTCTTGGTTACGCCTCAGTCTGTACAGAGTAGTGTGCCCCTGGCCAGTAGAGTAGCGCTAGAGCTCCACCAATCATGCCCGCAGGCTATGTTGACATGTAGAGCAGGTCCTGGTCACGCCTCAGCCTGTACAGAGTAGTGTGCCCCTGGCCAGTAGAGCAGCGCTAGAGCTCCCCCACTCGTGCCCGCAGGCTATGTTGACATGTAGAGCAGGTCCTGGTCACGCCTAAGCCTGTACAGAGTAGTGTGCCCCTGGCCAGTAGAGCAGCGCTAGAGCTCCACCACTCGTGCCCGCAGGCTATGTTGACATGTAGAGCAGGTCTTGGTTACGCCTCAGTCTGTACAGAGTAGTGTGCCCCTGGCCAGTAGAGTAGAGCTAGAGCTCCACCACTCGAGCCCGCAGGCTATGTTGACATGTGGAGCAGGCCCTGGTCACGCCTCAGCCTGTAAAGAGTAGTGTGCCCCTGGCCAGAAGAGCAGCGCTAGAGCTCCACCACTCGTGCCTGCAGGCTATGTTCATATGTAGAGTAGACCCTGGTAACGCCTCGGCCTGTACACAGCAGTGTGCCCCCAGAGCTAGAACTCCAACACACGTGCCCGCAGGCTATGTTGACATGTTGAGCAGGTCCTGGTCACGCCTCATCCTGTACAGAGCAGTGTGCCCCTGGCCAGTAGTGCAGCGCTAGAGCTCCACCACTCGTGCCCGCAGGCTATGTTGACATGTAGAGCAGGTCCTGGTCACGCCTCAGCCTGTACAGAGTAGTGTGCCCCTGGCCAGTAGAGCAGCGCTAGAGCTCCACCACTCGTGCCTGCAGGCTATGTTGACATGTAGAGCAGGTCCTGGTCACGCCTCAGCCTGTACAGGGCAGTGTGCCCCTGGCCAGTAGAGCAGCGCTACAACTCCACCACTCGTGCCCGCAGGCTATGTTGACATGTAGAGCAGGTCCTGGTCACGCCTCAGCCTGTACAGAGTAGTGTGCCCCTGGCCAAGAGCAGCGCTAGAGCTCCACCACTCGTGCCCGCAGACTATGTTGACATGTAGAGCAGGTCCTGGTCACGCCTCAGCCTGTACAGAGTAGTGTGCCCCTGGCCATTAGAGCAGCGCTAGAGCTCCACCACTCGTGCCTGCAGGCTATGTTCATATGTAGAGTAGACCCTGGTCACGCCTCGGCCTGTACACAGCAGTGTGCCCCCAGAGCTAGAACTCCACTTCACGTGCCCGCAGGCTATGTTGACATGTAGAGCAGGTCCTGGTCACGCCTCAGCCTGTACAGAGTAATGTGCCCCTGGCCATTAGAGCAGCGCTAGAGCTCCAACACTCGTGCCCGCAGGCTATGTTGACATGTAGAGCAGGTCCTGGTCTGGCCTCAGCCTGTACAGTGTAGTGTGCCCCTGGCCAGTAGAGCAGCGCTAGAGCTCCACCACTCGTGCCCGCAGCCTATGTTGACATGTAGAGCAGGTCCTGGTCACGCCTCAGCCTGTACAGTGTAGTGTGCCCCTGGCCAGTAGAGCAGCGCTAGAGCTCCACCACTCGTGCCCGCAGGCTATGTTGACATGTAGAGCAGGTCCTGGTCACGCCTCAGCCTGTACAGAGTAGTGTGCCCCTGGCCAGTAGAGCAGCGCTAGAGCTCCACCACTCATGCCTACAGGCTATGTTGACATGTAGAGCAGGTCCTGATCACGCCTCAGCCTGTACAGAGTACTGTGCCCCTGGCTAGTAGAGCAGCGCTAGAGCTCCACCACTCGTGCCCGCAGGCTATGTTGACATGTAGAGCAGGTCCTGTTCACGCCTCGGCCTGTACAGAGTAGTGTGCCCCTGGCCAGTAGAGCATCGCAAGAGCTCCACCACTCGTGCCCGCAGGCTATGTTGACATGTAGAGCAGGTCCTGGTCACGCCTCAGCCTGTACAGAGTAGTGTGCCCCTGGCCAGTAGAGCAGCGCTAGAGCTCCACCACTCGTGCCCGCAGGATATGTTGACATGTAGAGCAGGTCCTGGTCACGCCTCAGCCTGTGCAGAATAGTGTGCCCCTGGCCAGTAGAGCAGCGCTAGAGCTCCACCAATCGTGCATGCAGGCTATGTTGACATGTAGAGCAGGTCCTGGTCACGCCTCAGCCTGTACAGAGTAGTGTTCCCTAGCCAGTAGAGCAGCGCTAGAGCTCCACCACTCGTGCCCGCAGGCTATGTTGACATGTAGAGCAGGTCCTGGTCACACCTCAGCCTGTTCAGAGTAGTGTGCCCCTGGCCAGTAGAGCAGCGCAGGAGCTCCACCACTCGTGCCCGCAGGCTATGTTGACATGTAGAGCAGGTCCTGGTTACGCCTCAGCCTGTACAGAGCAGTGTGCCCCTGGCCAGTAGAGCAGCGCTAGAGCACCACCACTCGTGCCCGCAGGCTGTGTTGACATGTAGAGCAGGTCCTGGTCACGCCTCAGCCTGTACAGAGTAGTGTGCCCCTGGCTAGTAGAGCAGCGCTAGAGCTCCACCACTCGTGCCCGCAGACTATGTTGACATGTAGAGCAGGTCCTGGTCACGCCTCAGCCTGTACAGAGTAGTGTGCCCCTGGCCATTAGAGCAGCGCTAGAGCTCCACCACTCGTGCCTGCAGGCTATGTTCATATGTAGAGTAGACCCTGGTCACGCCTCGGCCTGTACACAGCAGTGTGCCCCCAGAGCTAGAACTCCACCACACGTGCCCGCAGACTATGTTGACATGTAGAGCAGGTCCTGGTCACGCATCAGCCTGTACAGAGTAATGTGCCCCTGGCCATTGGAGCAGCGCTAGAGCTCCACCACTCGTGCCTGCAGGCTATGTTCATATGTAGAGTAGACCCTGGTCACGCCTCGGGCTGTACACAGCAGTGTGCCCCCAGAGCTAGAACTCCTCCACACATGCCCGCAGGCTATGTTGACATGTAGAGCAGCTCCTGGTCACGCCTCAGCCTGTAAAGAGTAGTGTGCCCCTGGCCAGTAGAGCGGCGCTAGAGCTCCACCACTCGTGCCCGCAGGCTATGTTGACATTTAGAGCAGGTCCTGGTCACGCCTCAGCCTGTACAGAGTAGTGTGCCCCTGGCCAGTAGAGCAGCGCTAGAGCTCCACCACTCATGACCGCAGGCTATGTTGACATGTAGAGCAGGTCCTGGTCACGCCTCAGCCTGTAAAGAGTAGTGTGCCCCTGGCCAGTAGAGCAGTGCAAGAGCTCCACCACTCGTGCCCGCAGGCTATGTTGACATGTAGAGCAGATCCTGGTACCGCTCAGACTGTACAGAGTAGTGTGCCCCTGGCCAGTAGAGCAGCGCTAGAGCTCCACCACTCGTGCCCGCAGTCTATGTTGACATGTAGAGCAGGTCCTGGTCACGCCTCAGCCTGTAAAGAGTAGTATGCCCCTGGCCAGTAGAGCAGCGCTAGAGCTCCACCACTCGTGCCTGCAGTTTGTGTTGACATGTAGAGCAGGTCCTGGTCACGCCTCAGCCTGTACATAGCAGTGTGCCCCTGGCCAGTAGAGCAGCGCTAGAGCTCCAACACTCGTGCCCGCAGGCTATGTTGACATGTAGAGCAGGTCCTGGTCACGCCTCAGCCTGTACAGAGTAGTGTGCCCCTGGCCAGTAGAGCAGCGCTAGAGCTCCACCACTCGTGCCCGCAGACTATGTTGACATGTAGAGCAGGTCCTGGTCACGCCTCAGCCTGTACAGAGTAGTGTGCCCCTGGCCATTAGAGCAGCGCTAGAGCTCCACCACTCGTGCCTGCAGGCTATGTTCATATGTAGAGTAGACCCTGGTCACGCCTCGGCCTGTACACAGCAGTGTGCCCCCAGAGCTAGAACTCCACCACACGTGCCCGCAGGCAATGTTGACATGTAGAGCAGGTCCTGGTCACGCCTCAGCCTGTACAGAGTAGTGTTCCCCTGGCCATTAGAGCAGCGCTAGAGCTCCACCACTCGTGCCTGCAGGCTATGTTCATATGTAGTGTAGACCCTGGTCACGCCTCGGCCTGTACACAGCAGTGTGCCCCCAGAGCTAGAACTCCAACACACGTGCCCGCAGGCAATGTTGACATGTAGAGCAGTCCTGGTCACGCCTCAGCCTGTACAGAGTAGTGTGCCCTTGGCCATTAGAGCAGCGCTAGAGCTCCACCACTCGTGACTGCAGGCTATGTTCATATGTAGAGTAGACCCTGGTCACGCCTCGGCCTGTACACAGCAGTGTGCCCCCAGAGCTAGAACTCCACCACACGTGCCCGCAGGTTATGTTGACATGTAGAGCAGGTCCTGGTCACGCCTCAGCCTGTACAGAGCAGTGTGCCCCTGGCCAGTAGAGCAGCGCTAGAGCTCCACCACTCGTGCCCGCAGGCTATGTTGACATGTAGAGCAGGTCCTGGTCACGCCTCAGCCTGTACAGAGTAGTGTGCCCCTGGCCAGTAGAGCAGCGCTAGAGCTCCACCACTCGTGCCTGCAGGCTATGTTGACATGTAGAGCAGGTCCTGGTCACGCCTCAGCCTGTACAGAGCAGTGTGCCCCTGGCCAGTAGAGCAGCGCTAGAGCTCCACCACTCGTGCCCGCAGGCTATGTTGACTTGTAGAGCAGGTCCTGGTCACGCCTCAGCCTGTACAGAGTAGTGTGCCCTTGGCCATTAGAGCAGCGCTAGAGCTCCACCACTCGTGCCTGCAGGCTATGTTCATATGTAGAGTAGACCCTGGTCACGCCTCGGCCTGTACACAGCAGTTTGCCCCTAGAGCTAGAACTCCACCTCACATGCCCGCAGGCTATGTTGACATGTAGAGCAGGTCCTGGTCACGCCTCAGCCTGTACAGAGTAGTGTGCCCCTGGCCATTAGAGCAGCGCTAGAGCTCCACCACTCGTATTTTTATTTCCTCGTAATTTTCTATATTTTATAAAATAATGATGGTTTGAATAAAGATACATACGTTACATTTTTTACAGTATCGGCTTCACTATCAGTTAACGATGGCTAGTCTCTGATTCTTAAGTTTGTGAGAGCTATTTTTTGTCCTTTTCGAATTCAGTTACCTACAACACTTAAGGACGTCTGATTCCGTGTGTTGTGTCAGTTCACAAACTTAACAATCCAAGACTGCCATCGTCAACTAAAACTGAAGCCGATACTGTAAAAATGTAACGTGTATATTGTTTTATTGAAACCATCATTATTTTATAGCATGTAGAAAATTACGAAGAAATAAAAATACATGCATTTTTCATAAAAAATTACCGTTAGATATTGGAATTGTGTAGGTATTCCAAGACGACGAAATAGAAACATAAATCACTTTCTGCAGGAAATGAACCACCGACTCTTTGGCTGTGAGCCCAGAACGCTGACACCTGAACTACACCGACAAAATGTGCAACTGTTTTAGTTACTGGTACTTACGTGTACCTGTAAAACTTAAAAGTCGATTTTGTCGACTGTTTTTGAGAGTTGCGTCGAATGGCTTTGACTGAGTGTCATTTAATTTCTATTCGTCATGTACTGTAAATATGAAAAGATTGTAGAAGCCGACACCCATGTGGTCCCCTTTAAAGAAACAAAGCCATCGTTCCTTTCCCTCGTAGCCCAGAAGCTAACGCAGCCTACTTGATACTTGGCGACCCTCGCATTCACATTTGCTCATGTCGACAACGTACTCCTTGTTTAGCGTTCCACGTCGAGCACAGAGAGAGCCTTCTGTCAGTATAGAAGAACAACACAACGCGGGGAGTATTTATTTTATCGAAGAAAATAAAACCGACGTTATGAGCACAGATGTTAGGGATTTTTGGGACAGGAAAACAACGTATATAAGAGGTCAGCAAACAATAATATAATAATGAGGACAGTTTACAGCCCACGACAAAGACGTGGCAACGAGCTGCGACAGACACATACGAGAGACACACACGTACAACACTTTCAGCTACCACACAAGTTTCGAATTGCGGCAGTCGGTGGAGACGGTTGTACGACTGGGTTTTGTGTGCCTGTGTGATTGCGTGAGTGCTCTATTTCCTGAAGAAGGCCATGGCCGACAGCTGAAAGTGTTGTACGTGTGTGTCTTTTGTATGTGCCTGTCGCAGATCGTCGCCACGTCTTTGCGGTGAGCTGTAAACTGTCCTCATTACCATATTCTTAATTCCAACCTGGACTTTGCATTATTACATCTAAACAAATAAGATATACAAATTCAAATGCTAATACAAAAATTAACCAACATACTCGCACAACAAAAAGCCAAATAAATTGAATCACAAATTAAAAAAATAGTTTATTGTTTAAAAGCTGTCAATGGTAAACAAGTAGTTTCTTACTTGTCTGTCAGATATATTTTGCAGCATAATGTGTAATCAACACATGAAATATTCTAAAAGTAACTCTCAATTTTAATTATTTCGTTCACAATTTGCACACTAAATATATGTTTACGAGGTTGATATACTATCTGTGTCGTGAGACGCACTTTTGCAGTAGCATTTCTGCTACTACAGCTTGTATGAACGAAATATTCGAAATATTGAGCAAAAGATTTTTGCACTTAACATGGACAGATACAAGTGAGTTGAAAATGAGAGGCCGGTTTTACGAACTGCCTTAAAAGTTCACAGCTAATAAATTTACTCTTAAACTGTGTTTTAATATGGTTCACTTCCTCAAAAAGCTGAATATCTCATCTGGCTTTCGAAATATTTTCATCAAACTCCTGTAATGTTTAAAGACTTTACTGAACAGACTTCCAAAGAAGAAGATATTTGTGCCGATCCCAATTAAATGCTTCGAGCACATGAAATGGCCAAACCAATTTCGTGATTAAATGAATTAATGTCATGTGAAATGAACTTAAAACGACCAACAAGTGTCTTTCATAATGCCATCTTCGAACAATCAACTGACTGAAACTTCCTGGCGAATTAAAATTGTATGCCCGAACCGGGACTCGAACCTGCGACCGTTGCCTTTCGCGGGCAACCGCACTACCGATTGTGCTATCCCGACACGACTCACGATGCCGCCTCACAACTTTACTTCCGCCAGTACCCCGCCTCCTACTTTCCAAACTTCACAGAAGCTCTCCTGCGAACCATGCAAGACTAGCACTCCTGGAAGAAAGGATATGGTGGAGACATGGCTTAGCCACAGCCTAAGGGATGTTTCCAAAATGAAACTTTCACTCTGCAGCGGAGTGTGCGCAGATATGAAACTTCCTGGCAGATTAAAATTGTGTGCCGGAACCGGGACTCGAACCTGGAGTGCTAGTTTTGCGTGGTTCGCAGGAGAGCTTCTGTGAAGTTTGGAAAGTAGGAGGCGAGGTACTGGCGGAAGTAAAGTTGTTGGGCGGCAGTGTGAGTCGTGTCGGGATAGCACAGTCGGTACTGCGTTTGCCCGCGAAAGGCAAAAGTCTCTGGTTCGAGTCCCGGTTCCGGCATACAATTTTAATTCGCTAGGAAGTTTCATATCAGCGCACACTCCGCTGCAGAGTGAAGTTTCATTCTGTAATCAACTGACTGATGACTGAATTTATAAAGTTGGTAAAGCTGTACATGACTTGTGATAGTATTACATACTACCGAACAAAAAGATTGAAGAATGATGCCTTACTTATGTTGAGGTACAGCCTAATTTCGTTATTATTTGAGCACGGTGACATTTCTTCTCAGTTTGGTTGTGCAGCACATTATTTGAAACACATTACTTCAAAATATATGGGACGATTAAAACGGGACAATATACACCCCATATTTACTTCGTCGGGACAACAAGACAGTTGGGCCGAATAAGGGACGATCCCGTAAAAGATGTGATGCCTGGTCACCCTTGTGTAGAGCCTGAAGTAGGGCTGGAGGGATCGCATGAGAGTAGGGTGGGGTGGAATGCCTTCTGCACAGCAGCTCTTAACCCTAGAACGGTCGGGCTGGGTCTGTGAGACCCGCTAGTTTCTATTTCCATGAATTTATATGCTGATAGTCGCTAATCTGACCCGAGCGCTCTGCTAGCTTCCTGAAACATGCAAGAGAAAGCGTCAACATCATGAATAAGGTTTTAAACTGTTCAGACGATGTTCGGCAGTTCTCCAAAAAGCGGAAGGGTCTGTTAGACCAGCCCTACCGTCTACGTTATTGATTTCTACCAGTGCGGGCCTATTTTTATTTGCTGTCTCTTCCAGTTTCAAATTAATTTGTGAACTATGTCTGATGTCAATAATCAAAAATATAAAATTTCAAGAGTAAGTGTTTTATACTGTGAAATTTGCAACATTTAATACGATGATGATAATGAAATTGACGATTCTGACGCGGATCCAGACTTCGAAATAAACAGTGATCATGATAGCAATAGTGAAGTGAGTGGGGATGAAGGGGAAGATGCTATAAGTGGAAGGACAGCAAAACGAAATACTTCTACAAAATTTGCAAATGTAGTTTTGCTTGGTGCATGCAGAAATGGTTTGTGTCGTCTGTTAGAAAAAGTGACGATTTTAGAGGACGATATGACAAACTATTCATTATATGCACAATGTCGATTTACATAACATAAATTCAACAAGTCTGCTTCTCAGTTCTACAAATTATTCTCATTTATATTTGTATATCAATCCAACTTACTTGTACTTCTAGTGTGGTTTCATTTATTACTACAAAGAAGTATATTTTCTACTTTTTTTATTTTACAGCAATTGTGAAATTCAGAACGTTGAAATAATGTCCGTACAGCATTTGGTAGGACCTAAACAATATAAAAACTCGTCATTTGATGTAAATACCCTGTTCTGGCACTTGTCATAAGAATTTTAATTGTTGGGACCGTCAGACCCACCCCGACCGTTCCTGAAACTATTTTTCGGCCGACGGTTCTAGGTTTAAGGCAACAATCTTTGGTGTCCAGCAGAGATGCTTAGACTGAGAACGTGTTCCCGGAGCCAGTGTGGACGGCTGAGGTTCCTCACTGTCCTGCCCGAACTGCCCAAGTTTGTCATAGTGTACAGTGCAGGTGACCGGCCACGACGCTCGCACACGTGTCCGCTTCCAGAGTCTTTCCAGACGCACATATCAGCCCAGCTGTATGCGCCCCACTAGTACTGAGCACCCACCATCTTGAACAGTTCCACGCTCACATGCAGCATCCCTGCATTAACGAGGTCGTCTCCATAACCCTATACATCAAACAGACAGACAAACCGGGCAATATCTTTCGAGTCATCGAGAGTCTAATGACGGCATTCGCGGTCCGAGGCGAGGCATAAAGCCTCGTGTCGTACAGGCAGCAAGGTTAAGTAGTGGGGCAATAGGCGTTGACGCGCAGTGAGACTCGCCCGTCGACGATAGTGTCACCGACGCCAGATGCTCGGCCAATTGCCGGACTGCTAATCAAAGCATGCCGCCACAGGACGATTGACAGGTCTACCCGGAAGGACAGGATGATAGACACTTTACATGTAGGTTCTTTTGATTGTCATCAACGCTACTTGTCCGCCCGCTAATCAAAGGACGCCGCCATAACGCACTGAAGCATGATGGACATCCGCCAGCCCATCGACATGTCTGTACTCGCACCCTCAGCCACACACCTGGCTGACGCCGCCACCCCTAACCGCTCTACCAATTGCCGGACCGCTTCTCAAGGGACGCGTCCAGGAATGATTGACGCCTACTTGTCCGCCGCCCCAGCGACGCACCTGACCAACACGTGCCGCCCCCTCAATGCTCGCGACCGCTTCTCAAGGCGGTATTACGCGACGATCCGCCGCCAAAGGTACAGGTCTAGCCGTGACAGCCGTCTAGCGGCGAAACACGTGCAACTACCGCGGAACCACCACGTGTTAATAATCACACACTTTATCCGCGCGCCGGAATAGAGACCAGTTCTAAACTGCCGTGAATCCGCGCATGCGCACTAGGCAGCGCTAACGCGCGCATCCGCGCAAATGGGTATTGCAGGAGGCTTTCTGCTTGTTATTTGTGTATGACATTCGTGGTTAGAAATGATTTGTGATTTTAGGCTTCCGTATTGCGGATTTTTCCCGGTTTCTTTTTTTTTTCAGTTAGTAGATTTTCATGAATGCAGTAATTAAACAAAACAGCCTTAGTTTCCAGCTGATCTTTATACTAGGTCATATTCTCAAAATATATGATATCAACTGCGAATATCAGACAGCTGCTGAGTCATTATTCAGGCGTACAGGGACGAAAGTTGTTTGTATAACCCACACGATCCCTTTATCATAAGTTACGTCAGCAATCGTTTATTCCTCAATGATATGCGTACAACTTTACAAACAACAACTCTTCAAAACAGGTCACGTCCTTCCTCACGAAGTTCCAAATTTGTTGCTGTTTCCGGTACTCAGTTCTTTTATTAGCTGTAAGTAAATTTCCCTGCCTCCCTTCTTTCCGGCCATAGTCGAACCCAACGTCTGGTTTTCGTTGTTGTTGTGGCGTAATCTGAAGATTTACTTTCACAGCTCCAAAAATGTGTGTCCTATGCGCGAAATGCTGTATACATGTAAATTTAGATGTTTGTAAAGTCTATGGGACTTAACTACGGGGTCATCAGTCCCTAAACTTACAAACTACTTATGAACTACTTACGAACTAGGACGGCACAAATATCAATGCCCGAGGGGGGATTCGAACCCCCGACCGTAGTGGCCGTGCAGACCGTGACTGAAGCGCCTCAGTCTCCTCGGCCACCGCGGCCGGCTGTAAATTTCGACAGACATACATTTTCAACCTAGTGTCGTAATATAAAACCGTCGCGTGGTCTGAGGCCCCATGTCATCAATTGCGCAGCCGCTCCTGCCGAATTAAGAGTTTTCCGTCAGCCATTTGAGTGCGTGTTGTCATTGGCATGAGTTAATTTAAGCAGTGTGTAAGTCTACGACCTAATAACCTAAGTAATTTGGCCCTTAGCTACACAAACCTTCAACTTTTATAGAAATTGAAAGTGTTAAAGTAATAGTGTAGTGACTCAATTCTGTGCAAACTACATAAAAGAAAAAGAAATACTTAATAAAAAATGACAACTTCACGTTAAGTAGGAACCGTGAGCTCACAGAAATAATTTAAATGAATGTCCCAGGAAATCATAGTTTCCCTCGGGTTCTTGTTTGGTATGAATGAACGATTAGATGAGCTCCATTTTCTTCGCGTTTCTTGCGCATTATTGGTGTCTACTCCGCATGCGCGGATTCGCGTGAAGGAATATCCGCCGTGCATCGTGTAATAGGTTTACGTAAAGCAGTACGTAGTTCCAGATAATGATACCTGTGGCGCTGCTGCATGGGCGTACACCTCAGGTGCATCGTGTAATACGGCCTTCAGAGGACGCCGCCACCCGCCCTACCGCGAGGGCAGAACAAACAACACCGCGACGATGTCTTGACCGCCTCGACGTCTCTAAACAACTCCGCCCTGCCAACCGCCCCCTACACGCAAGACAGGGGAGTACTGCACCCTTACGGCGACCGCGCCCCGCCAGGTCAGCAGACAATTAAATTGCATATTTATTATTAAGCGAGCCACAGCGATCCGTACACCAGAACTCGATATTTTTTGGTTTCGCATATAAAATTTTTAATTCTGACAACTGTAACGATACAGCTGACCCCCTCATCTCAATGTTATCGTACGATACAGTCTGCCTGGTCCTCTCATCTCAATGTCATCCTACGATACCGTCTGCTTCGGATCCGGAATCGTGTGGTTTTGTTGTGATATATGTTGCGTGTGAAGTTAAAAACGTAATATCCAGCCTAGGAGTCAGTGTAGGACAGTGTCTCAGTGATACTGTGATTAAAACAAGTGATAGTTTTCATTAATTAGGAGATTCATATATTTGCTTTCCAGACAGTTCTATAAACAATAGTTTCGTCATTGTATGTTATTTAAAGACTTAAAAAGACAAATTGTAAAATCTTTTGTAAAAAACATAAAGACATGAAAGTAAATAGCATTGTATATATGTTAGGCTCATAAACAAGTTGTGTAGACCAGCTAATTGTATAATTAATGATGTACTCGAGATTTGAATATTGTATTTCTTTGTATATATTGACTCACTTGAGATTTAGAATCTAGTTCAAGAATTTCCAAGATAATTGCTAGCTCAAAATATGTTAGGAACATGTGAGATGTACTCGTTAACAAATTAATTGACATTTAAGATCACACTTTGTTGTCAACAGAAAGATCGGAAATTTCGTCTTAAAAATACATGTGCCATCTAAAATTATTGTAAGCATAGTTTTCATTTTATATTGTGATTATGTTTGTATACATGAAATGTTTTACTGTTGTGTTCGTTAATCGTAAATTACTAAATTCAATTGTTATGAACAATGGATAAAGTAACGTCATTATTGTCGATGTTATATATTTGCCTCACCGCCTTGCGTGGGCAGTTACACTTTTGGCAGAGTCCGATTTTTGGTTTTTCTGAAGTGCACTGGGAGCTAAGTCAGTCTGTTCTTTTCAAATGGAAATACTGTCGATTAAGTTCTGATGTTTTTAAAGATGTAAAGTTTTGGTGGACGAGTTTGACTTCAAATTAAACAAGAAGTGAAAAATTTTATCTACGAGTATTTATTTCTACCACGATGCCCCAGGAGAATAATGTTGCAGCGAGCAGAACCCCCATACATCGTAATCTTAAAAAGTTGAGTATTATGTTGGAAAGTGGTAGAATGAAACTGTAATTACTCAAAAATATAGTAAAATATTAGAAAACCTATGTAACAATTTCCGCCAGTTATTATTCTCGGAAAAAATAAAGCTACCATAATGTTCTTCGTATGTGTTTTTAACAAGAATTTCGGTCTAATGCTAAAAAACAATTTTAAACAAAAATGTTTAGGTGGTCTCTGGAAAAAAACCGTATACTAAAGCTTGTAGTAAAATATTAAAACTCGTATGCAAAATTTGCAAGTAAGAACTTATCGATGTGCAAACACTCCCATCTCTCTCCATGCTCTTCGCATAGACTACAAACACAACAGCCGGCAGACATGTTTAATAATAGCGCAGGTTAGGTAATAAACGGTAACGAACGCCACACACTTACGTATCCATCTCAACATATACTCTTTCGATATCCAAAAACAATACTAACCAGATCCAAAACATTCGCGACAAACCGAAAGAAAAGAAAAGAAATTGTCCGTTTCGGAACTCGACCGCAACCTTAGATCTATAAGCAAAACAAATGTATCTCTTCTTTTAGACGATGCAAGGAACAGCCATCAAACGGAATGTAACTTGTATGCCAAGCACTCTTTCTATAACACAACAGCAGCAGCAGCAGCAGCAGAAGACGGCATATTGTTTATACAAAAATTCCAATTTACTGGTGGAAATAACGACAATCGGCAATGACATCTAGCATAACGTCTCTAAACATATATCTGCAAGCACCGTTAACAATCGTCCAGAACGCAGAGCGCTCTCTCGGCAGGCTACATAAAAAAATATGCTAAATGTTCAAACAAAAACACCTAAGTTACATCTCCAAATGATCAAAACCTTCTATGCAAGACCTCTGACAAGGATAGCGCGCATTGCATTTATTTAATGGAGCTGAGCCAGGCCGAAAGTTCCGAAATTTAACACTCTCTCTCTCTCTCTCTCTCTCTTTAGCGATCTTGCCCTGTTACGTTTCCTTCTTCTTAGATCGAGGTATAGGTGCGCCTTCAGAGAATACCGGTAGTTTAATTTTACCTCTTATTTCCTTGCTACAGGAGTACACATTTCCTTTTGTATACCCATCTAAGGAATCTCTCTTTTACGATGCAAACTACATTTATCTGAAGCACGTCAAACACCGTTATTCCACCGCCCCAGAAGACATTTAAACCCTATTGTGCAACGGAGAGTAGAAATAAAAGAAAAATACGTGAAATAATTTACCGATTTCCGACCGTCTACACTACACTTTTCTTTTTTCTCGAAAGTATGGGCCTAACAACACCCTTATTCGACAATACAGCAACCACAGAACCGAGGTCGTACTTTACCTGCCCAATGCAACACCGATTTTCAGGACATGTTCGACCCGCCTTTTCCCACAAAATTCCTACTCCACGTTCCTTTCTTGCGAACTCTTATCATTCCACTAATCCGAACTAAGATTTATTATTTTAATTACAAGTAGATGTCTACGGCAAACGAAGATGCTCACCTACACTCCGCAACACCTGATTCTATATAGAACATGGAGTGTCTATACTTTTTTGTTACAGTACAACTGAGTACATGCAACGTAATGTTCGCAAACACTTACATCGTACCCAACGCCCGCATACATCGATCATAACCTGCTCTCTAAGGAATGGAGGGGAGTGATACACAGTACAAACGCGTTTGTCGTGTGTTCCGCTAATTTCGCTCAATACAACGATGTGAGAACAATCCCCCCGCTTGTTTACTGTAAAAGCAAATATTTTTCCCCACACTATCTGTTTAAACCGGGCTTGCACATATGCAATAGCCTCCTTTAATGCCTGTGTCTTCGCCATATAAGCCAGTTTTCGTTTACCCTTCTTCTTGGGACTTGTGGAATAACGTCGTCCCAATTGGCTTGTGGTCACCCGCTACCACGTTGCTTTTGCTCCTTCCATCCCAAAGTCATGCTCGGTTTTAAAAAATCCCTTCGAATTCTTGTGTGTCGTGCAAAAATCCAGGAGATAGTTTGCAGCGTTTGTTACCGTCACATTCCGTTCGATGGCTGTTGCTTACATTGTCTATACGAAGAGATACATTTAATTTGCTTATAGACCTAAAGTTGCGGTCGAGTTCCGAACGAACCATTTCTTTTCTTTCGTTTGGTTCCGAATGTCTGGCTCTGGTTAGAATTATTTTTGGATATCGAAAGAGTATATGTTAAGATGGATACGTAAGTTTGTGGCGTTCGTTACCGTTTATTATCTAACCTGCGCTATTATTAAAGACGTCTGTCGCATGTTGTATTTGTAGTCTATCCAAAGAGCATGCAGAGAGATGGGAGTGTTTGCGTATCGATTAATCCTTACTTCCAAATTTTGCATACGAGTTTCAATATTTTACTACAAGCTGTAGTATATGGTTATTTTTTTTTTCCAGAGACCAACTAAACATTTCTGTTTAAAATTGTTTTTTAGCATTACACCGAAATTCTTGTTGGAAATACATACAAGGAACAATATGGTAGCTTTATTTTTTCCGAGAATAATAAGCAGGGGAAATTGTTACATAGGTGGTAAGAATTAAAAATTTTATATGCGAATACAAAAACTCGAGATCTGGAATAGGGATCGCTGCGGCGCGCTTAATAATAAATATGCAATTTAATTGTCTGCTGACCTGGTGGGGCGCGGTCGCCGTAAGGGTGCAGTACCACAGTCTGACACGTACAGTCGCGACACTCACTGCTGTGAAAGCTGTCACCAACTGACAGTAGCAACGACAATAGCGCTCCTAGCGGTGGGTAAGCCGCCGAAGGAGTAATGTTTGTTTATCATTATTTGTGTGCGTAATTAACGAAAGTTAATATAATTTTTGTGTTACAAGCATTAGTAATATATCAAGAGGCATACATAATACGGAAAGTAATGTAAAAGCAGACGAACTTACTGATTCAGTGGTATGACGAAGAACTTCGTCATGAACCAATACTTACGAATATGTGTATATTTGCAGCTTATTCCGCTGAAATTAATTAGAATATACACATAATAGAAATATAAATTTCTATTTTGGTGTGTTCTTACTATGACAAAGGGTTTTTGACACGTAACGTTGTGGTATGGGGTCTAACGATTCGCACATTTTTAGGCTTCACTCGTCTTTATTATAAGCGCATATTCTTTTGAGTGTGATTACTTTTGCTTAAGAAGACAATGTCTTGAAGATTCTTGCCGTTTGTGGTTCAGCTGTAGCAACAATTGTGGAATTGGGTTCTTCTTTGTTGAATACAGTTGGATTGCTTTTTCAGTTTTCTTGTCACGTTTCGGAAGTTTTCCTTCAGCTACAGTTGTGGTGGCTGATTTGGTATGTTAAATCGTGCTACATTCGTTTCCTACGTTCCACCCTCACTGATTTCACTGAAATTGGAGTGGAGAAACGGTAACATTCTGCAGAAGAAAAAACACGTCTTTCTTCCAAAGGGCGGGTATTCGGTGTTTCCTAGCCAGTTTTCTATTTTTAATAGTAAATTAAATTATTCAGTATAACCATGTGGGTTACAAGATAACAGTAAATAAAATGTACCGTTTCCAACCTTGTCAGGGATCTTAGGAAATCTAAGAAAGACAAAGGTGGAGCTATTTTGAAGTTATTATCTATTTTATGATACTACTTACGTTCTCTAACGTAAAAAAATGTGTTAAAATCAATATAAACTATACTATTCACACTCATCCACTATCGTATTCATAAAAGTAGCTTGCCCTCCGCTTGGAGCGCTGCTGTCGCAGTGTATAACAAAAATCCGAGGAAGCGTCGTGACTGTATATGTTAGACTGTGGCAGTACTCCCCTGTCCTGGGTGTAGGGGGTGGTGTTCTTTAGAGATGTCGAGGCGGTCAAGACATCGTCGCGGTATTGTTTGTTCTGCCCTCGCGGTAGGGCGGGTGGCGGCGTCCTTTGAGAAGCGGTCCGGCAATTGGCCGAGCGGGTAGGGGTGGCGGCGTCGGCCAGGTGTGTGGCAGAGGGTGCGACTACAGACATGTCGGCATGTCAATCATCCTTAAGTGCCAATTAATACAAATAAACAATCCCAGAGACGGATTTACGTCTCAAATATGTCAAAGATATTATTGATACATCTGAAGCGTTTAATTAAAATTGGTGGTGCGGTCGGGAATCGAACCGGGACCTCCATGATTACTAGGCAGACGTCTTAACAGTTAGAGTACCATACCACTAACGATTAAGGCGCCTTGGAATACTCTAAGTACGATTTCCCTCCACAACGCAAACTTTAATTCAGCTTCCTTGTCCCATAGATAATTGCCACTACTGCCAAGGCTCTCCATGCAGCGGAATAGCACCTCAGCAATGTACATGGTGGAACAATCCTGTTATGGTGATATAAACATCAATTAATACAATTGTGGAGGGAAATTGTACACTGACTATTCCAAGGCGCTTAAATCGTTAGTGATGTGGTAGTCTAACGGTTAAGACGTCTGCCTAGTAAGCATGGAGGTCCGGGTTCGATTCCCGGCCACACCACAAATTTTAATTCAATGCTTCAGATCTATCATTAAATCCTTAGGTGTATTACGGCGGCGTCCTTTGATTAGCGGTCGGACAAGTAGCGTTGATGACGATCAAAAGGACCTAGGGAAAAGCAAATTATAATTTGTGGTGATTTCAATGTAGGTTCACTGAAAGAGTGTAGTAGGAAGAAAGACCTGGAAGTCTTACTTGGCTCATTCAATCTGACATCCATTATTGATTTCCCTACTCGGGTACTAAAGGACAGCAGTACATTGACAGATAACTTTTTTATAGTCCAAGATAAGTTTAACAACATAAGTGCTTGTCCCATTGAGAATGGTCTTTCTGATCATGGTGCACAGCTAGTAACAGAATGAAATAGTATAATAATTAATAAAAAAAGTTAATTATATATATTATTATGCCTTTATTTTTTTTAGAAAGTCAGTGATAAAAGATCTCTTAAATTATGAATTGAAAATAACAAACTCTTGAAAAATATTTGTCCAAGTCCAATTTCTGCTGTAAAAAATCATTTGAATACACCGCGTTTATTGAGCCTAATGGAATCTTTGCAATAACAGATGCAGGTTCGTATAGAGAAGAAAAGAAGCACAGTATGTATCAAAAATAATATTACAGTTCTTACTTGCTGGTTATGCTACACTTCGTGATGTAGCCGACGGTTTTTCTGTGTATCTGGAATCAAATTCTTTCATGGGACAAATCGATTGTGGCTGTTTTGTTCGATTTTTTATCGGTCGAAATATTGTGAATTGTAAAATATTCACTTAGAACGTCCACAAAAGTTTACTAAATGTCTTTTATGAAGTATCCTTTCCACATAAAATAACTCCAAGTCTCTTTATAAATCTCATATAACACGTAAAACAGTTCCGGGAACAATACCTCTGAAATATTTCATTGGGTCACAATTAATTTCTCTGGCGACACACGTACTAATATGTCAATAGTGAAAAGGGCTTTTTTTAATAAGTTTTCTGAAACAGAAGTTTTAAGATAACTTCTCAAATGTATTCTCACCTTAGATTCTTGATACAACAAATATACATCAGCAAGACACGATCACTAAAAAAACAATAGCACAAAATATAAACAATGGCGAAACGTTTTTTTAAAAAAATGAGAGCATAGGATTTCTATATCTAAAGAATAGTAACACTACGTATTACTTGTACAGTCTTTACTACACTATTTATTTATTATTTCTGATAAAATGACAAATGAATGAATAATGTTCTTGTTTCTATTTTTTTATATCAAGAAAAATGTCCAATTACCGAGATCGCATAATATTTAATTTATCCAAAGAAATTAGCTTTTAGATCTGTTCCAAAGTGTGTGTGTATTATAATAGCTCCATTCAGTAATTCGAAACAGTCCACCAGAATTGTGCGCATGATCAATGACTCAACAACTAGAAATTTCAAAGAAAGTCTACAGCAGTTAGACTGGGATGAGGCTTACAAGGAACATGATGTTAATTTAAAGTATAACTTATTTTGCGGTACATCTATAAGGATATTTGGTAAATGTTTCCCCAAAGAAATTAGTAAAATTTAATTGTAAGAAACCATGCAAAAACCATGGCTTACTAAAGGAATAAAAATATTGTGTAACCGAAAAAGGGAACTATATCTGTCCGGAAGAAAGAGTAATAACCCAGAAACAATAAAATATTATAAAAACTACTGTGCTACATTCATAAAAAGTATTAAAAAATCAAGAAGCATGTGCATTATATCTGAGATTAGCTCTTCTGATAATAAAACTCTTTGGAATATTATTAAAAGGGAGACAGGGCAACCAAGAGCAGGGGAAGAGGGTGTTACCATCAAAACAAATGAAAACTTTATAAAGAAAAAGTCAGAAGTCGAAAAGATTTTTAATGAATACTTTTTAAATGTTGTAGAGAAAATAGGATCTAAATGTTCATTAGAAGGAGCAAAGCAATTAATGGAAGCGGCCATACCCACACAATTTGATACAATCGAAATTCCACCCACCTCTCCTTCAGAAATTAGGAAAATAATAAACTCTTTCAAGAGTAAACGGTCATATGGAATTGATGGCATTTACAGCAGGGTATTAAAAACTTGTTCCCAGGAGATAAGTAGGATTCTCAGTCATATTTGTAATAGCTCATTACAGCAGGTATTTTCCCGGATACACTGAAATATGTTATTGTTAAACCTTTGCATAGAAAATGGGATACATCTGATGTCAACAACTACCGCCCAATTTCACTTCTGACAGCTTTATCCAAAATTTTTCAAAAAGTTATGTATTCTCGAGTTGCTTCACATATTAGTAAAAATAAAGTTCTAACAAAATGTCAGTTTGGTTTTCAAAAAAGCTTTTCAACTGAAAATGCTATATATACCTTCACTGATGAAATATTAAATGCTTTGAATAACCGGACATCACCAAATGGGATTTTTTTGTGATCACTCAAAGGCTTTTGATTGTGTAAATCATGGGATTCTTCTAGATAAGCTTAAGTATTGTGGTATGCGTAGGACAGTGCACAAATCTTCTAAATCATACTTAACTGGAAGAGTGCAGAAAGTTGAAATAAGAAGTTCACATGATATAGATGAAACAATTAATTCTTATAACTGGCGAGTTATCAAAAATGTGGTCCCACAAGGTTCGGTCTTGGGTCCTTTGCTGTTCTTAATATATATTAATTACTTGTCATTCTACATTCACGAAGTTGCTAAGCTAGTACTTTTTGCTGATGATACAAATATAGCTATCACACCCCACGAACAGGAATTAACTGATGAAATTGTAAATGATATTTTCCTCAAAGTTATTAAGTGGTTCTCTAGAAATGGACTCTCATTAAAATTTGATAAAACCCAGTATATACAGTTTCATATAGTAAATGGCATGACACAGTTAATAAATTTAGACTTTGAACATAAATCTGTAGCTGAGGTAGAATATTCAAAATGTTTAGGTGTTTGCATTGACGAGGGACTGAATTGGAAGAAACATATTGAAGATCTCCTGAAACGTTTAAGTTCAGCTGCTTACGCTATCAGAGTCATTGCAAAATTTGGTTCAAATTGAAATGTTTGTATAGCTTATGCGACTTAACTATGGGGTCATCAGTCCCTAAGCTTAGAAAGTACTTATGAACTAGCTTATCCTAAGGATGGCACATATATCCATGCCCGAGGGGGGATTCAAACCCCCGACCATAGTAGCTGTGCAGACCGTGACCGGAGCGCCTCAGTCCCCTCGGCCACCACGGCCGGCCAAAATTTGGTGATATACATCTCAGTAAATTAGCTTACTACGGCTATTTTCATTCACTGCTTTCATATGGGTTCATATTCTGGGGCAATTCAACATTGAGTAAAAAAGTATTAATTGCACAAAAGCGTGAAATCAGAATAATTGCTGGAGCATCCTGCAGACATTTATTTAGGGATCTAGAGATCCTTACTGTAGCTTCATAATATATATATATATATATATATATATATATATATATATATATATATATATATATATATATATATATATATTCATGCATGAAATTTGTTATTAACAATCTCACACAATTCAAAAGTAATAGCAATGTGAAAAGCTACAACACCAGGAGAAAGGATGATATTCACTATTCAGGGTTAAATGTAATTTTGGCTCAGAAAGGGCTGAATTATGCTGCCAGAAAAGGCTTTGGTCACTTACCAAGTAGCATGAAAAGTCTGACAGATAGACAACTAGTATTTAAAATGAAAGTAAAGGAATTTCTGAATGGCAACTCCTTCTACGAAGTAGATTAATTTTTTAGATAAGACTTAACAGTGCGTACAGGAAGAGGATTGAGGCTTTTGAAATATGGTGCCACAGCAGAATGCTGAAGATTAGGTGGGTGGATCGCGTAACTAATGAGGAGGTACTGAACAGAATTGGGGAGAAAAGGAATTTCTGGCATACCTTGACTAAAAGAAGGGATAGATTGGTAGGACACATTCTTAGACATAAAGGAATTGTGAATTTAGCGTTGGAGGGAAGTGTGTGGGGTAAAAACCGCAGAGGGAGACCAAGAGATGGATACAGGAAGCAGATTCAGACAGATGTAGGTTGTTGCTCTTATGTGGAGATGAAGAGGCTTGCTCAGGATAGGGTATTGTGGAGAGCTGCATCAAACCAGTCTCTGGACTGAAGACCACAACAATAGGACTTAAAAAAATAAAAATAAAATCCATAAAATACTGATTGTGAAGTGTAGACAACATTTACTAAACTGACACATTCCACATAATTAGAAAGTGTTGTGTATATGATGTATGGAGCAAGTATTAACGTGATGTGACGACGTGCAGGCGCTGGCGGTGGTGGCGGTGGCGGCGGCGGTGCTGGCGCGCGGCCGGCGGCGCTACGTGGCTGGTGGTGCAGGGGTGGCTGGCCACGGAGGGGTGGCACCCTCCGCCGAGCTGCAGCTGCGACCCCTCACCCCCCGCGGGGACGCCGCGGCCGGCGCGACCCACAACCCAGGTATGCGACCGGCCACGTAATGTGTGGACAAAGGGAGCGACGCTGGGAAATCCACGTAGTCCTGTGAAGTTGGCACCCCTTTTTTGTAAAATGTACATTTTTTTCGGAGTTCTAGACAGATATGCAATAGTTCTCGAGTTCTCTGTACAAAATTTAAATAGTTCTGCAAAATTTCGCCGAAAAAATACGAAAAATTACCGCAAAATTTAGTTTTCTCCAAATAATTTTTTGCCTAATTGTACAAACATAGTTCTGATCACAGTTCTAAATAGCTCTCAAATAGTTCTACAGGAAATCCTCATGACATTTTTCTGTGCAGATTATACTTTATCAGATAAATGCAGTAATGTGGAATTCATTTTCACGTTACTGTAAATTGGCACCATGTTTTTCGAGAAATACATGTCGTTCTAGAGTTCATGTGAATATTTCTATGTAATTGCCCGAAAAAAAATTATTTTCACAATTTTGAATATCTGATAAGCTGTCTTATTTGTGCCCCTTATTCGAGATATATACATTTTTCTTAGGTCTTCACAGATATTCTATCCGCTGCACATTCAATTTGTTGCTTTTACATCTGAGTGATTACTGCTTATCGTAAACAAGAACTATTGCACATGTCGCTACAACTCTGGAAAAAAGTCTATTAAAAAAAAAAAAAAAAAAAAAAAAAAAAAAAAAAAAAAAAAAAAAACTGGTGCAAATTCCACAGTAGCATGTAAATGGATATTCCATTATTGTAATTATATCATAAAGTATAATCAGCACAGAAAAATGCTATTAGGACTTCCTGTAGAACTCTTTGATAGCTATTTAGAACTGTTATCAGAACTATGTTTGCGCTAATGGGCAAATAATTATTTAAAAAAACTAAAACAACTCTTGTTTGTGGTAATTTTTACTATTTTTTCGGCAAAATTCTGCAGAACTATTTAATTTTTGTAGAGAGAACTCCAGAACTATTGCATATCTGTCTAGAACTCTGAAAAAAAAATTACATTTTTGAAAAAAGGGGTGCCAACTTCACACGACTCTGGCGCAATCATGTGTAGTTTATGTCCCTCATTTACGCAATTAGCTCATGAACTATTATCTGGGTAAAAAATATCATTACGATTTTCTGCAGAAATCTTCGAGAGTTCTTTATAACTGTGATCAGAACTATGTTTACGCTTATAGGCAAATAATTATTTCGAAAAAACTAAAATTTGTTATAATTTTTTGTAATTTTTTCGCGAATTAGTGCAGACAATTTAAATTTTGTACAGAGAACTGCAGAACTATTGCATATGTGTCTAGAACTCTAAAAAAAATGCGCATTTTTGAGAAAAGGGATGCCAACTTCACAGTAGCGTGTAAATGGATTCCCCATTATTGCAATTATCTCATTAAGTATAATCTGCACAGATAAATGTCATTAGGATTTCCTGTAGAACTATTTGAGAGCTATTTAGAACTGTGATCAGAACTGTTTGTACAATTAGGCAAAAAATTATTTTGAAAAAACTAAATTTTGCGGTAATTTTTCGTATTTTTTTCGGCGAAATTTTGCAGAACTATTTAAATTTTGTACTGAGAACTCCAGAACTATTGCATATCTGTCTAGAACTCTGAAAAAATGTACATTTTCCAAAAAAGGGGTTCGAAGTTCACAGGACTGTGAAACGTTGCATATTTCAGACTGCATTAGTGGGTATACTGCACTGCACAACTAGCGACATACCTCGCATTTGTACTGCTAGCACTAGATATCTACCAGCTCACGACTTGTGCCTGTTGCTGAAGGATTCAGCACGAATGGCATGTCGGTCGCATCTGTACTGCACTAAAAGAACAGACAGCCCTGCCGTCATTTGACGCGCGCCAAGTGTTTTCCTGTCGGTTTACGATTCTTCGTAAATATCTCACATGAAACATACAATAAAAGTTATAAACAATATTGAATTAAATATATAACAATAATAACGTAATATTTAACAAAACAACAGAAAATTTTAGATAGAAAGTAATAACATCTTCTTTTGTATACTACTAGCTGAAAACCCGGCTATGCCCGGGTATTTATCTATTCCTGCGATTTTTCAGGTAGATATATTCATTTGTATAAAGTCTGTATGTCTGTAAAATCTCTTGCGAATACAATTAGTAGTAAAGAAGTAATAGATTAAAACTTGGTGCATGATGTGGCGGTTTTCCATGAATGTTACTGTTTATGTGCTCATATCTTATGAACTACGTTCTGTGATTCAATACAATTTAGAAGCTACATTTAACTATATATGTGTACACTGTCTGTAAAATTTCCTGCCGCTACAATTTGTAGTGTTCAAATTATAAATTGTAACGTCATACCGAGAGCCGTAGTTTTACTCCATAAACAGCGGAAAAGTAGTAAGCGAGAAACTTTTTTCCTTTCATCATTTTACTATAGTTGCCAGCGAGAAAAAGCTTAATCAAGCTTTGAAATTATGTTTAAAGTTTGTTGCAAGTCGCTAAGTACTGTAATTCTCATTCAGTGTATTTCGAAAGTCTCAACGCATTATATGCCATATATTGCGATATCTGTTGGTTATGACGTAATATCTTTTCAAACATGTGCCGTATGTGATTCTTAACCATGCAGCAATTGTTACCTTATGGTAAGGAATGTGTGTACCAAATTTGGTTGAAAGTGGGCCCATAGTTTAGGAGAAAATGAGCAGCATTGTCGCAAAATGCTGCAGTTTTTCGCGCATCTCATTGTTTATGACGTCATATCTCGTGAACTACATATCGTATATGATTCTTAGACTTACGGCGACCGTACTCTTGGATTGAAGCTTACGTGTACGAAATTACATAAAGATTGCATGAAAACTGTAGATTTGTATGCAACACGTACAAATATACGGACCCTCTGCTTTATATATTAGATGTATATTTACTATTTATATTTTTATGATACATTTTATACATATTGTTTTATATACTTATTTCCTATTATTTACTATTTACATTATTATAATCTCTCTCCAAAATTCTAAATAGAAACTGACAAATGCTGAGACTCTTGTTGATCTCTAACTTATTAAAGATAAAGGTGAAACATTGAATTAAAATTTGTCATCTGGCCAGGAATCGAAGGCGGACCTCCATGGTCAGTAGGCAGACCTCTTAACGACTAGACCACCACACGCTTGAGATTAACGGGCCTCAGAATAGTCTAAGCACGACTTCCCTCCACGTCACAAACTTCAATTCAGCTTCTGTATTCCATGAGACATTGCCACTACTGCCAAGGCCCTCCATGCAGCAGTATCACAGAATAAGGAGTATACAGAAAGGAAACTCCCGCTGCAGTCTGTCGTCCAAAACTTAGTGCGCATGCGCGGAATCGGCCATCTTGAAAAGCAGTAAACGTGTGGTCACTCCCTACTCTGTGGCGTGGTAATGCGCCGTCTTTGCTTGTTAATTCTGTATTTTAACTGTCTGTATCGCATAAAAGTAAACAAGTGTCTGGTACAGTGAAAAGAAAGAACTGTGTGTCAGTAGTTGGAGCTGTTCCGTTTTTAATATGAGCAGCAATAAAAAAAAGGCGGCCGATGGTGTTCAGCACCTAATTGCCGCAATAATTCCAATACAAATAAGGATAAAAGTTTCCTCACCTTCCCAAAAGATGCTGAGCAGTAAGTGAACGTCGCTATATATGTGTAGTGAAAGTTAAATGTTATCAGCTTCGAATGAGAGCAATGTGTGCATAATTATTAAAAGTAGGCTCGCTTCTTCTCTTGACAATAACCCTCGCTGTTGCTGTTGTTGCAGCAGTTCAACAGCATCGAAATGTTGAAGTACATTTATATTTTATAACTTTAACGTTGCAGGGAATAATATAAAATGAATGACAAAGAACAGTGCGAAGGTAGGCAGGCAAAATTTTACTTACGGCATTGGAGGCGTCGTGTGCTAATGTTGGCAACGAGTGCTCTTCGGATACTCAAACAAATAGATTAAGCGGAATAAATATTTTATGCTGTTCCTGCTCTGTGGTTGACAGATTCCTCTATATGCCCTTCTCCGATCAGTAAATTAATGATACCCTTAAAGGAAATAAAACTTTTATATATGCCCAGACGTCATTAGTTCTGTGTAATGACAATCTACTGCTAAGCCTGACTCAATATTTTGTGCGAATTTATTCGTGTCAAATAAAACCTGGCAGTTTTAAATTCACTTTCTTGTTTATAACTAATTTCCCAAACACAACTTCGCGTTATTTGAGATTTTTCTAGAGATAAGCACCAAATAAAACGATCATCGATTCCACCGTACATTTTCGTAGTTGTATTAATATTTAGGCCTATATTTTTTTCGTTGGATTACAATTAGGTGTAAGAAGAGGACGCAAAATAGATGAGAGCATAATGAAAAGCCGTTTCCTTTCGTAAAAGTCGGTGAGATTAGCTGCAGTTGGTAAAAAGTCCATTTCCAGCCAATGTACTAAGTGGCTATAGTTCGGCGTTTACTGCTTTTCAATATGGCGTCGAGCGCAACGCTTGGTAACAAAAACATCAAAGGCGCCGCCCCCAGCTTTCCCTTCTGTATGCCCCCTATTCTGTGCCAGTATAGCACCTCAGCAATGGACATACCGGAATATTCCTGTCCTTATGCTAATAGTCCAGTCAAATGGTAATTTGAAGTCGAAAAATTTGGTGCTGTACATGATTCTGTAGTTTTCCAACAAAATTCCCTCGGCAAATGTAAGAAACCAACAAAAAATCATGAGAAACACATTTTTTTTTGCTGTTATCAACTTATGACCCATAAAGCATGCTATTTACACGAAAAGTGGCCGAGTAGTAAAATGAAGAGGAGAAAATTATCTACAATTTATGTCTTTAACATTTTTCTGTAAGTCGTATGGTTTCCACAAAAACCGGTGGTAAAATATCAGGAAAATCAGTCATTTTTGAAAACAGCAAAAAAGAACATTAATATATAGATTTTTATTTCATGAAATTTAACATTATTATAAATCCTTATAAAATAGATGAAGTTCTGTATAATTTTATATGATTCATGTTAGACACGGGTTGCGTAATTTCTTCGGAACAGCCCTCCAGGTCTTCAACGCCTAAAACAAACAATCAATGCCGTAATCCCAAATACTTCACAATTTATTGACTAGGTATGAAAGCAATACGTATTAAGAAACCTTTTTTGAATCATAATTCTGTAGTAAGTGGAGAAATAAAGGTGCGATAGAATTATTTCTGCATAGTTACACCTTCAAGTAATTCAGAAAACTCGGGGTCATCTTCAGTTTGTTCTTCAATTTCTGCGACGGCCATGTTATTGCAGCTGTTCTCGCAGTTCAGGCACACATTGGATCAGTTGAGACCTGGTTTCTTGCATCCACAGTTGGTCTGACAGGTCTTCAAACACTTACAAGAAATAACTTTCAAAACTGCTTCTGGTGCTGGTGGCACTGACCGCAGACCATCTTTGGTTTTCATATAAAATGATTTCCAATCCATGGTGTACAACAGCAATCAGTTAGAATAAATAATCCTTCAAACAGTCTTGATTGCAAATATTTTACTAGTCAATGACGCGTTTCGCCCTTTAGCAGGGCATCTTCAGATTATCTGCGTGACAGAATTTACACAAAATTACAAGGCGGAATTACAAACGGTTATAATGATAGAAACGCCGCAATAACAACTTACGGTGTCACACCACGGAGAGCGCATTGTACGCTTTGTTTACCATTTATACTGTCTTCTTAACACAAAATAAGCCCATGTACCATTATACCCGTTTGTAATTCCGCCTTGTAATTTTGTGTAAATTCTGTCACGCAGATAATCTGAAGATGCCCTGCTAAAGGGCGAAACGCGTGATTGACTAGTAAAATATTTGCAATCAAGACTGTTTGAAGGAATATCTTTGGTTTTCTTCCAACCCCACTGTTCAGGATCTTTTTCATTTTCAAGCCACTGGTGCACTTGAAAAATTCTCAACGTATGTTGCTGTGCTGCAGCCTCGGTAGGAAGTAGAGCCGCCAAACGGGCTGTTGTTCTGTACGCTGACCTTATGTAGTCTTCATACCGCGATTTATTCAAGGACGTGGCTTCCTTTACGGTCAATTTATACAGTGCATTGAGAAACTTTAGACCAGCATTAGTGACAGCGTCATCATGTACAGTAGGATCTTTAAAAATTTCAATGGTCTTCGTTAGAGGAGGCTTTTTCTTCAGAGTTTGGAGAAACCTCATCTTTCCTACTCTGAACAAGGCCGAAATTCAGTCTTATGGAATCCATCATCGGTGGTGGAGCGCGACAGCGGCTGGTCAGGAATCTGAAGGAACTGAGGTGCCAACAGACGTATCCAGATTAGTATCCCTGCTTTTGGATATCATGCTCCGATGTAGGGACCTGAAGATGGCATATTGAAATGCCGAAACTGGTTGTAATAGAATAAATATTTCACTATACTTACGGCTGTTGGTACCTCAGTTCCTTCAGGCCGAAATTCCGTCGCATCCTCCCATGGCATGCAAAAACAATATGTTGCCACTAATAGATTTTTCTGGTAGGCAGTCAGGAGAAAAAAAAATCAGTTGTGCTGCTGTCCCTTTGCCTGGCTTCAGAAAGTATGCATTAGAATGTACACCCTGACAACGACCAATCGTGATCACAAGCAAATCTACGTCTTCAGAATGAAACTTTCACTCTGCGGCGGAGTGTGCGCTGATATGAAACTTCCTGGCAGATTAAAATTGTGTGCCGGACCGGGACTCGAACCTGGGACCTTTGCCTTTCGCTGGCAAGCGCACTCCCGGCTGTGCTAACTTCACAGAAGCTCTCCTGCGAACCATGCAAGCCTAGCACTCCTGAAAGAAAGCCATGTCTCCACCATATCCTTTCTTCCAGGAGTGCTAGGCTTGCATGGTTCGCAGGAGAGCTTCTGAGAAGTTTGGAAAGTAGGAGGCGAGGTACTGGCGGAAGTAAAGTTGTGAGGCGGCATCGTGAGTCGTGTCGGGATAGCACAGTCGGTAGTGCGCTTGCCCGCGAAAGGCAAAGGTCCCAGGTTCGAGTCCCGGTTCCGGCACACAATTATAATCTGCCAGGAAGTTTCAGATCTACGTCTTCACCCACAATAACTACAGAGTTATGTTATTGTACAAGATCGATTGCTGTGGTTACAATAAGTGTATCTGCATCCTCTTGTACCTTCTTCGTTTGAATTCCATCTGCTGCAAACTTGCACTTCAACATTGAGATGAGACGGCTTTTGTTCCTCATATTAATTAGAAATTTCTCTTGTGAAACTGTCGGGATCATTCTTCCGTCGAACATGACATGTACTGACATGTGTCTGCTCGATCTCCCTGCTCTCTCTACATATTTAGTACCCTCTTGAGGATAACCATGGAAGACAACTACAGCATTGTCCTTGTACTTCGCCTTAACAAATGAAATGTAACTCTCACAAATCGAAAAAAATGATTGACCCCTGGTCCACACGACTGTGCAGTAAGTATCCTCCATCTATGCCGTACACATATCCCTGAAGATTTACCTCGTCAGTTGGAGTGATTGCTTTGTACAATCAAGACTTTGTTCCTTTCCTCATACCGTACCCACCAAAAAGAGACAATGGATTAGGGCAAAGTTCGTAGCAAGAACTCTTCAGGTTCTTCATCAGGCTGTTTAGCAATTGTCATTCTTTGAAAAATAGTCATAGGATTGATGGGGACGATTTAATCACTAATTTTCACTGCATTATTCATCGCAGCAAGTGGCAGAACTCTGTCTTTCCTCTAGAATTTAACAGTTTCAAAATCACCACCCACAATTCTGTCAAGTGCGAGAAGTCTACATCTACATACATACTCCGCAATTCACCGTAAGGTGCGTGGCGGAGGGTACACTGTACCACCACTAGGCATTTCCTTTCCTATTCCATTCCCAAATTGAACGAGGAAAGAAAGAATGCCTATATGCCTCCGTACGAGCCCTAATTTCTCTTGTCTTGTCTTTGTGATCTTTACGCGAAATGTAAGTAGGCGGCAGCAAGATCGTACTACACTCAGCTTCAAATTCCGGCCCTCTAAATTTACTCAACAGAAATTCACGAAAAGAACGTCGTCTTTCTTCCAGCGATCCCCAATTGAGTTGCCAGAGCATTTCCGTGACACTCGCGCATTGGTCGAACCTACCGGTAACAAACCTAGCTGCTCGCCTCTGAACCACCTCTATGTCTTCCTTTAAACTGATCTGCTGCGGGTCCCAAACACTTGAGCAATACTCAAGACGTGGTCGTACAAGCGTTTTATACGCGGTCTCCTTTACAGGTGAAGTACATCTTCCCAAAATTCCCCCAATAAACCGAAGTCGGCTGTCCGTCTTACTCACAACTGTCCTTACATGTTCGTTCCATTTCATATCGCTCTGCAATGTTACGCCTAGATATTTGAACGACGCGACAGCATCAAGAGGCGCACTACTAATGCTGTATTCGAACATTATGGGATTGTTTTTTCTACTCATGCGCATCACCTTACATTTTTCCACATTGAGAGCTAGCTGCCAATCTTCGCACCAACTAGAAATTTTGTCTAAGTCAACCTGTATGCTATTACAGTCAGTTACAGACGACACCCTCCCATCCACCACAGCATCATCAGCAAACAGCCGCAAATTACAACTTACTCTGTCCATCAGATCATTTATATAGATAGAAAATAATAGCGGTCCTATCACACTCCCCTGGGGCACGCCTGACGATACAGTCGTCTCTGATGAACACTCGCCGTCCAGAACAACCTCCTTTGTCATGTGACATTTTATGGTGCTGTCTCCTACAACGCCAGTAGTAAGAGGTAAGATGTTGTGACATCAGGTAAAGTGTACTTTTGCGTAAACCAGTCCATCGGCTTTTTAGAATCAGCTGCATCCCTATTAATCATTGATTCTCTGATCTCCCGTGCTGTTCTGAACCAGTGAATGCTACTCCACACATCCTCCCCATTTCTTCACAAATATTTTGGAGCGAGGTCATTCCTTTAGTCCACGTGCAGAGGATACTTTCACTAACCCACGACCATGAGTCAACCCCCCAGCAGTTTTCATTGCCCTCATTAGGGACTGCTCAATGGTCCTGTCAGTCCATGTCCCACACCAGAATTTGCTAGTCCTTCGCACTGTGAACATTTCGTATTCCTGCGCGCTCGTTTTATCTTTTAAGCTGTGCATGTCTTGTGCATAGAGGTGGCAACATTTTGCATACAAAAAATGTCCGCTTGCATGAAATTACGGAATCATTTAGTAAGTAACTTGGAGATGGAGATTCCAGTTTCCTGCTCTTTCAGGTTCAATGAATAGCTTAACAAGCGTAATCGTTTCGAAGTACTGAATCCATAACATTGAAGTAGCACCACGGTTATTTATTGCTTGAGCTGTGCAGAAAACATGTTTAATTTTTTTTTTTTTTAATTCCTTGACACACTCTTTGTAGTGTGCTAACAAAATCAGTGATATATCTCCATCATTTAAGAGTTCAGCATGTTTTTCTTGGAGATCTGGGTTTAAATCCATTGTCTCAAAAATAATTTTCGCCAGCGTGACATGGGCTAATGCATGTGCTCTAATGGCTCTCGAACAGGCGTGTCCTCTCAGGATTTTCTCTCTTGACTGCTGGGCATAAATAGAATCGAACAATTCCTTTAATCCACTGCCATCCATGAAGTTGTCTATAGCCTTCAAGAACGACATCAGGAGATGAAACCCACATATTCTAATGATGGCATTATCAAACTCTGGATCTCCTTGTTTTCAAGCTACAATAAATCTTGCCTTTAGGTATAGAGGCTTGTCGAAGGTGTTCATAGTTGCTTGTTGATTTGCTCTGTTCTATGGATGCGACCAAAGTTGTATATATTGTATTGTGATCAGATGGTGGAGCTTTTATAAATGGTACACAAGCAACACAGGTCGTATGAAAGAGGAGACTACTTGTGACTTGCTCCATGAAGCCACTCCATCCTGGAATTCCAGGCACATCTTTCCACTTGCCATAAAGCCAAAGCAGATCTGATAAAGAGGGTATTATCGTATCAGGTGATACAAATAGCTCTTTAAGATCCTTAGTGTTGATATTGTTTAATCCAAGAGAACGTGTCTTCTCAAAATGTTTTAACCCTCCGTCGGGCGCAGTCGGCCTCACAGGCCAGCAAAACACTTTTCTGATTCCCGTGCTTAACACTGGTGGCCCAGCGGCCCGCCTCTCCGTTTACTCGCGTAACTTTGGGAACCTCACACAGTGCCGATCCGCAGGCTGCCGTCGATTTCCACGCGGATCTCGGGGAACTCCTTGGGCCTCACAGGCCGTCTGCGCCCGATTACGTTATAGTTTTTAAGGTGAGATTTTTCAAGATATTTTTATTTTATTACTTAGTTTCATTCAAACTAAGTCTGTCCTCCTGTGATTTTCACCGTTACCTTCGAAAAAAAGAAGACTTTGACGACCCTGGCCCTTCAGACTGAGTGCGCCTGATCGAGTTCTAATTTCAGTTTTCCTTTCTTTTCCTACGTTATCACATCCATATTTTCTGCTGAAATGTACAGAAATGTATATTATGCCTCTAAGCCAATGATCTTGTGGAAATAATGCGCCTCCTCGAGGACGAAACTGCTGAAGAGCGAGCCGCACTCGAAGATTTAGTCGATGAGAGAGACACCCACTCTCAGGATGAGGTAGAGAAGGCATGGAGGACTCAGCAACTGAACAGGAAGTTTAGGGAACAGCTCGGGAATATGAAGAAGAGAAGAAAATATGTGAGGAGTTTTTATGTTGGAAAGGATAAGACGACAAAGTAAAGTAGATACCTTCTACTATTCATAGTGTGAGGAGTCACCTCATTATTACACAACATCCAGTGTAAAAGATATTGCTACAAATGACGCCACCAATTGCAAAACCTTGTGTCATCAACTTCTAGCTGGACAATTTAGCCTGTGTATGCTATGAATATATGTGGAATGTCGATTCGGCTGCAAACTCGACTGAAAAAATTTTTACCCCACAAGGAACGGGAAAGATCTCCCACATTACGTTCCAAATGGCTAAAACGTCGACCATGCGTGGCTGAAACAAGAGTTAGGAGGATGAAGAATCACGAATGTTCAGCTTGTCATCAAACAATCCGCTTGAGCGACGTATACGTTCTGTGCCATACCTGTGTTTCAGCTCTTTATTTGGGAGCTATAGCATCGGTTTTTGGTTGCAAATGTGGCGAGAAAAGATGATTCCATGTCAGAATAGACTGCCTAACGTCCTTTAAAAATAACTTTTATGGATGTCTGTTCGAACAATTTTTATTGCTCTTTGTGGGAAATTGGTGATTTTGGTCACTTTAGTTTAATGTGTATTGTGTTCAATAAATCCATTATTATGATTTGAGTTTGCTGTAATTCCTTCCTTTAGATCCTCTTCAAGACTAGCCAACACGCATTTTGAATTTGATTTAACATGGCGGAGCTAGTCCAGAAAATATGTGGGTGGCCTCTCAGGCCGGGTGCGCCTGATTTTGTTTCGTCTGGAGGTGCGCCCGACGGAGGGTGAAGGAAACAGCTCCCATCTCACCAATTAGTGGAGCTGGTGTTGGTTTCTGTACTCGGACAATTCTTTGATCCGGAGCAATGGCACTTCTAGGAGTAATCAAATGAATTCACCCCATTGCATGGAAAGTATTATAGGGGAAGGTGGTACAATTTCGATCATTTCGGACAAATGTTATTGTAACTGCAAATATATTGAGAAAAGAAATAATTTTAACTGTGGCACTTGTTCTTGAATGTTTAATAAATATGTAACATGAATGTTAGACAATTAAAAATGTTGGTAGGACCACAAAAAAAGGTTACAGAATTGAGAAAAATCGATCGAAAATGTACCACACTAGGTACAATTATGATCACTTCCTCGTACAGTTATGATCACAGACTTTTCCCACACGAAAATCACTTTTTCATTCGGGCACCAACGCATACTTCGCGGTACCAAACGTTGCACAATAATTAATTTACAAGCGCGCGGAAACTAGAAAATTTATAAGAGCGCGTTCGACGAATTAGCTTCACGTACATCTTTACAGGAAAAAAATTATATCTCCGTAGCACAAAGTGGTGTATTCTTGGAAAAGCCGGAGAAGCTGTACAAAACCTGCTACACTACAACTCCACACAAAGGCAAGCGCTATCAACACTACGAGACTGAAAACTTATGTTGATCGGAATTGTACCTATATCGAATTTGTACCACCTTACCCTATCCATCCAATGTGCATGTGTTAGAATCAGCGTTGACATGAACGAATTGATGGACAGCTGTCCCGTCTGTTTGTAGTGGTGGCCTCGTGATTGCCGACACTTCAAGACGAACAGCTGCGGAGTAAGAGGCGCAAAATCCCAAGGATGACACAACATCAATCACTTTTCGTGATTGTGTTATGAAAGAAAGCTGAGAGTCCAATTTGTAACGGTGAAAGCAAAGAAGTTGGCCTGAAAGCATCAACAACACTGTGTGAAATGGCTAAAACTTCTTTTTTAACCACTTGACAGTGCTTGTTCGCTGCTTCTTGAGTATCAGTCTTTCCAAGAAAACTTTGAGTACCTGCGGGACAAGGCTTTAATTTTCGTCCATGAAAGAGTCTGTAGGAGGATAGTCGTCCATAGTATTCGGTATTCATCGTATTTCGTCAAGAATTACATCGGCTGCTGTCTCAACTAATGGAAGACGTCCTTCCCGTTCTGACGAACGTCTTTCCATGTACCACGCTTCACTCAAAATCTTATGGCCTATATTTTTGAAACATACGACTGTATTGTGTTTGATCGTTGATACGATAATATCTTCCCCATATCTATCCAATAAATGTGGTATTACAGTCCTTAGTTCAGGAATTAAGTTGCCCTCTATCTGAGTTATTAGCTGATCTAATGAAAGCTGACATTCCTCGTCATTCCTTTCCATAAAATTGAAAATGTCATTCATACCTCTCTGTATCTCTTCAGCATAAGCGCGAAAGGTTTTGTTTTTATCAGCCTTGGGCCTACTAATGTAGAGATTTTTTAAACATGTATTACGGTACTTACAGGCAACAGCCACCATGTCTGCTACCGACTGGATCCTGTTAACAACTGCGGCACTGAAAGCATCCTGTTTCACAACTGTGTCTTTCACGTAATTTCATTCAACGTAACGATGTTTTCTGAAAGCCTGTCACTGTGGTATTCACAATTTACATGAAGAAAACACACCAGGTACTTGTTTTAATGCTCAGTGTTGGTGTTTCCATACTTTATTCCCATCTCAGGCGCTTTTGGCTACATAGTTTGTATTTATTGTGACGTCTCCATTTGTGGTGTCCTGTTTCTCCCGCTACGTGGTTTTCACATTATTCTACAAACGGAGAATATTTTGAATAATATATATTTGGATGTCATTTCTATAATATTTTTATAGCGGTGTTTTTAAGCTTTTACTCACAGTTATTGGGCCTTCTTTATTGAACAGAATCTCACACATATAGAGAACGTCATAACACTGTTCTTGTAAACAAACGTGTTACATAGATGTTGATATAGCACAGATTTACAAAGAATTTGTATGCATTCAAAGGTGTTACTTTTTACATAGATTTGGTATATATACAAAGATGTTACATTTTGTGACATATTAGGATTTCGGACGTAGGTCAGCAAAAACACAATCCTTGTTGGATCGTTCTGTCAATAAACTCAGTTCTCCTAGCCAAGATGTCAAATTTAAGTAGAAATAATAGGCAAAACAATGAATGTTCATAACGTTGCCGGCCGCGGTGGCCGAGGGGACTGAGGCGCTCCAGTCACGGTCTGCACGGCCACTACGGTCGGGGGTTCGAATCCTCCCTCGGGCATGGATGTTTGTGCCGTCCTTAGTGTTAGCTAGTTCATAAGTAGTTTGTAAGTTTAGGGACTGATGACCCCGTAGTTAAGTCCCATAAGTTGTACAAACATTTCAACATTTGTGAATTATTTACAATTATATTATATTAGAATTTATGTAAGACATGAGAAACTTTTACCAGATGCACCAAATTACGTTTATGAGGAGGCAGTCGTTGTTGTGACTTTGCGTAATCTTCAGGAATACCTGTTCCACACACAAAACAATGTGTTTTCCAATGGAAATAATCAGAGGATGATCTTAATTTTCCTGAAGATGTGCTTGGTTCAGTAGCTTTCTTCAAGTAGGCAGCTATCAATCATTCTTTCATTTATGTAACTTGTCTGGCATGAAACGTGTACGCTGACAGATGTTTTACCAGTGGCGTAGCTATGATAGGGCTAGGCGGGGCAGTGCCCCGGGACCCCCGAGCTCCAGGGGCCCCTCGGCCTACGTGACCGACGTTTGATTTTTTTTTTTTTTTTTTTTTTTTTTTTTTTTTTGCTCTCCCACCCTACCGTGCATTACACAGATCGACATGGATTCTGGGGTTTGGAAAGTAAGTGGTGCTCTTCACTACATTTGCATCCCTGAATATGAAAATCATATCAGTTTTTTTCCATCACCCTCAGTTTTTTCTGCACAGCTACCCCCCCCCCCCTCCAAAGCTACTACTGGCTGCGAAATCTATGTAATGCAGTTTCCACAACTACACAAATGTTGCAACGCTACATTTTTTGTGTGAAGGTGAGGCAGAGGGGGCTAATGACCTTGGAGCTGACTTTCCATTATCGCCACAGAAATGAGGCAGTGAGTGCTGCAGCTACAAGAAGGAGCATTCGCGCTTTGTTGTGAGTGGCGGTATTTCACTGAAGGTGTGTTAAAAATGTCTGGAAGGAGGTGTGTGAATAGCCCAGATACATTTTGTTATATCTGTGGAAAGTATGTGATACGTGCAATACGTCGACAAATAACAAAATTTGTGCATAAGTCATATTTTGCATATTTCGGCATGAAGCTCGGCGATCAGGACAAGTCATTTGCTCCACACATTGTGAACAGAAGAATCATGTTGATGACTGTTACTTCTGTATGAGGAATGTAACGGGATACAACAGAAGAAACATATCGTATCCAAACGTATACATCATATTCATTGTACAGAAATCGTGATAAAAATTTCAGGGAAATTTGTTGAAGATGGTTTAGTGGTGTTCTGCAAAGACATCGCCGGATTAGTGATGAAAATGGGAGCTCAGAAGTATGAGAGTAAGCAATGGAGATTGTTTATAGATTCTTCAAAGCGAAATTTGAAAGCAGTGTTGCTACAGTCCTTTAAACAGTTAGGATGCAAGGTCTCTCTAAAACTACATTTTCTAATGTCACACTTAGAGAATCTTAAAGAAAATTAGGCTGACACATCAGAGAAACATGGTGGACGAATTCATCAGGAACTTAAAACTATGGAACATCGTTATCAAGTTCGTTGGGGAATAAACATGATGGCTGACTACTGTCGGTGCATCTCACGTGAAGGAGAAGTGACACACAAGAGGAAGGATATCAAGCATTCATTCACGGGCAAACGAAAACGGAAATAATACCTCTACCTGGTAAGTGCCCACCATAATATTTGCTTCTTATAATTCATATGCCTTTCTTCCAATTCTTTTTTGCCCACTTTACTGTTCCATTTCGTTTCCATTGTCCTGTAATTGCTTTCCAATTTCTAATTTCATTGGGCGCCGAGTTAGACAATGGTGAATATGATGATGATAGTGGTGGTGCAAAAACCTGACGTGCTACAGAGAAAGAGGCTACAGATTTGTGAACAGCAGGGTCAATTTAGTCAGAAATTCATATATTCATGCAAACCCCAGACAAAAAGTCAAAATTTGTCGACCTGTGTTATCTTCACCTCCCCTCAAACCAAGTTTCCCACAGTGGCCGCACTGGGCCACCATTGCCCTCAGCGCGGCCTTCACTGGACGCCGCGCCGCGCCGCTCGGTGGCGCTGCTAGTCTTCCAGTCGCCGCGCCGGTTGCTGCGTACAGCAGCCGGCACGCCTCAGCCGGCGTCGCAGCAGCGGCAGAGCTGCTCACTGCGCCTGCAAGTGTTGCGGCGCGCCGCTCGGCACCTCCGAATACTGAATAAATACATTCACTCTACAGTACTTCTTATTGGCAAATAGAAATGCACAGTTTGATTATACCAATAATCGGTTTTCCGAACATCCATGTCTCCCAATTACTTCGTATAATCGACGATCTACTGTGTATAATATTTTAGTTGAATGAAGGATTTTGAAGTTTTTTTTAACTTTTTGAACCCTGAAGTGAAATCCAAATTTTATTCCCACCTCACAATATAATGTCTATTGCTTGTCCACTATGACGCGACCCTCCTATCGTTAGTGTTGTCGGTTGCAGTCGGAGTTGCCTTGGCTGACAATCTTTGCGATATAACAATAAATGGCGGCGAATTACTAGCAGTGTGTTTGACACGGTGTAACCACATTTGAATTATTACGGAACGGTATCATTATGGTAACTAAACTGTTTGTATAGTGAATTCCCCCAAGCGAGTGCTGTAACCCAATGAAGTGCTGTCACCAACTGCACTCTGAAAAGCATGCAAGAAGAAGACAAACTATGGTTACATTGTCACAATAGTGAATTGCGCATTCTAGACGCCGCCCTCTGCCCCACTCATAATAAGCGAAAATGTCTATTTACGTTATTTTACTTATTACTTCATACAGCCTGGTAGCGGCAGGGCTCAATACAAAATGTTTTATCATACAAAATCCGGCAACTTTCTTTTGCGAAACCATCCTACACGAATATTTCCTTTATTTCCTTTCTTTGACTGCGCTTTAAACGAAATAAGTCTGATCGGTATGGAGCATGGGGTCGTTGTATCCGCATGTCCTGCCCAGGTCTAACTCTGTCCCTCGGCAAAATTTCATTCAAATGCACCCAGTAATTTTTGCGTAAAAGCATGCCAAAGAAACAAACTTTTACAGTTATAACTATATTATCTGTTGCGTGACACATAATTTACTTAGCAGTGGGCAGTAACTTTAAAGAGGGACCCAATGTTATTTTTGCCCCGGGGCCCTTGGTAACGTAGCTACGCCACTGTCTTTTACCCGCTAAAACAGCCACCTTCTTTTTTTACTAGCATTACGTAAAGTTTCTATTTCTTTTTCCTTGACCGCTATCACTGCACCCCCATCTAAATTTTTTCACAAATAAAAACACTTGTCACTCGACATTGCGCCCGAGTTGTTGCGCTATATCTCAACGAAAACATTCAAACATAGCTTCATGTCTTTGAGAGAAAGGTAAGTAACACGATCACGGCAGTGAAAGTACACAAACTGGACAATTGAGGACAGTTGTGTGTTTCGGCAGGAAGACCCCCACCCCTTCGCATGTCATAAGTTTAAGGGCAGCGGCCGCAAAGGTGGGACGGACGGGCGGGTAGACGGACAGCGTGGCCGCGCAGCTGAGAGCAAAAAGGACAGAGACAAGCGCAAGGTAAACACGATGAAAGGCAAGCAACCGATGATGAAATAATACACCCGAAAAAACATGCAATTTTTTTTCTATTCTCCAAAATTACTGATTTCACGGCTTTTTCAACGCTGTTTTACTTGAAAACCATACGGCGTACAAAAAAAAATGTTACAGACATAAATTGTGAGTGATTTTCTCCTCTTCATTGTATTACTGGGCCACTTTTTGCGCAAATAGCTTGCTTCTCAAGTTGTTGTTGTTTGTTGTTGTGGTCTTCAGTCCGGAGACTGGTTTGATGCAGCTCTCCACCATACCCTATCCTGAGCAAGCCTCTTCATCTCCACATAAGAACGGCAACCTACATCTGTCTGAATCTGCTTACTGTATCCATCTCTTGGTCTTCCTCTGCGGTTTTTACCCCACACACTTCCCTCCAACGCTAAATTCACAATCCCTTGATGTCTAAGAATGTGACCTACCAATCTATCCTTTCTTTTAGTCAAGGTATGCCAGAAATTTCTTTTCTCCCCAATTCTGTTCAGTGCCTACTCTTTAGTTACGCGATCCACCCACCTAATCTTCAGCATTCTTCTGTAGCACCATATTTCAAAAGCCTCAATCCTCTTCCTGTCCGCACTGTTTATCGTCCATGTCTCACTCCCATACAAGGCAACACTCCATACAAATGCCTTCAGAAAGGACTTCCTTAGGCTTACATCAATATGCGATGTTAACAAATTTCTCTTTTTCAAAAACGCTTTTCTACCCATTGCCATTCTGCATTTTATATCCTCTGTACTGCGACCATCATTTGTTATTTTACTGCCCAAGTAACAAAACTCATCTACCTCCTTTATTGCTTCGTTTCCCAATCTAATTCCTTCAGCATCACCTGATTTTTCTTACACTGCACCCCACTCTTAAGTTATAAGCTGAAAACCACTGACAATTGTGATTTTTAGTTGTGTTTTGATGACTTCTCTAATTTGCCGATGGAATTTTTGTTGGAAAACTTCAGATTCGTATTCATCAGCCCACAAAACATAAAATAAGCCACTACAAACAATTACACCAAAGTTTTTGACTTTGAGCCCTTTTTGAGCACGATTTGAATGGACCATAAGGTAATATAAATATCATTATAAAATAGTCTCAGTAATTGTAAATTTATAATTATATTTGTATCACCTTAGCCTAAGGCTAAAGGCAGGAATGTTCCAATATGTCCATTCCCAAGGGTCTGTTTTGCTACATGGAGAGCCTTGGCAGTAGTGACAATTATCTGAGGAAAACAAGCTGAATTAAAAAGTTTATTATGTGGACGCAACTCGTACATACACTATTCCAAAGCCCCTTATTCGCCAGTTGTGCGGTGGTCTAACGGCAAGACGTCTGCATAGTAAGCATGGATGTCCACGTTCGATTCCAGGCCGCATCACAAATTTTAATTCAATGCTTCACTTTTTCCTTAATGTCTCTCCAAAATATTTTCAAAACTGAGCCGAATTTTTATGTGTTTCACTTTTCAGCGTTCCTGTAGGTTTGCGATTCTTCGAAAATATCCCAGACAAAACAAGCAATAAAAGTTACAAACAATATGAAATTAAATATATAACAATAATAACGTAATATTTAACAAAATAACATAAATTCAATAATGCCACGAATTCACAAACATCGAGTGTGTTCAGAAGTAATGAAACCAATCCCAGTAATCGTGAATCATATTTATTAATTATGATTCCTGACTTTCGTTCATACTCCTGTTATTTCTTTATAAACTTATATTTTCCTGTGATGTATTCATCCCTACATGAAATGAGAACCTCAAACCATTCACGAAATCCACTGAATGTCTTAAAGTGAACAATATGTCGGAAGAGCCACGTGGCCAGTTACTATGTGTACCACGTTACAGGGTAAAAATATGTAAAAAATCAAGCAAAAGTTAGTCGATATTCACTCTGGAGTGAAAGAAATTCAAGTCATTCGGATATATATATATATATATATATATATATATATATATATATATATATATATATATATATATAATCAAATGTTCAAATGTTTGTAGAACTTATGGGACTTAACTACGGGGTCATCAGTCCCTAAACTTACAAACTACTTATGAACTACTTACGAACTAGGACGGCACAAATATCCATGCCCGAGGGGGGATTCGAACCCCCGACCGTAGTGGCCGTGCTGACCGTGACTGGAGCGCCTCAGTCACCTCGGCCACCGCGGCCGGCATATATATATATATATATATATATATATATATATATATATATATATATATATATATATATATATATAATGACGTGCAATAGAGGGAAAACATATGAAAACAAAGTTGAGGACAATTTATGTCATATCCAAATTTAACTGCAAAATTGCGTTCCATATGAGTTGTAATTAACGTTCGATGCATTTCATTACTTAACCAGTATGAAGCAGAAAGCTGTGCCAAATTATATGTTGGAGTGCTCGTTGAAGATGACACAAATAGTTTCTATTAAAGTAGTAAAAGATGTAGGTAAATCAGATGTGTATTAGATTTCAAAAACTTACCTTCCATGTACTTATCGATTTAATGGCTGCAGTAAACTACCAGAAAGTCGGTAGCCAAAATGATGTACTGTCACCACTTTTCTTACCTTTATGACCTTACATTTGCCAAAAAAAAAAAAAAAAAAAAAAAAAAAAAAAAAGTGTGGTCTAGAAGAGCAGGCAGTGTACATGCAAGATGATGTGTAGTGATTAAACAGTTGTGTCATGAATGAAATAAAAGGTAGAATTAAACTGCCCGATTGCTCTCGGCTAGAAGTATTGTCGGAAGGTGCGGAATTGGTTATTAAAGCAGTAAAAGAGACGGATTACAGGAATAGACGAGCATATGTACTGACATTCGACAACGTACCTGTCGAATTATTAGCTGCAGAAGTAAATAGAAGGTTCTGATATGGATTTATAGTAAAAGTTAATAATTAAGCTGGATGTTATTAAAGTTACTCTGCACAAAAAATATCGAACTGTTTTTGCATGTAAATGTATATACAAAGATCTGTTTTCTGTATGTAAATACATATCAGGAAGCAAGAGAGATATTTACCACTACGTTGCTACTTATAACTATTTCCGTGCAAATATTTCGCTAGCTGAAACTGGGTTCTGTTATTCCTCCGTAGGTTCTGTTTTACAAAGAGAACATACCGCTGGTTAAACATATTTAGAGTGGAATGGTCACTTGCTTTTTTGCAAAAATTAAAACTGTATAAGGAAATACTTTAAATTAGTGTTGCTTACAAGATAATAAGAACACCTGAAAATTGACTGGTGTGCAGGCAAATCTTCCAGACACTGAAGACCGACAAAAAGCGTATAGATTATGTTGTATCAGCTCTTAGTTTTAACTGCCTGCCTGTAAATTACATGGAGATGTTAACACTGACATCAGCAAGGACTAGTAGCACTATTACCCAAATGAGTTGCATTAAAGCAGGAGAATCACATGTCTCCCAGTCCAGAACACTACTCCTCACAATGACCTCAGAAACAGTCATCGCCGAATTAGATCTGGTACCTACAAAAACGTCTTGTTCCGCATGTCTAGTGTAGTGGAGAAATGTATCTACAACTTTGTTCCCATATGTTTTTTTCATATGTCGTATCGTTTGAGATATATTTGCAAAAATAACGGAGTTTTCACACCTATCACTGAATAAACGAAAACCAGCCGTTCGCTGATGTAACGTGACATTCCTCGCCCAGAACTCTGTGTGGCATACGCCATCTTGCGTTGCGTGTTTGATGATTTTCTTATTGTAACTTACACGTTGTCATTTCAAAGCAATGGCCCACTGAAGAATTAACAAAAACACGGCAGAATGCTTCGAAGATGCACCAGCTCCACCAAAGAGACTGCCTACATCACACTTGTGCGTCCTCTCCGGGAGTACTGTTGCCCCTTATGGGACCCTCACCAGGTGGGACTGACGGAAGACTTTGAGAAGGTTCAAAAAAGGGCAGCTCGTTTTGTTTTATCACGTTACGGGGGGGGGAAGCGTCACGGAAATGTTGCAAGAATTGGGGTGGAAATCATTAAAAGAAAGACGTTATTCATTGCGGCGTGTTCTGTTTGCGAAGTTTCAATCACCGACTTTTACTTCTGAATGTGAAAATATTTTGCTAGCACCCACCTACTTAGGGAGACATGACCATCCCAATAAAATAAGAGAAATCAGATCGAAAACGGAACGATTTAAGTGTTCTTTCATCCCGCGCGCTATTAAGAGAATGGAACGGTAGAGAAAAGTTATGAAAGTGGTTAATGAACCCTCTGCCAGGCACTTTAATGTGATTTGCAGAGTATCTATGTAGATGTAGATGTTGTCCTTCATACGATAAATGATAATGTAATGTCTAGAAGTACCATATTAGCATCCGTTAACAACGGCCATCAATAGTATGAGAAAGGAGAACACGCATCGTAACTGTCAGCTGTAGCGTAGTGGGCAATGCGTTGGACTTTGATGGTGGAAGTGAGCGGTTCGAAGCCCACTGCTCCCAACTTTTTTTTTTCTTAAAAGCGTTTCAGACACTGGTATTAATTAATTTTTTATTATTTATATTATTGTTGTTGTTTTTGTGATCTCCAGTCCGGAGACTGGTTTGATGCAGCTCTCCACAATACTCTATCCTGAGCCAGCCTCTTCATCTCCACATAAGAACGGCAACCTACATCTGTCTGAATCTGCTTACTGTATCCATCTCTTGGTCTTCCTCTGCGGTTTTTACCCCCACACACTTCCCTCCAACGCTAAATTCACAATTCCTTGATGTCTAAGAATGTGACCTACCAATCTATCCTTTCTTTTAGTCAAGGTATGCCAGAAATTTCTTTTCTCCCCAATTCTGTTCAGTGCCTACTCTTTAGTTACGCGATCCACCCACCTAATCTTCAGCATTCTTCTGTAGCACCATATTTCAAAAGCCTCAATCCTCTTCCTGTCCGCACTGTTTATCGTCCATGTCTCACTCCCATACAAGGCAACACTCCATACAAATGCCTTCAGAAAGGACTTCTTTAGGTTTAAATCAATATTAGATGTTAACAAATTTCTCTTTTTCAAGAACGCTTTTCTAGCCATTGCCATTCTGCATTTTATATCCTCTGTACTGCGACCATCATTTGTTATTTTACTGCCCAAGTAACAAAACTCATGAACCTCCTTTATTGCTTCGTTTCCCAATCTAATTCGTTCTGCATCACCTGATTTTGTTACACTGCACTCCATTACCCTAGTTTTGCTCTTGTTAATGATTTGGGTGTATTCGAATTACAAATACATGTATGAAATATGGAATGTATAAGGGAAGGTCACACACCGAAAAATGCTAAAGATAAATTCTATTTTCTATAACCGTCTTATAGAACCATTTCTACTCCGAACTTGGCATAAACCAACAGGGAGAAACAAGTTGCAAGACTTCCAGGAAAAATGAAGCGAAATTGACAGCAAATAATCGGTTATAAATTACATTGCCTGTTAATTGTATAAATATAAATTACGGAATACGCGGAACTCCTGTTCAATACAGTCAAAAAGGTCTAAGGTAATAGGGAGTGGTTTACAATCAGATATCCGTATCACTCTCCTCCTCAAGAAGTTTGTGTGAAGATTTATATTCAGAAGATTCAAGAAAAAGGCTACTGTGGTGTTGAAACTACAAGAAGCAGCTCATTTACTCAGGAAGGGAAAACGTTATGGTGCCCGTAAATTTTAATGCCGTAGCTCTTGTAGTAACATTCATTCTTTGATAAAATGTTAAAATCCAATATACCAGAATTTTGTTTTTCTAAACTCAGTGCTAACTTTTTTGTCGAAATTTTTGCAGGAAGTAGTGTTGTTGTGATTTCATACTTCTATGCATTAAATTGATATTATCAATCACGTAATTTGTGTCACAAATTGCGCGGCCGGTCCGGTGGGCCTTTCCCTGAATACGGCACAGTAGCGGCTGGAGGGCGTGGAGTAGGGGTGGTGTGTCCCTACTTGTGGAACACCCTGTTCACTACCTGCAGCGTCCGGGTCTCCCCGCAAGTGTCTACACATTCCGTTTCCCCGCAAGTGTCACAAAGTCCACTTTCGCTGTCCGCTGACGTACTCATTCTTTAGTCTGCCCACTCGTCCACCTCAACATTCTCATTTCTGCCACTTCCATCTTTTTCTCTTGGGCTGTTGTGATTGGCCTCGTTTCTGCACTATACAGCATCGCAGGCCTCATGACCGACTTGTAAAGCTTTCCTTTCTTTCTGCAGCTGACCTGCTTATCACACAGCACTCTGCTCAGTTTCCTCCAGTTCATCCATTCACTCTTTATCCTGTGCTGCATTTAGGCCTCCAGTCCTGCATCACTTTGCGTGTAAGAGCCCAGGGATTCAAATGTTCAAATGTTTGTATAGTCTATGAGACTTAACTACCGGGTTATCAATCCCTAAACTTACAAACTACTTATGAACTAACTAAGACTAAGGACGGCACAAATATCCATGCCCGTGGGGGGATTCGAATCCCCGACCGTAGTGGCCGTGCAGACCGTGACTGAAGCGCCTCAGTCTCCTCGGCCACCGCGGCCGGCTCAGGGATTTAAATGTCTTGACCAGTGTAAGTTGTTCTCCTTGCATGTGTAGTGTTGCCGTTTCGCAACGCAAGTTTTTGTTACTTCTTCAGCCATACTTCTTGTCAACAGATGGCAATATCATGCATATTGTATACATTGGAGTCTGTTTAGTTGAGCGTTTCCTCGATAGAAAGCAGCGCAGTCATGAATTGAGGAGAAATGCAATCCAGCGGATTTTACAAACCGTTGAGAATTAATGTAATTACAAACCGATACGACTTTTGTCAAAAAAAGAATTTTTTACCCTGTTAAAGACATCTTATCACAGTAGAAAACATGTGAGATATCAATATTTTCCCGCAGGGTGACTTATGTCTAAATGCATGACGTTGACAATGGAAACAGTTAAATAATTCAAATGTTGTTTGTATAGCCTATGGGACTTAACTACGGGGTCATCAGTCCCTAAACTTACAAACTACTTATGAACTACTTACGAACTAGGACGGCACAAATATCCATGCCCGAGGGGGGATTCGAACCCCCGACCGTAGTGGCCGTGCAGACCGTGACTGGAGCGCCTTAGTCTCATCGGCCACCGCGGCCGGAAGGTAAATAAATCAGTTATATATTTTTTCCAATATTTTTCCCCTGTCATTGCCCTTTCCTCTAGAGCTTTTCTCCACTGTTCAACCTTGTCTCGAAGTGCCTGCTGGGTGGGCTTGCAGATCATCGACACATCGTACTCCGAGGTGCCACTTTTTTACCGCGTTTCACTGGTGCAGCCATGACGAGGTCAAACGGACATGGACTGAGAGCAGACCATTGCTGTACCCTACTCTCACTGAATATGACTTTTTTTACGTGAGTAGAATGAAACTTTATTATTGGCTCAATCTACATTTGTTGTTGTGGTCTTCAGTCCGGAGACTGGTTTGATGCAGCTCTCCACAATACCCTATCCTGAGCAAGCCGTTTCATCTCCTCATAAGAACGACAACCCACATCCACTTGAATCTGCTTACCATACGCGTCTCTTGGTCTCCCTCTGCGATTTTTACCCCACACACTTCCCTCCAATGCTGAATTTACGATTCCCCGATGTCTAAGAATGTGTCCTACCAAGCGATCCCTTCTTTTGGTCAGGGTATGCCAAAAATTCCTTTTCTCACCAATTCTGTTCAGTACCTCTTCATTAGTTATGCGATCTAACCACCTAATCTTCAGCATTCTTCTGTACCACCACATTTCAAAAGCCTCTATTCTCTTCCTGTCCGTACTGCTTATCGTCCATGTTTCACTTCCGTACAAGGCAACACTCCACACAAATGCCTTCAGAAAAGTCTTCTTTACCCTTAAATTAATATTCGATGTTAGCAAATTTCTCTTTTTCAAAAATGCTTTTCTTCCCATTGCCATTCTGCATTTTATGTCCTCCGTACTGCGACCATCGCATGTTATTTTACTACCCAAGTAACAAAACTCATCTACCACCTTCATTGTTTCGTTACCTAATCTAATTCCTTCAGCATCGCCTGATTTTCTAACACCGCATTCCATTACTTTTGTTTTGCTCTTGTTAATGTTCATTTTATACGCTCTCTTCAACACACTGTCCATTCCATTCAACTGCTCTTCCAGGTCCTTTGCTGGCTCTGACAGAATTACAATGTCATCAGCAAAACGCAATGTTTTTATTTTTCCCCCTGTACGTTAATCCCTATTCCAAATTTTTCCTTGCTTTCCTTCACCGCCTGCTCGATGTACAAATTGAATAACATCGGAGAAAGGCTACAACCCTGTCTTACTCCCTTCCCAACTGATGCTTCCCTTTCATGCACTTCGAGTCTAATACCTGCGGTCTGCCTTTTGTACAAGTTGTGAATAACTCTCCTTTCCCTGTATTTTACCCTTGCTGACTTCTCGCCCGGAGATCCGAATGGGGGACTATTTTACCTCCGGAATATTTTACCCGAGAGGATGCCATCATCATATGTTCATACAGTAGAGCTGCATGTCCTTGGGAAAAGTAACGGCTGTAGTTTCCCCTTGCTTTCAGCCGTTTGCAGTAGCTGTGTGGCAAAGCCACATTAGCTGATGTTACAAGGCCAGCTCAGTCAATCATCCAGACTGTTGCCCCTGCAACCAGTGGCGTAGCTATCACAGGGCTAGGCGGGGCAGTGCCCCGGGGCCCCCGAGCTCCAGGGGCCCCTCGGCCTACGTGAGCGTCGATCGAAAAAGGTTACCGTAGATCCTTGAACACTTTCATGTCCCCCAATTACTTCGGACAATCGAAGTTCCATTGTATATAATAATTTAGTTGATCGGATTTTTTCCGACTTTGAACTTTTTGAACCATGACAAACAAACCTCAAACGCACGAAGTGAAATCCAAACATTATTCGCACCCCAGAATATAAACATAACAAAGTCCTTTGCATGTCTGCTAGGACGTGACCCTGCCACCGTTAGTGTGTTGTCGGTTGAAGTCGGAGTTGCCGTGCCTGCCAATCTTTGCGAAATAACTGTGAATGGTGCCGAATTACTAGGAGTGTGATTGACAGTAGACAGTGTGACCACATTTGAATATGAAGTCTCTACAATGTATTATTACAGAACGGTATTATTATGGTAACTCAACAGTTTGTGTAGTGAATTCCCAAGGGTGTGCTCCATAATCATAGATCCCAATGAAGTTCTGTAACCAATTGTACTCTGAACTTCGTGCAAGAAGAAGAGAAAATATGGTTACTTTGTCACAATAGTAAATTGTGCATTGAAGACACTACCCTGTATCCCACTGCCACTATAATAAGCGAAGATGTCAACTTAGTTATTTTACTTATTACTTTTACCTGGCCAGGCATTAATATATACTTCATGAAGCCTGGTAGGGGCACGGCTCAAACCAAAGTATTCCATCAAACAAAATCCGGCAACTATCTTTTCTGAAACCATCCTATACGAATATTTCTCCTATTTCCCTTCTTTGACTGGACTATCAACGAAATTAGGCTGATCGGCATAGAGAGTGAGTTGTCAGCACTGACAACAGTTCGCCAGCTGGCACCGCGGACTTGACTGTTCCCGGTTTGCTTCGCGACAGGGGGGGGGGGGGGCATGTTTTCAAGGTGAAGTAATATTTCTTCATTGTTTATTTTTTACTACCTTATGCTTGCGACTTCATTCACCTAGTACGGAGCAACTTCGGAAACTATCCCAAGAGGTCGTTTATCTTTCGTCCTACCCAGTTCCAAATCTATCCCTCCGCAAAATTTCATTCAAATCCGCCCAGTAGCATCTGCGTGGAAACATAACAAACAGACATTCACTATTATATTAGAGAGTACGATTAAATATTATCTGCTGCAGTCACACAATAATTTACTTAGTAGTATTTAGGTGTACCTTATTATGTCTTGCAGTGGGCGGTAAGGAGCTGATGATGAAGTAGTTTTGCATAGTTTTAGTTTAAAGAGGGCCCCAATGTCATCTTTGTCCCGGGGCCCTTGGTGGCATAGCTACGCCACTGCCTGTAACTACTGAAAAGGCTCCTACCCCTCTTCAGGAACCGCATTATAAAACATTAAGATGTTTACAATGATAAATACAAACTTTTGGATAAAAAAACTTCATACAATTATGTCCAGAAGGCTCACTATCCAGAGGACAAGAAATATTCTTGTTTGTAATCTTCTCGGGTTTGCAGCCGGACACTAAAGTCAGCTTCACACTTCTAATATTTCAGCGGCGCAACTGCCCGCCATCCTCAGGTGAGCGTGCTAGCACACAGTCTCGCCGCAACTGAGTTCCCAGTCTGATAGGCGGCTGCTTCATACATCGCCACTGTCACTTCTTGCGCACGCGCTGTGGGTCTTCCTCGATGCATAAAGGAGCCGCCGATTGCACTGGGAACAAAGGTCCCGCCACCCCCTCCTTCTGTCTCCACGATTTCTCCCTCACCCTCCACAACCGCCCTATCCGCCACACCCCCACCCTGCAGTACCTCGGCCTAACCCTCGACCGTAGCCTCTCCCAGACCACCCCCCCCCACCTCCGCACTGTCCGACAGAGAGCCCTTTCCCGCCTTAACCTCCTCGCAAATCGATTCCGTATTTCTTGATTTCCAGAAGGCTTTTGACACCGTACCTCACAAACGGCTTTTAATCAAATTGTGTCGTTATGGTACATCGTCCCAAATTGGCGATTGGATATGGGATTTCTTGCCAGAGAGGACACAGTTCGTAGTAATCGATGGTAAGGCATCGACTAAAACAGAGGTGATATCAGGCGTTCCACAGGGTAGTGTTATTGGTCCTCTGCTATTCCTTATTTACATAAACGATTTAGGGGAAAATCTAAGTAGCTCTCTTAGGTTGTTTGCAGATGACGCCGTCATTTACCGTCTACTAAAATCATCTGAAGACCAACACCAACTGCAGAACGATCTGAATAAGATATCAATATGGTGTAAAAATTGGCAATTGCCTCTAAATAATGAGAAGTGTGAAGTCGTCCACATGAGTACGAAAAGAAATCCGTTAAACTTTGTTTACAACATAAATCAATCAAACGTGAAGGCCGTAAACTCCACAAAATACCTAGGAATTACTATTACTTCAGACCTAAAGTGGAAAGAACACGTAGATAATATCGTGGGAAAGGCGAACCAGAGACTGCGTTTTATTGGCAGAACCCTTAAAAGATGCAACAGAACAACTAAAGAAACTGCCTACACTGCGCTTGTCCGTCAATTTTTGGAGTATTGCAGCCCAGTGTGGGATCCTTATCAGGTGGGTTTGACGGAGGACATCGAAAGAGTCCACAGAAGGGCAGCTCGTTACATATTGTCACGATACAGGGGAGACAGCGTTACGGAAATGATACAGGATCTAGGATGGGAATCACTACAACAACGGCGCTTATCGCTGCGGCGTGGGCTATTTGCGAAACTCCAATCACCAACATTCTCCTCCGAATGCGAAAATATATTGTTGACTCCCACTTACATAGGTAGAAATGATCATCAGAATAAAATACGAGAAATCAGAGCTCGAACAGAGAGATTCAGGTGTTGTTTCTTCCCGCGCGCTATTCGAGAATGGAATGGGAGATAAATAGTATAAGGGTGGTTCGATGAACCCTCTGCCAGGCACTTAAATGTGATTTGCAGAGAATCCGATGTAGATGTAGAACTCCTCACCGGCCGGACTTGGGGCCTCAGCCCCTCCACCATCCTCTACACCGACCGCTCCCTCATGCGTCCTGTCCTTTGCAACTTCCATCCCGCCTGGATCTCCGCTCCCACATCCTACTATGAAACCCTCCGAGTCCTCGAGCGCCACGCTCTCCGCCTCGCCTACCGCATCCGGCTCCCGTCCCCCACGCGGATCCCCACCTCCTCGAATATCTCCAGCATATCCGTATCCTCTATACCCCCCGTAAAATAGACTCCCACAACCCCTGGTCCACCCCATCCTCACCGACCCTGGGCCTCTGCCACGCCTCTACCGCGTTATACCCCCTTCCCTTCATCTCCACACCCTCCACGTCCTCTCCCAGGGTCATTTCCGCCGCCTCCCCCTCCCTGATGACGTCCCTCCGTTCTGACATATACCTATCCTACCAGCCCCGATCCCTCCCTGTAGATGTAGTGCTTGGCTCCCCTCCCCTTCCCCTCCCCCACTTAGCTCTCCCCTCCCCTTCCCCTCCCCCACTTGGCTACCCCCTCCCTTTCCCCTCCCCACTTGGCTCCCCCTCCCCTCCCCCTCCCCCTGCTTGGCTCTCCCCTCCTTCCCCTCCCCCACTTGGCTACCCCCTCCCCTTCCCCTCCCCACTTGGCTACCCCCTCCCCTTCTCCTCTCCCGCTTGGCTCCCCCCTCCCCTTCCCCTCCCCCACTTGGCTACCCCCTCCCCTTCCCCTCCCCCACTCTCCCCCTCCCCTTCCCCTCCCCACTTGGCTCCCCCTCCCCTTCCCCTCCCCCACTTGGCTACCCCCCCTCCCCTTCCCCTCCCCCACTCTGCCCCTCCCCTTCCCCTCCCCCATTTGGCTCCCCCTCCCTTCTCCTCCCCCACTTGGCTCCCCCTTCCCTTCCCCTCCCTCTCTTGGCTCCCCCCTCCCCTTCCACTCCCCTGCTTGGCTCTCCCCTCCCCTTCTCCTCCCCCACTTGGCTCCCCCTCCCCTTCTCCTCCCCCACTTGGCTCCCCCTCCCCTTCCCCTCCCCCACTCTCCCCCTCCCCTTCCCCTCCCCCATTTGGCTCCCCCCTCACCTTCCCCTCCCCCAATTGGCTCCCCCCTTCCCTTCCCCTCCCTCGCTTGGCTCCCCCCTCCCCTTCCACTCCCCTGCTTGGCTCTCCCCCTCCCCTTCTCCTCCCCCACTTGGCTCCCCCTCCCCTTCCCCTCCCCCACTATCCCCCTCCCCTTCCCCTCCCCCATTTGGCTTCCCCTCACCTTCCCCTCCCCCACTTGGCTCCCCCTTCCCTTCCCCTCCCTCGCTTGGCTCCCCCCTTCCCTTCCCCCTCCCTCGCTTGGCTCCCCCTCCCGTTCCACTCCCCTGCTTGGCTCCCCCCTCCCTACGGCTCCTCCCCACCGCCTCCTTCCCCGCCGTCTTTCCTCTCCCCCACGCTTCCCTCCCCCCCCTCCCCCCTTCTCGGGGTCCTGGACCGATAGTTTTAACAGTGCTACGTCAAGTGTTGTGTGCCGTGCTCCGGTGAAGTGTGTGTTTTTTAACTGCGTCCACCGCAACCAGACAAGTGTCGCACCGTGTGTTTTAATTAGTGTCCCCGTGTACTCGCCGTCCTGTGGTATTGTCGTCCTACATGTGCTTTTTAGGTCATCGTGGCTCCTCATTTTTAACTGACTACATCTGATTTTGATCTTCTGTCAACTGTTTGTACTTCGACTTGTCACCATGTCTATGTCATTCTTCCTCTGTTGTTTTTTCGCCTGTCTTGTATTTTAATTTTTCGTCTCATCGATGCATTTTATTCTCTCGGCTGAAGAGCATCCTCTGGAGCTGCTGCCAGCCTGCTGGTGTGATAGCTTGTGCGAAAACACAATAAAGGAAAAAAAAATAGCATGCCTCCAACGGTAGTATTCCGACTGGCAGTTGAGCTGAACGTACCGGGTGTATGCTGTCCACTATTAGCATATGGAGAGCCTGTTGGGCTATAATTAGCTACAGGACCACAAACATCTGCATAACTTACATTAAGACAACTACCACTTTGAGGGTCTTCAACAATTTTTACTAAAATGATTCTGCAAGCAGTCTTTTTGCTTTCCGTGTCACCAATGACAGTAATACTGCTCTCCTCAAGAGTCTGATCTTTCGCTTTTGAGATCTCTTGACCAGGGTTGCCAATGTCAGTGGTTTCCCACCGAATCTGGTGGTTTTTAAAGCCGACGGTGGGCAAAAATCTGAGTCAGTGGGAGGTGGAAAAGTTGGTGGATTTTAACGATTTTTTTTTAATATATTTGGGTTACGACGCCGAAAAAATACTGGAGGAACTAAAAAACTCGGCAGAGAAAGATGTGTGGATTTTTAGTAGCTCTTGTAACAGAGCTTCAACAACACTTGCCATCAAATGTAGATGCTTTGAGGAAGATCTCCAACCTTGCACCAGAAAACTGTTTGAAAGTACATAAAGAGTCAATCGTCCCCCTTTCAGAACTGATGCATTTTGCTCCCGAAGAAACGTCGAAACTTGAACTTCAGTGGACTAAGTTAAATTGGAGTGGAAAAATGTTAACAACACTATATCATTCTGGAGTGAAGTGTTACAATACAAAGATGCGAGTGGCAGAAATCCCTTTCAAGAACTGTGTAATCTTGCCATGTGTTTACTTCGGGCGCCGATCCTGTCGATGATGATGGTGATGAAGTCGAGGACGAAGAACTGATATTGTGTTAATGGTGTGTATTTGTTGCTACAGCACTTTATCTGATTTTTCTTGTTGTGAAAATGACTGAACATTGCAGACACTTAATATGTTACTGTACTTTCATTGTTAACTTTCTTTCTTCTCAGATGTGATTACATTGGAATATAGCTGAAATCTAGATCTTCTGACATAAAATAAAGACAATAGTATGACTGACGCTGACCTCCTTTCCAGACCGGATTACTGTTTTCAAGTTCAAATATTTCACAATTTGCTGCCTGTGCCTGACAAGCATTGCAGTGGCTCAAAGTAATTATTGTTTGTTTTTATATATAACATGTTTACTGAAGTGCTTTTGAATAAACCATATTTTTTGTATTTCCGTCTAGTGTTGTACAGATAAGTCAGGTACATAAACACTCTACCTTTAAAATGCATAGTTGCGTCCAAATTTCAAATCAGTCGGTCAAGAACAAACGAATAGACAGTGTTTTTTTTTTTTTTTTTTTTTTTTTTTTTTTTTTTTTTTTTTTTTTTTTGCATGGGAACTTCGGAAAAGTCGGTGGTTTTTGGTGGGATTTTACGGTCACTTCGGTGGTTTTCATCATGACCTCGTTGGCAACCCTGCTCTGGACATATGAACCACTTTCCTCTTTAATTTGGTTGACGTAGTTACCACCCTTGCCGATAATCATGCCAGCAGTGCTGGTTGGCACCACTGTTTTGCTTGTCCCGCTCAGCAGCTGTTTTACTGTCAAAATCTATAGCCTGCTTAGCATTCACATCTGGTTTCTCCCTGATGAAGATGAGAAGAAGCATAATGGCATCCACAGTATCTGCTATCACGCAGATTCTGTCCGATGTGCCTGGATAAACGTCGCTCGCCTCCGACACCTCAACTCTTGCACCGGCCTCCTCCTGCAGCTGAGCTGTCGCCTCTCCTCTCCACCCTCTCCTTGGTCGCACCTGCACTGCTCCGGACTTGTGTCACTGCACCTTCATATACGTCTTCTACCACCCTGATATATATTTTTCTGCCACGTATTTAATTCTCAAACATTTCCATATCAAAGACATTATTGATAGATCTGAAGCATTGAATTAAAATTCGTGGTGCGGCTGGGAATCGAACCCGGACCTCCATGCTTACTAGGCAGACCTCTTAACCGTTAGACTACCACACCACTAACGATTAAGGCGCCTTGGAATAGTCTATGTACGATTTCCCTCCACAACACAAACTTTAATTCAGCTTCTTTGTTCCACCGTGTCCATTGCTGAGGTGCTATTCCGCTGCATGGAGAGCCTTGGCAGTAGTGGCAATTATCTTTGGAACAAAGAAGCTGAATTAAAGTCTGTGACGTGGAGGAAAGTCGTACATAGACTATTCCGAGGAGCCTTAATCGTTAGTGGTGTGGTAGTCTAACGGTTAAGAGGTCTGCCTAGTAAGCATGGAGGTCCGGGTTCGATTCCCGGCCACACCACAAATTTTAATTCAATGCTTCAGATCTATCAATAACGTCTTTGATATATTTGAGACGTAAATCCGTCTCTGGGATTATTTATTTCTATTAATCTCCATATCTCTTCCCTCGGCACTCTGGCATATCCCATCTCACAATCAATGAAGCACATTTGCAGTTCGGCTTGTACTTCTCTGCCTTAGTGAAAAAACATAGCGTCGGTTGTTCCTCTTCCACGCATAAATCCAAACTGTTCTTCACATACTTCAGTTTCTAGACGCAACCTCTTCTCACGTATACTTTCTCAGATCTTCTTTATACCACCATAAACTTCAGACATTGCCGAGGTGGGTTGGCTTGCGTGCCTCAATCATACAAAAGCCGTACCGTAGGTGCAACCACAGCGGAGGGGTATCTGTGGAGAGGCCAGACAAACGTGTGGTTCCTGAAGAGGGGCAGCAGCCTTTTCAGTAGTTACAGGGGATGATGGACTGAGCTGGCCTTGTAACATCAGCTAACATGTCTTTGCCATGCAGTTACTGCAAACGGCTGAAACCAAGGGGAAACTACAGCCGTTACTTTTCCCGAGGACATGCAGCTCTACTGTATGAACATATGATGATGGCGTGTTCTTGGGTAAAATATTCCAGAGGTAAAATAGTCCCCCATTCAGATCTCCAGGCGGGACTAGTCAGGAGGATGTCGTCATCGAGAAAATCAAAACATGCATTCTATGGGTCGGAGTGTGGAGTGTTCGAACACTTTATCGAGTAGGGAAGCTAGAAAATTTGAAAAGAGAAATGGATTAGTAAATGTTAGATATGGTAGGGATTATTGACGTTTGGTGGCAGGATGAACAGGATTTCTGGTCAGGTGAGTACAGGGTTATCAATACAAAATCAGTTAGTGGTAACGCAGGAGTAGGTCTGATAATGAATAAGACAGTAGGAGTGCGGGTAAGTTACTATGAACATCGTAGTGAATGCATTATCGTAGTAAAGATAGACAGGAAGCCAACACCGACCACAGTAGTGCAAGTTTATATGCCAACTAGCACGGCCGATGATGAGGATATCAAAAAAATGTATGAGGAGATAAAAGAAATCGTTCAGAAAGTTAAGGGAGACGAAAACTTGATTGTGACGGGGGACTGGAACTCGGTAGTAGGAAAGGGAAGAGAAGGAAATGTAGTAGGTGAACATGAACTGGGAAAAAGGAATGAAAGAGGAGATCGCTTGGTGGAATTTTTGCGCAGAGCACAATTCAATGATCATCAACACTTGGTTTAATCATCATGAAAGAAGGCTGTATACGTGGAAGAGACCAAGAGACACTGGAAGGTACCAGATTGACTTTATTATGGTAAGGAATAGATTTAGAAACCAGGTTATAAACTGTAAGACATATCCAGGGGCAGATATAGACTCTGACCATAACTTATTGGTTTTGAGCTGCAGATTAAAACTTAAAAGACTGCAGAAAGGTAGAAAGGTTGAAGGAACCAGAGGTGGTTGAGAGTTTCAGAGGGAGCATTAGGCAAGGATTGGCTGAAACGGGGGAAAGTAATACAGTAGAAGAAGAATGGGTAGCTCTGAGAGTTAGGGTAGTGAAGGCAGCAGAGGATCATATAGGCAGAAGGACAAGGCCTAATACAAATCCCTGGATAACACAGGATATACTGAACTTAATCGATGAGAGGAGAAAATATAAAAATTCAGCAAATGAAACAGGAAAAAGGGAGTACAAACGTCTGAAAAATGAGATTGACACGAAGTGCATACTGGTTAAGCAGGAATGCCTAAAGGACAAATGCAGAACCGTAGAAGAATGCATAACTAGGGGAAAGCTGGATACCGCCTACAGGAAAATAAAAGAGATATTTGAAGACAAGAAAAGCAGCTGTATGAATATCAACAACTCAGATGGAAAACCAATACTAAGCAAAGAGGGGAAAGCTGAACTGTGGAAGGGATATATAGACGTCCTATACAAAGGGAATAAACTTGAAGGCAGTATTCTAGAAATGGAAGACGATGTGGAGGAAGATGATATAGGAGATATGATACTGCGAGAAGAATTTGACAGAGCGCTGAAGGGCATGAGTTGAAACAAAGCCCCTGGAGTAGATGATATTCCGTCTGAACTGCTGATTTTGTTAGGAGGGCCAGTCAAGAGAAAACTGTTCAACCTGGTATGCAAGATGTATGAGACAGGGGAAATACCATCCGACTTCAAGAAGAATATCGTAATTCCAATTCCAAAGAAAGCAGGTGCAGGCAAGTGTGAAAATTACAGAACTATCAGTTTAACAAGTCATGGGTGCAAAATACTAACACGAATTATTTACAGACTAATGGAAAAACTTGTGGAATCCGACCTCGGGGAACATCACTTTGGATTTAGAAGAAATGTAGAAACACGAGAGGCAATACTCACATTACGACTTATCTTAGAAGATAGGCTATGGAAAGGGAAACCTACTTTTTTAGCGTTTGTCGATTTGGACAATGTCGACTGGAATACACACTTCCAAATTTGGTGCTGTTAACTCAAATTTCAAGCTATAACTACGAAACTTGAGATATGGATTCTTCGTCAGAATTAAAAAGAAGCAAATGGTGCAGACCAACCAGCCTACGCATGCGAAGCAGCGGGGGTTCAGCTAGTGGATGATAATAGCAAGCATTCATAGACTTTGGAAGAAAAAACTGGAAAAATCACACCTTAATATGCTGTTATAATTCTACGTAAAACTATATCTGTTACATGTAGCGAGTTTTGATAGACACATTGTTACCAAAAACTTGGAACAGTTCTTCGCCAATTTACTTCCTTCCCTTTTAAGGAAACAAAATTGGTTTTTGTGAACTTCATTATGTAATACGCACGTACAAAACAATTGCTAAAAGCACGATAAATTCTCCCGGGTGACTGTTGTCAAAACCCGGGTTCAAAATAAATTGAAGTAATTAGTAACAATAACTATATTTTACTGCACACTTCGAAACGGATAGTTTTGTAAAATCACGGACTTAGCAGTCAAAGGAGGTTTGTGGTGGTGCTGGTGTGTCTGTGTGTATGTGGGGGGGGGGTTGTAAGGGGATTAATAGGCCTAACCCCCCCCCCCCCCCCACTTGTATAAAATACTCCAAAAGTTGGAGGGGTCGAGCAAAGTGCTCATAAACGTATGGTGCCCGAATGTTGTTATTATGGTCTTCAGTCCGGAGACTGGTTTGATGCAGCTCTCCACCCTACTCTATCCTGAGCAAGCCTTTTCATCTCCTCATAAGAACGGCAACCTACATCCATTTGAATCTGCTTACTATACGTGTCTCTTGGTCTCCCTCTGCGATTTTTACTCCACACACTTCCCTCCAATGCTAAATTTACAATTCCTCCATGTCTAAGAATGTGTCCTACTAAGGGATCCCTTCTTTTAGTCAGGGTATGCCAAAACTTCCTTCTCTCCCCAATTCTGTTTAGTACCTCTTCATTAGTTATTCGATCTACCCACCTAATCTTAAGCATTCTTCTGTAGCACCACATTTCAAAAGCCTCTATTCTCTTCCTGTCTGCACTGCTTATCGTCCATGTTTCACTCCCGTACAAGGCAACACTCCACACAAATGCCTTCAGAAAAGACTTCCTTACACTTAAATTAACATTCGAGGTGCCCGAATATGTTTTTATATTATTTGGTTATTGTTGTTGTTATTTAGTTGGCTTTTGTTGCGACGACTGTACACCAGATTTCGTTGTTCACATTCTAAGAGGCACAGAGCACGAAAATCACAAACGACATTTCATATTTATTTCTGACCTCAAGACTATGATCAGTATAATGACTGGCAATGTGGCTACAGCTCCAGGCACTCATTCAGAGATAGTGACTTTATCGTTTAATGTGTTGCCTTAACGTTATATGCTACCAAATTGAATGACTGTTTCTATCAGTGATGCTAAATAAGCAAGTGCACAGCCAATTTCGGTGTAATAGCTAGCTACTTCACTGCGAAGTACCTAAAAGGTATTAGCAGTGATGAAAATGAAATATTTTATCTTTGAGGGAGAAGATCCTATACCAGTGACGCAACTAGCATTTTTTTTCGGGGGGGGGGGGGAGGGGGGGCACTCGTATATAATGATATATTTTGACATTGAGTGCTGAGGCACACATATTATGTACATACATACATACATACATACATGCATGCATACTTACATATACATACACATACAATTAACTGTGTAGCCTGTTATATTAACCAACCTGAAATTCGTTTATGGAATATAAATGCTATATGTTTCAGAAGTAGAAAAGTGCAATTTTAAATGTTTAACCTTTGAATTTTATTAATTTTCATTTATTCAATGAAGAAATGTTCCAGCCGTTGGTTCCACATAGGAACAATAAATACAAAGTTAGCGTAGGTAAACAAACAGTGCAATAATGTACAAAGTTCAAACAAAATAATACATATTAAATGACAAAAAATTAATATAAACTATTGGACAGAAAAAATAATATTTAATATAGAGAAGATATGTAAAATGATACATCAGAACCCTTAGATTAGTATAAGATTATACATTGCTGTTATTTAGTATTTCTCTTCTTTATATATATTGTCGCCAGAATTTTTAGACTATATTTCAAACTGAACCTGATTGACATAGCATTAGAAAAATCTTTTATTACAAATGACAACAATTTCGGAAATAAAAACAAACTCGAGTTTTTTTTAGGTGTCTAAAACATTGTACAATACACATAGCCTACCCAAAGTAAATTTATTGAATAAAAAATTGGTACCTGCTGTCGTAATTTTGAGCTGATTTTATTAATCTAATGATTCTACCAATCAATATTTAAGTACAAAACATCATGTTACGACCGTTTTCGCTGTATACGTTGGCTTAAAGCATGCTAAAAGGTATCGTCCTACAGTCCGACGACCGGCATTTTCGATAATTCGGCACCGCTTCGATCCCGAAAGTGCCGAACTATCGGACTTTTACTGTAACGTAATTACAAAAAAAAAAAAAAAAAATAAAAATAAAAAATAAAAAAATAAAAAATAAAAAAAATCTGATACATATCGGGGAGGGCCAGAGCCTGACCAGAGCTAGTTGCGCCTATGGCCTATACTACTAATAGAGTTGGCTACGGTTTCATGGTTTCGAAACCAGGTTTCGATACACACAACAGTTTCAGTGTTTCAAAACCGGCATCTTTCACGGTTTCGAAACCGTGCGGTTTCATTCCGTTCTGTTTCGGATCACTTTCGCGGTCGATTGTCGATACACTGAAACCGTTTCTTCCTGTCGGTTTCGCGGTATCGTGTCGGTTTCACGGTTTCGTGTCGGTTTCACGATTTCGTGTCGGTTTCACGATTTCATGTCGGTTTCACGATTTCATGTGGGTTTCACAACACCAGTGTTCAAACCACTAATGCAGAAACGCGGAACAGACTAATGGTATCGAAATGTGGTGTTTCATTTTACTGAGGCTCCACACAGATACACATATAACTTACTAGCATATACACCATTTAGAGAGTGCCAAATAGTAATTGACACTCGTGAGTCTGCAGCTTATGATTACTGGTGTCAAGATTCGTTTGCAAGAGACTGCTGTATTCCGAAATGACATAATGGCTGCTTTATAAATGTAAAAGAAGAATAAAACAACGTTCTCTATTTGCATTGACAAACCAGTTAAATTCTAGGGTTATCTATCATATTAAAGACACACGAGTGAAACTACATTCTTTGAAATAAGATACAACGTGAAACCTGAAATGACATTTTTATACTAACAAGGGTAGATCGCATATTTAATCTCGTGTTAAAGACTTGGTTTCTTATGAGCGAAAACGAAGTTACCTACTGTCGTTATAATTTTTCGACTGTCATGTTAAAAGAATTGCGGCGGTGGTGTAACGGTCAAGACGTACAAGTGGTGAACTTGCCTCTTACTTTATTGTTTTTGTAATTCCATAGCATTATTTGTGTGCCCTTTATTCACTATAATTTATTTATTATTTATAAAAAATAGCATTTATGATCCATCACTGTAATATGCTTGCGTATTGCAGTTTGTGAGTTCCTAACGGGGTAAACTTTTACCTACCATACCGGCGGTCTCATGTGACTATGTTGGCAACATCAACAACACGGGAGAAAAATCTTTATCAACATGTTTCGTACAGACCAAGAAGTAAATATATACTCTATGGTTGACAGATTCTTGCATGTACCCTTGTCCACATAGTGAAAAATATTGCCCTCCTAGAACGAAGATTTCATGACAAAACATACATTGCTTCGCGGTTTCATAAACCACAGATGGTACGGTATCATTCGTTTCGAAACCGTCAGATGTTTCAGTTTTCCCATCTCTAACTACTAAACATGTAAAGTACCATATAGAATAGTCACTAGGCACGGCTACCACTGTTATTTGAGCTCCACTTCACCGCCTGACTCCGTGGCGCAACGGTAGCGCGTCTGACTCCAGATGAGAAGGTTGCGTGTTCAAATCACGTCGGGGTCAAACCATTTTTACTCTCCCCTGTTTTGTAGCAGACTGGAAATGAATGGTAAAACTTCACACGTACGAGAAAAGTGCCGCCATCTTCAGATGTGATAGTAACTGTTACTAAGAAAGAAGGGCGAGGTTTTCTGTTAACAGTCGGACAGTCCCTGTTGCACCTACAGGTATTATTTTGTACCACAGTGCTATAAGTGTTCAATTACCTCCGTTGGTTTTGGAACAAATATAGAAAGTAGTTCAAGGAAACTCCGACGGGTAACCTAAGACTGTTCGGGATTCCAGAAAATAGTAGTGAAAACACCGATGAAATCGTAGTGAAGCTGGCCACTGAAAAGCTAGGGGTGCAGGTGACCCTTAACGACATCGACAGAAGTCACAGAGTAGGACGTAAGACAGGGGAATCCACAAAACATAGGCCCATAATAGTGAAGTTTGTTTCCTACAGGAAGAGATCCGAAATCTTTAGAGCCAAGAAGAAACTGGTAAAATCAGGTCTGACGATACGTGAAGATCTCACTTCCGAGCGGTTAAAAATTTTGAATAGTGCAATCGCAACATTTGGCCTACACAATGTATGGACAAGTGATGGCAGAATAATGGTGAAGACGAACAATGGCAAAATATCAATTACAAATGCGAATGAACTCGAAAGCCTCTGCTTTAGGAGATAAAAACACTTGCCGCCACTACTTCTACGTGTAGCTTACTATTTTTTTTTTCTTTTCTATTTTTTTTTCTTCTTTTGCTACACTTCATATCGATTTTGTAAAGAAAATCTTATGTACATTAATATCTATTGTACTACATTAGTTAGCTTTCTCTTTATTATTTTAGCAAATTATCATTATTTGATTGGTGTGATTTGTTGTTACACTTTTTTTTTTCTCTTTCTTCTAGCAAATTATCATTATATTTTTAGTGACACTTACTGGTTCACTTTAGGATAGTGCTGTTTTACTATTAATCTCATACTTACATTATTAATTACGGTACCATATTAGGTTTAAATTCACCTTTATATAGCGTTGGTCTCACGCATCATTGGCAAGTGCTCACTCTACTATCGATATTGTTATCTTTATTTAGTGTTGTTCCGTGCAGATTATTTTTACTGTGCTTGGCGAGATTCCCCCCCCCCTCTCAGCGCCACGCTGCCGCTCGGCGGACACAGGCCGTGCTGACCTTGGCTGCAGCGCCTCCCTGTCCCTCCCCTGTCTCTGAACCCACCTGACCTGCTTCGGCTTTCTCTCTCTGCTGTCCTGCACTCCTCCCCCGACCCCCCGGACCGCTAGCCCCAGCCACGCCACATTCCAATGTGTCCTGCGTTCGCAGAAAAGGACGCCGCCACCCCACAGCCCGCTGCCGTTGCCCTACCGACTAGCGGTATCATCGCGCGCGCTACAACTGAGCGCACAAAGCTCCACGTTGCACACGCAAATGTTCAATCTCTACAAGCTCATTTAGTTGAGTTCCGCCATATATTTCAAGACTTGGATCTTCATATAATTCTTCTATCGGAGACCTGGCTCAAACCAAGCATTACCACCAGTTCCGTAAATTTAGACGGCTATGTCTTCCTAAGACACGACCGATTGAACAAACGCGGAGGCGGCGTTGGAGCTTACATACGCTCTGAATTATCTCCTACCGTGTTGCACACATCAAATAATGATGAAACTGAACAAGTGGAATACATGTTCGTAGAGATAAAACCCCTCAAAGAAAAGTGTCTCATATGCGTCCTCTATAAACCTCCGAAGGTAGGTGCGTTGGACTGCTTCGAAACTGCCCTCTCAGACCTCGAATCAGCTTATGAGCACATAATTATAGCGGGAGACACTAACATAAATTTTCTGTTCAACAGTCCGTCCTGTATGAAGTTCAAGCGTATGCTTACGTCTTCGAATCTGACCTTACTTCAGCTTGCACCCACCCATCACACAGCTGATAGCCACACTTTAATAGATATATTTGCAACAAGGTTTCCAGACAGAGTAATTCGAACGTCACAAACATCTGCACCTGGCATGTCTGCCCATGATGTAATTTTCATGACATACTCGCTAGAATGCCCCAGGAAGAAACCACTTCTAACTACATACCGTGACTTAAGACGCGTCAACTTACCTGAACTGACAGCTGATGCACAAGAAATAGTTTTCGAGCCAACCTCCGACACCCTCCCGGACGTAAACGAGAAACTGCACAAAATTACAAATAAACTTAACCAGCTGTATGATAAATATTCGCCCATCAAGACCAAAAAAGTGAGAAGGAAACCTGCACCCTGGCTAACTGATGAACTAAAACAGCTCATGAATCTCAGGGACAATGCACATCGGACATACAAACTGCACCCTACACCTGAAAACCACACCGCTTACAAGCAGAAACGTAACAGAGTCAGCCAGGCTGTGAGAAATGCTAAACTCAGATACGCCTATTCATTAACCGACAACATAAATAGACCGGCCGTCCTCTGGAAAAACCTGCGCGGTCTTGGTATTGGAAAAGTAAAAACTGCAGCCGAACCCACTGTCCCCATTGAGGAACTAAATCAGTATTTCACAACGCCTACCACCACAATAGATCACCAAACGAAACAAACACTTATTGACCATATCAAGAGGATAAACAACGCTAACCATGATAAGTTTTGTTTTAAGCATGTTACTGGAAGTATAGTCAAAAAAGCCATTATGCGTATTACATCAGCGTCTACTGGGGATGATGGTATCACTATCCAAATGGTAAAGCTGATTATTGATCCACTGCTGCCCATCATAACAGATATATTTAATCAGTCCTTAGCCACAAGTGTTTTTCCTGATGCATGGAAACGTGGACTAGTTAAGCCACTGCCAAAAAAGAACATTGCCACAGCACCCTCTGATTACAGACCTATCTGCATTCTTCCGGCACTATCCAAAGCTCTAGAATATATAGTAAATGATCAGCTAACCAGCTACTTGACTATTAATAACCTTTTTGACGAACACCAATCAGGTTTTCGCAAATATCGCAGCACAACATCTGCTTTGATAAAAGTGACAGACGATCTTAAGCAGGCAATGGATAGACAAGAGGCGACTATTATGTGCTTCTTAGACTTTAGCAAAGCTTTCGACACTGTGGACTTTGACATTTTACTTGCTAAACTTAGCAGCCTAAATCTCTCTCAAGGCGTGGTGCAATGGTTTCGCTCATACTTGACATCGCGTCTTCAGTGCGTCATGTCCGGCACCAAAAAGTCACAGTGGAGAAAAGTACTATCAGGCGTACCACAGGGCTCGGTATTAGGTCCACTCCTCTTTTCATTGTACGTAAATGACGTATCATCGGTCTTGTCCTTTTGTAAATACCACTTGTATGCCGATGACCTCCAGTTGTATTTAAGTGCAAAACCAAAAAACCTGAAGACAGCAATCGAAAATTTTAATTCTGACCTATGTGCACTATCAAAGTGGGCACAGAATATAGGATTAAAGCTCAATCCAAGTAAAACACAAGCAATTCTGGTAGGACATCCTAGGCTCATTAACCACAAATTCCGCGAATCTCAACCATCATTAATATTAAATGACACACCTATCTATTTTTCGCCCTCGGCAAAAAGTCTGGGAGTGATAATAGACGACAAACTAAATTGGGCTGAGCACACAGCCGCCGTGTGTAGGAAGGCATCAGCATCTCTTCATGCCCTACAGAGATATAAGAAGTTTTTTCCTCTCGATCTCAAAAAGAAACTTATACAAACACTTGTAATTCCAATTATTGATTACAGTGATGTTATCTTGCAAGGTCTTTCTTGGGAAAGCTCAAGACGTCTGGAACTAATCATGAATGCCTGCGTTCGATATATATGTAACATCCGTCTCTTTGATCACATTTCACCATCTTATATGCAACTATCCTGGCTCCGTGCTGACAAGCGCAGAGATTTTCATACACTCTGTTTCCTCTACTCTCTTATCAACGTACACTGTCCCTCATATCTTTCCTCGACCTTAACACTCTTATCTGATCAGCATAACAGAACTACTCGTTCGTGTCAGAGCAAAACCCTTTCTGTCCCTATCCATCACTCAGCCGGTTTCTCAAAATCCTTTTCAGTAGCAGGAACGAGGCTCTGGAACAATCTACCTCAGTATATCAGAGAACTGAATAACACTGCCAGCTTCAAACGACAGTTAATGGATTATCTACTGAAGCAATAATTACGCCAGCCTTTAATACCCTACGGTCCAGGTACGTCACATCCATTCCTCCTCCCAGATATTCTCTTACTGCCATTGCTCTCGCCAGGTACAGCTTTCTTAACTTCCTTTTGTCAGAATTCGCCTTGCCTTAACCAGTCTCGATTCAAAAGTACATCCTGTATCTGCTAATATCAATGTTGTTACACCAACAGCAGCAGAAGGTGTCTCAGTGGTACTACTAGTATTAATCATATTAGAATTAAGTCAATACCTTTTATTTTACATCCTTTTGCATGTAGTTAACTTTTATAAATTATGTTATTAATTGCTTATCTGTAAAAATCATTGGTATGTTATAGGTAACTCAAATGTAAAAAAAATTCTGTATGTGTAAAACCCTGGTCCGATGTAAGAGAGGGCCTGATGGCCCTAATCTGATCAGGCTAAATAAACAAATAAATAAATAAATAAATAAAATAAATAGTTACCTCTAATTCACTTATATTTTATCAAATCTTAAAACTGTATGACGAAGAGATTGAAAGAGAAGAATAATAAGATGTTTGGATGTGTTTTACGAAGAAACGAACGACGGTATTTGCATTTAAGGTAGCGGAGATAGGGGCACGTTCTCCACCATTTCCTCTTTGTACTTCTTATTTTTATCGATTTTGCGGTAAACAGCGGATCATTATATTTCCTACACCTTTATTTACAGTCTTGTACAGATATTTTTGAAAATAGTAAATATCATTCTTGGTAGCAAATGGTTTTGTCTGACCATGTTGCGTTGGAAAATTTGCCCCGATTGCGGGGCAAGTTTTCCAGCTTACTTAAAATGTACAGGGGCAAATATTCCAATTATACTTTCAATGTTAAAACAGAGATAATTATCTTGATTTCACTGAATACGTGTTTTTATCATGAATGTACAATACATTACAAAAGAGGATAGTAAAAATAGTCACATTAAATAAAAACAAATGCTATTTAATGGTTTTACAAAATATGTGACTTAAATATTTTACAAATACAGACATTTTTAACAATACTTATACTGATTGTCTGAATCACAATGTAAGCAAACAAAAAATGGAACATTCCCTTTCGTACCCTCTCCATGCGCCTATTTTGTACACTGTACACACTTTTCATTTGCTTTAGATTTGGCGTAAGACTCAAAGCAATAAGGAATATGTGCCCCATATGCACTCGGAAAACGTGCCCCGTCGCCATATTCGGAACTATAACACTACGTCCATGAGTAACAGTGTAAGCTATTTACAAAACAAATGCACAGTTACGTGAAGAAAGGAACCCAGTTTTAGTGTGTGCAATGTCAAAATGATAAGTTTAACGCTAGAATGTTTATTTTCAGTTTCAATAAAAATGTGAAAGTTTTCTCACATTTGCAAAAATGACGAAAACAGCCCTGCCGACGTTGTGACTGCTGGTACAGCACTGAAACTTTCGTAAATGAAGCGTTCTTTGTCGATACTTCCTACAGTATCGCCGGTGGTAGTATCTAGCGGTTTGTTTCGAAAATAAACGGATTTGGAAAACTTGCCCCTATGGAAAATGTGCCCCGGTCTGCCCTACTCCGACAATTATATGCTACGAAGGCGATCGTTGTTGTTTGAAAGGAAATTCTGAAATTATCATTCACTGATTTTTGGAAAAATCAGGAAATTTAAATGACAATGATCGGAAAGTATTAAGAGTCACATTCCTGTAGAACACGACTATATTACCGTAACGATGACTTTTATAAAAGTTGTAAAACACTAGACGGTACATATCACCATTTGATTGATGTCAGATGAGTGATGCTTCGTAGTGAACTACCTTGCTAAATTTTTTGCTGGACTTGTCTTTCTAAGACTTAGTATACCCGACGGAATATGTAACTTAATAGAGAATGTTGATTACAGCAGAACCACCGAGAAACAGGTAGCGTAAATTAGGATGACTACTTGATTGTAAGAGGTAATCCGAGTTATGCTGACTGCAACAAAGAGATTTATTTTACGCCAGACGCGTTTCGCTTTTTTATTTTAAAAGTATCTTCTGTGGTCTGTAAATGATACAAAATGTTTGTACAGTTTGTTTTCGATACACAGATTAAAAACAGTTATTAAAACACTTTGTGCACGTTAGGCCTATGAGTTTTTAACTCGATATATTTGGCCTACTCAAGGTGTTGTTCTCTTCTCTACATCTCCCTGCTGTTTCTCCGTCTTGTTGGCTGGAGTTTGTTTGTTTATGGCGTGTGCTTTTCGGCTGTGTACGACACTGTTCGTCTGTTTTTGTGTCGTTTCTTCTGTTCCATCACAGCACATCACGCACTTCACTTATTTCGACTGCATCCACATTGCACGACACTTTGCTTTAAGTGGAATGCCTCTCTATTTATTTATACCTCACTACAGTGTGGCTATGTTGTTTTTGTCCGTTCATTTGTTTTTTGTGTGGTCTGTGAGTGTTGCCAACATTATATTTCTGTATATATATACATAAATACAATTTAATTCCACATGTTGGTGTGTGTGACATATATATATATATATATATATATATATATATATATAGGGTGTTTCACTAAGTATGTTTGCCTCTGTAACTTATAAAATAATAGGTGACAGGAAATTTTAATGCGGTAGGTCAACACAAGAAATGTTACACTTTCTTCGCAGCTATGAACATAGTTTATTTTATCATTTTACAAAGAGTTACAGCGCAAAGATATAATTTTTTTAATGGAACAATAGTTTTTTCTATCGTGTATTGGGTTCGTTTAAATTAATTTGGACGCAGCTGGTTTAAACTACATTCCTATCACTGTTAGTTTGGGAGCTACAACCCTTCAAAGTTTAGGGGGCGGAGGCTACGACAGCGTAGCTACGACACTCGGCCAGTCAGCTACGCTATCGCAGCCTCCGCCCCCTAAACTTTGAAGGGTTTTACTCCCAAACTAACAGTGATAGAAATGTAGTTTAAATTGATTTGGACGCAGCTGGTTTCAACGAATCCAATACACGTTAGAAAAATACTATTGTTCCATTTAAAAAATTATATCTTTGTGCTATAACTCTTCGGAAAATGATACAATAAACTATGTTCATAGCTCCGCAGAAGGTGTAACATTTCTTGTGTTGACCTACCGCATTAAAATTTCCCGTCACCTATTAAGTTACAGAGGCAAACACACTTAGTGAAACACCCTGTATATATATATATATATATATATATATATATATATATATATATATATATATATATATATATCGCCGAACAGGACGTTCAGATTATTTTTTAGATGAGTAAATGCAGGTTTACTTGGGTTTTTATTGGGGGGGGGAGGAGGGGGGTATCGCCATTTGCGGTTTTGTGAAAGGGGAGGAGGTTGACTCTCAGAGTGTCAGGTGGTCAATAAGCTTGAAAAGTTTGTTGTTTACTAGATTTGTTTGGTCATTTATGAGACGTTTCTTTTCTGCTATTGTTTTTTGAATATGGTAGTTTTCTTGAAGGGTGCGCAGATGGTTTTTGTTTTGTTGTTTATTCTTAAGATTTCCATGTCTGTGCCTCTGGTGGTGGTTTTATCTTGCTTTTGATGTTGGTGTTTTGCAAATGTTGAGTGACTTGTTTTATATGTCTATGCTTGTACATGTCCCTTATATCTGGTGTCAAATGTTCTTTTAATGTGGCCAATGTATCTTCCATCACATGTGCTGCATTTCAGTTGGTATATTCCTGATTTTCTGTATGGATCTGTATTTTCTATTGATTTTGGAAAATATTTTTGAAGTGAGTTGTTGGTTTGGTGGGCTATTTTGATGCCTTGTTTTTTGAAAACGTTAGATATATTGTGTATGTATTTGTGATTGTATACCACTTGTCGTTTATTTACTTTTTCTGTCTTTCTTTTGTTCTTGTGTGCGTGTGTTGTGTGGTATTCTGCCTTTGTGGTGGTGGTATTGGTGTGTTTATTTGTTTTTTAATTTTATTGTTCAGCTTTGTTACTAGGTATTTTTTTTTGTATCCATTGTTTGTGGCTATCTGTACTATGGTGTTCATTTCCTTCTGGTAGTTATCTGTGTCTAATGGGATGGTGTTTAGTCTGTGGAGTTTGTATCAAAGTGCTGCATGTTTCTGTGTATCGGGGTCATCAGATGTGTGGTGTATAATTGTGTCTGTTGTTGTTGGTTTCCTGAATTTGTCAACTGTATGCTGGTTGTTCTGAATTTTTATGGTGACGTCTAAGAAATTTAACTGTCTGTTTTTCTCTTTTTCTACTGTGAATTGTATCTTGTCATGAACAGAATTTATGTCCGTGTACAACTGGTCTATTTTTAAACTTGGTTCATCTATGAGGCATAATATGTCATCCATATATGTAATCCAGTGTAGGATCTTGTATCTATTTGGAACTATTTTGTTAAATATGACGTGTTCTATGTAGTTAATGAAGATATTTGTACTAGTACCTGAATTTCGGGAGCCCATTGGTAATCCATCAGTTTGTAAATAAAATTCATTATTGAATTGGAAATAGTTCTGTTCTGTTATTAGTTCTAAAAGTTTTATTATTTCTGTGATGTATTCCAGTGGAAGAGTGCTGTGGGTCTGTAGGTTTTTTCTCTATGATACTTATTGTTCCAGTTACTGGGATATCAGTATACATGTTTTCCACTTCAAATGAGAGAAGGGTGGCTGAGTCTGAACGAGTTGTGTTGTGTTTCTTATGGCTCTAGCATTTTCTAATTTGTAGTTTCCTGTTATTATTTTTAACGTGTGTCTAGCAAGTGTGTATGTGGGAGCATTTCTGTAGTTCACAATAACTCTGAGCCGGCCGCGGTGGCCGAGGGGACTGAGGCGCTGCAGTCACAGTCAGCACGGCTACTACGGTCAGGGATTCGAATCTCCCCTCGGGCATGGATGTTTGTGCCGTCCTAGTTCGTAAGTAGTTCATAAGTAGTTTGTAATTTTAGGGACTGTTGACCCCGTAGCTAAGTCCCATAGACTATACAAACATTTGAACATTTGAATAACTCTGACAGGGAGATCTTTCTTATGTAGCTTTGGTTGGCTTCGGGGGAAAGATGCACTGGTCTTTGCCTGTATCAGTTTTCTTATCTCATTGTCTTCAAGTATGTATTCTATGCTTTTCAGTGTGTTTCGTAACTTCGTCTGGAATCTGTTTGTTGGATCTTAGTTTTTTTTTTATTTTATTTTTTGTGATGAAATCTTGTGTCTTACTGATGCAAAGGGTCTTTGCCCATCAGTATTACTGTGTTTCCTTTATCTGCTCTTGTAATGATCGTCTTGTTTTGTTGTAGTATCTTTTTCAGTTTTGTCGGTGTAGTGAAATTAGTGCCACTGTGGTTCCCCCTATTCTGTTTCATATGTGTTATTATTATGTTTCTGATTTCATCACTTTACAAGCTCTCTTGTAAGAAGAATGTTCACTTCACTTGATTAGTTTTTGTTTTCTTGTAGGAGGATGTTCTCTTCTTCTACTGTCAGGTTTTCTATATACTTTTCATCTATATATTTGTGCTGATGTTGCGTTTCAGGCCTTCCTCTAAGAGTGTTATTTCGTTTGTTTCTGACACAGTGTCTGTAAGGTTTATCAGTCTTGGATGGAAGTGATGTTTCTCTTTTGAATCGTTGTATTTATTTATATATATTTATGTATATACATAGAAATATATAATGTTGGGAACACTCACAGACCACACAAAAACAAATGAACAGACAAAAACAACGTAGCCACACTGTAATGAAGTATAAATAAACAGAAAGGCATTCCATTTAAAACAAAGTGACGTGCCATCTGGATGCAGTCGAAATGTGTGAAGTGTATGACGTGCTGTGATGGAACGGAAGAAACGTCACAAAAACAGACGAACAGTGCCGTACACAGCCGAAAAGCACACGCCATAAACAAACAAACTCCAGCCAACAAGACGGAGAAACAGCAGGGAGATGTAGAAAACATCACCGTGAGAAGACCAAATATCTACATCTGCATCTACATAGATACTCTGCAAATCACATTCAAGTGCCTGGCAGAGGGTTCATTAACCACTTTCATAACTTTTCTCTACCGTTCCATTCTCTAATAGCGCGCGAGAAGAAAGAACACCTAAATCGTTCCGTTTTCGATCTGATTTCTCTTATTTTATTGGCATGGTCATGTCTCCCTAATTAGGTGGGTGTTAGCAAAATATTTTCACATTCAGAACTAAAAGTCGGGGATTAAAACTTCCCCATCAGATCACGCCGCAATGAATAACGTCTTTCTTTTAATGATTTCCACCCCAATTCGTGCAACATTTCCGTGACGCTTCCCCCCCTCCACCCCCGTAGCGTGATAAAACAAAACGAGCTGCCCTTTTCTGAACCTTCTCAATGTCTTCCGTCAGTCCCACCTGGTTAGGGTCCCACAAGGGGCAACAGTACTCCAGGAGAGGACGCACAAGTGTGATGTAGCCAGTCTCTTTGGTGGAGCTGGTGCATCTTCTAAGCGTTCTGCCAATGAAACGTAACCTTTGATTCGCCTTCCCCACAATATTTTCTATGTGTTCTCTCCAGTCAAAGTTGTTCGTAATTGTAACTCCTAGGTATTTGGTAGAATCTACGACCTTAAGGTTTGACTGATTTATAGCGTAATTAAAGTTATTTTAGTGGTCATGTGTATTACTTCACACTTTTCTTTTTTAGTGTTAATTGCCAACCTTCGCACCAAGTAGAAATTTTGTCTAAATCGCTTTGCAGTTGCTTTTGTTTCTCTGTTGACTTAACTTATCAAGTCAAAAACACATAGGTCTGACGTGCACAAACTTTTTTAATAATTTTTTTTTAATCTATGTATCGAAAACAAACTGTACAAACATTTTGTGTAATTTACAGACCACAGAAGATGCTATTAAAATAAAAAGCGAAACGCGTCTGGCGTAAAATAAATCTCTTTATTGCAGTCAGCATTAGACGGACTACCTCTTACAATCAATTTTAACAGCTGATGCGGAAGATGGCCGTACAAACAAACATGGTAGGATGAGTAAACCGGCATGTCATCGTAACATTCATAACTGTGTAACTATCAAAAGCATGTATGTCAACAGAAAACATTGAAAATTCTCTCGATATATTATTTACTAGCTGTATCCCGCATGCCTTGCAATGCCATTGAAAAAAAAAAGTGCTTCTTTCTGCGGGTATCATTTGAATTTAAAACAATGTCATTCCTTCGCGTCTATCGATGCTCTAATTTATATAAAAATTTATGCATCCCGTATTTCACCCCCTTATTAGTCTAATTTCCAAAAATAGCGATACACGTGTCTTTTAAATTCCAACCCCGAATCCAAATCCGAAAATTTGTAGTTCTAACTTCAAAATTGCGTAAATAGCAACGGATTTTCGAAAAACATTCCCTCTCCAATTTAACCCCCTTGAAGGTTGAATTTCCGAAAATACCGAAACACGTATTTTTTTAAATCATAACGAACAATACAAATAACCAATGTTTGCAGCTACAGCTTCAAAATTGTCTTGGCAACAAAGTGTTTTCGAAAAGAATTTTTGATCCCCTCTTTTACCACCTCAGTTTTTGAATTTCCATAAAAACCGAAACTCCTGTCTTTTTAAACCTGATCAAGAGTCCATATCCTAAGTTTCGTAGTTATAGCTTGAACTTTGAGTTAACAGCAACATATTTTAGAAAATCAGTTTTCTACGTCCTCTATTTTACCTCCTTATTGGTTGAATTTCAAAATATGCCGAAATACATGTCTTTTAAATTCTAATCCCGAATCCAAATCCGAAAATTTGTAATTCTAACTTCAAAATTGTCTAAATAGCAAGATATTTCCGAAAAACACCCCCTCTCCAATTTAACGCCGTTGATGGTTGAATTTCCAAAAATACCGAAACACGTAATTTTTAACGTCTAAGCAACTATACAAATAACCAATTTTTGCAGCTGTAGCTTCAAAATTGTATCAATAGCAACGTGTTTGCAAAAAGAATTTTTGATCCTCTATTTAACCCTCTTATTTGTTGAATTTCCAAAAATACTAAAATTCATGGATTTTTAATCCTGGCCAAGATTCCATATCCGAAGTTTCGTAGTTGTAGCTAAAAATTTGAGTCAACAGCAACATATTTTTGAAAATCAATTTCTTGCGTCACCTATTTTACCCCCTTATTTGTCGAATTTCAAAAAATGCCGAAACACGTGTCTTTTAAATTCGAACTCTGAATTAAAATCCGAAATTTAGTAGTTCTATCTTGAAAATTGCCACAATAGCTACGTATTTTCCAAAAATGTTTCATCCCCTATTTCATCCCCTTACGGACGGAATATCGAAAAATCGCTTCTTAAATGACGCCTACAGAGTAATATCAACACCCTCTACAAATTTCAAGTTTCTATCTTCAGTGGTTTGGGCTGGGCGATGATGAGTCAGTCAGTCAGTCAGTCAGTCAGTCGGGACACTTCCTTTTATTAATAGAGACTAGCTTAGCTTATATGCCCGTGCTTCGCAACGGTTGTTGACGGAGGTCCTGTGTGTATCATGTCTTTTTAGGGTTCCGGACCTCAATCAGTAAAAATAGGATCCTTGTTGGATCGCTCTGTCAATAAACTCAGTTGTCCTAGCCAATATGGCAAACGTAAGTAAAAGTCATTGTCCGAAACGATGTATCTTCATAAAGATATCAAATGTAAGTAAGAGTCGTTGTCTGAAACGATGTATCTTCATCAAATTTTTGATACAAAAAGTGAAACGTGCCAAAATTAGTAAAGAAATGTCGATAAGTATTTAATACACAAAGAGAAATCAGTAACACTATGTTCAATGTTTGTTAGTATTCGTAGACATAAGATTGCTTAATTCTGTCACAGACGTTCGCTAGGGTTACGAGATGTCCGTCTTCAGAAAAGAGGACATTTCTAGATTAATGAAAGAACTTCTCTCTCTCTCTCGTACTAGCGATGTCTACTGTATGTGACTGTATTATAAGCGTCTCGTTTGTAATACATCTCACGCAATTTGTCCATCTTCTTACAAATTAAGAAGTATGAAATATTGAGACCCGTAGAACGGTTTACAGGACTACATAGCAGTGTAACCCTAATATTTCATCACTTCACCACTTTTAATTATCGTCTTACTTGCTGGAATTTTCTTCCATACTAATAAGATACCTTGCAGATCACTCCCGTTTTCACCTGAAATTTTTTTGCGATGCAACATTTACGGAAACCATAGTACTGTTTACTGTAAAAACGTCACGAATAAACTAACTGTAAAAATTATCTAAGCGTTCCTTGTTATAGCTATGCTTCCATTTCGGATCAGGCCGTCGTGACTATATACATGATTAGCATCTAGATTTATTTACCGCAATTAATTATTAAAAAACTACTCAGTTATTAGGACAATAGCTTTAAATCGATTTTTTTCAATACACTATGCAGTTACGTCTCTTTGGTCCTAAATAGGCGAATGGTGAAACGGCAATGGTGACTATGAGATCTGACCTTATTTGGATGAAGTTTTGAACAAGGTTTTAACTTTTGTATAACGAACACTGCACTAGCTTTTGATCTTGAAGTCATAAGTGTGGTTGACAGACAACACTCAGAACTGCCGAGTCCCATCACGACATACTGAACGTCTTATTTCTGGTTCATATTATACTACGTGTATTGCACTGTCTTGCATTGTTGCAGACGTGTGTTTGTAATTGGACGCCTCAAAGCTAGTATTCCGCGACAATTGCCACGCCAATTATTTCAATTGTTCCGAAGCAGCTTGACCTCAGAGCAGCGACGGCACAGAAACGAGAATTTCTTAAAAAAAAAAATCACATTTTTTCAAAAAAGTTAAATTCTATAGAGTTAGTCATTGTGACAGTTCAGAAAGTTGTATTTAGGCACTTTCAACTTGAACAAGTTGCACAACGCAAAAAAGAGGACATTTCCCCATTTTGTTAAAAACCCGACCGGACCATTTTTAGGGTCCAAAAAAGAGGACATGTCCGGGTAAAAGTGGACGTCTGGAGACCCTAACGTTCGCTTCCTTTTTGTACTACCTAGAGTTGGCTACGGTTTCATGGTTTCGAAACCAGGGTTCGATACACACAACAGTTTCAGTGTTTCAAAACCGGCATCTTTCACGGTTTCGAAACCGTGCGGTTTCATTTCGTTCTATTTCGGATCACATTCGCGGTCGATTGTCGATACACTGAAACCGTTTCTTCCTGTCGGTTTCACGGTTTCGTGTCGGTTTCACGATTTCATGTCGGTTTCACAACACCGGTGTTTCAAACCACTAATGCAGAAACGCGGAATAGACTAATGGTATCGACATGTGGTGTTTCATTTTACTGAAGCTCCACACAGATACACATATGACTTGCTAGTATATAAACCATTTAGGGTGTTTCAAATAGTAGTTGACACTCGTGAGTCTGCAGCTTATGATTACTGATATCAAGATTCGTTTGCAAGAGACTATTGTATTCCGAAATGACATAATGTCTGCTTTGTAAATGTAAAAGAACAATGAAACAACGTTCACTATTTGCATTCAAAAACCAGTTAAATTCTAGGTTTATCTACCATATTAAAGACACACGAGAGAAACTACATTGTTTAAAATAAGATACAACATGAAGCCTGAAATGACATTTTTATACTAACAAAGGTAGATCGCATATTTAATCTCTTGTTAAAGAGTTGGTTTCTTATGAGCGAAAACGAAGTTACGTACTGTCGTCATAATTTTTCGACACTCATGTTAAAAGAACTGCTTCGGTGGTGTAACGGTCAAGACGTACAAGTGGTGAACTTGTTTCTTATTTTATAATTTTTGTAATTCCATAGCATTACTTGTGATTATTTAGTGTGCCCTTTATTCCCTATAATTTATTTAGTATGTATAGAAAGTAGCATTTATGATCCATCACTGTAATATGCGTTCCGTTTTGCAGTTTGTGAGTTCCTAACGGGGTAAACTTTTACCTACCATACCGGCGGCTTCGTGTGACTATGTTGGCAACATCAACAACACGGGAGAAAATCTTTATCAACATGTTTCGTACAGACCAAGAAGTAAATATATACTCTATGGTTGACAGGTTTTTGTATGTACCCTTGTACGAAGATTTCATGGCAAAATATACATTGCTTCGCGGTTTCATGGTTTCGAAACAGTGTTTCGAAACCACAGATGGTACGGTTTCATTCGTTTCGAAACCGTCAGATGTTTCAGTTTTCCCATCTGTAGCCCATAGTCATTGTGCAGCAGCGGTGTTTATTAGTTCTTTAGTGCACTACAGCGCCTCTATCGCTTGTTCGCTGCACTTCACAATAATCCATACTTCAAGCGTAACCTATATATATCATTCCCTGATTCCACTTTTATTAAACAAAGTTGCTCCATGTAAATCCGTGAAGTTGTTTAGGAAATAAGGTATTTCTAATAGATGAGCAGACAGTTATTGAAAACACTTAAGATTGCCATGTATCTTTTAACCGTGATCTGATTTTGATGAAATCGTGCCTATATGTTTCCCTAATCGTAGCTCAAATGTCCTGTGAAAGCTGCATGCAAATGTGTCAGTAGTTTTCTTTTTTTAATACGTTTGCGAAACGTGTTAGAGATGGGCATATCTTCATAAATATGATGTAGCTTACATCATACATCAGTTATATTCGCCATTTAAAACATTTATTTCATGATCATTCATATCTCTGGACAATGGGCTGAGGCATGGATAGCTGAAATATAATAGGTATTTCCTTAATGAAGTAGAAATTCACTGAAAACAATTACTATTCTTACGGTTGGCTCTCTTTCTGTTAGATGCGCTTTTGTCGCTCCAAGCGTGAGACTTAAACTTCCATAGCAGTTGTACATATACGTTAGACTGTGATATCGGTATGTAAATATATGAATTAAACACGACGAGGATTATATCAGCTTTATATTCATTGCGATGAATCATATTTCGTAGAACATAGCAACACACAAAACGATTTTCAGAAATATGGTACATTTCAAAAGTCAAAGAGTAAGTACTATTCTCAAAGGGTAATAATCGGATCGCTGCCCCGAACTTCACACGAACGCCCGCAGCGCTATCTATTAGTTCTTTGCTGCATTGCGCCTTTCTTTCCAAGCATGAAATACACCTAAAACTTCAAATTACGATATCTTTTGCTTTCCTGATCTGATTTTGACGAAATGAAGCCTATGTGTTGCCCCAGGATATCCTCTATTTATCTGTGATACCCCCAACAATATTCATTTAGTACTTTTGGAGATTACTCTCTACAAATAGACACATGCGATTGCTCTCAGAGAAATGTTTAATTTGTGATATCTTACTCTTTCTGATCCGATTTTGTGAAATGAAGCGTTTCTGTAACCGCAAGATACCCTCAGGTTACCTGTGACAAACCCCTGAACATTCGTCTGTTAGTTTTGGAGATGAAAGCGAAAGATAGTCATGACGGTTGTAGAAGAAAAACGTTCAGTTGTGATGTTCTTCTTTCCGTGATCCGATTAGTATGAAACCAAGTCTATTTGTTGTCCCAAGGTACGCTGTAGTTACCTGCGAAAACCCCATGCGAATTCGTGAAGTAGTTTGGAAGAAGTGGTTTCTAACAGATGAACAGACACGACGTTCTATGAAAACGCATCGCGATTCTATTTTGATGAAATAATGCCTAGATCCTGAACCAATATTCGCTCATGTTTTCTGTGAAAACAGCATGAAAATTCGTTCAGTAGTTTCGAAGAGCGACGAGCCTACATTTAGAGATTTATTATTAGTATATATGTGTTGTATAAATGTAAAATTTTGCAGGAATATATTGATTTGTATAATTGTTGTATGTCGGTAAAATCTGTTTTGAATATGGTTAGTAGTAGACAAGTGAGAGATTAAAACGCGCTGCCTGATGGGGCCGTTTCCCATGGAGTTACTCTTTACGTCCTCATATCTCATAAACTACGTGTCGTTCTGTGATAAAATTTCGAACGTATATTCAGCTTTACGTGTGTATTCTGTCTGCAAAATTTCCTGCGAGTACAATTGGTGGTATAGAAATTATCAATTGTAACGTTATAGCGAATGCCATAGTTTTGCTGCATGAACAGCGGAAAAGTAGTAAGCGAGAAATTTTTTTCATTTCAGTATTTTGATGTGGTTGTCAGAGGGAAAAGGTTAATAAAGGTTCGAAATTATGTTTAAAGTTTGTTGCAAGTGGCCAAGTACTGTCATTCTCATATAGTGTATTTATAAAGTCTCGTCGCATTATGTAGCAGTTTTTTTGCGATTCCTATTGTTCATGACGTTATATCTCCTGAACCATGCGTCGTATGTGGTTCATACTCCAGCAGCAATTGTTATCTCACGTAAGGAATATGTGTACCAAATCTGGTTGAAATCGGTCCAGTGGTTTAGGAGGAAATGTGCAGCATTGTCGTTTGACGCTGCAGTTTTTCGCGCACCTCATTGTTTATGACGTCATATCTCCTTACGTATATGTCGTAGGTGATTCTTACCCCGACAGCGATTGTTACCTGATATTAAGGAACATGTCTACCAAGTTTGGTTGAAATCGGTCGAGTAGTGTAGGAGGAGATGTGAAACACACATACATACATAAATACATACACACATACAGCCTATGTTATAAGATGTAAGATAGTAATGTCAGAAAATTCATCTATCGTTAATATCAGCATACACTGCACTTCTTCATGCTAAAGAAACGTCGAAGAATCTGTACACTAATTATTTGTCAATTCGTGTTCCGGTATGGAGCAAAAGGATTTATTGCTTCTATATCTGTTATTACGCTGATTTTAGAAGTACAGGAAAGATAGTTCCGTTGATGCACGGATAGCAATGTTGGTTAATGATAGACGTTTTGAAATTATGTCGCTCGGCTACATGGCAGAACGGGGCTTATGCACTGCAGTGCCATCTAGCGACGGCGCTGGCTACCACGTCAGTGCCATCTAGCCACGTCACTTGCTACCATGTCAGTGCCATCTAGCGACGTCGCTGGCTACCACGTCAGTGCCATCTAGCGACGTCGCTGGCTACCACGTCAGTGCCATCTAGCGACGTCGCTTGCTACCACGTCAGTGCCATCTAGCGACGTCGCTGGCTACCACGTCAGTGCCATCTAGCGACGTCGCTTGCTACCACGTCAGTGCCATCTAGCGACGTCGCTTGCTACCACGTCAGTGCCATCTAGCGACGTCGCTGGCTACCACGTCAGTGCCATCTAGCGACGTCGCTTGCTACCACGTCAGTGCCATCTCGTAGCGAAACGCGGTACCCGCGCTTCCGCAGTCCGTTATTCCGACACGGCGTGAATCCGCCAAGTTGGCACTGATTCGACAGTAGCTTCTTTCCAGTGGCTCTGCTGACGGTCTGGAACGGTTTGAGGCGTTCGAGTGCCACTTTTGACTCTTTCTGACTATATCTGACTGACCAATGATGTGTTCGAGTGGCAGAGCTGATAGTTTGGGACCGTTTGTTTAAGTCAGCGGATTTTCGTCAAACTGTTTTCTGACTCCAAAGCGTTTAACAAGCCTCCTCCAAAAGACAAGCCCGCATATTTACGAAGAGGTTTGTGTTCCAAGTCTTCGATTTTCTCTTGATTGAGGCTGAGCTTTATATATTAGACAGGCATTCTTTCAACTTATGTGGCCTTCTAATACAATACGTCCCCTTTGTATTACAGCCATACATACTATAAATGAAAGGGGTGGAAATTTTCATAACATACGAATTTAAAGATGAATGCGTATGTTTTTACAGTTTGGATTGTGATATATTCGCCTGAAAAATGAAGTCAAAATAGTCCTACTGACATTTTCTGTGCCATCTGTAAATGAAGTGATTGACACATAAGAATAATATAGTTCACAACAGGCATTAGCAGTGATTTTATAACCGATATCTAGCTTTATATGTGCCACTATATCATCTCTCAATTACTGTTCCGTGTTTCTCCATGTGGTTATATATTATAGAAATCTATCAGTGCCAATGTGGGCGTTTCTACACTAAATGTGTAACTTCTGGGAAAATCATGTACGATGATAATTCTTGCACAACACCTGCAAAATTTTGTATATTAATTAGTATGTTCAATTTTTTAAATTTTATTGTAACTGAAAATAATGGGACAAAATGCATATGACGTTGTATGTTACCAAATAATCCTTTCACACACAACTATCCCAATTTACGTCATATTCGTATGAGGTTTTGTCAGGTTGAATTGGCTACATTATTTATAAATGGGGGGGGGGACATGTTTACGTATATTTTGCGTTTTGTTGCAGTTTATGATCAGAATGTATTCCACAATGTATTTCTAATGGCGGAATTCACACTGTCCGTCGCCGGTCCGTCACCTCACGTCAACGTGAGCTTTCTCAAGAAGAATGTTTTGATGGAACGGTCGTCTGGTAACATCGCGACTCGCAAGTTAACCTAGTTTCGTCACGCGATTTTCATTTTATACTCGACAGATACACGGTTTGCAGGCAAATGTGTCTTGGTAATCTTTTTTATTATACTTTGGTTTAACGGTAAATTGCAAATGTTTCTCAATTGAGAAATACATAACGTATCGCCAGTCATATCCTCACTTTCAATATCGGTAGAGAGCAAAGATTCCAACTAGCGCTTTGGGTGGCCAAACTGCGAAACAGGTGAAATAAGCGTTAGAGTTGGCTTCGGAGTTGGAAACTGTCAAAAAGCGCGCATGCGCAATGGAGGCCTTCCAAATCGTTGGTAACTATCAGGAACTATCAGCGTTTGGGCCACTCGAACGAACCTAAGAACTCCTAGCGCGACTGCCCCTACTCTTCTCTTGGAGTAGGGCCACTCGAACGAACCTAGTGCCTTCTTCTCGGGATCGCTATTTCTACTTACGTCATTGCTACTGCAGTCATACCTATTATCTACAGTACTGTATAAGGACTAATCGTTGCTTAACGTTGTTACTGAAAATCTAGAAAATCTAGAAAGTATGATGGTCTTTTGGAATGGTAAAAGAGACGAGCGAGTTTCTCTTTGTTTTGTGGCACCTTCAGTGGCGCAGCCAGGATTTGGTTTATGTGGGAGGGGAAGCGGCTCATTGGTAAAGCAGTCGACGATACGGAGATTGGTTCGAACACCGCAGTGCTTTACTAGGCACGGTCCTGTTTGGAGGTGGTATGCCGTTGCCTTCCTCCGACCTTCGAACTGACTTACCCAGCCAGTTATAGGGGGACCTACAGTTTAACGTGGGTTCCGAACCACGGTGCTACTCGGTATTGGCCCACTTTAGGTTACGGTAGTAACACTAAAAGTGGGCCTTTGCGACCGTCTTTTGACAGCTCGAAATTTAAATGAAAATAACGGCTGAACCGTGCATCTGACACGAAAATTGAATAACCGAATTGGTAGAGGAGACAATTCTCTACAACTTTGCTCTCTTACGTTTTTTTCATATCTCGTATCCTTTAAGAGATATTTACAAAAATAACAGAGTTTTGACACGCCGCATTGAACGAAACCAGCCGTTCGCAGATGTCACGTGACATTCCTCGCCCAGAACTCTCTGTGGCATACGCCATCTTGGGGTGCGTATTTGATGATTTTCTTACTGTAACTTAGACGTTGTCATTTCTAAGCTATGGCGCACCGAAGAATTAACGAAAACAGTCGTTGTTCGTACGATAAATGATAATCTAGTGTCTACAAATGCCATTTTAGCATCAGTTAACAACGGCCATCAATAGTTTTGTGTCCCAGCCTCGAAAAGAAGCGAGACTGTCCTAATTTGTCCATAAGTTCCTCAGGTCTGGGCAGGGGGTAAGTGTCTACAATTGTTTGACTGTTCACTGTTGATTTGAAGTTCGCACAGAGACGAAGTTTTCCCGGCGGCTTGGGTATAATTACTATAGGCGAGGCCCACTGACTCGCAGAAACAGGAGAAATCACCCCACTATCTTGCCAACGTTTAAGTTCTTCGGCAACTGTATCACGCATTGCGTCAGGCAATGGTCTAGCTTTACGAAATTTTGGAACTGCAAATTCTTTTAAAGTTACATGTGCCACAAAGTCTTCTGCACAACCTAATTCCGGCGAAAACTAGTCACTATATTTGTCACACAATGCATTGATTTTGTCCTGAGGCACTACTGACGAAATCTGAAGCACATCTCTTTGTATTGATAAACGAAACAAGTCAAATGCATCTAGTCCAAAAATGTTCTGTGTAGATTTCGCCTGAAGAACTACAAAAGCAACTGTTTTTGTTACACCTAGAGAATAGGCGGGCAGGCTACACGTTCCTAACACGGGAATATTTTCACCGGTATATGCTGTTAGCACTTGTTGTGACGGCGACAATTTTGGCGCACCCAGAAGTTCATAAGTGTCTTTATTCATTAAAGTAACAGCGGAACCAGTATCAAGCTGAAATTGCACAGTCTTATTGTCAATGGAAAGATTCACAAAAAGTTTTTGCTTGTGGCACTCGACAGGTGCGTGAATGTGGGCAATTGGTTGTTTGCTGTGCATGCGCGTGCCGTGTAGTGAAGTAAGTGGCGCAGACTCGGCACACAGCGGATTAACAACACTGTCACTAGATGGCACTACCGCCGGATCGTCGTCCGCACATTGTGAGGTTACTACAGATTCACTAACTACTGCACTAAACTTATGAGTGGCTACAACAAGTCTACTGTCACTATCTACACAGTACTGGGCACTTTTATAAGGAGAAGTTGTAGAAGGCACTAGGTTCACTGCAGGATTGCACTGTACATAGTCATTTTGCTTGTCCCGAACCCGTTTCCGTTGCACAGTTTTACAGGCTCGTCGGCGCTTGCTACGTGGCTCACTACATAGTTTTGCAGTAGGCGCAGAAGAACCATCCACCGGCCTAGAGTCGCAAGTCTCTAGGCGATCGACAAAAGGCGATACGTTATATCGTTCTTTTCTCGATTTTAGGGCCAGTCGTCGAGACCCAGCCAGCCAGCCAGCCAGCCGCAGTCGTCGCCGCCAGCCGCCGCCGCCGCCGCCGCCGCCGCCGCCAGCTCGCAGCAGCAGCAGCAGCCGCCGCCGCCGCCGAGCAGTCGTCGCCAGCCCGCAGTCGCCGCCAGGCGTCTGCAGAGCCGCTGTCGCCTCCTCGAGCCTGTGCCGCCGCCCAGCAGCCGTCGCCAGCCAGCAGTCGCCGCCGGGTGTCTGCAACGTCGCTGTCGTCCCGTCGAGCCTGCCACCGCCGCCGCCGCCTCCACTCCGAGACTGCCGCCTTTCATCGCCACCACCGCCTCTTCGTCTTCAGTGTCTTCGCCATCGTCATCATCATCATCATCATCATCATCATCCTCGTCGACGCTCAGTCATCCCGGTAATATGTCTCACTCACCTGCTACAACCACATCCATCCACTACACCTCCCCGCCCAGGCCTCCACCACCACCACCTGGAGTTCCACTTCCCTCCCCCAACCGGCAATTCCCCTGTCGGTCTTAATGTCCTTTTCCTCCGCTTCCCACGTCCCTCCTCCTCCTGTCTACACGCCGCTGACTTCGCCCCATGAGTTTCCTCCGTTACCGCCTGCCCGAATTGAACATCGCCGTGCCACAGTGGCTGACACGCCACAGTCGCCCCCGCCGTCCTTCCTGCCCCCACACCAACCTACGATTATCCCCCTCAACCCAGTCTCCGTTTCTCCTGCCCCTCCCTCCACTGCCTCTGCATCCTCCTCCACGGGCGCCAAGCCCAAAAAGTCATCCAAACGGGGTAGCGCGGACCCCACTCCAACTTTGCCCAAAAAGGCTCCTCCCCCTCCTCCCCCTACTTCTCCGCCTCCATCCAACCACATGGACACTGCCCCCATTCCTGCTCCCGTGCAACCTGACCTATACTCCTATGTCCTTTCCCGCCCCGACGCCCGTTTCCTTGACTACAAGACCCTCTCCATTGAACTTCGTAAATACTACCCCGACGTCCCCCTGACTCAGATCATCCCCCGCCGAGACTCCGTCCTCCTCAAATCCCCCAGCCCCACCCTACACACTGACATCCTCCACCGCCTCCCCCGCATCCACTTTGGTCCCCATGCCACTCTCACCCCTTACTACACCGCCACCTCAGCTCGCCAACCGCCTCCTTCCCGCCGCCCACCCACCCTCACCGCCGTGATCACGAAGCTCAGCCCTCTGATCACGGAGGAAGAGGTGTTGGGTCAGCTCAACTCCATGCCCGATGTCACCATCCGCTCCGCCAAGCGTATCTTCATTGCCACTGGCCCGACATACCTGATGCGGATATTCACAGAGTCCGCATCGTCCCTTGATCACCTTTTCCTCCAGGGGGCCCTAATTTACGACCGCCGCCACAAGGTGGAGCCCTCCCGTTCCCCACCTCAGTCATACCGCTGTGCCAGGTGCCTCGTGTACAACGACCACCTGACACAGAATTGCCGCAACCCCCCCACATGTCCTCACTGCAAGTCCCCTCACCTGCACAAGCACTGTCCTAACCTTGCCTCCCCTCCTACCTGCAACACCTGTGGCGGGCCCCATCCCACCTACTCCTACAAATGTAAGTCCGTCCCAGCCCCCACCATCCCCGAACTCACCGTCCCCATTCGCCCCGTCGACCCACCCATGCACCCCAACAACTCCTTGCTCCCTCCCCCCACTGCCGAGGACGTCATCCGGTTTGTAACCACGGTCCTCGCCAACATCCATCCTTTTCAACGCCCGCACACCCTCCAGCAGATTGCACTGGCCGCACGGTCAGTGTTCCACCTAGAAACCTTTGCCACTTTCTCCCGCGCCCACTCCCACTTCGCCTTTTCCCGCCTCAAAACACAAGTCTAAGCCCGCCCGCTCCCCCTTCTTCCGTTCCTCCTCCCGTACTCCCCCACCATCACCATGGCAGGCTCATCATACACCTTTCTATACCATAATGTCCGGTCTCTCCCAGCCAACAAGCACCTCTTCATGCATACCCTTTTCGATCACCGCGTGGACGCCTTCCTCCTGAATGAAACCTTCCTCCAACCCCGTCGTCCCGTCAGTACCACTCCTTACCTCCTTCATCGCATGGTCCCCCTCCCTTGGCCAGAGGCGGAGTGGCGATCGGCCATCTCCGTCACCACCCCGTCCGGCTACACCCGCTCCTCAATGATCCTACCGAACATTTAATCCTCAGTCTCTTCCTCCCATCCCTCACCGTCACCCTCGCCACCATCTACGTCCGCAGCACCTCTCCTCTCCCATATGACTTCCTCTCTCACGTTGACCGCACCTACACGACCTATGTGGTCGCCGCAGACCTAAACCTGTCCTCCCGTCCGCCTGCTGAACTCCGGCGGTGGCATCAGTTTGTCACCACCTCGCTCCGGGGCGGAATCCTGCCCCTCCCTCGCCCGACTCGCCCCGAAAGCAATACCACCCCTGACGTCGTCTTGGCGTCTCCCAACCTCCTTGGGCGTATCACGGCAGACGTCCTTGACCTTATAGGCAGTGACCACGCCCCTGTCCTACTCACCCTTGACCACCGCCCCCGCCCTGCCCGAGCTCCTCGTCCTAGACCTCCTCCCAAACTCATTCATGACTACTCCCGTGCCGACTGGAATGCCTACGGTCGCTCCATAGATACCTCGGTCGAAAGCCACCCCCTTCCCCTCCGCACACCCGAAGATATTGAACACGCCTCCACCTTTCTCCAGCAAACCCTTGCTAACGCGGTTGAAGCCCACATCCCTACCAAAGCAATATACCCGCACAGTCCTACCCTGCCTCCACAGGCTGTCCTCCTCCTCCGAGAATCCCGACGCCTCTACCGCTCGTACCTCCGTACCCGGGACCGGGACACACTCATACGCCACCGGCAAATCCAACGTCACATTAGAAACCTTTTGTCCGCGAAAAAACGCCGGGACTGGCGGCAGACATGCACCCGCCTTAACGCCACTCTCCCCATTAACTCCTCAAAGTACTGGAAGGCCTTCAATCGCCTTACTGGCCGTCACTCCTCCCCCTACTACCCGCTTCTCCATGATAACCGTCCCTTTCCCGACAATGCCAGTAAGGCGGAACACTTTGCCTCCTACCTTTCCGACATCTTCTCCCTTCCTGATAATCCTCATTTTGATTACTCCCTGTTTCCCGATGTCCATGAGCGTACCGACACCTCTTCTCCCCCGCTCGCCCCCGGCTTCCAGTACTTGGGGCACATTCCTCCCTCCGACTTAAACACACCCATCACAGCACATGACATCATAGCTACACTTCGCACCAAACGCAACACCACTCCCGGTCACGACCGGCTCACCTACAGGCACCTCTGTGCCTGTCCCCTCTCCTTCCACACTGTCCTTGCCGCCCTCTACAACACTATCCTCTATACCGGTTTCTATCCTCGCCTGTGGAAAATCTCCCGCATCCTCATGTTCCCCAAACCCAACAAGCCCCCATCCCACGCCTCCTCCTACCGTCCCATCAGTCTCACCTCCGTGTTTAGCAAGGTCCTTGAATCCATCATTTCCCGTCGTATCCACCAACACCTCAGACAGCACCAGCTCCTTCCTTCTTCTCAATGTGGCTTCCGACCATCCTTCTCTGCCGACGACCAGATCCTTCGCCTCGTCCACCTCTTATCCGTCCAGCTCAATTCCCGTCGCTCCGCCATATTTGTGTCCCTAGATATAGAAAAAGCCTACGACTGTGTCTGGCATTCCGGCCTCCTTTTCAAACTCCAACTCTACGCCCTTCCTATTAACTATGTCCGCCTCATTGCATCCTTTCTCACCAATCGCCCGTCCTATGTCACTGTCTGCAATTCCAACTCCCGTTTGTTTTACCCCTCTGCCGGGGTGCCCCAAGGATCTGTCCTCTCCCCTCTCCTGTACCTTATCTACTCCGCCGACATGCCCCAACCTCAGCCTCCCGTCCATCTCCTACAGTATGCTGATGACACTGCCTTCCTAGCCCTTGCCCCCTCCCTTGCCCGATCCCAGGTCTTGCTCCAGTCTCACCTCACCGCGTTCGCCGCATGGTGCAACCGGTGGCTCCTCTCCGTCAACCCTGACAAATCCCAGGCGATCATTATAGGTCGTACCACCCGCACCTTCCGCATCCCCGATCTCTACATCACCCTCCACGACCGTCCCATCCGCCACACTAACACCATTAAGTATCTGGGCCTCACCCTCGACCGACACCTTACCTGGACCCCCCATCTGAAATCCATCCGTGAAAAAGCCATGTCCCGCCTCAACCTCCTTAAACTGCTCACCGGCCGGACGTGGGGATTACGCCCTTCCACCGTCCTCCACACATACAAATCCATCATGCGCCCCATCCTCTGTTCCTTCCACCCTGCCTGGGTATCTGCTCCTCCCACCTTTTATCACACCCTCCAAGTCCTTGAACGCCACGCCCTCCGCCTCGCCTACCGTATCCGCCTTCCTTCCCCCACGCGGATCCTCTACGATCTCATCCCCTTCCCTCACCTCCTTCAACACCTTGAACGCCTCCGCCTCCTGTATGTCACCCGAAAACTCGATTCCCGCAACCCGCTAGTTTACCCTATCCTCACCGCCCCTGGGCATCTGCCACGCCTCCACCACTGCATTCCTCCCTCTCTCCACCTACACACCCTACATATCCTCTCCCAAGGCAACTTCCGCTCCCTTCCCCTACCGGATGACGCCCTTCGCCCCGAAATATACCCCTCCTATCAGCTTTGATCCCTTCCCCGTAGACTTAGCGGCCCCCTCTCCCCATCCCCTCCTTCTCCCCCTCCCCGCTTGGATTTCCCCCCTCCTGGAGTCTCAATCGCGCCTGTCTTTCCTTCTCCCCACCTTCTCCCCCCCTCTCTCTCTTTTCGACCCTCCCCCGCGCTTCCTCGCTTCCTCCCTCTCCTTGCCCCGCGGGGACTGCAGCGTCGCCTTTTAACAACAGTGTATTCTCGTGTCAAGTGCATCGTCATCGCCGTGTGTTCACCTCCAGTGCGTCGCAACTCATGTCGTCACCTCCTATATCATCGTGTGCCTTCGTGTGTCCAGTGTTGTATCTCCATGTGATTTTATCGCCACCGTGGCACAGACTGTTTTTAATCTGCTTATTTATGTCAGTCTCTCTTGTTCATGTGTCTTAAGTCTGCAGTATTGTCTATGATGTCCAGTTTGTAAGTCTTCCATTTTTCCTCCGTACCATGTTTTTATACTCATTGTTTTTAACTTCATGTCTTTGTTCCTTTTATCTCGCTTGTCATATGTCTATTCTCTCGGCTGAAGAGCAGCGCTGATGCTGCTGCCAGCCCGCCGACGAAAGTCGGAGTGAAATTAACAATAAAGGAAAAAAAAAAAGCAGAAGAACTTTCTTGCAATTGAGAATCAAGCAAAGCACTGTTCAACTCCACAGCGTCTATAACATTTACTGCATGAACTGTTCTAGCACTCTGCAAAGCTCTGTTCCTAATGGCATCGTTTTTTGAGTTTTTAATTTGCATACACACAGACTGCACATGTCCTGATTTGCCACATTGATAACAGGTTGCGTTGCGACTAGGGCAATGAGCACGCTTGTAGCGAGACACACACTGGGGGCAAGATTTACGTACATTTTTCTGAAATGAGCGTTGGCGCCCGTTATTCAAATCACTGTTTCTAACACGACGGGGCGACCTTTGTGTCGCACTTTTACACTGGCTACTGTTCACTGTCTGTTCAGCACGGCCTGTACTATTGTAAGAATCACTAGTGCTACACTGAGAACTACGGCTAGGAAAGCGACCGTTGCGGCGCACTGAATTAACACTGTGGCTTTGCATTTATACATCTGCTAAGTCAAAAGTATCATGCGCTTCAATAAGCTGCAGTACACTGTCTAATGAAGGGTCAGACTGTTTCAGAATTGCTGCTCTAATTCTGGGGTCCTGAATATTCTGCGTAATCGCATCCCTCAACATCACGTCACTATACGAAAGTCCACAAGAGCAAGTAAATTTACATTGGCGGGTTAAGCCCTTCAATTCCGTAATCCACTCTTGGTGTGACTGCTGCGGTAATTTTTTAAGTCTGAAAAATCGGTACCGTGCCGCAGCTACGAGAACTTTTCTCTCATAATGAGCATTTAGTGTCTCTACTATTTGTTCAAAGTCTACATCACGAGGAGATGCTTGCGGGAAAAGTTTCTGCAGTAACACGAAAGTCTTGGTGCCAACTACGGCGAGAAAGAAATTTTTAACTGTCTGACCTGTTATTTGATGAGCCGCGACGAGTTCTCGAAATTGAGCGAAGTAGTCACTCCATTCTTCCTCTCGTTCGTTGTACTGGCGGAACGTAGGGAGCGGTACAGCGGCAGGTGTGGGCTGCTGATGTGACGGCTGTTGTTGTTGGTGAGCAGGTTGCGCCATTAGCTGGGTGATTTGCACCGTCTGTAACTGAATAATTTCCATTAAGTTTGAGTTCGGGGTAGTGGCCATGCTGACCGATTAGGAGCCGCGCATACAAGTAAATTATAACAAAACACAAATGCAATATGAAAGAGGACGCTCTGCAACAAAAAAGTCCACAAAACACGTAACAAAATATCTTCCCCCAAAATTCTTATAATAAGGGTGGGTGGGCGGGAGCAATTTCTGCGTGCTCCGACTGCTGCTGTCTGGCTGCTACAAGCGGGCTGGTCCACGGTTCGTCTATCACTCCTCGTCGCCACTTTTGTGTCCCAGCGTCGTCGCCGCTTTTGTGTCCCAGCCTCGTCGTAGGTGTCGGTGGCCGAGTGGAATGAGACCGACACAGGAATAAAGATAGCACGCTGGTGCAGGTACGGAGGGGAGCAGCCAGAACTAGAAACACTAGAGCAAATTAGAATGAGATATATATTGCAAAGAATTTATACAATACTTAACTTTTACATAGTACTGCAGAATGTTGATACATAGTTGAGCTAGAGTCCTGCCTAATGCCTAACTGATAGCCAAGTCTGCACTGGTGCCTATCGGATTCCGAAGTCTTTACTGGTTCCTAACTCAGTCCCAAGTGACCGAAGTCGTTCAGTGGGAGCCACGAGCGGAGTTGCAGCAGAGGGCGCTCGTGGCTGTCGTCGTAAGAACGCCGCGCCGTGCGTGCATGGCGGCGCGCGGCGAAAGTAGGTGGCGCGCACTTCAGACTTGTGCGACACCACAAATAGTATGAGACTAGCTGAAGCCCCGCTGCTTCGCATGCTTAAGCTGGTTGGTCTGCACCAGTTGTTTCTTTTTAATACTGATGAAGAATCCATATCTTAAGTTTCGTAGTTATAGCTTGAAATTTGAGTTGACAGTAGCATATTTTGGAAAATCGATTTATGCATCTCGTATTTCACCCCCTTATTGCTCGAAATTCCAAAAATACCGAAACACGTGTTTTTTAAATGCTGATCAAGAGTTCATATCCTAAGTTTCAAAGTTATAGCTACAAATTTGAGTTAACAGCCACATATTTTTGAAAATCAATTTTTGCATCCCGTATTTCACTCCCTTATTATACTAATTTCGAAAAATACCGAAACATGTGTCTTTTAAATTCGAACCCCGAATCCAAATCCGAAAATTTGTAGTTCTAACTCCAAAATTGTCTAAATAGCAACATATTTTCAAAAAAACACCCCCTCTCCAATTTAACGCCGTTGATGGTTGAATTTCCAAAAATACCGAAACACGTATTTTTTAACTTCTAACCAACTATACAAATATCAATTTTTGCAGCTCTATCTTCAAAATTGTATCAATAGCAACATGTATTCAAAAAGAATTTTTGATCCTCTATTTAACCCTCTTACTTCTTGAATTTCCAAAAATACTAAAAATCATGGATTTTTAATGCTGACCAAGATTCCATATCCGAAGTCTCGTAGTTGTAGCTTAAAATTTGAGATAACAGAAACATATTTTTGAAATTCAATTTTTGCGTGTCCTATTTTACCCCCTTATTTGTCGAATTTAAAGAAATGCCGAAACACGTGTCTTTTAAATTCGAACCCTGAATTAAAATCCGTAATTTTGTAGTTCTAACTTCAAAATTGCCCAAATAGATACGTATTTTCAAATAACGTTTCATCCCCTATTTCACCCCCTTACGGACTGAATATCGAAAAATCGCTTCTTAAATGACGCCTACAGAGTAAGATCAACACACTCCACAAATTTCAAGTTTCTGTCTTCAGTGGTTTGCGCTGGGCGATGTTGAGTCAGTCATTCAATCAGTCAGTCAATCGGGACACTTCCTTTTATATATAGAGACTAAAGATCGTTATTTCTATCTGTTATCTGTAGCGTAGTGGGTAATGTGTTGGACTGTAACGCTGAAGGTCAGTGGTTCGGAACCCGCCAACACATAAATACTTTTTTCTACAATGGTTTCAGACACTCTTATTAATTAATTTTTTATTATTTTGGTGCAAAATGTTAGCAAAAACTTATAAAAGTACAAATCTAAAGTGGGCCGTAAAACACGTCAGTGCGATTATTATTTTTTATTTATTTATTTATTTATTTATTTTTTTTTACATGAGCAATACTGGCAGGGGTGAAAGAAGTGGAAAGTGACAGATAAAAATCTCAAGACCTGGTGGGAATAGACCCGCGATCTTTCGATTTGCAGTCTGGCAGTCTTCTACTGTGCAACCGAGGCGCACTTTAAAAATAAAGGATATTGCATTTATTAATGTTACCCCTTTCGTGGTTGTTGGGACATATACGTCCCACTAACTTCCGACCTCATTTGTACCACAAGGTGGTGAGTTGCGTAATTCTGCATAGTGCTGCCATCTGTTGGTGGCCCTTCATAACGCGGAAAAAAGTCAGGGCACTGAAATTCTTACAGTGTGGGCGGCTGTGGCTGTTTATATGGGCTGCCGCGTGGATTTTCTCGCCGTAACCACTGTTCATTGTGCCTTCAATCGGTTTTCGTCTTTTTCTCGCTACCGAAAATGTCCGAAGTAAGTATATTTGCTATTTTATGGTTCTTAAGAGCTTTCAAACAACAATTACGCTTTCTAAATATCGTTTTACTTCAAAAGTTGTTTTTTTTTCAGTGAATTTACAATTAGTGGGACGCATGTGTCCCAGTGACCATTGTGTAGCCCTATAGTGCCTTTATGTTGCGATATTATAGTACTCATATTTCAAAGAAAAACAGTTTTTCTGTAAATTTTTGCAGTAATAAAACACGGTATGTGGTTTACTATTATGTGCATTTTCTATTATAGAAGCTGCGAGACAGCTCTCTCGCTTTTATTTGTGTATTTTATTTTATTTTTTAAATATGGTGCGCATTACAAATTTTTGAATCATGTACTTGTTTAGACCCTATGACAGTTAGGATTACTTAAGAAATTTTTTTTAAAGTCTTAGGTAAATCGGTAACAGACATGATCAGTGGGACGTATGTGTCCCACCTGTATTTTAGGAAAAATGGAATGTGCTAAAATTTTTTGAGTGTCATATTTGTAATCCTGACCCTAATCAGTCTCTGTAAAAGCTGAGATAACTAAGATATTCTAAAAAATGAGTAAAAACTACGAAAGGGTTAAAGGGTTCTTATCATTCGCTACCAGAAATATGAGAAGCCCGCCGATATTTAGTTAACATGAGACCCTATGTATAAAACTTGATCCGCAGTAACAGTACTGTTGTTCGAAGTGTTCGGCGGCCTCCCTTCATAGGATTCCAGTCCATGGCGCCGCTGAATGGCTAGGCAGCAGCCACTGCAGACGAACAACGTTCACTTAGCAGTGGCAACAGCGTCACGTTCACTTGTGCCTGCCAGATTATAGTTACGTTCTCATGTATTACATGTGTACTATTTCAATTTCCGGTGCCGGCCTGTTTAAGGAAAAATAAAAAATTAAAATAATGAAAAATCATAAAATTCAAGAAAATCTTCAGCCTCACCCACGCTTCCTGCGTAAGTTGTAATTTGCGGCTGTTTGCTGATGATGCTGAGGTGTATCGGAGGGTGTCGTTTGTAACTGACTGTAATAGCATACAGGATGACTTAGACAAAATTTCTGGTTGGTGCGAAGAATGGCAGCTAGCTCTCAATGTAGAAAAATGTAAGGTGATGCGCATGAGTAGAAAAAACAATCCTATAATGTTCGAATACAGCATTAGTAGTGAGCTTCTTGATGCTGTCGCGTCGTTCAAATATCTAGGCGTAACATTGCAGAGCGATATGAAATGGAACGAGCATGTAAGGACAGTTGTGAGTAAGGCAGACAGCCGACTTCGGTTTATTGCGAGAATTTTGGGAAGATGTTCTTCACCTGTAAAGGAGACCGCGTATAAAACGCTTGTACGACCACGTCTTGAGTATTGCTCAAGTGTTTGGGACCCGCAGCAGATCGGTTTGAAGGAAGACATAGAGGCGGTTCAAAGACGAGCAGCTAGGTTTGTTACCGGTAGTTTCGACCAATGCGCGAGTGTCACGGAAATGCTCCGGCAACTCAATTGGGGATCGCTGGAGGAAAGACGACGTTCTTTTCGGGAATTTCTGTTAAGTAAATTTAGAGGGCCGGAATTTGAAGCTGAGTGTAGTACGATCTTGCTGCCGCCTACTTACATTTCGCGTAAAGATCACAAAGACAAGATAAGAGAAATTAGGGCTCGTACGGAGGCATATAGGCATTCTTTTTTTCCTCGTTCCATTTGGAACAGGAATAGGAAAGGAAATGCCTAGTAGTGGTACAGTGTACCCTCCGCCACGCACCTTACGGTGAATTGCGGAGTTTGTATGTAGATGTAGATGCGTCGCCGTCTTCACACTGTTCTGTCGTTCTCACGCCGCCACCTGTACTGCGGCAGCATTCTGTGTGACCCCGGCAGCAGCATTCTTCTGGCGAGTTTTCAACCAACAGCGAAAGCGAATCACATGTGGCTCACAGATTCGATCGCATTCAGCATCGGCGTTCTGTACTGAATATAAACAGACACGGATGTTTCGCTTTCTCCTAGCCGCTCAGTAGCTTTTGAAATAATCGAGGTTAACGTCGATGATGAAGAATGGTGTTTTCAAAGATATACATCGAAAGAACGTGTATAGGTGAGAATTTTTTACTGATACATACGGGATCAAAAGCTAATGGCGTTTGCATAATAATATACAGGGTGTTACAAAAAGAGACGGGCAAACTTTCAGGAAACATTCCTCACACACAAAGAAACAAAATATGTTATGTGCACATGTCTCCGGAAACGGTTAATTTCCATGTTAGAACTCGTTTTAGTATTTCTCTTCAAATCACATTAATCATGGAATGGAAATACACAATAACAGAACGAACCAGCGTCACTTCAAACACTTTGTTACAGGAAATGTTCAAAATGTCCTCCGTTAGCGAGGATACATGCATCCACCCTCCGTCGCATGGAATCCCTGATGCGCTGATGCAGCCCTGGAGAATGGCGTATTGTATCACAGCCGTCCACAATACGAGCACGAAGAGTCTCTACATTTGGTACCGGGGTTGCGTAGACAAGAGCTTTCAAATGCCCCCATAAATGAAAGTGAAGAGGGTTGAGGTCCGCCTCTACCAATCCATCGGTCACCGAATCTGTTGTTGAGAAGCGTACGAACACGTCGACTGAAATGTGCAGGAGCTCCATCGTGCATGAACCACATGTTGTATCGTACTTGTAAAGGCACATGTTCTAGCAGCACAGGTAGAGTATCCCATATGAAATCATGATAACGTGCTCCAGCGAGCGTAGTTGAAAGAACATGAGGCCCAATGAAGACAAACACTGAAGTCAACATTACCATCCTTCAATTGGGCCAACTGGCTGTGAATCGAGGAAGTGCAGTACATACTAACGAAACAATTGGGTATTTTGACAATTGTCTACAGGTATTATTTCAATTTACATTTAGAGACAAGTACTAAAATGAGGTCTAATATTGAAATTATTCGCCCACATAACATATTTTCTTCCTTTGTGTGTGAGGAATTCGTTCCTGAAAGTTGGGCCGTTCCCTTTTGTAACACCACGCTGCTAGTGAAGACAAGCATCATCGGCAGTAGAACGGTCCGAGGCTCTTGCTGCCAAACCGTGGGTCCAGGTTCGAATCTCCGTCATATCAATTTTCTGTGAAAATTTATTTTTCGTTGAATTTAATAATTTTCTCATATTTTTAATACCTTTGTTGCCTTCTTTTGAAGTAGAGTATCGAGAAATGGGATTAATATTCAATTGAGTGTATTATGTGTTTACAGAACAAAAATTATAAAAATATAAAATAAATTAAAAAGCTTTTACAATGTATTCTTATATAATTCGAATTGCTGACCATCTCTTCGACAGTGTTGTTACAGCCAGTATCATAAAAAGAACCAAAACACTAATATTTCTGACACCATGCACAAAACGCCAAGGACACATGATCTTATTCGTGTTTTCTGAGATATCGTTTTATTTTGCTGAAGACAGGTATATCATATATTAATTGCGATGCATGCCAAGATTATAGAGCTTGATTATAAGCTTGAAATACAGGCGCGGACAAGACATGCATTTTAATAGTATCCCATCTATCATGAATGATGGATGAATTGTGTCGTCTTTAGTATCAGCTAGTTAATAACTATCGCGGGCAAGCGCACTACCGACTGTGCTATCCCGACACGACTCACGATGCCGCCTCACAACTTTACTTCCGCCAGTACCGCGCCTCCTACTTTGCAAACTTCACAGAAGCTCTCCTGCGAACAATGCAAGACCAGCACTCCTGAAAGAAAGGATATGGTGGAGACATGGCTTAGCCACAGCCTAAGGGATGTTTCCAGAATGAAACTTTCACTGGCGGAAGTAAAGTTGTGAAGCGGCATCGTGAGTCGTGTCGGGATAGCTCAGTCGGTAGTGCGCTTGCCCGCGAAAGGCAAAGGTCCCAGGTTCGAGTCCCGATTCCGGCAAACAATTTTAATCTGCCAGGAGGTATCATATCAGCGCACACTCCGCTGCAGAGTGAAAATTTCATAGTTAATAACTAGTTTGTAAGTTTAGGGACTGATAAACCCCGCAGTTAAGTCCCATAAGCTATACAAACAACTGAACATTTTTTGTAATATTCTTAAGCCTATGTAGAGACTGCTGCTGTAATTGTACATTACCCACTAAACTGTCTCAATCACGCCGTAAAGTTTTCATTGTTGGTACTCCCTGTTCCCGCCTGTGAGAGGCATCCAAGTCGAGACACGTTCAGTACCAGCGTTGCCAACTTGACGGATTTCCTCTCAAATTTGCGGAATTTCAGGTGGTATTACTGACAAATTTACCTTCGACGATTGGCGGATTTTTTGACGAATATTATTAGAATCTTTCATTTTTAGACAGATTTGGCTGGTTGAATATTATGTTGGAAGAAAATATGACATTTCCTTTAAAAAATAATCTATTATGGATCCAAATCGTTCTGTGACTGCAAGACAATGGCATAGTATATTAACGAATTCTTGCCCTAAACCCAGTAACAAACATTTCAGAGAACTCTAAAACTGCCGCGGTGGCGTAGCCGAGCGGTCTAAGGTGCCTCGCTGCGGAACGCGAGGTTGCTCGCCGTCGGAGGTTCGAGTCTTCCCTGGGGCATGGGTGTGTAGGTTAGTTTACCTAGGTTTAAGTAGTTTGTAAGCTACGGACTGATGACCACGCAGTTTGGTCCGATAGATTTACAAACAACAACATTTGACTCTAAAACTAAGTGAAATGAACATTACGGGGGGCCGGCCGCGGTGGCCGCGGGGACTGAGGCGCTCCAGTCACGGTCTGCACGGCCACTACGGTCGGGGGTTCGAATCCCCCCTCGGGCATGGATATTTGTGCCGTCCTTAGTTGTAGGTAGTTCATAAGTAGTTTGTAAGTTTAGGGACTGATGACCCTGTAGTTAAGTCCCTTAAGCTTAACAAACATTTGATTTTTTTGTGTTCGTCCTTAGTTTAACATTAAGTTTGCTGTAGATCGTCGCTACATGAGCATAGTACTTAAAAAGCGTCGTACAAAAAAGTTAAGATGAAGGTTACATTGAAGCCCGGAGATGGGAGTGATTGTCCCGTAGACCCGGAGAATTCACTCCAAACCCGGGCACTCCGGGCGGTGCCCGGAGATCTGGCAGCCCTGCTGTTAAGCGGTATGTGCGACGTTTGAGAAAAGAGTGTTTGAACCACCAACAATTAAAGGATTGGTTGTTAGAGATGCTCGGAGAACCAAGTAGTCCACGGCGCAAATACTGCCAGTGCAACCCGAACTTCCGCTAGTCAGGTTTACTTGTTCAAAAAAAAAAAAAAAAAGTCAAAGCTAGCGGCATCCTCTCCACCGTCACGACAGCCAGCGCCGCCTGTCCAGTCTACGCAACGCGCAGCTGCTGTACCTGCTCTCCTGCTCTTGCATTGTTCATAGTTTAGCAGGGTGGCCACATTTTTCCAACTGGAAAACAGTACATGTCAATTATTTGTCCAAACATGTAACACTTATTCATTTCAAAATGGATGAATTCAACATTCTCTTCCCTGATAATAACACTGGACCCTGAAGGCTATTGTGCACTGCAGATTAAGTACAGTCTGGCCGTTGCCAAGGCTACAAACACGAAATGCAGACGACAATGAGCGGAGGGACAAAAAAAAAAAAAAAAAAAAAAACACACACACACACACACATGTTTGCGCCTCGGTTGCACAGTGGTAGAGTGCCAGACTACAAATCGAAAGGTCACCTCTGACAGTATTGCTCATGTGAAAAATACCGAGTAGCACCGTGGTTCGGAACCCACGATAAACTGTAGGTCCCCCTGTAACTGGCTGGGTAAGTTCAAATGTTTGTAAAGCTTATGGGACTTAACTACGGGGTCATCAGTCCCTAAACTTACAAACTACTTATGAACTACTTACGAACTAGGACGGCACAAATATCCATGCCCGAGGGGGGATTCGAACCCCCGACCGTAGTGGCCGTGCAGACCGTGACTGAAGCACCTCAGTCCCCTCAGCCACGGTGGCCGGCGCTGGATAAGTCAGTTCGAAGGTCGGAGGAAGGCAACGGCATACCACCACGAAACAGGACCATCCCTAGTAAAACACTGTTGTGTTCAAACCAATCTTCGGATTGTTGACTTCTTTACCTTTTACATAGATGTAATGTCTCACCAAAAATATACGGGATAGGAATAATAGGCGGAGAATAAACTGAATTATCCTACCAAACAGTATACTAAATTAAATCAGAAGAAAAAATAAGCCAGATTTTAACATGAACTGCACAGAATTTTATATATATATATATATATATATATATATATATATATATATATATATATATATATATATATACTTCCTGGGTTTCTGTAAAGCGGAAAACCAATATATGACCCTAGTTGAAGGCTAAAGTTGGCTCAATACATGTGCGGGCTGCACATATACGACCTATGCCCAAAATCAATCTCCCTCAGGGAAACTTATGTAACTTCACACGAACAGTGCAGCGCAAATTGCGTGCATGTCCGGCTCTGGAGAAGACAGGGAACCGAGTCATCTAACAAAATGTCTCTGCGAGGTGCCCGGGATGCCCACAGCACAGCTACAATGAGAAGGCGGCTCAGAAAGGCATGCAGCCAGCCGCGCGACCAATCGCGTTCCACGCATTTCCTCCACGCGGCGGCGGTCTACCCGAGAGCTGCCGAAGAAACCCGACTGCCGTTGCATCAACTTCCGAGGAGGAGCCACCGGAAATTTCCCTGGCTGTGCAGCGCTGCCTGGAAATCCCCGCACTGCTTCACTCAACACCTGCCTACAGGCGAGCAATATTCCCCACGGTATTGCACAACATTACGACTTCATCGTAACTACTGAATACTATATGCTACTCAAAATGGGGTAATGCATGCATTATGGTCACAATTATTATTAAATAGCTGATGAAATAGGAGATACTATACTGAGCGACGAATTTTACAGAGCCTTGAAAGACCTAGGTCTGAACAAGGCCACAGGAGTAGATGACATACCCTCAGAGCTACTAAAGTCTCTGGGAGAACCAGCCATGACAAGACTGTTTGAACTGGTGTGTAGGATGTATGAGACAGGCGAAAAACCCTCAGACTTTAAGAAAAATGTAATAATCCCCATTCCAAAGAAATCATGCGCAGACAGGTGTGAAAATTACAGAACCATCAGTTTGATAAGTCATGGTTGCAAAATTTTAACACGAATTATCTACAGGAGAATGGAAAAGCTGGCAGAAGCTGACCTCGGGGAAGATCAGTTTGGATTCAGGAGGAACATAGGAACCCGGGAGGCAATACTCACTTTACGTCTTATCTTAGAAGATAGATTAAGGAAAGGCAAACCTACATTTTTAGCTTTTGTAGATTTGGAGAAAGCATTTGACAATGTTAACTCGAATACACTCTTTCAAATTCTGAAGTCAGCAGGGGTAAAATATATGGAAAGGAGAGTTATTTACAACTTGTACAAAAGCCAGACTGCAGTTATTAGACTCGAAGGGCATGAAAGGGAAGCATCAGTTGGGAAGGGAGTAAGACAGGGTTGTAGCCTTTCTCCGATGTTATTCAATTTGTACATCGAGCAGGCGATGAAGGAAAGCAAGGAAAAATTTGGAATAGGGATTAAAGTTCAGGGGGAAGAAATAAAAACATTGCGTTTTGCCGACGACATAGTAATTCTGTCAGAGACAGCAAAGGACCTGGAAGAGCAGTTGAATGGAATGGACAGTGTGTTGAAGAGAGCGTATAAAATGAACATTAACAAGAGCAAAACAAAAATAATGGAATGCGGTCTTAGAAAATCAGGCGATGCTGAAGGAATTAGATTAGGTAACGAAACAATGAAGGTAGTAGATGAGTTTTGTTACTTGGGTAGTAAAATAACATGCGATGGTCGCAGTACAACGGATATAAAATGCAGAATGGCAATGGGAAGAAAAGCATTTTTGAAAAAGAGAAATTTGCTAACATCGAATATTAATTTAAGGGTAAAGAAGACTTTTCTGAAGGCATTTGTGTGGAGTGTTGCCTTGTACGGGAGTGAAACATGGACGATAAGCACTGCGGACAGGAAGAGAATAGAGGCTTTTGAAATGTGGTGTTACAGAAGAATGCTGAAGATTAGGTGGGTAGATCACATAACTAATGAAGAGGTACTGAACAGAATTGGCGAGAAAAGGAATTTTTGGCATACCCTGACTAAAAGAAGGGATCGCTTGGTAGGACACATTCTTAGACATCGGGGAATCGTAAATTTAGCATTGGAGGGAAGTGTGTGGGGTAAAAATCGCAGAGGGAGACCAAGAGACGCGTATAGTAAGCAGATTCAAGTGGATGTGGGTTGCCGTTCTTATGAGGAGATGAAAAGGCTTGCTCAGGATAGAGTAGGGTGGAGAGCTGCATCAAACCAGTCTCCGGACTGAAGACCACAACAACAGCTGAACCCCGCTGCTTTGCATGCGTAGGCTGGTTGATCTGCACCAGTCGTTTCTTTTTAATCCTGATAGAGAATCCATATCTTGGGTTTCGTAGTTATAGCTTGAAATTTGACTTAACAGCCATATTTTTGGAAAATCAAATTTTGCATCTCGTATTTCGCCCCCTTATTGGTTGAATTTCAAAAAATGCCGAATCCAAATCCGAAAATTTGTAGTACTAACTTCAAAATTGCCTAAATAACAACATATTTTCGAAAAACTCCTCCTCTCCAATTTAACCCCGTTGATGGTTGAATTTCCAATAATATCGAAACACGTATTTTTTAACGTCCAACCAACTATACAAATATCAATTTTTGCAGCTCTAGCTTCAAAATTGTATCAATAGCAACGTGTTTCAAAAATAAATTTTGATCCTCTATTTCCAAAAATACTAAAAATCAGGGATTTTTAATCCTGACCAAGATTCCATATCCGAAGTTTCGTAGTTGTAGCTTAAAATTGAGTTAACAGCAACATATTTTTGAAAATCAATTTTTTGCGTCACCTATTTTACCCCCTTATTTGTTGAATTTCAAAAAATGCCGAAACACGTGTCTTTTAAATTCGAACCCTGAATTAAAATCTTAAATTTTGTAGTTCTAGCTTCAAAATTGCCTAAATAGCTACGTATTTTCAAAAAACGTTTCATCCCCTATTTCAGCCCCTTACGGACGGAATATCGAAGAATCGCTTCTTAAATGACGCCTACAGTGTAGGATCAAAACTCTCCACAAATTTCAAGTTTCTATCTTCAGTTGTGATGAGTCAGTCAGTCAGTCAGTCGGGACACTTCCTTTTATATATAGAGATGTCAATAAACGCAACAGCCATCGAATAATTTACATACAGTAATGTATACATTTAGATTTCGTTGAAATAAATTAATCTGCTGGTTACTCTATATCTATATATAAAAGGTTTGTGTGTGTACGTGCTGACAGACTTTTCTCCATGACCACATACTGCCACCCACTCGTGGTTGTGGTGGTACATAGCCCTTGGTCTAATGATGTTAGTAAGCGAGTTTGGTCGCGGTGCGTGGCAGTGGGTGAGTGTGACGAGCAATACTCTTAGGAAAAGCTATATACTCTGTGACTTACGAACTTTACGGTACGAGTCAAAATCTGTTTACTCTTTCAATCGTCAGACAATGCGGTCCTTTCAGAGTTTAATAACGACGAGGAATATCAAATACACAATTTTTGAAATAGATCACATGTTTCTGTCAACCACACATTACCGACTATGAGCAGAGACACAATACAAAGATAAAAATGCAGATAGACTCAAAGATAACAATAATGGTGGAACATTGATCACTGTCGTGGAAGCATGGTGGAAACACAGACATACATTAATGAATGTCTGTGGTGGAAACACAGACATACATTAATGAATGTCTCTTAGGCCATAGATATTGGTATGCCTGTGCCAGTAAGCTCACTGGTCTGTGCTAATCAGTGATCTCTGATACATATAGCCGCGACACTCTCTGTTGTGAAAGGTGTTATCGTTTGACAGCTGGGTCAAGAAAAACTATGCGACGTAGTCCTACTCATATCCCGGCGGCCTCCTGTGATAATGTTGGCAACAGATGTTGAATAACGAGAATCATGTGGCACCGTCATAAGCCAGTCGCGTGACACGCAAATATTTTGTCGTGAAATCGAGCATACAGCAGGAACAGCAGTATTTATCTACACTCTATGTGGTTCGGTCATCTTTGCAACGATTTTATATCGTGTTATTGATGTTGCCAACATGAAAACACACGAGGCCGCCAGGATAGAAAGTAAAATTTTACCGAATCAGATACATCCGTTGTTGTCACATCTCATTATGACCAGCACTTTCACGCGAAACTCTTTTGTATAGAGTCTCATGATTCACACAGTCTTACAATTCATTCCAAGTTCCTATTTAAGGAGATATTTGTGAAAACTGTTACAAATCAATATTCGCACTTGTACAATATCGTTTTCAGAAATTTAATCTGTCAGCCGCTTTCGGCGCTGCTGTTGCAATGTGTAACAAAATTGAGAATAACGACACATAATATGAAATATATCAGTTTTTAACTTCTCGGCGCGTTTTCCTCGATCACACTTTACCGACGATCAACAGAGACAAAGATGAAAATGCAGATAGGCTAACAAATGAATGACAGAGCGCTACACTACAGTCACAGTCATACTTCTATTAGTTGTTGTGGGTGATTTAATTATTACTATTTATCATCTGAACGGTAGAAGTGTTTTCAGAAGTTTACTTCAAACAGAGAATTACACAACGCGATGTTAACTTTATGAACACAACCTAACATTGAATTTCCATCGTTCCGGAGTACGGACTTAATTTCACGTTTTGTATGAAAAAAGTTATGAAAAATGTTCAAATGTTTGTTAAGCTTAAGGGACTTAACTACGGGGTCATCAGTCCCTAAACTTAGAAACTACTTATGAACTACCTACAACTAAGGACGGCACAAATATCCATGCCCGAGGGGGGATTCGAACCCCCGACCGTAGTGGCCGTGCAGACCGTGACTGAAGCGCCTCAGTCCCCTCGGCCACCGCGGCCGGCAACGTTATGAACATTCATTGTTTTTGACAATGACTTCTACTTAAATTTGACAGCTTGGCTAGGAGAACTGAGTTTACTGACAGAGCGATCCAACAAGTACTCTGTTTTTGCTGACCTACGTCCTGAACTCTACAAACCATGATCTACATAGGCCCTTCTTTAACAACCGTTGCGAAGCACGGGCATATAAGCTAGTAAATAGTATAAGGGGCCGAAAATGGGTGCCACCTTACAACCGGTAGGTTCGACCAATGCGCGAGTGTCACGGGAATGCTCCGGCAACTCAACTGGGGATCGCTGGAGGAAAGACGACGTTCTTTTCGTGGGCCAGTATTTGAAGCTGAGTGTAGAACGATCTTGTGTTCACCTACTTACATTTCGCGTAAAAGATCCAAAAAACAAGATAAGATAAATTCAGTCTCGTACAGAGGCATTTAGAAATTCTTTTTTCCCTCCTTCTGTTTGGATGTGGAATAGGAAAGGATATGCCTAGCAATGGTACAGTATACCCTCCGCCACTTTCGTTACGGTGGATTGCGGAGTATGTATGTAGATGTAGATCGTTGTTAACTACTGTAATTGGTACATTAAAACTTTTTATGATTGTTATGAGCTTCAGGCCTAAAGTTTCATTGGTACTCGTAGGCTGTATACATGAGGAAATATATTTATCTTTTATTGTCAGAAAGTCTTTTTCTGTGTGAAACGAATGAATTTTAAGGACAATACAAAGCCCAGATTGCATAAGGAATACTTAGGTTTGCCATATTAAATAAACATCAGAACATTATACACCGGATGCGGTACATTTTCGACACACAAGTGACGTATTTGGTGCAAAAATGTGGTCTGATCAAATCTCGTGCCACATAGCCCATTTTCTTTACTTCAGTCTAACATTAGTCGGCAAAAGAAATGACTTTTTGGAAAAAAAAAACTACCACACTGCTGTATGCAATAGAAAGTGCTCGTTCGATACATCGGACAAAAGCTCATCTCAGGGCATACATTGTTTAAGGTGGGTGCAGGGCTGCTGTCTACCAGTCCTGCTGTTTCATTGACGGAAATATTTCTACCTTCGTAATTTGAAATTCTGAATATGAATCATACTAAGACTTCAGTATTACTGTAATAGAAGTGTGTCTGTAATATTCCATGATATTTCTGTAACACTGCGCTATTAAGATGATAAGTAAGACTTTCCACCAATCTAAAACTTCAGGTGCAAAAGTTAAACTTTAAAAACACGCAACATAAAGCATAGGATACTTTCCTGATAAATAAAGCGGAAAGCAGAGCTGAGGTTCTACATGAATTTCTGTCTTGTTATTGAGAATATTGACGTGTTAGTTTGCACGAGAATGACCGGCACTGCTGTATTAAACATTGTTATTATTTCACAGATGGTGACAGAAAAGTTCGGCTTTTAGAGGAAACTGAATGTATTCTTTTTTTCGTTGACGATGGTGCCTGAAGAATTGGCGATATTATCTCAATTTCGCTTATGGTGAAAGTGGTGGTGGCACTAGATATTTTGTTTTGTAGGTTTATTTTTGGTGGTAATATAGGTGATAGGAGCAAACGCCTGAAGTGGCAGAGCTTAGGGGAAAAATGTATGTAAAAAAGAAGATGTGGATGATTGAAGCCTTCAGTCAAAAGTAATCACCCAGGGGATGACTACGACTAGCTGACTCTCCAGTCGGACTGGAGCGCTCCCCGTGGCCTTGGGCTCGCCGTCCCTCTGACCTCTCTAGCGGATCAGACGAGCTCCAGTCCCGCCTGACGCCGGCCAGTTCAAAATGTTCAAATCTTTGTTAACCCTCCGTCGGGCGCACCTCCAGATGAAACAAAATCAGGCGCACCCGGCCTGAGAGGCCACCCACATATTTTGTGGACTAGCTCTGCCACGTTAAATCAAATTTAAAATGCGTGTTGGCGAGTCTTGAAGAGGATCTAAAGGAAGGAATTACAGTAAACTTGAAGCATAATAATGGATTTATTGAACACAATACACCTTAAACTAAAGTGACCAAAATTACCAATTTCCCACAAAGAGCATTAAAAATTGGTCGAACAGACATCCATAAAAGTAATGAAGTTAATTTTAAAGGTCATTAGGCAGTCTATTATGACATGGAATCATCTTTTCTCGCCACATTTGCAGCCAAAAACCGATGCTATAGCTCCCAAATCAACAACTGAAACACAGGTATGGCACAGAACGTATACGTCGCTCAAGCAGATTGGTTGATGACAAGATGAACATTCGTGATTCTTCATCCTCCTAACTCTTGTTTCAGCCACGCATGGTCGACGTTTTAGCCATTTGGGAGGTAATGTGGGAGAACTTTCCCGTTCCTTGTGGGGTAAAAATTTTTTCAGTCGAGTTTGCAGCCGAATCGACATTACACATATATTCATAGCATACACAGGCTAAATTGTCCAGTTAGAAGTTGATGACACAAGGTTTTGCAATTGGTGGCATCATTTGTAGCAATATCTTTTACACTGCATGTTGTGTAATAATGATGTGACTCTTCACACTATGAATAGTGGAAGGTATCTAGTTAGACTACTTCGTCGTCTTATCGTTTCCAAAATAAAAACTCCTCACATATTTTCTTCTCTTCTTCATATTCCCGAGCGGTTCCCTAAACTTCCTGTTCAGCTGCTGAGTCCTCCTTGGCTTCTCCTACCTCATCCTGAGAGTGGGTGTCTCTCTCATCGACTAAATCTTCGAGCGCGGCTGGATCTTCAGCAGTTTCGTCCTCGAGGAGGCGCATTATTTCCACAAGATCATTGGCTTAGAGGCATAATATACTTCTCTGGACATTTCAGAGAAAATATGGGTGTTATAACGTAGGAGAAGAAAGGAAAACTGAAATTAGAACTCGATCAGGCGCACTCAGTCTGAAGGGCCAGGGTCCTCAAAGTCTTCTTTTTCTACGAAGGTAACGGTTATAATCACAGAAGACAGACTTATTTTGATTGAAACGAAGTAATGAAATAAAAATATCTCGAAAAATCTCACCTTAAAAACTATAACGTAATCGGGCGCAGACGGCCTGTGAGGCCCAAGGAGTTCCCCGAGATCCGCGTGGAAATCGACGGCAGCCTGCGGATCGGCACTGTGTGAGGTTCCCAAAGTCACGCGAGTAAACGGAGAGGCGGGCCGCTGGGCCACCAGTGTTAAGCACGGGAATCAGAAAAGTGTTTTGCTGGCCTGTGAGGCCGACTGCGCCCGACGGAGGGTTAAGCTTAAGGGACTTAACTACGGGGTCATTAGTCCCTAAACTGACAAACTACTTATCAACTACTTACAACTAAGGACGGCACAAATATCGATGCCCGAGGGGGGATTCGAACCCCCGACCGTAGTGGCCGTGCAGACCGTGACTGAAGCGCCCGCGGTCGTGCTGCTGCCTAAAGGGCACAAGCAGCCCAGGCGTGGTGCCTCACAGTGAGTGGTCCCACCGCGCTCCAGAGATTCCAGCAGTAGTGCCACTCGAGGTCGACAGAGACAGTGAGCACCATTTTGCCAGTCAGGGGTCCAGCCTCGAATTTCTTTTGGGGAGGTAACAGAGCATACTTTGCATTTGTACATGCCCACTATGGTATCGCAAGTGGCATATTCCAATTTCAACCAGTTTCAGTGTTACCACGTTTCGTACCTTTTGATTTGTACATGTGACATGAAATGCTGAAATGTTCGTACATCTTTGTGACTTCACTGCTCGGTTATGAGTCCCTAGCTTACAAACTAATTAAACTGAGTTAAACTAACCTAAGGGCAACACACACACTCGTGCCCGACGGGGGACTCGAAACCCCGACGGCGAACGGGCGCGCGCACCGCAGCACGGCGCCTCAGTGCGTGCGGCTATCCTGCCGCGGCTCCTACGTCACTCTACCACTACTAGGCATTTCCTTTCGTATTCCACTCCCAAATAGAACGAGGAAAAAAAAAGAATGCCTATATGCATCCGTACGAGACCTAATTTCTCTTATTTTGTCTTTGTGATCACTACGCGGAATGTAAGTAGGTGGCAGCAAGATCGTGCTACACTCAGCTTCAAATTCCGGCCCTCTAAATTTCTTCAACAAAATTTCACGAAAAGAGCGTCGGTTTTCCTCCAACGATCCCCAACTGAGTTGCCGGAGTATTTCCGTGACACTCGCGCATTGGTGGAACCTACCAGTAACAAACCTAGCTGCTAGCCTCTGAACCGCCTCTATGTCTTCCTTTTACACTGATATGCTGCGGGTCCCAAACACTTGAGCAATACTCAAGACGTGGTCGTACAAGCGTTTTATACGCGGTCTACTTTACAGGTGAAGTACATCTCCCCAAAATTCTTCCAATAAACCAAAGTCCTTACATGTTTGTTCCATTTCATATGCAATGTTATGCCTAGATATTTGAATGACACGACAGCATCAAGAAGCTCACTACTAATGCTGTATTCGAACATTATTGGATTGTTCCTCCTACTCATGAGCATCACCTTACATTTTTCTACATTGAAAGCTAGCTGCCATTCTTCGCACCAACAAGAAATTTTTTCTAAGTCATCAGGTATGCTATTACAGTCAGTTACAGACGACACCCTCCCATACACCACAGCATCATCAGCAAACAGCCGCAAATTACAACTTACTCTGTCCATCAGATGATTTATATAGATAGAAAATAATAGCGGTCCTATCACACTCCCCTGGGGCACGCCTGACGATACACTCGTCTCTGATGAACACTCGCCGTCGAGAACAACGTACTGCGTTCTATTACTTAGGAAGTCTTCCAGCCAGTCACAAATCTGTGAACCTATTCCATAAGCTCGTATCTCCGTTAACAGTCTGCAGTGTGGCACCGTGTCGAACGCCTTTTTGAAGTCGAGAAAAACACAATCCGCCTGTTGCCCTTCATCCATGGCTAGTAAGATGCCACGTGAGAAAAGGGCAAGCTGAGTTTCTCATGAACGATGTTTCCTAAACCCGTGCTGATTCACAGAAAGAAGGTTCTCCGTTTCAAGGAAAGTTACTATATTCGAACTGAGAATATGCTCCACAATTCTACATGAAAATAATGTCAACGATATTGGCCAGTAATTGTGTGGGTCAGTTCCCTTGCCTTTCATATAAACTGGAGTCACCTGCGCTTTTTTCCAATCACTGGGAACTTTGCTCTGAATTTAAGATTCGCGATAATGCAAGCTAAGTAGGGGGCCAATGCTGCAGAGTACTCTTTGTACCAGATGTATCTGTGGTGACAGTGAAACGGTATTGCTGTATCGCTCCATTCAACTTCCAGTAATTGGTACCTGTTCTCTAGGGAAGCACAGGTTGTGTACGTGTTTCTTTCAGTTTAATTTAGAGACGGGCTTTCCGTGCCACTTTATCATTCCTTTCGGGGCGAGTAATGACAGCTGTGGACACAGGAATGCTCAGTGTAGTATTACTATTGATTAGGGGTATAATGAGTGAGGGTCGCTCACATAAGGAGCTCCCGTGTCCCCCATCCTACCGACTGTGAATGTGTGTGTGTGAGTCTAAGAGTCCTGTGAAGTTGGCACCCCTTTTTTGGAAAATGTTGATTTTTTTCAGAGTTCTAGACAGATATGCAATAGTTTTGGAGTTCTCTGTAAAAAATTTAAATATTTCTGCAAAATTTCGCTCTAAAAATACAAAATTTTACCACAAAATTTAGTTTTTTGCAAAATAATGTTTTGCCTATTAGTACAAACATAGTTCTGATCACAGTTCTAAATAGTTCTCAAAGAATTCTACAGGAAATCCTAATGACATTTTTCTGTGCAGATTGTACTTCATGAGATAATTGCAATAATGGGGAATCCATTTACACGCTACTGTGAAGTTGGCTCCCCTTTTGTCAAAAATGTGCATTTTTCAGAGTTCTAGGCATATATGGAATAGTTCTGGAGTTCTCTGTACAAAATTTAATTACATCTGCACTAATTCGCGAAAAAATTACAAAAAGTTATAACAAATTTTAGTTTTTCCAAATACTTATTTGCCTACAAGCGTAAACATAGTTCTGATCACAACTCTAAATAGCTCTCAAAGAGTTCTGCAGAAAATCCTAATGATATTTTTTGCCCAGATAATAGTTCATGAGCTAATTGCGTAAATGAGGGACATAAACTACACAAAATTGCGCCAGAGTCGTGTGAAGTTGGCACCCCTTTTTTTCAAAAATGTAAATTTTTTTCAGAGTTCTAGACAGATTTGCAATAGTTTTAGAGTTCTCTGTACAAAATTTAAATAGTTCTGCAGAATTTCGTGAAATATTGCAATTCTGAATAGTGGAAGAGCTGTGAAGTTGGCACCCCTTTTTCCAAAAATGTAAATTTTTTCAGATTTCTAGACAGATATGCAATAGTTCTGGAGTTCTCTGTACAAAATTTAAATAGTTCTGTAGAATTTCTCCGAAAAAATAGTAAAAATTACCACAAACTTGAGTTTTTTTCGTTTTTTAAAAAAATAATTATTTGCATATTAGCGCAAACATAGTTCTGATCACAGTTATAAATAGCTGTCAAAGAGTTCTACAGGAAATCCTAATGACATTTTTCTGTGCAGATTACACTTTCTCAGATAAATGCAGTAATGTGGAATTCATTTTCACGTTACTGTAAATTGGCACCATTTTTTCGAGAAATACACATTGTTTTTTGGGGTTCTGTGTACATATACTATAGTTCTAGAGTTCATGTGAATATTTCTATGTAATTGCCCGAAAAAAATTATGTTCACAATTTTGAATATCTGATAAGCTGTCTTATTTGTGCCCCTTATTCGAGAAATATACATTTTTCTTAGGTCTTGACAGATATTCTATCCGCTGCACATTCAATTTGTTGTTTTTACGTCTGAGTGATTACTGCTTATCGTAAACAAGAACTATTGCACATGTCCCTAGCACTCTGGAAAAAAGTCTAATTTTTTGAAAAAAAAAAAAGGGTGAAATTCCACAGTAGCATGTAAATGGATACTCCAGTATTGCAGATATCTCATAAAGTATCTTCTGCACAGAAAAATGCTATTAGGATTTTCTGTAGAACTCTTTGACAGCTCTTTAGAACTGTGATCAGAACTATGTTTGCGCCAATAGGCAAATAATTATTTTTAAAAAACGAAAAAACTCAAGTTTGTGGTAATTTTTACTATTTTTTCGGCGAAATTCTACAGAACTATTGCATATCTGTCTAGAACTCTGAAAAAAATTTACATTTTTGGAAAAAGGGGTGCCAACTTCACAGCTTTTCCACTATTCAGAATTGCGATATTTCACGAAATTCTGCAGAACTATTTAAATTTTGTACAGAGGACTCTAGAACTATTGTATATCTGTCTAGAACTCTGAAAGAAATGTACATTTTTGAAAAAAAGGTGTGCCAACTTGACAGGACTTGAGTCTTGGTGTGTGTGAGGCTGCGGCTGGAAGGCAGAGACGCCTAGGAGGGTGAAGGCAGCCAGCGCAGGACTTCTGTACTGGACAGAGAGCTCTCCTGGCGGGCGCCTGTGTCTCGCGGTTCGCAAGTTGGCACGGGAGTCGGTCGGGTTATCAGCCGACGGGAAATGTTTCAGCCATAGGGGAGCCTTAGGAGAAGTCACTTTCCTAAGTGTTTTGGGGGTGTTTCGTTGGTTTGCAATGTTTCGGACTAGAACTTGTAACGTGCAGTGGTTGACATGGTGGCAGAGCCATCAGCCGGGCGGCAGCGAGCGACAGTATTCGACCAGCTGTAGAGTGCAGACGTTTCCGTGATGCGACGGCGGTGCTCTCCTGGTACATTCCGTTTTGAGTTCTTTTCTTTGTGCTTTACATTCAGTCCATGATGGCGGCATTAGTGTGTTTTGTGTTTCGTTTCCGTCGTAGGTGTCGGTGGCTGAGTAGAAAGACCAACACAGGAATAAAGGATGCACGCTTGTGCAGGTAGGAGGTGACCAGCCAGTGGGACAGCAGAAACTAGAAACACTAGAGTAAATTAGAACGAGATGTATATTTCTTAGAGACTTAGTAATACTTAACTTTTACATAGCTCAGTACTGCAGAATGCTGATACATAGTTGAGCTAGAGGCCTGCCTAGTGTCTATCCGATAGCCGAGTCTTCACTGGTGCCTATCTGATTCCGAAGTGTTAGCTGGTTCCTATCTCAGTCCCAAGTGAACGATGTCGTTCAGTGGTGGCCACGAGCGGAGTTGCAGCAGAGGGCGCTCGTGGCTGACGTCGTAAGAACGCCGCGCCGTGCGTGCATGGCGGCGCGCGGCGAAAGTAGGTGGCGCGCACTTTGGACTTGTGCGACACCACAGTGTGTGTTCGTTTCTCGTCAGATCAGTTGAAGCGGAAAGTGGAATCTGATTTCTACAGTGGCTGTCAATTACCCTGTTGTGTGTGCGGAGGAAACTCATTGTTTGAAATTTCGGGTGATTTTTCTAATTCTTTTGTCTTCTGCAGTTAGATACACGAGTTCTTTATAGTGGCACGTGAAGTAGTTAGTATGTCTCACAAACAGAAGGTGTTGAGAATCTTTCTGATCTCATTTAACGTAATTTCATGAAATTGCTGATAAGTAGAAGGCGTCCGCAGTGTACAATTTCTGACTGTTTAAGATGTTTCCAGGAGTTTTCTTTGTGGCACTTGGAGTTATCGTGCACGACGCCACGTCGGCTGTATGAAGATGGAACACTCCACTGAACACTATACCGTAATGTTTGGCTTATATTTCGTATTCTAGTTCCCTTAACAAGTGTTTAATTTCCTCTCAGTGATCTTTACATATGTTTTTGCTTGACCACGGTGGGCTATCGTAGTTTAATGCATGCATGGGAGTTTTTTGAGAGTAGCGGCCACGCAGTAGGCCAGCAGTGTGTGTGAACGTGAAGAGAATGAAAGCATCTGCCCCCCTACTGAATCCCTCCACTGATTTACGAGAGAGGGTTGTTAATGATATTATATGATGCAGTATTCTGTTTGTATGAAGTATGTAAGAGGGATTACCAATAAATCTATCATAGGTAAAGGTTATACTCTTTCTTTTATGCAAAAAACAACCTCATTTGTGTGTCTCTATGAAAAGCTACGATAGATACGCCCTCATAGATAGTGACCGGTACCGTTCTACATCTACATGTACATACATACTCCGCAATTCACCGTAAGGTGCGTGCCGGAGGTTACACTGTACCACTACTAGGCATTTCCTTTCCTATTCCACTCCCAAATTGAACGAGGAAAAAAAGAATCCCTATATGTCTCCGTACGAGCCCTAATTTCTCTTATCTTGTCTTTGTGATCTTTACGCGAAATGTAAGTAGGCGGCAGAAAGATCGTGCTACACTCAGCTTCAAATTCCGGCCCTCTAAATTTATTCAACAGAAATTCACGAAAATAACGTCGTCTTTCTTCCAGCGATCCCCAATTGAGTTGCCGGAGCATTTCCGTGACACTCGCGCATTGGTCGAACCTACCGGTAACAAACCTAGCTGCTCGCCTCTGAACTGCTTCTATGTCTTCCTTTAAACCGATCTGCTGCAGGTCCCAAACACTTGAGCAATACTCAAGACGTGGTGGTACAAGCGTTTTATACGCGGTCTCCTTTACACGTGAAGTACATCTTCCCAAAATTCTCCCAATAAACCGAAGTCGGCTGTCCACCTTACTCACAACTGTCCTCACATGCTTGTTGCATTTCATATCGCTCTGCAATGTTACGCCTAGATATTTGAACGACGCGACAGCATCAAGAAGCTCACTACTAATGCTGTATTCGAACATTATAGGATTGTTTTTTCTACTCATGCGCATCACCTTACATTTTTCTACATTGAGAGCTAGCTGCCATTCTTCGCACCAACTAGAAATTTTGTCTAAGTCAACCTGTATGCTATTGCAGTCAGTTACAGACGACACCCTCCCATACACCACAGCATCATCAGTAAACAGCCGCAAATTACAACTTACTCTGTTATCTTCCTAGTTACGACGGTTTCCGGAGCAAGGCGTTTTTTCGTTGCGCAATGTTTAGAGAAGGTCATTTTAAATTTCAAACGTGCCCTGAATAGAATGGCGACTGGTAGGACTGCGCTTCCAGCACTGACGGCTCCTCCCTGTGTTCCCACAGTGGCGGCGCCCGTCTTCCTGAGCCCGGTCTCCGTGCAGCCGGCGGGGGCAGCGGGGGCGGAGGCTGCGGGGGTGGAGTCGCGGCCTGGAGGCGGTGGGGGCGGCCAGGGCACCCTGATGCTCGCCGCGCTGCTGGGGCCCTGCTCGCCGCGGGCGTCCGCCTTTGTGGGTAAGCGGCCCAGTCTGCACGACGGGGGCGGCCTGGTCAGTCTGTACCTGCACTGCTGCCGGTCAGCCAGATAGTTCCACGGCAGCTGTTACTAGTCGGTTCTTAGCTGCCAGCTCAAGTGGTAACTGCGTAGTTAGTTCTGTCGGGTGGAGAGAAACGAATTCCGTGCGCCCGTTAAACAATTTCGAGCTGGACAGCTGCACAGATCAAATCCGATTTGATATTCATAGAATATATGACATCAACTGCGATTGGGCAAAGCTGAAAACGTGTACCCAATCGGGATTCGAACCCGGGTCTCCTGCTTTCTAGGCAGTTGCGCTGACCCCTACACCACTGGGGACACAGTGATCACCACACCTGCAAGGACTACCTAAGCACGCCTCCCGTCAGATACAAATTCCCAGCTTCGCCCTGCCCACAGTACTCAAACTCGTATTTTAACTAATTCCTGTAAGAGTGAGGGCTTCAAACTTTGCCCACCCCTCCCCATTAACGATAGGATCATTGCCCGTCACTGGCATATTATATATATACATGTGGCGTCTGTAGCAAGAGAACAGACGTCACTTCTGATCCTGCAGTTGTTATTATTTAATATTCATAGAATATATGACATCAACTGCGACTGGGCAAAGCTGAAAATGTGTACCCAGCCGGGATTCGAACCTGGGTCTCCTGCTTGCAGGTGCGGTGATCACTGTGTCCCCAGTGGTGTAGGGGTCAGCGCAAGTGCCTAGAAAGCAGGAGACCTGGGTTCGAATCCCAGCTGGGTACACATTTTCAGCTTTGCCCAATCACAGTTGAATTCTATGAATATTAAATAATAACAACTGCAGGATCAGAAGTGACGTCTGTTCTCTCGCAAGAGACGCCACATGTATATAAATCCGATTTGCATGAGGTCCGTGTGGGTACTTCACCGACATTGAAGACCATTTGCTATTGGATTAAACGCGGTCGGAGAAGTGCACGGGAAACCGTCGATAAGGTGCAAGGTACGGTAATGGAACATCCAAGATAGCTGACCCTGTAAGCGTCTCAACTGAACGAGTGCACTACATCCTCCGAGAAAACTGGCCACGAAGGAGCTGTGTACGTGACGGGTGCCGTGCCTGCTCATTTTAGACCAGAAACAGAAACGGGAGAACATTTCTGCTCAGAATCTCACACAGTTTGTATGCAAACCACAGACAGTTTTGGGCAGATTCATAAGTATGGATGAAACGTGCATCCGCCATTATACTCAACAGACCAAACAGCAGTCGAGACGGTGGACGAAGAATGCAGAGGGTACACCGAAGAAGTTGAAGACACTTTTGTCAGCTGGGCAGTGATTCCCAGTGTATAATGCTCACACATTATTTGGAAAAAGGGAAATCCACAACTGGGCCATATTATGCTGGCCTGACGAATCGTGTGGAAAAGGAACTAACTGAAAACTCCGCGATTGGCACGGAAGAAAGTGCTGCTTCGTCAGGACAATGCTCGAGCCCACACAGCAGCTATCGCAGTGGCCGACGTGCACGACTTGGGATTCCAATTTCTCACCCACCCTATTCGCCAGACTTGGCTCTGAGTCACTTCTTCGTATTGCCAAACTTGAAAATTTTGCTTGGTGGGAAGAAATTTCCATCGAATGAGGAATTGTCCACCATACTAACAGACTGTTTTGCAGATTTTTCACAGAACCTACTTTGCTGACAGGTTGAAAAAACTGGAAACTCCCTAGGCCAAGTGTATAGCCTTCCAAGGAGAAATAAAGTAAGTTTCTGTCAGCGAAACAATTTTTTACTCTAGAATGAAACTTTCACTCTGCAGTTGAGTGTGCGCCGATATGCAACTTCCTGGCAGATTAAAATTGTTTGCCGGAACCGGGACTCGAACCTGGGACCTTTGCCTCTGGCGGGCAAGCACACTACCCACTGTGCTATTCTGACACGACTCACAATGCCGCCTCACAACTTTACTTCCGCCAGTACCTCGCCTTTACTTTCCAAACTTCCACCATATCCTTTTTTCCAGGAGTGCTAATCTTGCATGGTTCGCAGGAGAACTTCTGTGAAGGCAAAGGTCCCAGGTTCGAGTCCCGGTTCCGGCACACAATTTTAATCTGCCAGGAAATTTCAATTTTTTACTTTATTTTTACGACTTATCAAACTGCCTTCGTATATCACCTCTGATTTATTTGTCTCCCAGAAAGTAATCACACGTTGTATGTTAAACTTGTGTCACTTCTCGATGTGTTCTCCCTTCAGCAGGAAACGTTTTTTACAATGACAGATCACAATCCCATGGATGCTGCAAACTATTCATGTGGAGACTCCTTTGGCCACTGAAACACCGCTAATGCAGTTGCAGAGTGCGCCTGTCAAATGTGCTACCGTCGAGAAAGTCTTCAGTCGTCGGAAAAGCCAAACGTCGCTACGAGCCTAGTGCGGTGAATAGGGTGCATGACAAACTACTTCAAAGTAGTTGTTACTGTAAAATACTGCAGTGTCCGTTTCACCCAATTTTCTGGTGCGTTGTCTCGATGAAACAGCACACGTGCAGCCTTTTCTGGCCACATATCAGTCAACGATGGCAGCAACGTCTTCTTTACAACATCCCAAGAGGATGCCTCTGTCAGCAATGCTCCCTCTGCATTGTATGCCATCGCAATTCCAAACTTTTCTGGTCTGGTGTTTAGCTGCATTTTATTTGGTGGGGCAAGTCTGTGTCCTTCAAATGACATGCCATACACTTCGTCACAGATTCAGAATACAGCATCCTCGTATTGTCACTGCACGCTGCCCTCGCAGGCTGCCTCGTGCCCGCCCGCCAGAACTGTCGGCACCTACTCAAAGGACACCCCATCATGTCCAGGTCGGCGTGCGAGGCTGTGTGCACAGACCCACAGAGGGGCCAACCTTGCTGGCAATGTGTTCCACAGACCGTCTGCAGTCCTCAAAAGCAGTGCCCTCCACCGTCCAGCTGAGTCTGAGATCGTCTCATCGCCTTCTCTACGCTGTGCACCCGCGAACACACATTAGACACATTCCTGCCACGGTCACCGTGTGCTCCACTCAATTGGCGGCGAATTTCAGTTGGTGGCACAGCCTACAACTGGAGAAAATGAATGGCTGCACTCTGTTCTCGTACTGGGAAAGTCACTATTTTATCAATAAGAGTCCAAATTCCCTCCAGTGCTGCTAGAATTCTATGTACCGTTAATTGCAGCAATCTCTACCACCCACTGAGTGTTTGTCTATTTTAAAACAAATCCAACTCTTTACTAATTAATGCAATCTAATCTAATCTAGACATACATTAAGTAGACTGGCAAAGTCGCTGGTATTAGTGAAGCCTATCGCCGCCATCTTACCTACACAAACGTCAAAAAAATTGATTATTCAGTTTCTCCCAGCGTATTTGATAATCAAAATATCCACGGGTGTACTACCGGTCTATAGTGTCCAACGGGCACAATATTTCAGCGATTATACATGTCGCCATCATCAGGTGAACTGACGGACTGAGTTCCTGGAGACGCACCGGCACAGAGATCCGCTGGGTTCTAGACCAGTAGCCAGCGATTTAAATACCCTCGGCCTACGGAGCAACCCTTCTGTGGTCCGCGCCCCGCGCCGTGGTCGCGCAGTGGAACTGATTGCGATGGCATCTGATCTGTCATCAATGTGAGGGCTCTGTCTACTGTGATCATCAGTTCGTTATGTTTGCTAAGTTTACTCTTAATTAATTCAATCGCTGGTTCCCAAGCTTTGGTAAGATTATAGCCACCGAATAAAATTCGTGAACTGGTGGGGAGCGCCAAAGATGATCTCGGTTTGAGGAAGGCCGGTGTGTACCAGATTCCGAGTCAGTGTGGCAAGTCATATATTGGACAGACGATGCGTACTGTCGAGGATCGATGCGTTGAACACCAGAGGCACACACGATTGATGTATCCGAGCAAGTCGGCGGTCGCTGAACATCGTTTGTCAGAGAATCATGCGATGGAGTACGAATGCACTAGGATTCTGGTACAGACGTCGAGATACAGGCACTGCGCCGTTGGAGATGCCATTGAAATTCGCACAAGTGACGAATTCACAAACCGTGACTGTGGCTATAATCTTAGCAAAGGTTGGGAGCCAGCGATTGGGTTAATTAAGAGTGAATGTAGCAAACGGAACGAAGTGACGACCACGGCAGACAGAGCCCTCACACCGACGTCCTCTCAGACGCTGTCACAATCGGTTCCACTGCGCGACCGTGGCGCAGGGCGCGGACTGCGGAGGAGTCGATCCTAGGGCCGAGGGTATTTAAATTGCCCGCCACCGGGCTAGAACCCAGGTCCGTCCGAGCCGCCGTAGCGTGCGTATCGCCGTGCCGGCGAGTTTCCACTAGCTCAATCCGTGAGTTCACCTGATGTTTCCATAAACGTCCTGCCCATACAGGTTGGTTAAATGTAAACGAAGGCTCCCACGGCCGTTGTCATCGTTTATAAAACTCTTCTGGGTGTTGGACCGCATCGTCAAAATATCAAATACTTCACCGACGTTTCGGCCACTATTGCAAGTGGCCATCTTCTGGGTGTTACGTTTACTGCTGGGTGACGGAAAGCTGGTGTCTTAAATACTAAATGTTTACGGAAAATGATGTTTATGGAAACATCAGGAGCTTTGAGTCGCTAAGACTAAAAACAAAGGAAAACTGCTGACATTTAGTATTTAAGACACCAGCTTTCCGTCACCCAGCAGTAAACGTAACACCCAGAAGATGGCCACTTGCAATAGTGGCCGAAACGTCGGTGAAGTATTTGATATTTTGACGATGCGGTCCAACACCCAGAAGAGTTTTATAAACGATGACAACGGCCGCAGAAGCCTTCGTTTACACGTGGATATTTTGATTGTCAAAAAGATTGTGTATGATACGTAGTCAACTTTTAGCAGTGGCTTCAACAGGTTCTGAAGTTGAGCTAATACTTAGGTACTAGTTTAATTTCACACACAAGTCGATTTGTGACGGGGCCGGGAATCGAACCCGGACCTCCGTGCCGAGTAGGCAGACGTGTTAGCCACTAGACCCGCCGTCCGTTGCAGACTCGCTGCAGGCCGCGGCGTACGACGTGCCGCCGCCGCCGCAGTCCGCCGCCGGGACGCTGCGCCACGACGCGTCGCTGTTGGGCGGCCTGCAGCTGCACCACATGTGCACGTCGCCACCACCGCCGCCGCTGCCACCACAGCTGCCGCCGCAGCCGCAGCACGTCTACGAGGATCTGCCCGCGCGCCGCCACCGGCCGCCGCCCGCCTGCCTCTAGCCGCGTCGTGACAGAACTGGCACAGCGCCCCTACTGAGGGGCCGGGATCCACAGTGAAGTCCGCGATCCGCGTCCTGAGCTGCTCCAGTGCTCTGTCACCAACTTTGACTCAACTCTGCCATAATCGGACATCGACTCTCCTTCACGAAGGTCACACACCGACTCCTTAAAACGCAACAACTGCGAGTGCAAGACACACTCCAAAGATAAAACAAAGTCTTTGGTTTACAGCGAAGATATGAAATTAAGTGCAGTATGTTATATCGATTAATGAAATGGTACAAAATATTACATACATTTATTTCCTACAGAATTATAGCTTAGGTTTTTTGTAACAGAACATGCTCAAGGCTGTATGACAGGCAAAAATTAAGTGAGAATTATTTCGCGTACTCCTTTCGAACTTTATTCTATCAGCAAGTCCTTCCTCATGTTGTTCAGTGAATGTTCAAATACGCCACAACTGTGGTTTAGAGTCTTTGTCTTTATTTCAGCGTTCTTGTTGAGTGCCAAACGTAAAACTGAATAGTCTGCTGACTGCACTGATAGAATTACACTCCGCAATGAAAGTCAATGCACTTTTACGGGCTTCTTCAGATCCGCTCTCTCGCTTCGTGGTTGTACTCCACGTTCTCGGCATCTGTGGCAGTGATCGTTGCCCACGGCAACCTGCTGGGGCTTCCGTCTTCCACAGTTTGCTTAAAATCCTCCTTAACCCTAGAACGGTCGGGCTGGGTCTGTGAGACCCGCTAGTTTCTATTTCCATGAATTTATATGCTGATAGTCGCTAATCTGACCCGAGCGCTCTGCTAGCTTCCTGAAACATGCAAGAGAAAGCGTCAACATCATGAATAAGGTTTTAAACTGTTCAGACGATGTTCGGCAGTTCTCCAAAAAGCGGAAGGGTCTGTTAGACCAGCCCTACCGTCTACGTTATTGATTTCTACCAGTGCGGGCCTATTTTTATTTGCTGTCTCTTCCAGTTTCAAATTAATTTGTGAACTATGTCTGATGTCAATAATCAAAAATATAAAATTTCAAGAGTAAGTGTTTTATACTGTGAAATTTGCAACATTTAATACGATGATGATAATGAAATTGACGATTCTGACGCGGACCCAGACTTCGAAATAAACAGTGATCATGATAGCAATAGTGAAATAAGTGGGGATGAAGGGGAAGATGCTATAAGTGGAACGTCAGCAAAACGAAATACTTCTGTAAAATTGGCAAAATATAGTTGTGCTTGCTGCAAGCAGAAATGGTTTGTGTCGTCTGTTAGAAAAAGTGACGAATTTAGAGGACGATATGACACAAACTATTCATTACATGCACAATTTCGATTTATATAACATAAATTCAACAAGTCTGCTTCTCAGTTTTACAAATTATTCTCATTTATATTTGTATTTCAATCCAACTTACTTATACTTCTTGTGTGGTTACATTTATTACTACAAAGAAGTATATTTTCTACTTTTTTTATTTTACAGCAATTGTGAAATTCAGAACGTTAAAATAATGCCCGTACAGCATTTGGTAGGACCTAAACAATATAAAAAATCGTCATTTGATGTAAATACACTGTTCTGGCACATGTCATAAGAATTTTAATTGTTGGGTCCATCAGACCCAGCCCGACCGTTCCTGAAACTATTTTTCGGCCAACCGTTCTAGGGTTAACTTCACCTTGTACAAAAATAGACCGTTTAAGCAACGTTAGCATCTTAAATACCTGCCGATAAGCTGAATTACAACACGGTCCCCAGTGAGCACCATTGTCATTTTCTACCTGTGCAGTAAACTTAATGTTCAATGTTTGTGAAAGACCAGGTGAGCTGCCTGAGCTTCCACGCCACACACTGTAGCTCATTGCTGGCAGACTCAACTCTAACAGGGATCCCACTAGAGGTCACTGTTGTTTCCTGTCTACACACTCAATAATGAGCAATTCCTCTGGAAGTCCGGGTGACCTTATGACTGTCTGTGCTGCTGCAGGAATCTACGCTGCGTTTCAACTACTGATTCTGACCCACTCTTCTCATTTGCTTAACAACTAAAAATAATGCAACAGGAGCCAATTCAGTTACCACAGGGCTCTATGTTTGGACCATTTTTATTTTCATCTTTTAGTGCTGCAAGTACCTTTTAACATTCTGAACTTCCATATGTAGACTGAATATATTGTCAACTTAATGACTAATGATTTAGGTAGCCCATGTGACCTGGCAATAATCTGGGTTGTTGATGGGACTTCAGAGCACTTCAGCTACTGTCTGTGAACCTTTGTTCTATTTGTGAAACAAGTAAAAATCAAGCAACCGTAGCTACAGTTGAAACTTCAGTTACTGTCTCTCTCTCTCTCTCTCCCTCCCTCTCTCTCTCTCTCTCTCTCTCTCTCTCTCTCTCTCTCTCTCTCTCTCTCTCTCTCTCTCTCTGTCTGTGTGTGTGTGTGTATGTGTGTGTGTGTTGATCACCAATTTTCACCTTCTTTCAGCACAGACAACTGGGGATCGTTACAGTCTTAAACATCTGTTGACAAGCAGATCTACCACTGGGCTTCAGCCCAAGACTATTGCAATTTTCAGTGCATATATTCAAGTTAAACTAATAAATCACTTTGAACGTTGAGGTTCCTGGTCACAATATGCATCACTGGTGAACCTCACCTACTGTAAGACACACTGACCATTACTCAGATTGTGTTTGTGTGATAACGAAAGGCAAAGTGAGAAGTGACCTAGTTGCTCCTTCAGCTACCACTGGGCTCTATACATATACCATTAGTTTTTCACCTCACAGACCATATTTGAAACTTCAGTCCGCTTCATTTCCAGTCTAGCTAGAGGCTCATGTCCCAGTAAGTGCAGAGTGCCTCAGACAATAGTTGCTCTACATGTGAGCCACAATTTTCAATCTTAATGAGAACAATCGATTTAAATATAGTTAGTTTCTTGCAAGCTTAACTACTACAGAGCTCTGTTTCTGAATAATTGTTCTTACTTTTAATGTGCCAAGTGTCCCTAGTGCTGTTGTGGAAACCTCCTCAAACGTACCAGGGAAATAAACGCTCCCTGTTTCACATATTAGATGGCCAGGTTACAAGCTGTGCCCCTCACTGCCCACACAACAATAGCCGCATTTCAGTCAACTCCGCAGTGTCAGGCACGCCTCTAATAGCTGTGACAGTCGTTCGTTGTCATTAGTCTAGACAATAGAATTGTAGACCAATACTGTGAGAGTCTCACATTGCTTGGTAACAGTCTGAATTGTTGTAGGTTTGAACGCGTGGGACGTTCACATTTCCACAAAGTTAGGGGAAAGTAGTTTCAACAATGAGGAACAAGTCATTCACAAGCAACAGTGCGGGACTTACCACAAGAGACAGTTGAATGCTCGCCTATTTTCAGTATAAGAGAGAAACCTCAGTAGTTCGAAGAACAAAAATATTGATGTTAAAACGCATATATTTCAGAATTTTGTTTATTACTTCTCTGCTACGTATAATTACGCTGTCTCAACACCAGACTCTTAATGGTAAACTGACAGTTTGTAGAATTGCACGGTCTTAAATGTGTAGGAGTGGAAATTCAATGAGGTTCAATGTTACTTCTGTATGGGAGCAGTCCAGTATCACACACCACCATAATTACACTTCTGAAGAATGCCATTGGTGGGCATGAATACAAAAGTGATGCTCAAAGCGAAGAAGTGACTTTAATCAGGTGCCCAGTTGGTCTGTTCCACTTAGTTTTCAGCACTTAACCGAAACCATACACACTGGAAACTGAATACATGTGGACCACTACCACTTCAGTCGGGAATATTTGTTGTTCAGAGAGCATAATTTAAGGAAACAGACATTTCAAACTTTCACCTGTCAATTCTTTCCAAAATAAGTCTGCGCAACTGCGATGAAAAAATTGATGCATACATTCGTGTGCAAACAGATAACAGCCTAGTGATATTTCGAGAAGAACATCAGTCTTCAACTTATAGAAATGGAGACGGAAACCTGTGAGCTTATGACGTGTGTGAAATATTAACAGATACGCTATTAAGAGGTTCCAGAACTCTATAAATATTTATGCCACTTGTACTCGCCATTATATTCAGATTACTCCGTTACTCCTTTTTGAAATGTAATTACAGCTGTACAGATAAGGCTTTACATAAAATCACACGACAGTCTACAGTACTGTGCTTGTAAATATGTGTAGCAAAACTTTGAAATTACAATAAAATTTCCTCGTAAGTTGTGCTTTCTTTACTTTAAGTATTCTCCATCAATTCTCCCCTTACTCACTTAGCAGTGTGGTCCAGAAAGCAGTGCCCGTTTGGGCCATACGGAGCGCAGCTGTACAGAGTGGCCTCTGGACAGGGTCTGACGCTACGTCTTGTCTCTCTGTTTGTTTTTGTGTGTAACATTGTGCGCGGTTTACATTGACTGCTCAGTTCAGTTGATGAATCCGTGAACGACGATCAGGTCGTTACATTTTGACTTTTTGGCCAGGAAGAAATTCGAAGGAGATGAAGAAATGAAATATTTGCTAATATTTACTAGTTTTTATTCTTATTCCTAAACGGAAACAACTTTCTGGACGACCCTGATACAATACTGCGGAGAAATAAGTCGTAATTTGTAACTGTTACCAAAAACCTCGAAAAGTAATGAACGTTGGTACATACGTAGGGTAGGTATTGTAGTAATACATTAATGATTTTTTTATAACTTGTGCGATGCTTGTCGCTGACTTCTGCCCTCTCTCTGCCTGAGTATCGATAAATGTATGACATTCGTCACGTTCAATTTTTTTGCAACAAGCTGAAGGGAGAGAGCGGAACTGCTGGTCACTTACTTTCTTCTCCTTGAGGTGTTAGGACGTATTCCAGGACTTTGTCTAATTATTGTAAGTGTGAGCTTCTTTTTTATTAACTTCAATAAACCCCCACAGTTAATTTGAAATATCTTACTTACTTACAATCCCTTCCCCATTCTCACTAATTTTAAAGTTATTTATTTTCAGCAGATCCAGTGCTTCATAAAATGATGCTAGGGTATTGTTGCAATTTGTTTCGCGATTGTACTAGAATATTCTCTGTGTAACTTTTATTTATTTCGTGTCTATGAATGGTTTATTACATTTTAATGCCTGCAGAAAAATCTTCGTAATGTTTATGAAGTCCGATAATTTTGCAATTTCTGGCGACTATCATGATTAATTTTCCACACGGTCATAGAACAATAGTAACCGAAACGCACAATCCCAGCGTCAATTTATCGAAGTAATATTCCAGTCATCTCAGCTAGAATCACTACAGAACATGACCGAAATGTTTGTAGCAGCTCTCAATAAGGTAAAATTTAGATTCCGCCGACTTTTTCTTTAATGTTGCTTTCTGGTGTATTTGCCACCGAAATTACGACCGCTATCATTTAATGGCGGAATCCAATAATTTTGTTTAAATTGTCCCTTCCTTGTCAACAATGCTTAGTGATCTCGTTTAAAAATATTTCACTACCTGGTAAAATTTCATTTGCGGTCCCCAACCTTACCTTTAATACGCAGCACCCATTTTCATACGAAAGCAGCATTACAGTACCTTTGATATATATACAATACGCAGTTACAGAAGTAGCCTACGGTGGACCAGGGAAGGTTATTGCCCTGTTTAATGGGTTAATTTCTAATTCCTACCTAGTGACTTACAGTTGTAAATGTAGCATACCACTCCGTAGAACTTGCTGTACAATGTAATATCAGGCAAATCAATTAATAATTTATAGTATTATTAACTTTGTTCACTGCCGTTACATCACTTGGGAAAATGTACCTCAACACTGGGTAAGCCGGCCGCGGTGGCCGAGGGGACTGAGGCGCTTCAGTCACAGTCTGCACGGCCACTACGGTCGGGGGTTCGAATCACCCCCTCGGGCATGGATATTTGTGCCGTCCTAGTTCGTAAGTAGTTCATAAGTACTTTGTAAGTTTAGGGACTGATGACCCCGTAGTTAAGTCTCATAAGCTTAACAAACATTTGAACTGGGCTAAGTTTTCTCCTACCTTATTATCGAACAGTGGAAACTTTTCCCAGGCTCTTAGATAACTACATCTCGGCAAATACATAACAATATTTGTCATAATAATGTATTTGTTTATTGTACATTAGGAAAAATGTAATGTTTAGTGTGGTTAGAAAATTAAACGTACATTATCAAATTTATAACTCTTAATCATCGTTGCTGTTACAATTGATATATGCAAAGCACAAAAGATCGTCCTTGATGCACAATTTGCGTGTCCAACTGTCACGCCGCGTACACTCAACTCATTCGTCTGCAGGCTTAGATTTAGAAAGATAGTAGCTTTAGAATCTGGGCAATACGTACAAACAAAGTCATCTAACTCTGCGTCAGTAGTTTCTTATTTGCTTTCTTAGACTCTGTTAAATTTCATATTTTCTTTAATAAATTATTTCGGTTTTTTTTTCGTTATCTTTTCTTGTTTTTATATAAAAAATTAACACTTTAGTATAAACTAGTGATGACCCAGTTTTGGACCATCTTCTACATCTACATCGGTACTCTGCAAATCACATTCAAGTGCCTGGCAGAGGGTTCATTAACCACTTTCATAACTTTTCTCTACCGTTCCATTCTCTAATAGCGTGCGGGAAGAAAGAACACCTAAATCATTCCGTTTTCGATCTGATTTCTCTTATTTTATTGGGATGGTCATGTCTTCCTAAGTAGGTTGGTGCTAGCAAAATATTTTCACATTCATAAGTAAAAGTCGGTGATTGAAACTTCGCAAACAGATCACGCCGCAATGAATAACGTCTTTCTTTTAATGATTTCCACCCCAATTTGTGCAACATTTTCGTGACGCTTTCCCCCCCGTAACGTGATAAAACAAAACGAGCTGCCCTTCTCTGAACCTTCTCAATGTCTTCCGTCAGTCCCACCTGGTGAGGGTCCCACAAGGGGCAACAGTACTCCAGGAGAGGATGCACAAGTGTGATGTAGGCAGTCTCTTTGGTGGAGCTAGTGCATCTTCGAAGCGTTCTGCCAATGAAACGTAACCTTATTTTTTTTATTGATTTGTTTTTTTCTGTTCCATAGGACCCACTTCAGGAGTAAGACTCCATGGTCATGGAACAGGTTCAAATATACTTCTTAACCAACAGGAGGCAGCAAATTGCATTTCGGCGGTTGGGAGGGGCGTGGGGAAATGCGTTGCATTGCGCATGTGTGGTTGACGTTCAAATTATATAATGAACCCCCTGGAGGCTCCATTTCGTCACTCCCACGGGAGATGTGTACAAGTGGAATGGTGTTGCATTGCACATGTGTGGCTGAGGTTCAAATTCCATCCTCAAGCCCCTGAAGGCATATTGGTGCTTCCGTTTGAGGGAGAGACAAAGGAAAACTTGTTGCAATGCGCATGCGTCTCTGAGGTTCAAATACACTTCTGAACCCCCAGGAGGCAGAATATTGCAATTCGGCGGTTGGGAGGGGAGGGGGAAACGCGTTGCATTGCGCATGTGTTTTTGAGGTTCAAATCCTATAGTGAACCCCCTAGACTCTTCATATTGGCACTCCCATAGGAGATAGGGACGAGTGGAATCGTGTTGCAATGCGCATGTGTGGGTGATCTTCGAATTCCATCCTAAAGCCTTGGAGGCATATTGGTGCTTCCGATTGAGGGAGGGACAAAGGAATACTTGTTGCAATGCGCATGCGACGATGAGGTTCAAATATACTTCTGAAATCCCAGGAGGCAGCATATTGCTATTCGGCGGTTGGGAGGGACGTGGGGAAATGTGTTGCATTGCGCATGTGTGGATGAGGATCATATTCTATAATGAACCCCCTGTAGGCTGCATATTGGCACTCCCATGGGAGATAGGGACGAGTGGAGTCGTGCTAAATGCGCATGTGTGGCTGATGTTCAAATTCCATCCTAAAGCCCGTGGAGTCATTTTGATGCTTTCGTTTGAGGGAGGGACAATGGAATACGTCTTGCATGCGTCACTGATGGTCAAATTCACTTCTGAACCCAAGGAGGCCGCTTATTGCAATTCGGCGATTTTAAGGAGCGTGGGGAAACGCGTTGCATTGTGCATGTGTGGTTGAGGTTCAAATTCTATAGTGAACCTCTGGAGGCTGCCTCTTGGCACTCCCATGGGAGATAAAGACGAGTGGATTCGTGTTGCAATGCGCATGTGTGGCTGATGTTCAAATTCCATCCTAAGGCCTTGGAGGCATAATGGTGCTTACGTTTGAGGGAGGGACAAAGAATAGGTTTGCAATGCGCATGCGTCGCTGAGGTTCAAATATACTTCTGAACCAACAGGAGGCAGAAAATTGCAATTCGGCGTTTGGGAGGGGCGTGGGGAAATGCGTTGCATTGCGCATGTGTGGTTCACGTTCAAATTCTATAATGAAACCCCTGGAGGCTCCATTTTGGCACTCCCATGGGAGATAGGGACGAGTGGAGTCGAGCTGAATGCGCTTGTGTGGCTGATGTTCAAATTCCATCCTAAAGCCCCTGGAGGCATATTGGTGCTTCCGTTTGAAAGAGGGACAAAAGAATACGTCTTGCAATGCGCATGCATTGCTGAGGTATCAATATACTTCTACACCCCCAGCATATTGCAGTTCGGTGGTTGGGAGGGGTGTCGAGAATCACGTTGCATTGCGCATGTGTGGTTCAGGTTCAAATCCTACAATCAGCCCCATGTTTTCTGCATATTGGCCCTCCCATGGGCGATAGGGACGAGTGGAATGGTGTTGCAATGTGCATGTGTGGCTGATGTTCAAATTCCATCCTAAAGTCCCTGGAGGCATATTGATGCTACGGTTTGAGGGAGGGGAAAGGAATACGTCTTGCAACTCGCATGCGTCACTGAGGGACAAATATACATCTGAACCCCCAGGAGGCAGCATATTGAAATTCGGCGATTGCGAGGGGCGTGGGGAAACGCGTTGCATTGCGCATTTGTGCTTGAGCTTCAAATTCTATTGTGTACCCCCTTGACTCTGCATATTGGGAGACGAGTGGAATTGTATTGCAATGCGCATGTGTGGCTGATGTTCAAATTCCATCCTAAAGCCCGTGGAGTGATTTTGATGCTTTCGTTTGGGGGAGGGACAATGGAATACGTCTAACATGTGTCACTGATGGTCAAATTCACTTCTGAACCCAAGGAGGCCGCATATTGCAATTCGGCGATTTTAAGGGGCGTGGGGAAACGCGTTGCATTGTGCATGTGTGGTTGAGGTTCAAATTCTATAGTGAACCTCTGGAGGCTGCCTCTTGGCACTCCCATGGGAGATAGGGAAGAGTGGATTCGTGTTGCAATGCGCATGTGTGGCTGATGTTCAAATTCCATCCTAAAGCCCCTGGAGTCATATTGGTGCTACCGTTTGACGGAGGGACAAAGTAATACGTCTTGCAATGTGCATGCATTGCTGAGGTTCAATGATACTTCTGAAACCGCAGGAGGCAGCATATTGTAATTCGGTGGTTAGGTGGGCCGTGGGGAAATGCGTTGCTTAGCACATGTGTGGTTGAGGTTCTAATTCTATAGTGAACCTCTTGGAAGCTGCATATTGGTACTCCAATGGGAGATAGGGACGAGTGAAATCGCGTTGCAATGCGCATGACTGGCTGATGTTCAAATTCCATTCTAAATCCCTGTAGGCATATTGGTGGTTCCGTTTGAGGGAGGGACCAAGGAATACGTTTTGCTATGCGCATGCGTCGTGGAGGTTGAAATATACTTCTGAACTCCCAGGAAACAGCATATTCCTATTCAGCGGTTGGGAGGGGCGTGGTTATATGCGTTGCATTGCGCATGTGTGGTTGAGGTTCGAATTCTATAATGAACACCTTGGAGGCTCCATTTTGGCACTCCCATTGGAGATAGGGGCGAGTGGAATCGTGTTGCAATGCACATGTGTGGCTGATGACCAAATTACATCCTAAAGCCCCTGGAGGTATATTGGTGTCTCTGTTTGAGGGAGGGACAAAGGAATACGTTTTGCAATGCACATGCATTGCTGAGTTTTGAATATACTTCTGAAACCCGAGGAGGCGTCATATTGCAATTCGGTGTTTGGGAGGGGCGTGGAAAAACGCATTGCATTGCGCATGTGTGATTGAGGTTCGAATTCTAAAGTGAACAACCTGGAGGCTGCCTATTGGCAACTCCATGTGAGATATTGAAGAGTGGAACCGCGTTGCAATGCGCATGTGTGGCTGATATTCATATTCCATCCTAGAGCCCTAGAGGCATATTGGTGCTTCCGTTTCAGGGAGGGACAAAGGAATACGTGTTGCTATGCGCATGAATTGCTGAGGTTCAAATATACTTCTGATATCCCAATAGGCAGCATATTGCTATTCGGCGGTTGGGTGGGGCATGGGGAAATGCGTTGCATTGCGCATGTGTGGTTGAGGTTCAAAATCTATAGTGAACCTTTTGGAGGCAGCCTATTGGCACTCCCATGGGAGATAGGGACGAGTGTAATCATGTTGCATTGCGCATGTGTGGCTGATGTTCAAATTCCATCCTAATGTCCCTGGAGTCATATTTCAGGCCGCGGTGGCCGAGGGGACTGAGGCATTTCAGTCTCGGTCTGCACGGCCACTACGGTCGGGGGTTCGAATCCCCACTCGGGCATGGATATTTGTGCTGTCCTTAGGATAATCTAGTTGATAAGTAGTTTGTAAGTTTAGGGACTGATAACCCCGTAGTTAAGTCCCACCGCCTCTCCTCTCCACCCGCAGGAGGCAGCATATAGTAATTCGAAATTTGGGCGGGGCGTAGGGAAATGCGTTGCATTGCGCATGTGTGGTTGAGGTTCAAATTCTATAGTGAACCCCCTGGAGGCTGCCTATTGCCACTCCCATGGGAGATAGGGACGAGTGGATTCGTGTTGCAATGTGCATGTGTGGCGGATGTTCAAATTTCATCCTAAAGCCCTGGAGTCATATTGGTGCTACCGTTTGACGGAGGGACAAAGGAATACGTCTTGCAATGTGCATGCGTCGCTGAGGTTCAATGATACTTCTGAAACCGCAGGAGGCAGCATATTGTAATTCGGTGGTTGGGTGGGCCGTGGGGAAATGCGTTGCTTAGCACATGTGTGGTTGAGGTTCTAATTCTATAGTGAACCACCTGGAGGCTGCCTATTGCCACTCCCATGGGAGATAGGGACGAGTGGATTCGTGTTGCATTGCGCATGTGTGGCTGATGTTCAAATTCCATCGTAAAGCCCCTGGAGGCATACTGCTGCTTCCGTTTGAGGGAGAGACAAAGGAATACGTCTTGCAATGCGCATGCAACGCTGAGGTTGAAATATACTTCTGAACCCCCAGGAGGCAGCATATTGCAATTCGGCGGATGGGAGGGGTGGGGGAATCGTGATGCATTGCGCATGTGTGGTTGAGGTTCAAATTCTATAGTGAACCCACTTGACTCTGCATATTGGCTCTCCCATGGGTGATAGGGACGAGTGGATTTGTGTTGCATTACGCATGTGTGGCTGATGTTCAAATTCCATCCTAAAGCCCGTGCAAGCATTTTGATGCTTTCGTTTGATAGAGAGACAAAGGAATACGTCTTGCAACGCACATGCGTCAATGAGGGTCAAATATACTATTGACCCCATGGAGGCAGCATATTGCAATTCGGCGGTTGGGAGGGGCGTGGGGTACGCGTTGCATTGCGCATGTGTGGCTTAGGTTCAAATTCTATAGTGAACCTCTTGGAGGCTGCATATTGGCACTCCAATGGGAGATAGGGACGAGTGAAATCGTGTTGCAATGCGCATGACTGGCTGATGTTCAAATTCCATTCTAAATCCCTGTAGGCATATTGGGGCTTCCGTTTGAGGGAGGGACCAAGGAATACGTTTTTCTATGCGCATGCGTCGTGGAGGTTGAAATATACTTCTGAACTCCCAGGAAACAGCATATTCCTATTCAGCGGTTGGGTGGGGCGTGGTTATATGCGTTGCATTGCGCATGTGTGGTTGAGGTTCGAATTCTATAATGAACACCCTGGAGGCTCCATTTTGGCACTCCCATTGGAGATAGGGGCGAGTAGAATCGTGTTGCATTGCACATGTGTGGCTGATGATCAAATTACATCCTAAAGCCCCTGGAGGTATATTGGTGTCTCCGTTTGAGGGAGGGACAAAGGAATACGTCTTGCAATGCGCATGCATTGCTGAGTTTTGAATATACTTCTGAAACCCGAGGAGGCGTCATATTGCAATTCGGTGTTTGGGAGGGGCGTGGTAAAACGCATTGCATTGCGCATGTGTGATTGAGGTTCGAATTCTATAGTGAACAACCTGGAGGCTGCCTATTGGCAACTCCATGTGAGATATTGAAGAGTGGAATCGTGCTGCAATGCGCATGTGTGGCTGATATTCATATTCCATCCTAAAGCCCTAGAGGCATATTGGTGCTTCGTTTCAGGGAGGGACAAAGGAATACGTGTTGCAATGTGCATGCGTCGTTGAGGTTCAAATATACTTCTGAACTTCCAGGAGGCAGCTTATTGTTATTCAGAGGTTCGGAGGGCCGAGGTTAAGTGCATTGCATTGCGCATGTGTGGTTGAGGTTCAAAATCTATAGTGAACCTTTTGGAGGCAGCCTATTGGCACTCCCATGGGAGATAGGGACGAGTGTAATCATGTTGCATTGCGCATGTGTGGCTGATGTTCAAATACCATCCTAAAGTCCCTGGAGTCATATTTCAGGCCGCGGTGGCCGAGGCGACTGAGGCATTTCAGTCTCGGTCTGCACGGCCACTACGGTCGGGGGTTCGAATCCCCCCTAGGGCATGGATATTTGTGCTGTCCTTAGGATAATCTAGTTAATAAGTAGTTTGTAAGTTTAGGGACTGATAACCCCGTAGTTAAGTCCCATAAGCTTAACAAACATTTGAACATTTGGAGTCATATCGGTGCTACCGTTTGACGGAGGGACAAGGAATACGTCTTGCAATGTGCATGCGTCGCTGCGGTTCAAGGATACTTCTGAACCCGCAGGAGGCAGCATATTGTAATTCAGCGGTTGGGAGGGGCGTGGGGAAATGCGTTTCATAGTGCATGTGTGGTTGAGGTTCAAATTCTATAGTGAACACCCTTGACTCTGCATATTGGCTCTCCCATGGGTGATAGGGACGAGTGGAATTGTGTTGCATTGCACATGTGTGGCAAGACTTGGAGACATATTTGTGCTTCCATTTGAGATAGGGACAAAGGCATACGTGTTGCAATGCGCATGCGTCGCTGAGGTTGAAATATACATCTGAACCCCCAGGAGGCAGAATATTGCAGTTTGGGCGTTGGGAGAGGCAGGGGTAATGCGTTGCATTGCGCATGTGTGGTTGAGGTTCAGATCCTCTAATGAACCCTGGTGTCTGCGTATTAGCACTCCCATGGGAGATTGGGACGAGTGGAATAGTGTTTCAATGTGCATATGTGGCTGATGATCAAATTCCATCCTAAAGCCCCTGGAGTCATATTGGTGCTTCCGTTTGAGGGAGGGACAGTAGAATACGTCTTGGAATGTGCATGCGTCACTGAGGTTCAAATATACGTCTGATCTCCCAGGAGCAACTTATTGCAATTCGGCGGTTGGGAGGGGTGTGGGGAAACGTGTTGCATTGCGCATGTGCGGTTGAGGTTTAAATTCTATAATGAACCCCCTGGAGGATGCATATTGGCGCTCCCATAAGAGATAGGGACGAGTGGAATCGTGTTCCAATGCGCATGTGTGGCTCATGTTCAAATGCTATCCTAAAGCTCTCGAGGCATATTGGTGCTTCCGTTTGAATGGGGTTCAAAGGAATAGGTCTTGCAATGTGCATGCCTCGCTGAGGTTCAAAAATACTTCTGAATCCCCAGGCGGCAGCATATTGCAATTCGGCGGTTGGAAGGGGTTTTGGGAAACCCGTTGCATGGCGCATGTGTGGTTGAGGTTCAAATTCAATAGTGAACCCCCTTGACTCTGTATATTTGCTCTCCCATGGGAGATAGGGACGAGAGGAATTGTGTTGCAATGCACATGTGTGGCAGATGTTTAAATACCATCATAAAGCCCCTGGAAGCATATCGATGTATTCGTTTTTGGGAGGGACAAAGAAATACCTCTTGCAACGCGCATGCGTCACTAAGGGTCAAATAAACTTCTGAACCCCCAGGAGGCAGCATATGCAATTCGGCGGTTGGGAGGGGCGTGGGGAACCGCATTGCGTTGCGCATGTGTGGTTGAGGTTCAAATTCTATAGTGTACCCCCTTGACTCTGCATATTGGCCCTCCCATGTGTGATAGGGACGAGTGGTATTTTGTTGCAATGCGCATGTGTGGCTGATGTTCAAATTCCATCCTAAAGCCCCTGGAGGGCAATTGTTGCTTCCGTTTGAGGGAAGGACAAAGGAATACGTCTTGCAATGTGCATGCATCGCTGAGGTTCTAATATACTTCTTAACCCCCAGAGGGCAGCATATTGCAATTTGGCTGTTTGGAGGGGCGTGGGGAAACGCGTGTCATTGTGCATGTGTGGTTGAGGTTCAAATTCTATAATGAACCTCCTGGAGGATGCATATTTCCACTCCCATTGGAGAAAGGGATGAGTGGAGTCGTGTTGCAATGTGCATGTGTGGCTGATGTTCAAAATCCATCTTAAAACCCCTGGAGGCATATTGGAGCTTCCGTTTGAAGGCGGGACAAAGGAATATGTCTTGCAATGTCCATGTGTCACTGAGATTAAAAAGTACTTCTGAATCCCCAGCAGGCAGCATGTTGCAATTCGGCGGTTGGGATGGGTGTGGGGAAACGTGTTGCTTTGCGCATGTGTGGTTGACGTTCAAATTCTGTAGTGAACCCATTTGACTCTCCATATTGGCTCTACCATGGGAGTGCCAATATGCAGCCTCCAGAAGGTTCATTATAGAATTTGAGCCTCTACCACACATGCACAATGCAACACGTTTCCCCACACCCCTCCCAACCGCCGAATTGCAATATGCTGCCTCCTGGGAATTCGGAAGTATATATGAACCTCAGCGACGCATGCGCATAGCAAGACGTATTCTACTGTTCCTCCCTCAAACGGAAGCACCAATATGACTCCAGGGGCTTTAGGATGGAATTTGATCATCAGCCACATATGCACATTGAAACACTATTCCACTCGTCCCAATCTCCCATGGGAGTGCTAATACGCAGACACCGGGGTTCATTAGAGGATCTGAACCTCAACCACACATGCGCAACGCAACGCATTACCCCTGCCACTCCCAACGCCCAAATTGCAATATTCTGCGTCCTGGGGGTTCAGATGTATATTTCAACCTCAGCGACGCATGCGCATTGCAACACGTATGCCTTTGTCCGTCCCTCAAATGGAAGCACCAATATGTCTCCAAGTCTTTAGGTTGGAATTCGAACATCACCCAAACATGCGCATTGCAACACGACTCCCCTCGTCCCTAGCTCCCATGGGAGTGCCAATAGCCAGCATCCAGGGGGTTCACTATAGAATTTGAACCTCAACCACACATGCGCAATGCAACGCATTTACCCACGCCCCACCCAACCGCCGAATTGCAATTTGATGCCTCCTGGGTGATTAGAAGTATATTTGAACCACAGCGACGCATGCGCATAGCAAGCCGTATTCTTTTGTGCCTCCCTCATTGGAAGCACCAATATGCCTCCAGGGCTTTAGGATGGAATATGATTATCGGCCACAAATGCGCATTGCAACACGATTCCACTCGTCAATATGAACCATGGGAGTGCCAATAGGCAGCCTCCAGGGGTTCACTACAGAATTTGATCCTCAACCACACATGCGCAGTGCAACGCGTTTCCCCAACCCCCCCCCCCCCCCACCAACCACCGAATTGCAATATGCTGCCTCCTGGGGTTTCAGACATATATATAAACCTCAGCAACGCATGTACATTGCAAGACATATTCCTTTGTCCCTCCCTCAAACGGAAGTACCAATATGCCTCAAGGTGCTTTATGATGGAATTTGAACATCTGCCACACATGCGCATTGCAACACGATTCCACTGGTCCCTATCTTCCATGGGAGAGTGCCTATATGCAGCCTCCAGGGGGTTTATTATATACTTTGAACCTCAACCACACATGCGCATTCCAACGCGTTTCCCCACGCCCTTCCCAACCGCCAAATTGTTATATGCTGCCAGCTGAGGGTTCAGAAGTATATTTGAACCTCAATGACGCAGGCACACTTCACAACATACTGCTTTTACCCTACCTCTAATGGAAGCACCAATATGCCTCCAGGGGCTTGAGAATGGATTTTGAACATCAGCCACACATGCACATTGCAACACGATTCCACTCAACCCTATCCCTCATGGGAGTGCCAATATGCAGCCTCCAGGGGGTTCATTATAGAATTTGAACCTCAACCACACATGCGCAAAGCAACGCGTATCCCAACGCCCCTCCCAACCGCCAAGTTGCTTTATGCTACCTCCTGGGAGTTCAGAAGTATATTTGAACCTCAGCAATGCATGTGCATTTCGAGGCGTATTCCTTTGTCCCTCCCTCAAACGGAAGCATCAATATGCCTCCAGGGGCTTTAGGATGGAATTTGCAAATCAGCCACACATGTGCATTGCAAAACTATTCCGCTCGTCCCTATCTCCCATGGGAGTGCCAATATGGAGACTCCAGGGGGTTCATTATAGGATTTGAAACTCAACCACACATGCGCAATGCATCGCGCTTCCACCGCCCCTCCCAACCGCCTAATTGCAATATTGTGCCCCCTGGGGATTCAGAAGTATATTTGAACCTCAGCGATGAATGCGCATTTCAACACGTAATTCTTTGACCCTCCCTTAGGCACTCCCATGGTCGATGGGAACGAGTGGAATCGTGTTACAATGCACATGTGTGGCTGATGTTCAAATTCCATCCTAAAGCACCTGGAGGCATATAGGTGCTTCTGCTTGAGGGAGGGACAAAGGAATACGTCTTGCAATGCGCATGCGTTGCTGAGGTTTAAATATAGTTCTGAAACCCCAGGAGACAGCATATTGCAATTCGGTGGTTGGGAGGGGCGTGTGGAAATGCGTTGCATTGCGCATGTGTGGTTGAGGTTCAAATCCTCTAATGAACGCCCTTTTGTCTGCATATTGGCACTTCCATGGGAGAAAGGGACAAGTGGAATTGTGTTGCAATGTGCATGGGTGGCTGATGTTCAAATTCCATCCTAAAGCCCCTGGAGTCATATTTGTGCTTCCGTTTGAGGGTGGGACAAAGGAATTCGTGTTGCAATGTGCATGCGTTGCTGAGGTTTAAATATACTTTTGAAACCCCACGAGGCAGCATATTGCAATTCGGCGGTTGGGAGGGGCGTGGGGAAACGCGTTGAATTGCACATGTGTGGTTGAGGTTCAAATTCTATAATGAACCCCCAGGAGACTACATATAGGCACTCCCATGGAAGATAGGGACGAGTGGAATCGTGTTGCAAAGCGAATGTGTGGCTGATGATCAAATTCCATCCTAAAGACTTGCAGGCATATTGGTGCTTCCGTTTGAGGGAGGGACAAAGGCATACGTGTTGCAATGCGCATGCGTTGCTGAGGTTCAAATATACTTCTGAAATCCTAGGAGGCAACGTATTGCAACTCGGTGGTTGGGAGCGGCGTGGGGAAACGCGTTGCATTGCACATGTGTGGTTGAGGTACAAATTCTATAGTGAAACCCCTGGAGGCTCTCCTATGGGAGATAGGGTCCAGTGGAATCGTGCTGCATGCACATGTGTGGCTGAAGTTCAAATTCCATCCTAAAGCACCTGGAGGCATATGGGTGCTTCCGCTTGAGGGAGGGACAAAGGAATACGTCTTGCAATGCGCATGCATTGCTGAGTTTTAAATATACTTCTGAAACCTCAGGAGGCAGCATATTGCAATTCGGTGGTTGGGAGGGGCGTGGGGAAACGCGTTGCATTGCGCATGTGTGGTTGAGGTTCTAATTCTATAGTGAAACCCCGTGAGGCAGCCTATTGGCACGCCCATGACAGATATTGACGATTGGAATCGTGTTGCAATGCGCATGTGTGGCTGATGATCATATTCCATCCTAAAGCCCTGGAGGCATATTGGTGTTTCCGTTTGAGGGAGGGACAAAGGAATACATGTTGCAATGCACATTCATTGCTGAGGTTCAACTGTAATACTGAAATCCCAGGAGGCAGCATATTGCAATTCAGCGGTTAGGAGGGGCGTGGTTAAATGCGTTGCATTGCACATGTGTGGTTGAGGTTCAAATTCTATAATGAACCCCCTGGAGGCTCCATTTTGGCACTCCCATGGGAGATAGGTACAAGTGGAATCGTGTTGCTTCCATCCTAAAGCCCCTGGAGGCATATTGGTGCTTCTGTTTGAGTGAGGGACAAAGGAATACGTCTTGGAATGCGCATGCATCGCTGAGGTTCAAATATACTTCTGAACTCCCAGGAGGCAGAATATTGCAATTTGGAGGTTGGGAGGGCGGGGAAACGCGTTGCATTGCGCATGTGTGGTTGATGTTCAAATTTTATAGTCACACCCCTGGAGGCTGCCTATTGGCGCTCCCATGGCAGATATTGACGAGTGGAATCGTGTTGCAATGCGCATGTGTGACTGATGTTCAAACTCCATCCTAAAGCCCCTGGAGGCATATTGGTGCTTCTGTTTGAGGGAGGGACAATGAATACGTCTTGAAATGCGCATACATCGCTGAGGTTCAAATATACTTCTGAACACCCAGGAGGCAGAATATTGCAATTCGGAGGATGGGACGGGCGGGGGAAACGCGTTGCATTGCGCATGTGCGGTTGAGGTTCAAATTCTCTAATGAAACCCCTGGTGTCTGCATATTGGCACTCCCATGGGAGATAGGGACGAGTGCAATAGTGTTGCAATGTGCATATGTGGCTGATGTTCAAATTCCATCCTAAAGCACCTGGAGGCATATAGGTGCTTCCGCTTGAGGGAGGGACAAAGGAATACGTCTTGCAATGCGCATTCGTTGCTGAGGTTTAAATATACTTCTGAAACCCCAGAAGGCAGCATATTGTAATTCGGCGATTGCGAGGGGCGTAGGGAAATCCGTTGCATTGCGCATGTGTGGTTGAGCTTCAAATTCTATAGTGAACCACCTGGAGGCTGCCTATTGTCACAGCCATGGGAGATAGGGACGAGTGGAATCGTGTTTCAATGCGCATGTCTTGCTGATGTTCAAATTCCATCTTAGAGCCACAAGAGGCATATTGGTGCTTCTGTTTGTGGGAGGAATAAAGGAATACGTTTGCAATGCGCATGTATCGCTGAGGTTCAAATATACTTCTGCACCCCCAGGAGGCAGCAAAATGCAATTCGGCAGTTGGGAGGGGCGAGGAGATACGCGTTGCATTGCGCATGTGTGGTTCAGGTTCAGTTTCTATAATGAACCTCCTGGAGGCTGCATATTGGAATTCCCATGGGAGATAGGTACGAGTGGAATCGTGTTGCGATGTGCATGTGTGGCTGATGTTCAAATTTCATCTTAAAGCCCCTGGAGGCATATTGGTGCTTCCGTTTAAGGGAGGGACAAAGGAAAACGTCTTGCAATCTGCATGCGTCGCTGAGGTTCAAAAATACTTCTGAAATCCCAGGAGGCAGCATATTGCTATTCAGCGGTTAGGAGGGGCGTGGTTAAATGCGTTGAATTGCACATGTGTGGTTGAAGTTCAAATCCTATAATGAACCCCCTGGAGACTCCATTTTGGCACTCCCATGGGAGATAGGTACAAGTGGAATCGTGTTTCAATGCACATGTGCGGCTGATGTTCAGATTCCATCCTAAAGCCCCTGGAGGCATATTGGTGCTTCCGATTGAGGGAGGGATAAAGGAATACGTCTTGAAATTCGCATACATCGCTGAGGTTCAAATATACTGCTGTACCCCAGGAGACAGCACATTGCAATTTGGCGGTTGGGAGGGGGTTGGGCAAACGCGTTTCATGGCGCATGTGTGGTTGAAGTTCAAATTCTATAGTGAACCCCTCTTGAGGCTGCATATTGGCTCTCACATGGGAGATAGGGGTGAGTGGAATCGTGTTGAAATGTGCTTGTGTGGCTGATTTTCAAATCCCATCCTAAAGCCCCTTGAGGCATATTGGTTCTTTCGTTTGCGGGAGGGACAAAAGAATACGTCTTGAAATGATCATGCGTCACTGATTTTCAAATATACTTCTGAACCCCCAGGTGGCAGCAAATTGCTATTCGGCGGTTGGGAGGTGCGTGGGGAAACGCATTGCATTGTGCATGTGTGGTTGAGTTTCGAATTCTATAATGAACCTACTGGAGGCTGCATATTGGCACTCCCATGGGAGATAGGGACGAGTGGAATCGTGTTGCAATGCGCATGTGTGGCTGATGTTCAAATTCCCATCCTAAAGCCCCTGGAGGCATATTGGTCCTTCCGTTTGAGGGAGGGACAAATGAATACTTCTTGCAATGCGTATGCGTCGGTGTAATTCAAATATACTTCTGATATCCAAGAGGCAGCATATTGCATTTTAGTGCTTGGGTGGGGAAGGGGAAACGCGTTGCATTGCGCATGTGTGGTTGAGGTTCAAATTCTATAGTGAACCCCCTTGAGGCTGCATATTGGCACTCCCATGGGACATAGGGACGAGTCGAATTGTGTAATTGAGTTGGAATGCGCATGTGTGGCTGATGTTCAAATTCCATCCTAAAGCCCCTGGAGGCATATTGATACTTTCGTTGTGGGAGGGACAAAGGAATACGTCTTGCAATGCGCATGTGTCACTGAGAGTCAAATAGACTTCTGAACCCCCAGTAGGCAGCATATTGCAATTCGGCGTTTGGGAGGGGCGTGGTGAAACGCGTTGCCTTGAACATGTGTGGTTGAGGTTCAAATTCTATAGTGAACCCCCTTGAGGCTGCATATTGGCACTCCCATGGGACATAGGCACGAGTGGAATTGTGTTGCAATGCGCATGTGTGGCTGATGTTCAAATTCCATCCTAAAGCCAATGGAGGCATATCGATGCACTGGTTTGAGGGAGGGACAAAGGAATACGTCTTGCAACGCCCATGCAACACTAAGCGTCAAATATATTTCTGAATCCCCAGGAGGAAGCATATTCAATTCGGCTGTTTGGGGGCCGTGGTGGAATGCGTTGCATTCTGCATGTGTGGTTGAGTTTCAAATTCTATAATGAACCTACTGGAGGCAGCATATTTGCATTCCCATGGAAGTGACGAGTGGAATCGTGTTGCAATGCGCATGTGTGGCTGATGTTCAAATTCCATCCTAAAGCTCCTGGAGGCATGTTAGTGCTTCCGTGTGAGGGAGGGACAAAGGAAAACTTTTGCGATGCGCATGCCTCGCTGAGGTTCAAATATACTTCTGAACCACCAGGAGGCAGCAAATTGCAATTCGATGGTTGGGAGAGATGTGGAGAAACGCATTGCATTGCGCATTGTAGTTGATGTTGAAATTCTATAATGAACCTCCCTGAGGCTGCATATTGGCACTCCCATAGGAGATAGGGATGAGTGGAATCGTGTTGCAATGCACATGTGTGGCTGGTGTTAAAATTCCATCCTAAACACCTGGAGGCATATTGGTGCTTTCGTTTGTGGGAGGGACAAAGGAATATGTCTTGCTATGCGCATGCGTCGCTGAGGTTCAAATATTCTTCTGAACCCCAGGAGGTAGCAGGTTTCGAGGGGCGTGGGGCAACGCGTTGCGTTGTGCATGTGTGGTTAAGCTTCGATTTCTATAACGAATTCCCAGGGGGCTGGATATTGGCAGGGACAAAGGAGTACGTCCTGCATTGAGGTTAAAATATACTTCTGAACCCCCCAGGATGCAGTATAGTGCAATTCGGCGGTTATGAGGGGCGTTGGGAAACGCGTTGCATTGCACATGTGTGGTTGAGGTTGAAATTCTATATTAAACCCGCTGGAGGCTGCATACTGGCACTCCCAGGGGAGATAGGGACGAGTGGATCGTGTTGTAATGCGCATGTTTGGCTGATGTTCAAATTCCATCGTAAAACCCCTGGAGGCATATTGGTACTTTTGTTTGAGTGATAGACAAAGGAATATGTCATGCAATTCGCATTCGTAGCTGAGGTTCAAATATACTTCTGAAACCCCTGGAGGCAGCATATTGCAATTCGGCGGTTGACAGGGGCGTGGGGTAAAGCGTTGCAATGCACATGCGTGGTTAAGGTTCAAATTCTATAATGAACCACCTGGACGCTGCATATTGGCACTCCCATAGGGGATAGGGACAAGTGGAATCGTGTTGTAATGTGCAGGAGTGGCTGATGTTCAAAATCTATCTTAAAGCCACTGCAGGCTAGTTGGTGCTTCCATTTGAGGGAGGGACAAAAAATTCTACTTGCAATGCAGATGCGTCATTGAGGTTCAAATATACTTCTGAACCCCCAGGAGGCAGCATATTGCAATTCGGGGGTTGGGAGGGGCGTGGGAAAACGCGTTGCATTGCACATATGTGGTTGATATTCAAATTCTATAATTAACCAGCTGGAGGCTGCATACTGGCACTCCTATGGAAGATAGGGACGAGTGGGATCGTGTTGCAAAGCACATGTGTGGCTGATGTTCAAATTCCATCCTAAAGCCCCTGGAGGCATATTGGTTCTTCCGTTTGTGTGATAGACAAAGGAATATGTCGTGCAATGCGCATTCGTACCTGAGGTTCAAATATACTTCTGAAACCCCTGGAGGCAGCATATTGCAATTCGGCGGTTGACAGGGGCGTGGGAAAGTGTGTTGCATTGCGCATGTGTGGTTGAGGTTCAAATTCTATAATGAATCCCCTGGCGCCTGCATATTGGCACTCCCATGGGAGATAGGGACGAGTGGAATCATGTTGCAATGCGCACGTGTTGCTGATGTTCAAATCACATCCTAAACCCCTGGAGGCATATTGGTGCTTTCGTTTGAAGGAGGGACAAAGGAGTACGTCTTGCAATGCGCATGCGTCGCTGAGGTTGAAATATTCTTCTGAACCCCAGGAGGTAGCATATTGCAATTCGGCGGTTGGGAGGGGCGTGGGAAAGTGTGTTGCATTGCGCATGTGTGGTTGAGGTTCAAATTCTATAATGAATCCCCTGGCGCCTGCATATTGGCACTCCCATGGGAGATAGGGACGTGTAGAATCGTGTTGCAATGCACAAGTGTGCCCCTGGAGGCATATTGGTGCTTCCGTTTGAGGGAGGGATAAAGGAATACGTCTTGCAATGCGCATGTGTCGCTGAGGTTCAAATATACTTCTTAGCCACCAGGAGGCAGCATATTGAATTTCGGCGGTAGGGAGCAGCGTGGGAAACGCATTGCATTGTGCATGTATGGTTGATGTTCAAATACTATAATGAACCCCCTAGTGGCTGCATATTGGCACTCCCATGGGAGATAGGGACGAGTGGAATTGTGTTGTGATGTGCATGTATTTCTGGTGTTCAATTTCCATCCTAAAGCCCTGGAGGCATATTGGTGTTAATGTTTGAGGGAGAGACAAAGGTATACGTTTTGCAACTGGATGCGTCTCTGAGTTTCAAATATACTTGTGAACCCCCATGAGGCAGCATATTGCAATTCGGTGGTTGGGAGGGGCCTGAGGAAACGCGTTGCATTGCGCATGTGTGGTTGAGATACAAATTCTATAATGAACAACCTGGTGGCTGGATATTGGCACTTCCATGGGATATAGGGACGAGTGGAATCGTGTTGCAATGCACATGGGTGGCTGATGTGTCGTTGATGGTCAAATTCCATCCTAAGGCCCCTGGAGGCATATTGGTGCTTCCTTTTGAGGGAGGGATAAAGAAATACGTCTTGCAATGCGCATGTGTCACTGAGGTTCAAATATACTTCTGTACACGCAGGAGGCAACATATTGCAATTCGACGGTTGGGAGGGGCGTGGGGAAACGCGTTGAATTGCGCATGTGTGTTTGAAGTTCAAATTCTATAATGATCCCCATGGAGGCTGCATATTGGCACTCGCATTGGAGATAGGGACGAGTGGAATCGTATTGCAATGCGCATGTGTGGATGATGTTCAAATGCCATCCTAAAACACTAAAGGCATATTGGTGCTTCCGTTTGAGGAAGGGATAAAGTAATACGTCTTGCTATGCGCATGCGATGCTGAGGTACAAATATACTTCTGAATTCTTAGGAAGCAGCATATTTTAATTCAGCAGTTGGTAGAGGAGTGGGGAAACACGTTGCATTTCGCATGTGTGGTTGAGGTTCAAATTCTATAAAGAACCCCCTGGAGGCTGCATATTGGCACTCTCATGGGAGATAGGGACGAATGGAATCCTATCACAATGCGAATGAGTGGCTGATGCTCAAATTACATCCAAGAGCCCCTGGAGGCATATTGGTGCTTCCATTTGAGGAAGAGACAAAGGAATTCGTCTTGCAATGCGCATGCGTCCCTGAGGTTCAAATATTCTTCTGAACCCACAGGATGCAGCATATTGCAATTCGGTGTTTGGGAGGGGCGTGGCGAAAAACGTTGTATTGCGCATGTGTCGTTGAGGTTCAAATTCTATAATGCACCTCCTGGGGGTTGCATATTGGCACTCCCATGAGAGATAGAATCGCGTGGATTCGTGTTGCAATGCGCATGTGTTGCTGATGTTCAAATTCCACCCTAAAGCCCCTGGAGGCATAATGGTGCTGCCCTTTGAGGAAGGGACAAAGGAATTCGTCTTGCAATACACATGCGTCGGTGAGTTTCAAATATACTTCTGAAGCATTAGGACGCAGCATATTGCAATTCAGCGGTTAGTAAGGGCGTGGGGAAGCGCGTTGCATTGCGCATGTGTGGTTGAGTTACAGATTCTATAATGTAAGCCCTGGAGGCTGCATAATGGCAGTCCAATGGGAGATAGGGACGAATGTAATCGAGTTGCAATGCGCATCTGTGGCTGATGTTCAAATTCCATCCTAAAGCCCCTGGAGGCATATTGGTGCATCTGTTTGAGGGAGGTACATGTCTTGCAATGTGCATTAATCGCTCAGGTTCAAATATACTGTTGAACCCCTAGGAGGCAGCAATTTGCAATTTGGGGGTTGGGAGGGTTGTAGGGAAAGGCGTTGCATTGCGCATGTGTGGTTGAGTCTAAAATTATATAATGAACCATCTGGAGGCTGCGTATTGGCACTCACACGGGAGATGAGGACGAGTGGAATCGTGTTGCAATGCGCATGGGTGGCAGATGTTCAAATTCCAGCGTAAAGTCCCTGGAGGCATATTGGTCCATCGGTTTGAGGAAGGGACCTAGGAATCCGTCTTGCAATGCGCATGCCTCGCTCAGGGACAAATATTCTTCTGAACCCCCAGGAGGCAGCATAATGCAACTTGGCGGTTGGAAGAGACATGAAGAAACGCGTTGCATTGCACATGTGTGGTTGAGGTTCTAATACTATAATGAACCCCCTGGTGGCTGCATAATGGCACTCGCATTGGAGATAGGGTTGAGTGGAATCGTGTTGCAATGTGCATGTGTGGCTGATATTCAAAATCATTCCTATATCGCCTGGAGGTGCAATGTGTGGTTGATGTTCAATTCCATGCTAAAGCCTCTGGAGCATATTGGTGCTTCCGTTTGAGGGAGATACGAGGGAATACGTCTTTCAATGCGCATGCGTCGCTGAGGTTCAAATATACTTCAGAAACCCCAGGAGACAGCATGTAACAATTCGGCAGTTGGGAGGGGTGTGGAGAAATCCATTGGATTGCGCATGTGTAGCTTAGGTTCATATTCTACAATGAACCGCCTGGATGCTGCATATTTTCACTCCCATGGGAGATAGGGACGAGTGGAATCGTATTGCAATGGGCATGTGTGGCTGACGTTCAAATTCCATCCTAAAGCCTCTATAGGCATATTGGTGCTTTCGATTGAGGGAGGGACAGATTAATACGTCTTGCAATGCGCATGTGTCGCTGAGGTTCAAATATACTTATGAAGCCCCAGGAGGCAGCATATTGCAATTCGGCAGTTGGGAGGGGCTTGATGAAACGCGTGGCATTGCACCTGTGTTGTTGAGGTTCAAATTCTATAATGAACCCCCTGGAGGCTGCATAATGGCACTCCCATGAGAGTTAGGGACGAGTGGAATCGTGTTGCAATGCACATGTGTAGCTGATGTTCACATTCCATCCCAAAGCCCAGGAAGCATATTGGTGCTTCCGTTTGATGGAGGGACAAAGGAATACGTCTTGCAATGTGCATGCGTCTCTGAGGTCAAATATACTTCTGAACCCCCAGGTGGCAGCATATTGCAATTCGATGGTTGAGAGGGGCGTGGGGAAACGTGTTGCATTGCGCATGTCTGATTGAGGTTCAAATTCTATATTGAACCCCCTGGAGGCTTCATATTGGCACTCCTATCAGAATAGCGACGAGTGGAATCGTGTTGCAATGCGCATGTGTGGCTGAGGTTCAAATTCCATCCGAAAGTCCGTGGAGGCATATTGGTGTTTCCGTTTGAGGGAGGGACAAAGGAATACGTCTTGCAATGCGCATTCGTCGCTGACATTCAAATATACTTCTGAACCCTCAGGAGGAATCATACTGCATTTCGGCGGTTGGGAGGGGCGTGTGGAAATGCGTTGCATTGCGCATGTGTGGTTGAGGATCAAAGTATATAATGAATCCCCTTGAAACTGCATATTGGCACTCCCATGGGAGATAGGGACGAGTGGATGCCTGTTGCAATGTGCATGTGTGGCTGATGTTCAAATTCCATCATAAAGACCCTGGAGGAATATTCGGCTTCTGTTTGAGGAAGGGATAATGGAATATGTCTGGCAATGGGAATGCATCGCTGAGGTTCAAATATACTGCTGTACCCCTAGGAGGCAGCATATTGCAATTTGGTGGTTGGGAGGGGTTTGGCAAACCCGTTGCATTGCGAATTTTGTGGTAGACAATATGGGACGACTGGAATCATGTTGCAATGCGCTTGTGTGGCTGATGTTCAAATTCCAGCGTAAAGCCGCAGGAGGCATATTGGTGCAACTGTTTGAGGATGGGACAAAGGAATTCGTCTTGCAATGCGCATGCGTTGGTCAGGTTCAAATATACTTCTCAACCTCCAGGAGACAGCATGTAACAATTAGGCAGTTGGGAGGGGTGTGGAGAAATGCATTGGATTGCACATGTGTAGTTTAGGTTCATATTCTATAAATAACCGCCTATATGCTGCATATTTTCACTCCCATGTGAGATAGGTACAAGTGGAATCGTATTACAATGCGCATGTGTGGCTGATGTTCAAATTCCATCCTAAAGCCCCCGGAGGCATATTGGTGCTTCCATTTGTGGGAGGGACAAAGGAATACTACTTGCAATGCGCATGCATTGCTGAGGTTCAAAAATACTTATGAACCCCCAGGAGGAAGCATATTGCAAATCGGTGGTTGTGAGGCACTTGGGGAAACACGTTTCATTGCACATGTGTGGTTGAGGCTAAAATTCTCTAATGGACCATCTGGAAGCTGCGTATTGGCACTCACACGGTAGATGAGGACGAGTGGAATCGAGTTGCAATGCGCATGTGTGGCTGATGTTCAAATTCCAGCATAAGCCGATGGAGAGATATTGCTGCTTCCGTTTGATTCAGGGACAAAGGAATATGTCTTGCAATGCGCATGCGTCTCTGAGTTTCAAATATCCTTCTTAACTCTCAGGAGGCAGCATATTGCAATTCGGTGGTTGGGAGGGGCGTGGGAAAGTGCGTTGCATTGCGCATGTGTGGTTGAGGTTCAAATTCTATAATGAACCCCATTGAGGCTGCATATTGGCACTCCCATGGGAGATGTGGATGAGTGGAATCGTGTTGCAATGCGCATGTGTGGCAAATGTTCAAATTCCAGCCTAAAGCCCCTGGAGAGATATTAATGCTTTTGTTTGAGTTAGGGACAAAGGAATACGTCTTGCTATGCGCATGCGTCGCAGAGGTTCAAATATACTTCTGAATCCCCCGGAGGCAGCATATTGCAATTCAGTGGTTGGGAGCGGTGTGGGGGAACGTGTTGCATTTCGCATGTGTGCTTGAGGTTCAAATATTATAATGAACCCCCTGGAGGCCGCATATTGGCACTCCCATGGGAGATAGGGACGAGTGAAATCGTATTGCAATGGGCATGTGTGGCTGATGTTCAAATTCCATCCTAAAGCCTCTGGGGGCATATTGGTGCTTTCGATTGAGGAAGGGACAGATTAATACGTCTTGGAATGCGCATGTGTCGCTGAGGTTTAAATATACTTATGAAGCCCGAGGAGGCAGCATATTGCAATTCGGCAGTTGGGAGGGACTTGATGAAACGCGTTGCATTGCACCTGTGTCGTTGAGGTTCTAATTCTATAATGAACCCCCTGGAGGCTGCATAATGGCACTCCCATGAGAGATAGGGACGAGTGGAATCGTGTTGCAATGCACATGTGTGGCTGATGTTCACATTCCATCCCAACGCCCAGGAAGCATATTGGTGCTTCCGTTTGACGGAAGGACAAAGGAATACGTCTTGCAATGCGCATGCGTCGCTGAGGTCAAATATACTTCTGAACCCCAGGTGGCAGCATATTGCAATTCCATGGTTGAGAGTGGCGTGGGGAAACGCGTTGCATTATTTTGTGTCACGACTTCGTCGCCGCTTTTGTGTCCCAGCCTCGTCGTAGGTGTCGGTAGCCGAGTGAAACGAGACCGACACGCTGGTGCAGGTACGGAGGGGAGCAGCCAGAAACTATAAACACTCGAGTAAATTAGAAACATATATATTGCACAGAATGTAACAATACTTAACTTTTACATAGTACTGCAGAATGTTGATACATAGTTGTTGGAGGCCTGCCTAGTGCCTGTACAATAGCAAAGTCTTCAATGGTGCCTATCTGATTAAGAAGGTCCTAACTCGTTCCTATCTCAGTCCGAAGTCACCGGTGTTCTTCAGTGGTGGCCACGAGCGGCGTTCCAGCAGAGGGCGCTCGTGGCTGTCGTCGTGAGATCGCCGCGCCGTGCGTGCATGGCGGCGCGCGGCGAAAGTAGGTGGCGCGCACTTTGTACTTGTGCGACACCACACCCCTCCCCCCCAAACCGCCGCGCCGTCGTGGCGTAGGGCTGAGGGCCACGGCGACGGCACTGGGAGGAGGGCCTGGGCGGGGGCGTTACTGGTGGGACGGGCGTCGTAGCTGAGGCCGGGATCGGGACGCCGTCCGCGCCCCGGCATCTGCCTTGAGATCCTCCATGGAACCCGCCGAAACCTGGGGAAGGGCGCACCCCCCCGCCCAGAGGGAGCAGGTCATCTTCTGAGGTGCGTGGCCCAGGCGGTGGCGGCACGCACGGTCCCGGAGTCCCTCTCGGTGACGCTGTCAGCTGCGGCGGCGACAGCGTCGGCGTCGCGTCTATCTCCATCGGGACGATCTCGTAGTCCGGGGACGAACGATGTGGTTGTGCTCCCTGGCGGTGAACTGGGTCTGGAATCAAGAAACCGGAGACAGGATCGCGCGGCCTGTGCAAGCGCAATTGGTTTGCGTGGCGCCGCAGCTCCGACCCTGTGGAAGAACGTACAACAAACATATTGCGCCCAAGCACGCGCTGAATGATGCCTGGCAACCATGTCTTCTTGTTTCCAGCAAACACCCTGTACAGCACCGGCGTGGAAACCTGAAAACGCGTAGCGCCATACGAACCGACTCTGTGCGTGGGAGGCTGCAGCAGGTGAAGGAGAGTGCGGTGACGGCGGCCGTGTAGCAGCTCCGCAGGAGACGGGCCGTCACGTGGCATGCACCGATACGTAGACAGGAAAATTTGAAGAGCTTGCTGCCTGGAGTGCTGACCTTTCATCTTCTCCATGTGAGACTTGAATGTTCGAACGAAACGTTCTGCTTCACCATTGGACTGAGGGTGAAAAGGTGCGGTGGTGATATGCTGAATGCCATTCACACGACAAAACTGTTGAAATTCCGCACTAACAAACTGAGGTCCATTGTCACTGACGATAGTTTCAGGCCAGCCTTCGATGCAAAACACTGATGTTAAGGCACTGATTGTACTAGAAGCTGTCGTTGAGTTCATGGCAATCACAAAAGGAAACTTGCTGAAAGCGTCTACAACAATTAACCAGCGCGTATTCCAGAAAGGTCCGGCAAAGTCAATGTGTAAACGTTGCCATGGTCCCTTGGGGCGTGGCCAATCTGAGAAACGTTGCGGAGGAGCCGCCTGATGCTCCGCACAAACAGTACACTGTGACGTCATGTGCTCTATCTGAGCGTCCATACCAACCCAGGTACAATGACGTCTGGCCAATTGCTTTGTCCTAACAATACCCCAATGTCCTTGATGCAGGAGGCATAACACTTCTCGTTGCAGGGAACGAGGAACAATCACTCTTGCTTGGTCGTTGTCCGTATGTAACAACAGAACACACTGACTTAAAGATAATGCATGACGTTGTGCAAAATAACGTCGAACCAGAGGCCGAGCAATGTCTTTGGCTCTGGCAGGCCATCCTGAGCGAACAAAACGTGCTAACACACTTAAGTCTGCATCCGCAGCCGTTTCCTGTGCAACCCGACGAGAGTTCAAAGGGAAATCTGCGACAGCGGAAGCATCTCTGGAGTCTATCTGACAACATGCCATTTCTGAAGAATCAAACGACACATCCTGGCCAACCGGAAGTCGGGAAAGTGTGTCCGCGTTAGCTTGTTTAGTGGTAGGTCGGTACAAAATCTCATACTGATAATTTGACAATATCAAGGACCATCTCTGAAGCTTTTGTGCCGTACGTGGCGGAATCGGCTTTGTGGGTGAGAACAACGACGTGAGAGGCTTGTGGTCTGTCAACAAAGAGAATTTTCTGCCATAGAGATAATGATGAAACTTTGTGACGCCGTAAATGATTGCTAAGGCCTCCTTTTCTATCTGACTGTAATTCTGTTGCGTCGGCGTCAGTAGCTTGGATGCAAAGGCAATAGGACGATCGTGACATCCAATACGATGCGACAGAACAACACCCAGACCGTACGACGAGGCGTCAACTGCTAACACTACAGGCTTCTGTGGGTCAAAGGGAATCAAACAGGCATCACTGAGTAGTGCAGACTTTAGTTTGTCAAAGGCAACCTGACAATCTTTAGACCATACAAAAGGAACATTCTTCCTACGTAAGTGATGCAGTGGAGCTGCAATCTGAGAGGCATTGGGAATAAATCTGAAATAATAGTTCAGCTTCCCCATTACTGCTTGCAATTCGTGCACATTCTTAGGAGGAGGCAAGTCTTTGATTGCTCGAAGATGTGACTGTAAGGGATGAATTCCTTGGGCATTAATCACATGGCCTAGGTACTCTATTTCAGTTTGAAAAAACGAACACTTTGCTTTATTGCAACGTAGACCTGCTGCAGTCAAAACTTTGAAAAGGCACTCCAGGTTTGCTAAATGTTCTTCAACTGTACGTCCGGATACCACAATATCATCTAAATAGTTCGAACAACACGGTACAGAAACTGTCAGCTGTTCCAAAAAACGCTGAAAAATAGCGGGAGCGGAAGAACTGCCAAAGGGTAGGCGTTGAAATTGAAAAAGGCCCATGTGAGTATTAATGACGAAAAACTGTTTTGACTCGTCATCAAGTGGAATCTGTAAGTATGCCTCTGCTAAATCAATCTTAGAAAAGAAACGAGACTGACCTAATTTGTCCAACAGTTCCTCAGGTCTGGGCAGGGGATAAGTGTCGACAATTGTTTGACTGTTCACTGTTGATTTAAAGTCCGCACAGAGACGAAGTTTTCCTGACGGCTTGGGTATAATTACTATAGGCGAGGCCCACTGGCTCGCAGAAACAGGAGAAATCACCCCACTATCTTGCCAACGTTTAAGTTCTTCGGCAACTGTGTCACGCAATGCGATAGGCACTGGTCTAGCTTTACGAAATTTTGGAACTGCAGATTCTTTTAAAGTCACATGTGCCACGAAGTCTTTGGCACAACCTAGTTCCGGCGAAAACAAGTCACTGTATTTGTCACACAATGCATTGATTTTATCCTGAGGCACTATTGACGAAATTTGAAGCACATCTCTTTGAATTGATAAACCAAACAAGTCAAAAGCATCTAGTCCAAAAATGTTCTGTGTCGATTTGGCCTGAAGAACAACAAAAGCAACTGTTTTTGTAACACCTTGAAAAGAGGCAGGCAGGCTACACGTTCCTAGCACGGGAATATTTTGACCAGTGTACGCTGTTAACACTTGCTGTGACGGCGACAATTTTGGCGAACCCAGAAGTTCATAAGTGTTTTTATTTATTAATGTAACAGCGGAACCAGTATCAAGCTGAAATTGCACAGTCTTATCTTCTATGGAGAGAGTAACAAACAGCTTGTGCATCTGGCGCACGACAGGTGCGCGAATGTGGGCAACGTCTGCTACGGTTTGTGTGCTGCGTATGCGCGGGCCGCGTAGTGAAGGAAGCGGCTCAGACTTGGCACGCAAGGGATTAACAACACTGTCACTAGATGGCACTACCGCCGGATCGGCGTCCGCGCAATGCGAGGCTACTGCACTAAAATTACTTTCAGTATCTACAACAAGTCTACTGTCACTAGCTACACAGTACTGGGCACTATTACAAGGAGCAGTTGCAGAAGGCACTATTTTCACTACAGGAATGCACTGTTCATAGTCATTTTGCTTGTCCCGAACCCTTTTCCGTTGCACTGATTTACGCGCTCGTCGGCGCTTGCTACGTGGGGCACTATATAGTTTTGCCATAGGCGCAGAACTACATTCTTGCAATTGAGATCCAAGGAAAGCACTGTTCAATTCCACAGCCCGTATAACATTTACAGAATGAACTGTTCTCGCACTTTGCGAAGCACCGTGTCTAACGTTACTGTTCTTTGAGTTTTTAATTTGCATACACACAGACTGCACATGTCCCGATTTGCCACATTGATAACAGGTTGCGTTGCGACTAGGGCAATGAGCACGCTTGTGGCGAGACACACACTGGGGGCAAGACTTACGAACATTTTTCTGAAATGAGCGTTGGCGCCCGTTATTCAAATTACTGTTTCTAACACGACGGGGCGACCTTTGCGTCGCACTTTTACACTGGCTACTGTTCACTGTCTGTTCAGCACGGCCGGTAGAAAAATAAGAATCACTAGTGCTATACTGAGAACTACGGCTAGGAAAGCGTCCGTTACGGCGCACTGAATTTACACTGTGGCTTTGCATTTCTACATCTGCTAAGTCAAAAGTATCATGCGCTTCTATAAGCTGCAGTACACTGTCTAATGAGGGGTCAGACTGTTTTAGAATTGCTGCTCTAATTCTGGGGTCCTGAATGTTCTGCGTAATCGCATCCCTCAACATCACGTCACTATACGAAAGTCCACAAGAGCAAGTAAATTTACATTGGCGGGTTAAGCCCTTCAATTCCGTAATCCACTCTTGGTGTGACTGCTGCGGTAATTTTTTAAGTCTGAAAAATCGGTATCGTGCAGCGGCTACAAGAACTTTTCTCTCATAATGAGCATTCAGTGCATCTACAATTTGTTCAAAGTCTACATCACGAGGAGATGCGAGAGGGAAAAGTTTTTGCAATAGTACGAAAGTCTGGGGGCCCACAATCGATAAGAAAAGGTTCTTCACTCTCTGACCTGTAATTTGATGAGCCGCGACGAGTTCTTGAAACTGTGCGAAGTAGTCGCTCCATTCTTCCTCACGTTCGTTGTACTGGCGGAACGTCGGAAGCGGTGCGGCGGCAGGTGTGGGCTGCTGATGTGACGACTGTTGTTGTTGGTGAGCAGCCTGTGTCGTCAACTGCGACACGGCCTGGAGCAGTTGAGTGATTTGCGCCGTCTGTAACTGAATAATTTCCATTAAGTTTGGGTTCGGGGTAGTGGCCATGCTGACCGATTAGGCGCCGCGCATACAAGTAAATTATAACAAAACACAAATGCAATATGAAAGAGGACGCTCTGCAACAAAAAAAGTCCACAAAACACGTAACAAAATATCTTCCCCCAAAATTCTTATAATAAGGGTGGGTGGGCGGGAGCAATTTCTGCGTGCTCCGACTGCTCCTGTCTGGCTGCTGTAAGCGGGCTGGTCCAAGGTTCTATCACTCCTCGTCGCCACTTTTGTGTCCCGACTTCGTCGCCGCTTTTGTGTCCCAGCCTCGTCGTAGGTGTCGGTAGCCGAGTGAAACGAGACCGACACGCTGGTGCAGGTACGGAGGGGAGCAGCCAGAAACTATAAACACTCGAGTAAATTAGAAAGATATAAATTGCACAGAATGTAACAATACTTAACTTTTACATAGTACTGCAGAATGTTGATACATAGTTGTTGGAGGCCTGCCTAGTGCCTGTACAATAGCAAAGTCTTCAATGGTGCCTATCTGATTAAGAAGGTCCTAACTCGTTCCTATCTCAGTCCGAAGTCACCGGTGTTCTTCAGTGGTGGCCACGAGCGGCGTTCCAGCAGAGGGCGCTCGTGGCTGTCGTCGTGAGATCGCCGCGCCGTGCATGCATGGCGGCGCGCGGCGAAAGTAGGTGGCGCGCACTTTGTACTTGTGCGACACCACACATTGCGCATGTCTGGTTGAGGTTCAAATTCTATGATGAACCCCCTGGAGGCTTCATATTGGCACTCCTATTGGTGCTAAAATTGGAGGGAGGGAAAATGGGATACGTCTTGCAATGGGCATGTGTCGCTTCTAAACCCCAGGACGCAGCAAATTGCAATTCGGCTGTTGGGTGGGGCGCAGGGAAATGCGTCGCATTGCGCATGAGTGGTTGGGGTTCAAATTCTATAATGAACCTCCTGGAGGCCGCATATTGGCACTACCATGGGAGATAGGGACGAGTGGAATCGTGTTGCAATGCACATGTGTGGCTGATGTTCAAATCCCATTCTAAAGCCCCTGGAGGCATATTGGTGCTTCCATTTGAGGGATGGACAATAGAATACGTCTTGCAATGTGCATGTGCACCAAGGTTCAAATATACATCTGAACCCCCAGGAGGCAGCACATTGCAATTCGGCGGTTGGGAGGGGCGTGGAGAATCGCGTTGCGTTGCGCATGTGTGGTTAGGGCACAAAATCAATAATAAATCCCCTGGAGGCTGCATATTGGCACTCCCATGGGAGATAGGGACGAGTGGAATAGTGTTGAAATGCGCATGTGTGGCTAATGTGCAATGTGGTTGAGGTTCAAATTGTATAATGAACACCCTGGAGGCTGCATATTGGCACTCCCATGGAAGATTGGGGCGAATGGAATCGTGTTGAGATGCGCATGTGTCGCGGATGTTCAAATTCCATCCTAAAGCCCCTGGAGGCATATTTGTGCTTCCGTTTGAGGGAGGGACAAAGAAATACGTCTTGCAAGGCGCATGCACTGCTGAGGTTCAAATATACTTCTGAAACCCCAGGAGGCAGCATATTGCAAAACGGCGGTTAGGAGGGGCGTTGGGAAACGCCTTGCATTGCACATGTGTGGTTGAGGTTCATATTCTATAATGACCCCCCTGGAAGCTGCATATTGGCACTCCCATGTGAGGTAGGGACGAATGAAATCGTGTTGAAATGCGCATGTGTGGCTGATGTTCAAATTCCATCCTAAAGACCCAGGAGTCATATTGGTACTTCCGATTCAGGGAGGGACAATGCGAATGTGCGCCGAGGTTCAAATATGATTGTGGACTCCTAGGATTTGGCAGTTGGGAGGGCGTGGGGAAACGCATTGCATTGCGCATGTGTGGTTGAGGCACAAAATCTATAATAAACCCCTTGGAGGCTGCATATTGGCACTCCCATGGGAGATAGGGACGAGTGGAATCATGTTACAATGCACATGGTTAGCTGATGTTCAATGTGGTTAAAGGTCAAATTCTATAATGAACACACTGGAGGCTGCATATTATCACTCCCATGGGAGATAGGGACGAATGAAATCGTGTTGAAATGCGCATGTGTGGCTGATGTTCAAATTCCATCCTAAAGACCCTGGAGGCACATTGGTGCTTCCGTTTCAGGGAGGGACAAAGGTATACGTCTTGTAATGTGCATGTGCGCCGAGGTTCAAGTATACTTCTGGAACCCTAGGAGGCAGCATATTGCAATTCGGAGGTTGTTAGGGCGAGGGGAAACGCGTTGCTTTGCTCACGTGTCATTATGGTTCAAATTCTATAAAGAAACTCCTGAAGGCTGCATATTGGCACCACAATGGGAGATAGGGATGAGTGGTGTCGCATTGCAATGCGCATGTGTGGCTGATGTTCAAATTCCTTCCCAAGGCCCCTGGAGGCATATTGGTGCTTCCGTTTGAGGAAGGGACAAAGGAAAACGTCTTGCAATGCTCATGCGTCGCTGAGGTTCAAATATACTTCAGAACCCCCAGTAGGCAGTATATTGCAATTCGGCAGTTGGGAGGGGATTGAGGTAACGCGTTGCATTGCGCATGTGTGGTTGAGGTTCAAATTCTATAATGACAACCAGGAGGCTGGATATTGGCTCTCCCATGGGATATAGGGACGAGTGGAATCGTGTTGCAATGCACATGTGTGGCTGATGTTCAAATCCTATTCTAAAGCCCCTGGAGGCATATTGGTGCTTCCGTTTGAGGGACGGACAAAAGAATGCGTCTTGCAATGTGCATGTGCACCAAGGTTCAAATATACATCTGAACCCCCAGGATGCAGCACATTGCAATTCGGCGGTTGGGAGGGGCGTGGAGAAACGCGTTGTGTTGCGCATGAGTGGTTAGGGCACAAAATCTATAATAAATCCCCAGGAGGCTGCATATTGGCACTCCCATGGGAGATAGGGACGTGTGGAATAGTGTTGCAATGCGCATGTGTGGCTGATGTACAATGTGATTGAGGTTCAAATTGTATAATGAACACCCTGGAGGCTGCATATTGGCACTCCCATGCAAGATTGGGGCGAATGGAATCGTGTTGAGATGCGCATGTGTCGCGGATGTTCAAATTCCATCCTAAAGCCCCTGGAGGCATATTTGTGCTTCCGTTTGAGGGAGGGACAAAGAAATACGTCTTGCAATGCGCATGCACTGCTGAGGTTCAAATATACTTCTGAAACCCCAGGAGGCAGCATATTGCAAATCGGCGGTTGGGAGGGGCGTGGAGAAACGCGTTGCATTTTGCATGTGTGATTGAGGTTTAAATTCTATGATGAACCCCTGGAGGCAGCATATTGGCACTCCCATGGGAGATAGGGACGAATGAAATCGTGTTGAAATGCGCATGTGTGGCTGATGTTCAAATTCCATCCTAAAGACCCTGGAGTCATATTGGTACTTCCGTTTCCGGGAGGGACAAAGGTATACGTCTCGCAATGCGCATGTGCGCCGAGGTTCAAATATGTTTCTGGACTCCTAGGAGGCAGCATATTGCAATTCGGCGGTTGGGAGGGCGTGGGGAAACGCGTTGCTTTGCTCACTTGTTATTATGGTTCAAATTCTATAAAGAACCTCCTGAAAGCTGCATATTGGCACTACCATGGGAAATAGGGACGAGTGGAGTCGTGTTGCAATGCACATGTGTGGCTGATGTTCAAAATCCATCCCAAGGCCCTTGGAGGGATATTGGTGCTTCCATTTGAGGGAGGGACAAAGGAATACGTCTTGCAATGCGCATGCACTGCTGAGGTTCAAATAAACTTCTGAACCCCCAGGAGGCAGCATATTGCAATTCGGCGGTTTGGAGGGGCGTGGAGAAACGCGTGCTTTGCGCATGTGTGGTTGAGGTACAAATTCTATAATGGCTGCATATTGGCACTCCCACGGGAGATAGCGACGTGTGAATTCGTGTTGCAAGGCGCAGGTGTGGCTGATGTTCGAATTCCATCCTAAAGTCCCTGGAGGCATATTGGTGCTTCCGTTTGAGGGAGGGACAAAGAATAGGTCTTGCAATGTGTATTTGCACCGAGGTTCAAATATACTTCTGGACCCCCAGGTTGCAGCATATTGCAATTCGGCGGTTGGGAGGGGCATGGGGAAAAGCGTTGCATTTTGCATGTGTGGTTCAGGTTTAAATTCTATGATGAACCCCCTGGAGGGTGCATATTGGCACTCCCATGGGAGATAGGGACGAATGGAATCGTGTTGAAATGCGCATGTGTGGCTGACGTTCAAATTCCATCCTAAATCCCCTGGAGGCATATTGGTGCTTCCGTTTGAGGGAGGGACAAACTAATACGTCTTGTAATGCGCATGCATCGCAGAGGTACAAGTATACTTGTGAACACCTAGGACGCAGCATATTGCAATTCTTCGGTTAGCAGGCCTTGGGGAAACGCGTTTGTTTGCTCATCTGTCATTAAGGTTCAAATCCTATAAAGAACCTCCTGAAGGCTGCATATTGGCACTCCCATGGGAGATAGGGATGAGTGGAGACGCGTTGCAATGCGCATGTGTGGCTGATGTTCAAGTTCCATCCCGAGGCCACTGGAAGCTTATTGGTGCTTCCGTTTGAGGGAGGGACAAAAAAAACGTCTTGCAATGCACATGTGCGAAAAGGTTCAAATATACATCTGAACCCCCAGGAGGCAGCACATTGCAATTCGGCGGTTGGGAGGACGTGGGGAAACGCGTTGCATTGCGCATGTGTGGTTGAGGCACAAAATCTATAATAAACCCCCTGGAGGCTGCATATTGGCACTCCCATGGGAGATAGGGACGAGTGGAATAGTGTTGCAATGCGCATGTGTGGCTGATGTACAATGTGGTGGAGGTTCAAATTGTATAATGAACACCCTGTAGGCTGCATATTTGCACTCCCATGGACGATTGGGGCGATTGGCATCGTATTGAAATGCGAATGTGTTTCTGATATTCAAATTCCATCCTAAAGCTCCTGGAGGCATAATGGTGCTTCCGTTTCAGGGAGGGACAAAGGTATACGTCTTGCAATGCGCATGTGCGCTGAGGTTCAAATATACTTCTGGAACCCTAGGAGGCAGCATATTGCAACTCGGCGGTTGTTAGGGCGAGGGGAAACGCGTTGCTTTGCTCACGTGTCATTATGGTTCAAATTCTATAAAGAAACTCCTGAAGGCTGCATATTGGCACTACGATGGGAGATAGGGATGAGTGGTGTCGCGTTGCAATGCGCATGTGTGGTTGATGTTCAAATTCTTTCCCAAGGCCCCTGGACGCATATTGGTGCTTCCGTTTGAGGATGGGACAAAGGAAAACGTCTTGCAATGCTCATGCGTCGCTGAGGTTTAAATATACTTCTGAAACCCGAGGAGGCAGCGTAATGTATTTCGGCGGTTGGGAAGGGCGTGGGAAAGGTGTTGCATAGTTCATGTGTGGTTGAGGTTCAAATTCTATGATGAACCCCTGGAGGCTGCTTATTGGCACTCTCATGGGAGATAGGGACGAGTGGAATAGTGTTGCAATGCAAATGTGTGGCTGATGTTAAAATTCCATTTTAAAGCCCCTGGAGCCATATTGGTGCTTCTGTTTGAGGTACGGACAAAGGAATACGTCTTGCAATGCGCATGTGCGCCAAGGTTCAAATATACATCTGAACCACCAGGAGGCAGCATATTCCAATTCGGCGATTGCGAGGGGCGTGGGGAAACGCGTTGCATTGTGCATGTGTGGCTGATGTTCAAATTCCATCCTAAAGCCCCTGGAGGCATATTGGTGCTTCCGTTTGAGGGAGGGACAAAGAAATACTTCTTGCAATGTGCATGCACCGCTGCAGTTCAAATATACTTCTGAACCCCAGGAGTCAGCATATTGCATTACGGCGTTTGGGACAGGCGTGGAGAAACACGTTGCTTTGCGCATGTGTGGTTAAGGTACAAATTCTATAATGAACATCCTGGAGACCGAATATTGGCACTCCCATGGGAGATTGGGACGAGTGGAATCGTTTTGGAATGCCATGTGTGGCTGATGCTAAAATTCCATTCTAAAGCCCATGGAGGCATATTGGTGCTTCTGTTTGAGGGACAGACAAAGGAATACGTCTTGCAACGCGCATTTGTGCCAAGGTTCAAATATATATCTGAACCCCCAAGAGGCAGCATATTGCAATTTGGCGGTTGGGAGGGGCGTGGAAAAACGTGTTGCAATGTGCATGTGTGGTTGAGGCACAAAATCTATAATGAACCCCCTGGAGGCTGCATATTGGCACTCCCATGGGAGATAGGGACGAGTGGAATCCGTCTTGCAATGCGCATGTGTCGCTGAGTTTGATATATTCTTCTAAACCCCAGGAGGCAGCATATTGCAATTCGGCGGTTGGGAGGGGCGTGGGGAAACGCGTTGGATAGCGCATGTGTGGGTGTGGTTGATAATCAATAATGAACCTCCTGAAGGCCGTATATTGGCACTCCCATGGGAGATACGGACGCGTGGAATCGTTTTGCAATGCGCATGTGTGACTGATGTTCAATTTCCATCTTAAGGCCCCTGGAGGCATATTAGTGCTTCCGTTTGAGGGAGGGTCGAAGGAATATGTTTTCCAATGCGCATGTGTCACTGAGGTTCAAATATACTTCTGAACACCCAGGAGGCAGCATATTGTAATTCGGCTGTAGGGAGAGGCGTGGGGAAACGCGTTGCATTGCGCATGTGTGGTTGAGGTTCAAATTCTATAATGAACCCACTGTAGGCTGCATACAGGCACTCTCATGGCAGATAAGGACGAGTGGAATTGTGTTGGAATGCGCATATGTGGCTGATGTTCAAATTCCATCCTGAAGCCCCTGGAGGCATATTGGTGCTTCCGTATGAGGGAGGGACAAAGGAATACGTTTTGCAATGCGCATGTGTTGCTCAGGTTCAAATATACTTCCCAACCCCCAGGAGGCAGCATATTGCAATTCGGCTGATCGAAATGGGAGTGGCAAAACGAGTTGCTTTGTGAATGTGTGGTTGAATTACAAATTCTATAAAGAACATCCTGGAGGCTGCATATTGGCACTCCTACGGGAGATAGGTACGAGTGGAATCGTGTTGCAATGCGGATGTGTGGCTGATGAACCCCCTGGAGGCTGCATATTTGCACTCCCATGGGAGATAAGGACGAATGGAATCATGCTGAAATGTGCATGTGTGGCTGATGTTCAAATTCCATCCTAAAGCCCCTGGAGGCATATTGGTGCTTCCGTATGAGCTAGGGAGAAAGGAAAACGTCTTGCAATGTGCATGCATCGCAGAGGTTCAAATATACTTCTGAACCCCCAGGAGGCAGCATATTGCAATTCGTCTCTTGGGAGGGCTTGGGGAAATGCGTTGCATTGTGCATCGGTGGTTGAGGTAAAAATTCTATAATGAACCTCCTGGAGGCCGCATACTAGCACTCACATGGGATATACGGACGAGTGGAATCGTGTTGCAATGCGCATGTGCGCTGAGGTTCAAATATACTTCTGAACCCCCAGGAGGCAGCATATTGCTATTCGGCAGTTTGGAGGGGCGTGTGGAAACACATAGCTTTGCGCATGGGTGCTTAAGGTTCAAATTCTATGACGAACCTCCTGGAGGCTGCATATTGGCACTCTCAACGGAGATAGGGACGAGTGGAATCCTGTTGCAATGCACATGTGTGGCTGATGATCAATATGGTTGAGGTTCAAATTCTATAATGAACACCCTTCAGGCAGCATATTGGTACTCCCATGGGAGATAGGCACAAATGAAATCGAGTTGAAATGCGCATGTGTCGCTGATGTTCAAATTTGATCCTAAAGCCCCTACAGGAATATTTGTGCTTCCACTTGAGGGAGGGGCAAAGGAATACGTCTTGCAATGCGCATGCCTCGCTGAGGTTCAAATATAATTCTACAACCCCCAGGAGGCAGCATATTGCAATTCGACGGGTGGTAGGGGCGTGGGGAAATTCGTAGCTTTGCGCATGTGTGGTTTTTATTCAAATACTATAATGAACCTCCTGGAGGCCGCATATTGGCACTCCCATGGGAGATAGGGACGAGTGGAATCATGTTGCAATGGGCATGTGTGACTTATTTTCAAATTCCATCCTAAAGCCCCTGGAGGCATATTGGTGCTTCCGTTTGAGGTAGGGACACAGGAATTCGTCTTCCAATGCCCATGCGTCGCTCAGATTCAAATATATTTCTGACACCACAGGAGGCAGCCTATTGCAATTCGGCGGTTAGGAGGGGCGTGGGGGAACGCGTTGCATTGCGCATGTGTGGTAGAGGTTCAAATTCTAAAATAAACCCCCTGGAGGCTGCATCTTGGCACTCCCATGGGAGATGGGGACGAATGGAATCGTGTTGAAATGCGCATGTGTCGCTGATTTTCAAATTCCATCCTAAAGCCCCTGGAAGCATATTGGTGCTTTAGTTTGAGGGAGGGACAAAGGAATTCGTTTTCCAATGCCCATGCGATGCTGAGATTCAAATATACTTCTGACACCACAGGAGGTAGCATATTGCAATTCGGCAGTTGGTAGGGTCGTGCGGAAATGCGTTGCTTTGCTCATGTGTGCTTAAGTTTCAAATTATATAATGAACCTCCTGGAGCCTGCATATTGGCACTCCCATGGGAGATAGGGACGAGGGGAATCGTGTTGCAATGCGCATGTATAACTGATGTTCAAATTCCGTGCTGAGGCCCCGGGAGGCATGTTGGTGCTTCCATTTGAGGGAGGGACAAAGGAATACGTTTTGCAATGCGCATGTGTCACTGATTTTCAAATATACTTCTGAACCCCCAGGAGGCATCATATTGCAATTCGGAGGTTGGTAGGGACGTGGGGAAACGTGTTGCATTGCGCACGTGTGGTTGGGGTTTACATTCTATGATGAACCCCTTGGAGGCTGCATATTGGCACTCCATGGGAGATAGGGACGAATGGAATCATTTTGAAATGCGCATATTTGGCTGCTGTTCAAATTCCATCCTAAAGCCCTTGGATGCATATTTGTGCTTCCGTTTGAGGAAGGGACATAGGAATACATATTGCAAAGCGTATGCGCCGCTGAGGTTCAAATATATTTCTGAAGTCCCAGAAGGCAGCATATTGCAATTCAGCGGTTTGGAGGGGTGTTGGGAAACGCGTTGCTTTGCTCGTGTGTGGTTGAGGTTTAAATTCTATAATGAACCTCCTGGAAGCCGCATATTGGCACTCCCATGGGAGATAGGGACGAGTGAAATTGTGTTGCAATGCGCATGTGTGACTGATGTTCAAATTCCATCCTAAGGCCACTGGAGGCATATTGGTGCTTACGTTTGAGTGAGGGACAAAGGAATTCGTCTTGCAATGCCCATGCGTTGCTGAGTTTCAAATATGCTTCTGAAGCCCCAGGAGGTAGCATATTACAAATCGGCGGTTGGGAGGGGCGTGGGGAAATGCGTTAAATTCCGCATTTGTGGTTGATGTTTAAATTGTATGATGAACCCCCTGGAAGCTGCATATTGGCACTACCATGGGAGATAAGGACGAATGGAATCATTTTGAAATGCGCATATGTTTCTGATGTTCAAATTCCATCCTATAGCCAATGGAGATACATTTGTGCTTCCGTTTGAGGGAGGGACAAAGGAATTCGTCTTGCAATGCCCATGTGTTGCTGAGTTTCAAATATGCTTCTGAAGCCCCAGGAGGTAGCATATTACAAATCGGCGGTTGGGAGGGGCGTGGGGAAATGCGTTGCATTCCGCATTTGTGGTTGATGTTTAAATTGTATGATGAACCCCCTGGAGGCCGCATATTGGCACTCCCATGGGAGCTAGGGACGAGTGGAATCGCGTCGCAATGCGCATTTGTGACTTATTTTCAAATTCCATCCTAAAGCCCCTGGAGGCATATTGGTGTTTCCGTTTGAGGTAGGGACAAAGGAATTCATCTTGCAATGCCCATGCGTCGCTGAGATTTAAATATACTTCTGACACAACAGGAGGCAGCATATTGGAATGCGGCGGTTGGGAGGGGCGTGGGGAAACGCTTTGCATTGCACATGTGTGGTAGAGGTTCAAATCCAATAATTAACCCCACTGGAGGATGCATCTTGGCACTCCCATGGGAGATAGGGACGAATGGAATCGTGTTGAAATGCGCATGTGTGGCTATTGTTCAAATTCCATCCTAAAGCCCCTGGAAGCATATTGGTGCTTTCGTTTGAGGGAGGGACAAAGGAATACGTCTTGCAATGTGCATGCACTGCTGAGTTTCAAATATACTTCTGAACCTCCAGGAGGTAACATATTGCAAATCAGCGATGGGAGGGCGTGGGGAAACGCGTTGCATTGCGAATGAGTGGTTGATGTTCAAATGCTATAATGAACCTCCTATGACCGCATATTGGCACTCCCATGGGCGATAGGAACGAGTGAAATCGTGTTGCAATGCGCATGTGTGACTGATGTTCAAAATCCATCCTAAAGCCCCTGGAGGCATATTGGTGCTTCCGTATGACGGAGGGACCTAGGAATACGTCTTGCAATGCGCATCTGCGCAGAGATTCAAATATACTTCTGAACCCCCAGGAGGCAGCATATTGCTATTCGGCGTTTGGGAAAGGCGTGAGGAAATACGTAGCTTTGCACATGTGTGCTTGAGGTTTTAATTCTATAATGATCCTCATGGGGGCTGCATATTGGCATTCCCCATGGGAGATAGGGACGAGTGGAATCCTGTTGCAATGCACATGTGTGGCTGATGATCAATGTGGTTGAGGTTCAAATTCTATAATGAACACCCTAGATGCAGCATATTGGCACTCCCATGGGAGATAGGGACGAATGGAATCGTGTTCAAATGCGCATGTGTCACTGATGTTCAAATTCCACCTGAAACCCCTGAAGGCATATTTGTGCTTCCGTTTGAGGGAGGGACAAAGAATAGGTCTTGCAATTTGCATTTGCACCGAGGTTCAAATATACTTCTGGACCCCCAGGTTGCAGCATATTGCAATTCGGCGGTTGGGAGGGGCATGGGGAAAAGCGTTGCATTTTGCATGTGTGGTTCAGGTTTAAATTCTATGATGAACCCCCTGGAGGGTGCATATTGGCACTCCCATGGGAGATAGGGACGAATGGAGTCGTGCTGAAATGCGCACGTGTTGCTGATGTTCAAATCACATCCTAAACCCCTGGAGGCATATTGGTGCTTCCGTTTGAGGGAGGGACAAAGGAATACGTCTTGCAATGTGAATGCACCGCTGATGTTGAAATAAACTTCTGTATCCCCAGGAGGCAGAATATTGCAATTTGGCGGTTGGGAGGGATGTGGAGAAACAAGTTGCTTTGCGCATTGGTGGTTGAGGTACAAATTCTATAATGAACCTCCTAAAGGCTGCATATTGGCACTCCCATGGAAGAATCGTGGAATCATGTCGCAATGCGCACGTGTGCCTGATGTTTAAATTCCATCCTAAAGACCCTGGAGGCATATTGGAGCTTCCGTTTAAGGGAGGGACAAAGGTATACGACATGCAATGCGCATGCGTCGTTGAGATCAAATATACTTCTGTACCCCCAGGAGCCGGCATATTGCAATTTGGCGGTTGAGAGGGGCGTTGGGAAACGCGTTGCAATGCACATGTGTGGTTGAGTTTCAAATTTTATAGTGACCCCCCTGGAAGCTGCTTATTGGTACTCCCATGGGAGATAATTACGAGTGGAATCGTGTTGCAATGCGCATTGTGGCAGATGTTTAATGTGGTTGAGGATCAAACTCTATAATGATCACCCTGGAGGCTGAATATTGGCACTACCATGGGAGATAGGGATGTATGGAGTCGTTTTGAAATGCACATGTGTGGCCGATGTTCAAATTTCATCCAAAAGCACCTGGAGGCATATTTGTGCTTCCGTTTGAGGGAGGGACAAAGGAATACGTCTTGCAATGCGCATGCACCTCTGATGTTCAAATATACTTCTGAACCCCCATGAGGCAGCGTATTGCAATTCGGCGGTTGGGAAGGGTGTTGGGAAACGCATTGCATTGCTCATGTGTGGTTGAGGTTCAAATTCTATAATGAACCCCCTGGAGGCTGCATATTGGCACTCCCATTGGAGATAGGGAGAACTAGAGTCGTGTTGCAATGCGCATGTGTGGCTGATGATCAATGTGGTTGTGGTTCAAATCCAATAATGAACACCCTGGAGGCAGCATATTGGCACACTATGGGAGATAGGGACGAGTGGAATCGTGTTGCAATGCGCATGAGTGGCTGATGTTCAAATTCCATACTGAGGCCCCGGGAGGCATGTTGGTGCTTCCATTTGAGAGAGGGACAAAGGAATACGTTTTGCAATGCGCATATGTCACTAAGGTTCAAATATATTTCTGAACCCCCAGGAGGTAGCATATTGCAATTCGGCGGTTGCGAGGGGCGTGTGGAAACGCGTTGCTTTGCGCATGTGTGACTTATTTTCAAATTCCTTCCTAAAGCCCCTGCAGGCATTTTTGTGCTTCCGTTTGAGGTAGGGACAAAGGAATTCGTATGCAATGCCCAGGGGTCACAGAGATTCAAATATACTTCTGACACCACAGAAGGCAGCATATTGCAATTCGGCGGTTGGGAGGGGCGTGGGGAAACGCGTTGCATTGTGCATGTGTGATTGAGGTTTAAATTCTATTATGAACCTACTGGAGGCTGCATCTTGGCTATCCCATGGCAGATAGGAACGAATGGAATCATGTTGAAATGCACATGTGTGGCTGATGTTCAAATTCCATGCTAAAGCTCCTGGAGGCATATTGGTGATTCCGTTATAGGGAGGGACAAAGGAATATGTCTTGCAATGTGCATGCGTCACTGAGGTTCTAATATACTTCTGAACCCCCAGTAGGCAGCATATTAAAACTCCGTGGTTGGGAGGGGAGTGGGGAAACGCGTTGCACTGCGCATGTGTGTTTGAGGTTCAAATTCTATGATGTACCCCCTGGAGGCTGCATCTTGGCAATCTCATGGGAGATAGGGACAATTAGAGTCGTGTTGCAATGTGCATGTGTGGCTCATGTTCAAATTCCATCCTAAAGCACCTGGAGGCATATTGGTGCTTGAGGGAGGGTCAAAGGAATACGTCTTGCAATGCGCATGTGTAGCTGAGGTTCAAATATAGTTCTGAACCCCCAGGAGGCAGAATATTGCAATTCTGCAGTTGGGAGGGTCGTTGGGAAACGCGATGCATTGCGCATGTGTGGTTGAGGTTCAAATGCTATAATGAACCCCCTGGAGGCTGCATATTGTTACTCCCATGGGAGAAAGGGACGAAAGGAATCGTTTTGAAATGTGCATGTGTGGCTGATGTTAAAATTCCATCCTAAAACCCATGGAGGCAAATTTGTGCTTCCATTTGAGGGAGGGACAAAGGAATACGACTTGCAATGCGCATGCACCTGCGTCATTAAGGTTCAAATATACTTCTGAACCCCCCAGGAGGCAGCGCATTGCAATTCGGCGGTTGGGAAGGGTGTTGGGAAACGCCTTGCATTGCGCATGTGTGTTTGAGGTTATAATTTTTTAATGAACCTCCTGGAGGCTGCATATTGGCCTTCCCATTGGAGATAGGGAGAAGTAGAGTCGTGTTGCAATGCGCATGTGTGGCTGATGATCAATGTGGTTGAGATTCAAATTCTATAATGAACACCCTGGAGGCTGCATATTGGCTCTCCCATGGGAGATAAGGACGAATTGAATCGTGTTGAAATGCGCATGTGTAGCTGACGTTCAAGTTCCATCCTAAAGCCCCTGGAGACGTATTGGTGCTTCCATTTGAGGGAGGCCAGAGGAATAAGTCTTGCAATGCGCATGCGTCGCAGAGGTTCGGATATACTTCTGAACCGCCAGGAGACAGCATATTGCAATTCGGCGGTTGGGAGGGGCGTGGGGAAATGATTTGCATTGCGCATGGGTAGTTGAAGTTCAAATTACATCCTGAGGCACTTGGAGGCATGTAGGAGCTTGCATTTGAGGGAGGGACAAAGGAATACGTTTTGCAATGTTCATGTGTCACTGAGGTTCAAATATACTTTTGAACCCCCAGGCGGAAGCATATTGCAATTCGGTTGTTGGGAGGGGCGTGGGAAAACGCTTTGCATTGCGCATGTGTGGTTGAGATTTAAATTCTAGCCGGCCGCGGTGGCCGATGGCACTGAGGCGCTCCAGTCACGGTCTGCACGGCCACTACTGTCGGGGGTTCGAATCCCCCCTCGGGCATGGATATTTGTGCTGTCCTAGTTCCTAAGTAGTTCATAAGTAGTTTGTAAGTTTAGTGACTGATGACCCCATAGACTATACAAACATTTGAACATTTGTTTATATTCTATGATTAACCCCCTGGAGGCTGCATATTGGCACTCCCATGGGAGATAGGGACGAATGGAATCATGTTGAAATGCGCATGCGTCGCTAAGGTTCAAATATGCTTCTGAAACCCCAGGAGGCAGCATATTGCAATTCGGCTGTTGGGAGGGGGTGAGGAAACGCGTTGCTTTGCACATGTGTGCTTGAGGTTCAAATTCAATAATGAACCCCCTGGAGGCTGCATATTGTCGCTCCGATGGAAGATAGGGACGAGTGGAATCGTGTTGCAATGCGCATGTGTGGCTGATGTTCAATGTGGTTGAGGCTCAAATTCTATAATGAACACCCTGGAGGCTGCATATTGGCACTACCATGGGAGATAGGGACGAATGGAATCGTGTTCAAATGCGCATGTGTCACTGATGTTCAAATTCCATCCTGAAGGCCCTGAAGGCATATTTGTACTTCCGTTTGAGGGAGGGACAAAGAATACGTCTTGCTATGCGCATGTGTTGCTGAGGTTCAAATATACTTCTGAACCCCCACTGTGGTGTCGCACAAGTACAAAGTGCGCGCCACCTATTTTCGCCGCGCGCCGCCATGCATGCATGGCGCGGCGTTCTTCCGACGACAGCCACGAGCGCCCTCTGGTACAACGCCGCTCGTGGCCACCACTGAAGGACATCGGCCACTTCGCACTTCGGACTTCGGACTGAGATAGCAACGAGTTAGGACCTTCGTATTCAGATAGGCACCATTGAAGACTTTGCTATTGTACAGGCACTAGGCAGGCCTCAAACAACTATGTATCAACATTCTGCAGTACTATATAAAAGTTAAGTATTGTTACATTCTGTGCAAAATATATCTTTCTAATTTACTCTAGTGTTTGTAGTTTCTGGCTGCTCACCTCCGTACCTGCACCGGCGTGCTGTCTTGTTACTGTGTCGGTCTCGTTACACTCGGCCACCGACACCTACGACGAGGCTGGGACACAAAAGCGGCGACGAAGTTGGGACACAAAAGTGGCGACGAGGATGGGATACAAAACCCACGAGGCAGCATATTGCAATTCGGCGGTTGGGAGGGGCGTGGGGAAACACGTTGCATTGCGCATGTGTGGATGAGGTTCAAATTTTATAATGACCCCACTGGAAGCTGCAAATTGGCACTCCCATGGGAGATAGGGACGAGTGGAATCGTGTTGAAATGCGCATATGTGGCTGATGTCCAAATTCCATCCAGAAGCCCATGGAGGCATATTAGTGCTTCCGTTTGAGGGAGGGACAAGGGAATACGTTTTACAATGCACATGTATCGCTGATGTTCATATATTGTTCTGAAACCCCAGGAGGCAGAATATTGCAATTCGGCGGTTCGGAGAGGCGTGGAGAGACGTGTTGCTTTGCGCATGTGTGGTTGAGGTACAAATTCTATAATGAACCTCCAGGAATATGCGTATTGGAACTCCCATGGGAGATAAGGACGAGTGGAATCGTGTTGCAATGCGCATTTGTGGCAGATGTTCAATGTGGTTGAGGTTCAAATTCTATAATGATCACCCTGGTGGTTGCATATTGGCACTAACATGGGAGAAAGGGACGAATGGAATCGTTTTGAAATGCGTATGTGTGGCTGATGTTAAAATTCCATCCTAAAATCCATGGAGGCATATTTGAATTTCCGTTTGAGGGAGGGACAAAGGAATATGTCTTGCAATGCGCATGCGTCCCTTAGGTTCAAATATATTTCTGAACCCCAAGGAGGCAGCATATTGCAATTTGGCGGTTGGGTGGGGCGTGGGGAAAAGCGTTGCATAGTGCATGTGTGTTTGAAGTTTAAATTCTATGATGAATCCCCTGGAGGCTGCATATTGGCACTCCCATGGGAGATAGGGACGAGTGGAATCGTGTTGCAACGCACATGTGTGGCTGATGTTCAAATTCCATCCTAAAGCTCCTGGAGGCATATTGGTGCTTCCGTTCAAGGGAGGGACAAAGAAATACGTTTAGCAATGCGCATGTGTCGCTGAGGTTCAAATATACTTCTGAACCCCCAGGACGCAGCATATTGCAATTCGGCTGTTGGGAGGAGCGTGGGGAAACGCGTTGTACTTCACATGTGTGGTTGAGGTTCAAATTCTATAATGAAACCCCCGGAGGCCGCATATTGGCACTCCAATGGGAGGTACGGACGAGTGGAATCGTGTTGCAATGCGCATGTGTGACTGATGTTCAAATTCACTCCAAAAGTCCCTGGAGGCATAATGGTGCTTCCGTTTGAGGGAGGGACAAAGGAATACTTCTTGCAATGTGCATGCGTCACTGAGGTACAAATATACTTCTGAACATCCAGAAGCAGCATATTTCAATTAGGTGGTTGGAAGGGGCGTGGGAAACGCGTTGCATTGCGCATGTGTTGTAGAGGTTCAAATTCTATAATGTACCCCCTGGAAGTTGCATATTGTTACTCCAATGGGAGATAGGGACCAGTGGAATCGTGTTGCAATGCACAGGTGTGGCTGATGTTCAAATTTCATCCTAATGCCCCTGGAGGCATATTGGTCCTTCCGTTTGAGGGAGGGACATAGGAATACGTCTAGCAATGCGCATGTGCGTAGATGTTCAAATATACTTCTGATCCCCCAGGAGGCAGCATATTGCAATTTGGCGGTTGGGTGGGGCGTGGGTAAAAGCGATGCATTGTGCATGAGTGGTTGATGTTCAAATTCTATAATGAACCCCTGGAGGCTCATATTGGCACTCCCATGGGAGATTGGGACGAGTGGAATCGTGTTGCAATGTGCATGTGTGACTGATGTTCAATGTGGTTGAGGTTCAAATTCTATAATGAACACCCTGGAGGCTGCATATTGGCACTCCCATGGGAGATAGGGACGAATGAAATCATGTTCAAATGCACATGTGTGGCTGATGTTCAAATTTCATCATAAAGCCCCTGGAGGCATATTTGAATTTCCGATGGCGGAGGGACAAAGGAATACCTCTTGCAATGTGTATGCATCACTGAGGTTCAAATATACTTCTGATCCCTCAGAAGCAGCATATTTCAATTAGGCGGTTGGGAGGGGCGTGAGGAAACGCGTTGCATTGCGCATGGGTGGTTGAGGTACAAATTCTATAATGACACCCCTGGAGGCTGCATATTGGCACTCCAATGGGAGATAGGGACGAGTGGAATCGTGTTGCGATGCGCATGTGTGGCTGATGTTCAGATTCCATCCTGAGGCCCCTGGAAGCATATTGGTGCTTCCGTTTGGGCGAGGGACAAATAATACGTTCTGAAATGCGCATGTGTCGCTGAAGTTCATATATGCTTCTGTACCCACAGGAAGAAACATATTGGAATTCGGCAGTTGGGAGAGGTATGGGGAAACTCGTTGCGTTGCGCATGTGTTGTTGAGGTTCAAACTCTATAATGAAACACCTGGAGGCTGCATATTGGCACTCGCCTGGGAGGTACGGACGGGTGGAATCTTGTTGCAACGGGCATATGTGACTGATGTTCAAATTCCATCCTAAAGCCCCTGGGAGCAAATTGGTCCTTTCGTTTGAGGGAGGGACAAAGGAATACATCCTGCAATGCACATGTGCGCCGAGGTTCAAGTATACTTCTGAAACCCCGGCTGGCAGCATATTGCAATTCGGCGTTTGGGTGGGGCGTGGGGAAACGCGTTGCATTGTGCATGAGTGGTTGATGTTCAAATTCTATGATGAACCCCTGGAGGCTGCATATTGGCACTCCCATGGGAGATAGGGACCAGTGGAATCGTGTTGCAATGCACATATGTGGCTGATGTTCAAATTCCATCCTAATGCCCCTCAAGGCCTATTGGTCCTTCCGTTTGAGGGAGGAACAAAGGAATACATCTAACAATGCGCTTGTGCGTAGATGTTCAAATATACTTCTGAACCCCCAGGAGGCAGCATATTGGAATTCGGCGCTTGGGATGGGCGTGTGGAAACGCGTTGCATTGCACATGTGTGATTGAGGTTCAAATTCTATAATGATTACCCTGGAGGCTGTATATTAGCACTCCCATAGGAGATAGGGACGAGTTGAATCGTGTTGCAATGCGCATGTGTGGCAGATGGTCAAATTCCATCCTAAAGACCCTGGAGGCATATTGGTGCTTCCGTTTAAGGGAGAGACAAAGGAATACGTCTTGCAATGTGCATGCGTCGCGAAGCTCAAATATACTTCTGAACTCCCTGGGGGCAGCATATTGCAATTCGGCGGTTGGGAGGGGCGTGGGGAAACGCGTTTCATTGTGAATGTGTGGTGGAGGTTCAAATTCTATAATGAACCCCCTGGAGGCTGCATATGAACACTCCCATGTGAGATAGGAACGAGTGGAATTGTGTTGCAATGTGCATGTGTGGCTGATGTTCAAATTCCATCCTGAAGCCCCTGGAGGCATATTAGTACTTCCGTTTGAGGGAGGGACAAAGAAGAACGTCTTGCAATGCGCATGCACCGAAGAGGTTCAAACATAGTTCTGAACCCCCAGGAGGCAGCTTATTGCAATTCGGCTTTTGGGAGGGGCGTGGGAATTCGCGTTGCTTTGCGCATGTGTGCTTGAGGTTCAAGGGCTATAATGAACCTCCTGGAGGCTGCATATTGGCACTCCCATGGGAGATAGGGAGGAGTGGAAACGTGTTGCAATGCGCATATGTGGCTGATGTTCAAATTCCATCCTGTAGCCCCTGGAGGGATATTGGTGCCTCCTTTTGAGTGATGGACAAAGGAGTTCGTTTAGCAATGCGCATGTGTTGCTGAGGTTAAAATATACTCCTGAACCCCCAGGAGGCAGCATATTGGAATTCGGCGTTTGGGAGGGGTGTGGGGAAACGCGTTGCTTTGTGCATGTGTGGTTGAGGATCAAATTCTATAATGAACCTCCTGGAGGTCGAATATTGGCACACCCATTGGAGAGAGGGACGAGTGGAGGGACAAAAGAATACGTCTTTCAACGTGCATGCGTCACTGAGGTTCAAATATACTGCTGAACCTCCAGCAGGCAGCATATTGCAATTCTGCGGTTGGGAGGGCGTGGGGAAACGCGTTGGTTTGCTCATGTGTCATTAAGGATCAAATTCTATAATGAATCTCCTGGAGGCTGCATGTTGGCACTCCCATGGGAGATACGGACGAGTGGACTCGTATTGTGGTGCGCATGTGTGGATGATGTTCAAATTCCGTCCTAAGGCCCCTGGAGGCATATTGGTGGTTCCGTTTGAGGGCGGGACAAAGGAATACGTCTTTCAATGTGCATGCGTTGCTGAGGTTGAAATATACTTCTGACCCCACAAGAGGTAGCATGTTGCAATTCGGCGGTTGGGAGGGGCGTGGAGAAACGCATTGCTTTGCGCATTTGTGGTTGAGGTACAAATTCTATAATAAACCTCCTGGTTGCTGCATATTGGCACTCCCACGAAATATAGCGATGAGTGTAATCGTGTTGAAATGCACATGTGTCGCTGATTTTCAAATTCCATCCTAAAGCCCTTGGAGGCATATTTGTGCTTCCGTTTGAGGGAGGGACAAACGAATACGTATTGCAATGCACATCCATCACAGAGGTTCAATCATACTTCTGAAACCCCAGGAGGCAGCATATTGCAATTCGACGGTTGGGAGGGGTGTGGGGAAAAGTGTTGCTTTGCGCATGTGCGGTTGAGGTTCAGATTCTATGATGACCCCATGGAGACTGCAAATTGGCACTACCATGGGAGATAGGGATGCGTGTAATCGTGTTGCAATGCACATGTGTGTCTGATGTTCTAATTCCATTCTGAGGTTGAGGTTCAAATTGTATAATGAACACCCTGGAGGCTGCATATTGCTACTCCAGTGGGAGATAGGGACAAGTACATTCGTGTTAGAATGCACATGTGTGGCTGATGTTCAAATTTCATCCTCAGGACCCTGGAGGCATGTTGGTGCTTCCGTTTGAGGGAGGGACAAAGGAATACGATTTGCAATGCGCATGTGTCGCTGAGGTTTGAATATACTTCTGAATTCCCAGGAGGCAGCATTTTGCAATTCGGCTGTTGGGTTGCGGCGTGGGGAAACGCGTTGCTTTGCGCATGTGTGGTTGAAGTTCAAATTCTATAATGAAGGTCCTGGAGGCCGCATATTGGCACTACCATGGGGGATACGGACGAGTGGAATCGTCTTGCAATGCGCATGTGTGTCTGATGTTCAAATTCCATCCTAAAGCCCCTGGAGGCATATTGGTGCTTTCGTTTGAAGGGGGGGGGGACAGAGGAATTCGTCCTTGAAATGCGCATGCATCACAGAGGTTCAAATATACTTCTGAACTCCCAGGAGGCAGCATATTGCAATTCGGCGGTTGGGAGAGCGTGGGGAAACAATTGCTTTGCTCATGTGTCGTTAAGGATCAAACATTATATGAACCACCTGGAGGCTGCATATTGGCACTCCCATGGGAGATAGGGTCGAGTGGAATCGTGTAGCAATGCGCATGTGTGGCTTATGTTCAAATTCTGTCCTAACGCCCCTTGAGGCATATTGGTGCTTCCGTTTCAGAGAGGGACAAAGAAATATGTCTTGCAATGTGCATGCGGCACTGAGGTTCAACTACACATTTGAACCCCCAGCAGGCAGCGTATTGCAATTCGGTGGTTGGGAGGGGCGAGGGGAAACGCGTTGCATTGCGCATGGGTGGTTGAGGTTCAAACTCTATGATGAACCTCCTGGAGGCCGCATATTGGCACTACCATTGGAGATACGGACGAGTGGAATACGCCTTGCAATGCGCATGTGTGCTGAGGGTCAAATATACCACTGAACCCCCAGGAGGCAGCTTATTGCAATTCAACGGTTGGGAGGGGTGTGGGGAAAAGCATTGAATTGCGCATGCTTGGTTTAGATTTATGTTCTATGATGAACCCCCTGGAGGCTGAATATTGGCACTCTCATGGGAGATAGGACAGGTAGAGTCGTGTTGCAATGCGCATGTGTGGCTGATGTTCAAATTCCATCCTAAAGCCCCTGGAGGCATATTGGAGCTTACGTTTGTGGGAGGGACAAAGGAATACATCTTGCAATGCGCATGCATTGCATAGGTTCAAATATACTTCTGAAACCGCAGGAGGCAGCATATTGCAATTCGGCGGTTGTGAGGGCGTGGGGCGTCGCATTCTATGCTCTTTGGTTAAGGTTCAAATTCTATAAATAACCTGCTGGAGGCTGCATACTGGCCTACCATGGGAGATAGGGACGAGTAGAATCGCATTGCAATGTGCATGTGTGGCGGATGTTCAAATTCCATTCTGAGGTTGAGGTTCAAATTGTATAATCAACACCCTCGAGACTGCATATTGGCACTCCCATGGGAGATAGGGACGAATGGAATCGTGTTGATATGCGCATGTGTGGCTGATGTTCAAATACAATCCTAAAGCCCCTGGAGGCATATTGGTGCTTCCATTTGAGGGAGGGGCAAAGGAATACCTCTTCCAAATAGCATGCGTTGCTGAGGTTCAATTATAGTTCTGAACCCCTAGCTGGCAGCATATTGCAATTCGGCGGTTGGGAGTGCCGTGGGGAAACGCGTTGCATTGCGCATGTGTGGTTGTGGTTCATATTCTATGATGAACCCCCTGGAGGGTGCATGATGGCACTCCCACGGGAGATAGGGACCAGAAGAGTCGTGTTGCAATGCACATGTGTGGCTGATGTTCAAATTCCATCCTAAAGCCCCTGGAGGCATATTGGTGCTTCCGTTTGAGGGAGATACAAAGGAATACGTCTTGCAGTGCGCATGCGTATCTGATGTTCTAATATACTTCTGACCCTACAGGGGGCAGCATATTGCAATTCGGCGGTTTGGAGGGGCGTGGGGAAACGCGTTGCACTGTGCATGTGTGGTTGACTTTCAAATAAAATAATGAAACCCCTGGTGGCTGCATTTTGGCACTCCCGTGGGAGATAGCTACGAGTGGATTCGTGTTGGATTGCGCATGTGTGGATGATGTTCAAATTCCGTCCTGAGGCCCGTGGAGGCATATTGGTGCTTCCGTTTGAGGGATGACAAAGGAATACGTTTTGCAATGCGCTTGTGTCGCTGAGGTTCAAATATACTTCTGAACCCCCAGTAGGCAGCATATTGCAATTCGGCGGTTGGGAGGGCGTGGGGAAACACGTTGCTCTGCTCATGTGTCGTTAAGTTTCAAATTCTATAATGAGCCTCCTCTAGGCTGCATATTGGCACAACCATGGGAGATAGCTACGAGTGGAATCGTGTTGCAATGCGCATTTGTGGCTGATGTTCAAATAGCATCCTGAAGCCCCTAGAGGCATATCGGTGCTTCCGTTTAAGGGAGGGACAAAGGAATACGTCTTGCAATATGCATGCGTCGCTCAGGTTCAAATATACTTCTGAACCCCCAGGTGGCAGCGTATTGCAATTCGTCGGTTGGGAGGGCGTGGGGTAACGTGTTGCTGTGCATAGGTGTTGTTAAGGGTAAAATTCTATAATGAACCCATTGGAGGCTGCATATTGGCACACTCATGGTAGATAGGGGCGAGTGTAATCGTGTTGCAGTGCGCATGTGTGGCTAATGTTCAAATTCCATCCTGAGACCCCTGGAGGCGTATTGGTGCTTCCATTTGAGGGAGGACAAAGGAATACATCTTACAATGTGCATGCGTCGCTGAGGTTCAAATATACTTCTGAACCCCCAGGAGGCAGCATATTGCAATTCGGCGGTTGGGAGGGGCGTGGGGAAACGCGTTGCATTGCGCATGTGTGGCTGAGGTTCATATTCTACGATGAACTCCCTAGAGGCTGCATGTTGGCACTCCCATGGGAGATAGGGCCAATAGAGGCGCGTTGCAATGCACATGTGTGGCTGATCTTCAAATGCCATACTAAAGCCCCTGGAGGCATATTTGTGCTTCCGTTTGAGGGAGGGACAAACGAATACGTCTCGCAATGCACATGCATCGCAGAGGTTCAATCATACTTCTGAAACCCCAGGAGGCAGCATATTGCAATTCGGCGGTTGGGAGGGGCGTGGGAAAACGTGTTGCTTTGCGCATGTGTGGTTGAGGTTCAGATTCTATGATCACCCCATGGAGGCTGCATACTGGCACTACCAAGGGAGATAGGGATGCGTGTAATTGTGTTGCAATGCACATGTGTGGCTGATGTTCTAATTCCATTCTGAGGTTGAGCTTCAAATTGTATAATGAACACCCTGGAGGCTGCATATTGCCACTCCAGTGGGAGATAGGGACAAGTACAGTCGTGTTGGAATGCACATGTGTGGCTGATGTTCAAATTTCATCCTGAGGACCCTGGAGGCATATCGGTGCTTCCGTTTGAGGGAGGGACAAAGGAATACGATCTGAGGACCCTGGAGGCATATTGGTGCTTCCATTTGAGGGAGGGACAAAGGAATACGATTTGCAATGCGCATGTGTCGCTGAGGCTTGAATATACTTCTGAATTCCCAGGAGGCAGCATTTTGCAATTCGGCTGTTGGGAGGGGCGTGGGGAAACGCGTTGCTTTGCGCATGTGTGGTTGAAGTTCAAATTCTATAATGAAGGTCCTGGAGGCCGCATATTGGCACTACCATGGGAGATACGGACGAGTGGAATCGTCTTGCAATGCGCATGTGTGTCTGATGTTCAAATTCCATCCTAAAGCCCCTGGAGGCATATTGGTTCTTCCTTTTGAGGCAGGGACAAAGGAATACGTCTTGAAATGCGCATGTGCGCCGAGTATCAAATATACTTCTGAACCCCCAGGTGGCAGCATATTGCAATTCGGCGGTTGGGAGGAGTGTGGGCAAACACGTTTTTTTGCGCATGTGTGGTTGAGGTTCAAATTCTATAATGAACGTCCTGGAGGCCGCATATTGGCTTTACCATGGGAGATACGGACGAGTGGAATCGTCTTGCAATGCGCATGTGTGACTGATGTTCAAATTCCATCCTAAAGTCCCTCGGGGCATATTGGTGCTTCCGTTTGAGGGGGGGGGGACGGAGGAATTCGTCCTTGAAATGCGCATGCATCACAGAGTTCAAATATACTTCTGAACTCCCAGGAGGCAGCATATTGCAATTCGGAGGTTGAGAGAGCGTGGGGAAACAATTGCTTTGCTCATGTGTCGTTAAGGATCAAATATTATATGAACCACCTGGAGGCTGCATATTGGCACTCCCATGGGAGATAGGGTCGAGTGGAATAATGTAGCAATGCGCATGTGTGGCTTATGTTCAAATAGCATCCTAAAGCCCCTTGAGGCATATTGGTGCTTCCGTTTGAGGGAGGGACAAAGAATTATGTCTTGCAATGTGCATGCAGCACTGAGGTTCAACTACACATTTGAACCCCCAGCAGGCAGCGTATTGCAATTCGGCAGTTGGGAGGGGCGAGGGAAAACGTGTTGCATTACGCATGGGTGGTTGAGGTTCAAATTCTGATGACCCCCCTGGAGGCTGCATATTGGCACTACCATGGGAGATAGGGACGCGTGGATTCGTGTTTCAATGCACATGTGTGGCTGGATTTCAAATTCCATCCTAAAGCACCTGGAGGCATATAGGTGCTTCTGTTTTTGGGAGGTGCGAAGGAATACGTCTCTCAATGTGCATGCGTCACTGAGCTTCAACTATACTTTTGAACCCCCAGCAGGCAGCATATTGCAATTCGGTTGTTTGGAGGGGCGAGGGGAAACGCGTTGCACTGTGCATGTGTGGTTGAGTTTCAAATAAAATAATGAAACCCCTGGTGGCTGCATTTTGGCACTCCCGTGGGAGATAGCTACGAGTGGATTTGTGTTGGAATGCGCATGTGTAGATGATGTTCAAATTCCGTCCCGAGGCCCCTGGAGGCATATTGGTGCTTCCGTTTGAGGGATGACAAAGGAATACGTTTTGCAATGCACTTGTGTTGCTGAGGTTCAAATATACTTCTGAACCCCCAGGAGGCAGCATATTGCAATTCGGCGGTTGGGAGGGCGTGGGGAAACACGTTGCTCTGCTCATGTGTCGTTAAGGTTCAAATTCTATAATGAGCCTCCTCTAGGCTGCATATTGGCACAACCATGGGAGATAGCAACGAGTGGAATCGTATTGCAATGCGCATGTGTGGCTGATGTTCAAATAGCATCCTGAAGGCCCTAGAGGCATATTGGTGCTTCCATTTGAGGGAGGGACAAAGGAATAAGTCTGGCAATGTGCATGCATCGCTGAGGTTCGAATATACTTCTCAACCCCCAGGAGGCAGCGTATTGCAATTCGGCGGTTGGGAAGGCATGGGGAACGCGTTGCTTTGCTCATGTGTCGTTAAGGTTAAAATTGTATAATGAACCTCCTGGAGGATGCATATTGGCACACCAATGGGAGATATGGTCGAGTGGAATCGTGTTGCAATGCGCATGTGTGGCTGATTTCCATATTCCATCCTAAATCCCCTGGAGGAATATTAGTGCTCCCATTTGAGGGAGAGAAAAAGGAATACATCTTGCAATGTGCATGCGTAACAGAGGTTCAAATGTACTTCTGAACCCCCAGCAGGAAGCATATGGCAATTCAGCGGTTGGGAGGGGCGAGGGGAAACGCGTTGCATTGCACATGGGTGTTTGAGTTTCAAATTCTATGATGAACACCCTGGAGGCTGAATATTGGCATTCCCTCTTCCAAATAGCATGCGTTGCTGAGGTTCAATTATAGTTCTGAACCCCTAGGTGGCAGCATATTGCAATTCGGCGATTGGGAGTGCCGTGGGGAAACGCTTTGCATTGCGCATGTGTGGTTGTGGTTCATATTCTATGATGAACCCCCTGGAGGGTGCATGATGGCACTCCCATGGGAGATAGGGACCAGTAGAGTCGTGTTGCAATGCACATGTGTGGCTGATGTTCAAATTCCATCCTAAGGCCCCCAGAGGCATATTGGTGCTTCCGTTTGAGGAAGGAACAAAGAATACGTCTTGTAATGTGCATGCATCGCAGACGTTCAAATATACTTCTGAACCCCTAGGAGGCAGCATTTTCAATTCGGCGGTTGGGAGGGCGTGGAGAAACGCATTCTTTACTCATGTGTGGATAATATTCAAATTCTATAATGAACCTCCTGAAGGCTGCATATTCTCCCTACCATGGGAGATAGGCACGTGTGGAATTGTGTTGCAATGCGCATGTGTGGCTGATGTTCAAATTCCATTCTAAAGCCTCTGGAGGCATATTGTTGCTTCCGTTTGAGGGAGGGACAAAGGATTACGTCTTGCAATGCGCATGCATCACAGAGGTTCAGATATACTTCTGAACCCCTAGGAGGCAGCTTATTGCAATTCGGCGGTTGGGAGAGCGTGAGGAAACGCATTCTTTGCTCACGTGTGGTTAAGGTTCTAATTCTATAATGAACCTCCTGGAGGCTGCATATTGTCCCTACCATGGGAGATAGGAACGAGTGTAATCGTATTGCAATGCGCATGTGTGGCTGATATTCAAATTCCATTCAGAGGGTGAAGTTGAAATTGTATACTGAACATCCTCGAGGCTGCATATTGGCACCCTCATGGGATATAGGGACCAATGGAATCGTATTGAAATGCACATGTGTGGCTGATGTTCAAATTCCATCATGAGGCCCCTGGAGGCATATTGGTGCCTTCGTTTGAGGGAGGGATAAAGGAATACGTTTTGCAATGTGCATGTGTCGCTGAGGTTCAAATATACTTCTTAACTCCCAGGAGGCAGCATATTGCAATTGGGGTGTGGGGAGGGGCGTGGGGAAACGCGTTGCTTTGCACATGTGTGGCTGAGGTTCAAATCATATAATGAACATCCTGGAGGCCGCATATTGGCACTCCCATGGGAGATACGGAAAAGTGGAATCGTGTTGCAAAGCGCATGTGTGACTGATGTTGAAATTCCATCCTAAAGGCCCTGGAGGCATATTGGTGCTTCCGTTTTAGGGAAGGGCAAAGAAATACTTCTTGCAATGTGCATGCGTCACTGAGGATCAAATATACATCCGAACATCCAGCAGGCAGCATATTATAATTTGGCGGTTGGGAGGGGCGTGGGTAAACACGTTGCAATGCGCATGAGTGGTTAAGGTTCAAATTCTATAATGAACCTCCTGGAGGCTGCATATTGGCACTCTCATGGGAGATAGGGACAATTAGAGTCATGTTGCAATGCGCATGTGTGGCTGAAGTTTAAATTCCATCCTAAAGCCCCTGGAGGCATATTGGTGCTTCCGTTTGAGGAAGGGACAAAGGAATACGTCTTGTAATGCGCATGCATCGCTGGGGTTCAAATGTACTTCTGAACCACCAGGAGGAAGCATATTGCAATTCGCCGGTTGGGAGGGGTTTGGGGAAATGTGTTGCATTGCGCATGTGTGGTTAAGGATCAAATTCCATAATGAACTTCCTGGTGGCTGCATATTGTCCCTACCATGGGTGATAGGGACAAGTAGAGTCGTGTTGCAATGCGCATGTGTTTCTGATGTTCAAATTCCATCCTGAGGCCCCTGGAGGCATATTGGTCCTCCCGTTTGAGGGAGGGAGAAAGGAATACGTTTTGCAATGCGCATGTGTCGCTGAGTTTCAAAAATTCTTCTTAACTCCCAGGAGGCAACATATTGCAATTCGGCTGTTGGGAGTGCCATAGGGAAACGCGTTGCTTTGCGCATGTGTGGCTGAGGTTCAAATTCTATAATGAACCTCCTGGACGCCGCATATTGGCTCTAACATGGGAGATACGGAGAAGTGGAATCGTGTTGCAATGCACATGTGTGGCTGATGTTCAAATTCCATCCTAAGGTTCATGGAGGCATATTGGTGCTTCCGTTTGAGGGAGGGACAAAGGATTACGTCTTGCAATACGCATGTTCGCCGAGGTTCAAATATACTTCTGAACCCCCAGGAGGCAGTATATTGCAATTCGGCGGTTGGGAGGTGTGGTGTCGCACAAGTACAAAGTGCGCGCCAGCTACTTTCGCCGCGCGCCGCCATGCACGCAAGGCGCGGCGTTCTCACGACGACAGCCACGAGCGCCCCCTGCTGCAACCCCGCTCGTGGCCAGCACGGAAAGACATCGGTCACTTCGGACGGAGGAAGCAACCAGTTAGGACCTTCGTAATCAGATAGGCACCAGTGAAGACTTTGCTATCGTACAGGCACTAGGCAGGCCTCTAACAACTATGTATCAACATTCTGCAGTACCATGTAAACGTTAAGTATTGTTACATTCTGGTCAATATATATCTCTTTCTAATTTACTCTAGTGTTTGTAGTTTTGGCTGCTCCCCTCCGTACCTGCACCGCCGTGCTATCCTTATTCCTGTGTCGGTCTCATACCACTCGGCCACTGACAACTACGACGAGGCTGGGACACAAAAGCGGCGACGAAGTTGGGACACAAAAGTGGCGACGAGGAGTGATAGAACCATGGACCAGCCCGCTTACAGCAGCCAGACAGCAGCAGTCGGAGCACGCAAAAATTGCTCCCGCCCACCCACCCTTATTGTAAGAATTTTGGGGGAACATATTCAGTTGCGTGTTTTGTGGACTTTTTTGTTGCAGAGTGTCCTCTTCCATATTGCATTTGTGTTTTGTACTAATTTTCTTGTATGCGCGGCGCCTAATCGGTCAGTATGGCCACTACCCCGAACCCAAACTTAATGGAAATTATTCACTTACAGACGGCGCAAATAACACAACTTCTCCAGGCTGTGGCCCAGCTCACGGCGCAAGCAGCTAACCAACAACAACAGCCGCCGCTTCAGCAGCCCACACCTGCCGCCGCAACGTTCCTACCTTTCGCCAGTACAACGAACGTGAGGAAGAATGGAGCGACTACTTCACACAGTTTCAAGAACTCGTCGCGGCTCATCAAATTACAGGTCAGAAAGTTAAGCATCTTTTGTTGTCCGTGGTGGGCCCCAAAACCTTTGTATTACTGCAGAAACTATTTCCCCACGCATCTCCTCGTGATGTGGACTTTGAACAAATTTTAGATGCACTGAATGCTCATTATGAGAGAAAAGTTCTTGTAGCCGCTGCACGATACCGATTTTTAAGACTTAAAAAATTACCGCAGCAGTCACACCAAGAGTGGATTACGGAATTGAAGGGCTTAACCCGCCAATGTAAATTTACTTGCTCTTGTGGACTTTCGTATAGTGACGTGATGTTGAGGGATGCGATTACGCATAATATTCAGGACCCTAGAATTAGAGCAGCAATTCTGAAACAGTGTGACCCCTCATTACACAGTGTACTGCAGCTTATAGAAGCACATGATACTTTTGACTTAGCAGATGTAGAAATGCAAAGCCACAGTGTAAATTCAGTGCGCCGCAACGGACGCTTTCCTAGCCGTAGTTCTCAGTATAGCACTAGTGATTCTTATTTTTCTACCGGCCGTGCTGAACAGACAGTGAACAGTAGCCAGAGTAAAAGTGCGACGCAAAGGTCGCCCCGTAGTGTTAGACACAGTAATTTGTATAACGGGCGCCAACGCTCATTTCAGAAAAATGTTCGTAAGTCTTGCCCCCAGTGTGTGTCTCGCCACAAGCGTGCTCATTGCCCTAGTCGCAACGCAACCTGTTATCAATGTGGCAAATCGGGACATGTACAGTCTGTGTGTATGCAAATTAAAAACTCAAAGAACAGTAACGTTAGAAACGGTGCTTCGCAGGGTGCGAGAACAGTTCATTCTATAAATGTTATACGGGCTGTGGAATTGAACAGTGCTTTCCTTGGATCTCAATTGCAAGAAAGTAGTTCCTTTTTTTTTTTTTTTTTTTTTTCCTTTATTGTTGTTTTAAAGCCAGCCGTAGAAACAGCTGGCAGGCTGGCAGCAGCTGCGGTGGCTGCTCTTCAGCCATGTGATACACAAGTATTTGACAAAGAAGAGATAAAATATAAAAAAGATGAACAAAATTGCGGAAATTAAAGACTTGACAGACAGATTTTTCGTCAGAGTAAAACGGACATGTATAAATGGGACAAAACATATGGCAGAGAACAAAAAAGAGACGAGTAGTGATAAAACACACACACAGTCAGTAAAAACAACCGGCCACGGTGACAAGTTTAAAAGTACATTGCGGAGACACGAAGTTCACACACGGAGACAGCTGACGGCGTAAAGAATAAAACATGGGGACGGCGATTATGGAGGCACTGAGTAAAACACACGACACTGGAGACACTTGCACTGAACACATAGATAAAAAGTCGAGACGCCCCCGCAGGGAGTGGGGAGGGGACGGAGGGGGGGGGAGGTGGGGCAGGGATGGGGGAAGTGCGGGGGAGGGGGAGAAGGGGAGGGAAGAGAGCGTAAGGAGGGAAGGAGTGACGAGACTCTGGGCATGGGAGAGGGGTAGCCAAGCGGGCGGGAAGGAAAAGGGACGGGAGAGAGGGGAGGGGCGCTGATGCTACGGGGAAGGGATCAGAGTTGGTAGGAGGGGGTAGTTCTGCTTTTTTTTTTTTTTTTTTTTTTTTTTTTTCCTTTATTGTTGTTTTAAAGCCAGCCGTAGAAACAGCTGGCAGGCTGGCAGCAGCTGCGGTGGCTGCTCTTCAGCCATGTGATACACAAGTATTTGACAAAGAAGAGATAAAATATAAAAAAGATGAACAAAATTGCGGAAATTAAAAACTTGACAGACAGATTTTTCGTCAGAGTAAAACGGACATGTATAAATGGGACAAAACATACGGCAGAGAACAAAAAAGAGACGAGTAGTGATAAAACACACACACAGTCAGTAAAAACAACCGGCCACGGTGACAAGTTTAAAAGTACATTGCGGAGACACGAAGTTCACACACGGAGACAGCTGACGGCGTAAAGAATAAAACATGGGGACGGCGATTATGGAGGCACTGAGTAAAACACACGACACTGGAGACACTTGCACTGAACACATAGATAAAAAGTCGAGACGCCCCCGCAGGGAGTGGGGAGGGGACGGAGGGGGGGGAGGTGGGGCAGGGATGGGGGAAGTGCGGGGGAGGGGGAGAAGGGGAGGGAAGAGAGCGTAAGGAGGGAAGGAGTGACGAGACTCTGGGCATGGGAGAGGGGTAGCCAAGCGGGCGGGAAGGAAAAGGGACGGGAGAGAGGGGAGGGGCGCTGATGCTACGGGGAAGGGATCAGAGTTGGTAGGAGGGGGTAGTTCTGCGCCTATGGCAAAACTATATAGTGCATCACGTAGCAAGCGCCGACGAGCGCGTAAAACAGTGCAACGGAAAAGGGTTCGGGACAAGCAAAATGACTATGAACAGTGCATTCCTGTAGTGAAAATAGTGCCTTCTGCAACTGCTCCTTGTAATAGTGCCCAGTACTGTGTAGCTAATAACAGTAGACATCAGGTAGCTACTCAAAGTAATATTAGTGCAGTAGCCGATCCAACGGTAGTGTCATCTAGTGACAGTGTGGTTAATCCGCTGTGTGCCGAGTATGCGCCTACCGCACGCAACCCGCGCAAGCGCAGAACACAATATGTATTAGACGTTGCCCACATTCGCGCACCAGTCGTGCGCCAGAAGCACAAGCTGTTTGTTACTCTCTCTATAGAAAATGAGACTGTGCAATTTCAGCTTGATACTGGTTCCGCTGTTACATTAATAAATACACATATGAACTTTTGGGTTATCCAAAATTGTCGCCGTCACAGCAAGTGTTAACAGCTTATACAGGTGAAAATATTCCCGTGCTAGGAACATGTAGCCTGCCCGCCTCTTTTCAAGGTGTAACAAAAACAGTTGATTTTGTAGTTCTTCAGGCCAAATCGACACAGAACATTTTTGGACTAGATGCTTTTCACTTGTTTGGTTTATCAATTCAAAGAGATGTGCTTCAAATTTCGTCAATAGTGCCTCAGGATAAAATCAATGCATTGTGTGACAAATATAGTGACCTTTTTTCGCTGGAACTAGGTTGTGCAAAAGACTTCGTGGCACATGTAACTTTAAAAGAATCTGCAGTTCCAAAATTTCGTAAAGCTAGACCAGTGCCTATCGCCTTGCGTGATACAGTGCCGAAGAACTTAAACGTTGGCAAGATAGTGGGGTGATTTCTCCTGTTTCTGCGAGTCAGTGGGCCTCGCCTATAGTAATTATACCCAAGCCGTTAGGAAAACTTCGTCTCTGTGCGGACTTCAAATCAACAGTGAACTGTCAAACAATTGTCGACACTAATCCCCTGCCCAGACCTGAGGAACTGAGGGACAAATTAGGACAGTCTCGCTTCTTTTCCAAGATTGATTTAGCAGAGGCATACTTACAGATTCCACTTGATGACGAGTCAAGAAAGTTTTTCGTCATTAATACTCACATGGGCCTTTTTCAATTTCAACGCCTACCCTTTGGCAGTTCTTCCGCTCCCGCTATTTTTCAGCGTTTTTTGGAACAGCTGACAGTTTCTGTACCGTGTTGCTCGAACTACTTAGATGATATTGTGGTATCCGGACGTACAGTTGAAGAACATTTAGCAAAGCTGGAGTGTTCTTTCAAAGTGTTGACTGCAGCAGGTCTACGTTGTAATAAAGCAAAGTGTTCGTTTTTTCAAACTGTAATAGAGTACCTAAGCCATGTGATTAATGCCCAAGGAATCCATCCTTTACAATCACATCTTAGAGCAATCAAAGACTTGCCTTCCCCTAAGAATGTGCATGAATTGCAAGCAGTAATGGGAAAGCTTAACTATTATTTCAGGTTCATTCCTAATGCGTCTCAGATTGCAGCTCCACTGCATCGCTTACATAGGAAAAATGTTCCTTTTGTTTGGTCCAAAGATTGCCAGGTTGCCTTTGACAAATTAAAGTCTGCACTACTCAGTGATGCATGTTTGATTCCCTTTGACCCACAGAAGCCTGTAGTGCTAGCAGTTGATGCCTCATCGTACCATCTGGGTGCAGTTTTGTCACATCGCATTGGATGTCACGATCGTCCTATTGCCTTTGCGTCCAAGCTTCTGACGCCAACGCAACAGAATTACAGTCAGATAGAAAATGAGGCCTTAGCAATCATTTACGGCGTCACAAAGTTTCATCATTATCTCTATGGCAGAAAATTCTATTTGTTGACAGACCACAAGCCTCTCACGTCGTTGTTCTCACCCACAAAGCCAATTCCGCCAAGAACGGCACAAAAGCTTCAGAGATGGTCCTTGATATTGTCTAATTATCAGTATGAGATTTTGTACCAACCTACCACTAAACACGCCAACGCGGACACACTGTCCCGACTTCCGGTTGGCCAGGATGTTTCGTTTGATTCTTCAGAAATGGCATGTTGTCAGATAGACTCCAGAGATGCTTCCGCTGTCGCAGACTTTCCTTTGAACACTCGTCGGGTTGCACAGGAAACAGCTGCGGATGCAGACCTAAGTGTGGTAGCACGTTTTGTTCGCTCAGGGTGGCCTGCCAGAGCCAAAGATATTGATCGGCCTCTGGTTCGACGTTATTTTGCACAACGTCATGCATTATCTTAAAGTCAGGGTGTACTGTTGTTGCATACCGACAACGACCAAGCAAGAGTGATTGTTCCTCGTTCCCTGCAACGAGAAGTGTTACGCCTCCTGCATCAAGGACATTGGGGCATTGTTAGGACAAAGCAACTGGCCAGACGTCATTGTACCTGGGTTGGTATGGACGCTCAGATAGAGAGCATGACATCACAGTGTACAGTTTGTGCGGAGCATCAGGCGGCTCCTCCACAGCGTTTCTCAGACTGGCCACGCCCCAAGGGACCATGGCAACGTTTACACATTGACTTTGCCGGACCTTTCTGGAATACGCGCTGGTTAATTGTTGTCGACGCTTTCAGCAAGTTTCCTTTTGTGATTGCCAGATTCTAGTACAATCAGTGCCTTAACATCAGTGTTTTGCATCGAAGGCTTGCCTGAAACTATCGTCAGTGACAATGGACCTCAGTTTGTTAGTGGGGAATTTCAACAGTTTTGTCGCGTGAATGGCATTCAGCATATCACCACCGCACCTTTTCACCCTCAGTCCAATGGTGAAGCAGAACGTTTCGTTCGAACATTCAAGTCTCACATGGAGAAGATGAAGGGACAGCACTCCAGGCAGCAAGCTCTTCAAATTTTTCTGTCTACGTATCGCTGCATGCCACGTGACGGCCCGTCTCCTGTCGAGCTGCTACACGGCCACCGTCACCGCACTCTCCTTCACCTGCTGCAGCCTTCCACGCACCGAGTCGGTTCGTATGGCGCTACGCATTTTCAGGTTTCTACGCCGGTGCTGTACAGGGTGATGCTGGCAACAAGAAGACATGGTTGCCGGGCAACATTCAGCGCGTGCTCGGTCGCAATATGTATGTTGTACGTTCTTCCACAGGGTCGAAGCTGCGGCGCCACGCAAACCAATTGCGCTTGCACAGGCCGCGCGATCCTGTCTCCGGTTTCTTGATTCCAGACCCAGTTCACCGCCAGGGAGCACAACCACATCGTTCGTCCCCGGACTACGAGATCGTTCCGATGGAGATCGACGCGACGCCGCCGCTGTCACTGCCACAGATGCCAGCGTCACCGAGAGGGACTCCGGGACCGTGCGTGCCGCCGCCGCCTGGGCCACGCACCTCAGAAGAAGATGACCTGCTCCCTCTGGGCGGGGGGGGGTGCGCCCTTCCCCAGGTTTCGGTGGGTTCCCTGGAGGATCGCAAGGCGGATTCCGGGGCGCGGACGGCGTCTCGAACCCAGCCTCAGCTACGACGCCCGTCCCACCAGTAACGCCTCCGCCCAGGCCCTCCTCCCAGTGCCGTCGCCATGGCCCTCAGCCCTACGCCACGACGGCGCGGCGGTTTGGGGGGGAGGGGTGTGGTGTCGCACAAGTACAAAGTGCGCGCCACCTACTTTCGCCGCGTGCCGCCATGCACGCACGGCGCGGCGTTCTCACGACGACAGCCACGAGCGCCCTGTGCTGCAACCCCGCTCGTGGCCACCACGGAAAGAAATCGGCCACTTCGGACGCAGATAGCAACCAGTTAGGACCTTCGTAATCAGATAGGCACCAGTGAAGACTTTGCTATCGTACAGGCACTAGGCAGGCCTCTAACAACTATGTATCAACATTCTGCAGTACTATGTAAAAGTTAAGTATTGTTACATTCTGTGCAATATATATCTCTTTCTAATTTACTCTAGTGTTTGTAGTTTCTGGCTGCTCCCCTCCGTACCTGCACCGGCGTGCTATCCTTATTCCTGTGTCGGTCTCATACCACTCGGCCACCGACACCTACGACACGGCTGGGACACAAAAGCGGCGACGAAGTTGGGACACAAAAGCAGGGGCGTGGGGAAACGCAGTGCATTGCGCATGTGTGGCTGAGTTTCAAATTCTATAATGAACGCCCTGGAGCCTGCATAATGGCACATCCATGGGAGATAGGGACGAGTGGAATCGTGTTGCAATGCGCATGTGTGGCTGATGTTCAGTGTGGTTGAGGTTCAAATTCTATAATGAACACGTTGGAGGCTGCTTATTGGCACTCCCATGGGTGATAGGGACGAATGGAATCGTGTTGCAATGCGCATGTCTGGCTGAAGTTGAAATACCATCCTAAAGCCCCTGGAGGCATATTGGTGCTTCCGTTTGAGGGAGGGACAAAGGAATACGTCTTGCAATGCGCATGTGTCGCTGAGGTTCAAATATAATTCTGAAACCCGAGGACGCACCATATTGCAATTCGGCGGTTGGGATGGGCGTTGGGATACGCGTTGCATTGGGCATGTGTGGTTGAGGTTTAAATTCTATAATGACCCCGCTGGAAGCTGCATATTGGCACTCCCATGGGAGATACCTACGATTGGAACCGTGTTGCAATGCGCATGTGTGGCTCATGTGCAAATTCCATCCTAAAGCCCCTAGAAGCATATTGGTGCTTTCCTTTGAGGGAGGGACAAAAGAATACGTCTTGCAATGTGCATGCGTCGCCGAGGTTCAAATATACTTCTGAACCCCCAGGAGACAGCATATAGCAATTCGGCGATTGGGAGCGGCGTGGGGAAACGCGTTGCATTGCGCATGTGTGGTTGAGGTTCAAATTCTATGATGAAACCCCTGGAGGCTGCATTTGGCACTCCCATGGGAGATACGGACGAGTGGAATCGTGTTACAATGCACATATGTGACTGATGTTCAAATTCCATCCTAAAGCCCCTGGATTCATATTCGTTCTTCCGTATGAGGGAGGGACAATGGAATACGTCTTGCAATGCGCATGTGTGCCGAGATTCAAATATACTTCTGAAACCCCAGGAGGCAGCATATTGCTATTCGGCGGTTGGGAGGGGCGTGGGGAAACGCGTTGCAATGCGCATGTGTGGTTGAAGTTCAAATTCTATAATGAACGCCCTGGAATCTGCATATTGGCACTCCCATGTGAGATAGGGACGAATGGAAACGTGTTGAAATGCGCATGTGTTGCTGACGTTCAAATTCCATCCTAAAGCCCCTGCAGGCATATTTGTGTTTCCGTTTGAGGGAGGGACATAGGAATACATCTTGCAAAGCGCTTGCGACGCTGAGGTTCAAATATATTTCTGAACCCCCAGGAGGCAGAATGTTACAATTCAGCGGTTGGGAGGGGCGTGGGGATTCGCGTTGCTTTGCGGGTGTGTGCTTTTGGTTCAAATTCTATAATGAACCTCTTGGAGGCCGGATGTTGGCACTCCCATGGGAGATAGGGACGAGTGGAATCGTGTTGCAAAGCGCATGCGTTGCTGAGGTTCAAATATACTTCTGACCCTACAGGAGGCAGCATATTGCAATTCGGCGGTTGGGAGGGGTGTGGGGAATCACGTTGCATTGCGCAATGTGTGGTTGAGGTTCAAATAACATAATGAAATCCCTGGTGGCTGCATTTTGGCACTCCCATGGGATATAGGGACAAGTAGAGACGTGTTGAAATGCACATGTGTGGCTGACGTTCAAATACTATCCTAAAGCCCCTGGAGGCATATTGGTGCTTCCGTTTGAGGGAGGGACAAAGGAAGACGTCTTGCAATGCGCATGTGTCGCTGAGGTTCAAATATAATTCTGAAACCCGATGAGGCACCATATTGCAATTCGGCGGTTGGGATGGTCGTTGGGATACGCGTTGCATTGGGCATGTGTGGTTGAGGTTTAAATTCTATAATGACCCCGCTGGAAGCTGCAGATTGGCACTCCCATGGGAGATACCTACGATTGGAATCGTGTTGCAATGCACATGTGTGGCTCATGTGCAAATTCCATCCTAAAGCCCCTAGAAGCATATTGGTGCTTTCCTTTGAGGGAGGGACAAAAGAATACGTATTGCAATGCACATGTGCGCCGAGGTTCAAATATACTTCTGTCCCCCCAGCATATTGCAATTCGGCGGTTTGGACGGGAGTGGGGAAACGCGTTTCATTGCGCATGTGTGGTTAAGGTTCAAATTCTATAATGAACCCCAGGAGACAGCATATTGGCACCACCATGGGAGTTAGGACGAGTGGAATCGAGTTGTAATGCGCATGTGTGGATGATGTTCAAATTCCATACTGAAGCCCTGGGAGGCATATTGGTGCTTCCGTTGGAGGGAGGGACAAAGGAATACGTCTTGCAATGCGCATGCACCGCTGAGGTTCAAATATACTTCTGAACCCCTAGGAGGCACCGTATTGCAATTCGGCTGTTGGGAGGGGCGTTGGGAACGCGTTACATTGTGCATGTGTTGTTGAGGATCAAATTCTATTATGACCCCCATGGAAGTTGCATATTGGTACTCCCATGGAAGATACAGAAGAGTGGAATCGTGTTGTAAAGCGCATGTGTGGCTCATGTTCAAATTCCACCTGAGGCCCCTGGAGGCATATTGGTGCTTCCGTTTGAGGGAGGGACAAAGGAATACGTTTTGCAATGCGCATGTGCGCCGAGGTTCAAACATACTTCTGAACCCTTAGGATATTGCATATTGCAATTTGGCGTTTGGAAGAGGCGTGGGGAAACTTGTTGCATTGTGCATGTGTGGTTGAGGTTCAAATTCCGTAATGAACCCCCCTGGGTACTGCATATTGGCACTCCCATGGGAGATAGGTACGAGTGGAATCGTGTTGCATATCACATGTGTGGCTGATGTTCAATGTGGTTGAGGTTGATATTATATAATGAACCTCCTGGCGGCTGTATATTGGCACTCCCATGGGAGATAGGGACGAATGGAATCATGTTGAAATACGCATGTGTCCCTGATGTTCAATTCCATCCTCATGCCCCTGAGGGCATATTTCTGCTTCCGTTTGTGGGAGGGACAAAGGAATACACGTTGCAATGCGCTTGCGTCGCTGAGGTTCAAATATAATTCTGAACCCCCAGGAGGCAGCATATAGCAATTAGGCGGTTGGGAGTTCCTGGAGAAACGCATTGCTTTGCTCATGTGTCGTTACGGTTCACATTCTATAATGAACCTCCTGGAGGCTGCATATTGGCACTCTCATGTGAGATAGGTTCGAGTAGAATCCTGTTGCAATGTGCATGTGTGACTGATGTTCCAATTCTATCCTGAGGTCCTTGGAGGCATATTGGTGCTTCCGTTTGAGGGAGGACAGTGGAATATGTTTTGCAATGCGCATGTGATGCTGAGGTTCAAAGATACTTCTGAACAAAAAGGAGGCAGCATATTGCAATTCAGCGGTTTGGAGGGGCGTAGGGAAACGCGTTGCATTGCGCATGCTTGGTTGAGGTTCAAATTCTATGATGAACACCCTGGAGGCTGCATATTGGCACTCCCTTGGGAGATAGCGACAAGTAGATTCGTGTTGAAATGTGCATGTGTGGCTGATGATCAAATTCCATCCTAAAGCCCCTGGAGGCATATTGGAGCTTCCGTTTGAGGGAGGGACAAAGGAACACGGCATGCAATGCGCATGAATTGCAGAGATTCAAATATACTTCTGAAACCCCAGGTGGCAGCATTTTGCAATTCGGCGGTTGGGAGGGCCGTGGGGAAACACGTTGCTTTGCGCTTGTGTGGTTGAGGTACAAATTATATAGTGAACCTCCTGGAGGCCGCATATTGGCTCTCCCATGGGAGATAGGGACGACTGGAATCGTGTTGCGGAGCGCATGTGTGTCTGACTTTCAAATTCCATCCTAAAGCCCCTGGAGGCATATTGGTGCTTCCGTATGTGGGAGGGACGAAGGAATACGTCTCTGCAATGCGCATGTGCGCTGATGTTCAAATATACTTCTGAACCCCCAGGAGGCAGCATATAGCAATTCAGCGGTTGGGAGAGGCGTGAAGAAACGTGTTGCATTGCGCATGTGTGGTTGAGGTACAAATTCTATAATGAACCACCTGGAGGCTGCATACTGGCACTCCTATGGGAGATAGGGACGAGTTGAATCGTGTTGCAATGAGCATGTGTCGCTGATGTTCAAATTCCATCCAAAAGCATCTGGAGGCATATTTGTGCTCCCGTTTGAGGGTGTGACAAACGAATACATCTTGCAATGCACGTGCGTCGCTGAAGTTGAAATATACTTCTCACCCCCAGGAGGCTGCATATTGCAATTCGGTTGTAGGGGGGGGGCGTGGGGAAACGCGTTGCATTTTGCATGTGTGGTTGAGGTTTAAATTCAATGATGAACCCCTGGAGGCTGCATATTGGCACACCCATGGGAGATAGGGAAGAATGGAATCCAGTTGATGTGTGCATGTATCGCTGATGTTCGAATTCCAACATAAAGCCCCTGGAGGCATATTGGTGCTTCCGTTTGAGGGAGGGATAATGGAATTCGTCTTGCATTGCGCATGCCTTAATGAGGTTCAAATATACTTTTGACCCCACAGGAGGCAGCATATTATTATTCGCCGGTTGGAGAGGGCGTGGGGAAACGCGTTGCATTGCACATTTGTCTTTGAGGTTCAAATCCTATAATGACCCCCTGGAGGCTGAATATTGGCATTGCAATGGGAGATAGGGATGAGTGGAATCGTGTTGCAATGCACATGTATGGCTGATGTTCAAATTCCATCCTAAAGCCCATGGAGGCATATTCGTGCTTCCGTATGTGAGAGGGACAAAGGAATACGTCTTGCAATGTGCATGTGCGCCGATGTTCAAATATACTTCTGAACCTCCAGGAGGCAGCATATTGCAATTCGGCGGTTGGGAGGGGCGTGGGGACACGCGTTGCATTGCGCATGTGTGGTTGAGGTTCAAATTCTATAATGAACCACATGGAGGCTGCATATTGGCACTAACATGGGAGAAAGGGACGAATGGAATTGTGTTGCAATGCGCATGTATGGCTGATGTTCCAATTCGATCCTAAAGCCCCTGGAAGCATATTGGTACTTTCGTTTGAGGAATGGACAAAAGAATAGGTCTTGCAATGCGCATGTGCGCCGAGGTTCAAATATACTTCTGTCCCCCAGGAGGCAGCATATTCCAATTCGGCGGTTCGGAGAGACGAGGAGAAATGCGTTGCTTTGCGCATGTGTGGTTGAGTTACAAATTCTATAATGAACCTCCTGGTGTCTACATATTGGCACTCCGATGGGAGATAGGGACGAGTGGAATCGAGTTGTAATGCGCATGTGTGGCAAATGTTCAAGTTCCATCCGAAAGACCCTGTAGGCGTATTGGAACATCCATTTAAGGGAGGGACAAAGGAATACGTCTTGCTATGCGCATGTGTCACTGAGGTTCAAATATACTTCTGAAACCCGAGGAGGCACCATATTGCAATTCGGCGGTTGGGTGGGGCGTTGGGAAACGCGTTGCATTGCGCATGTGTGGTTGAGGTTTAAATTCTATAATGACCACGCTGGAAGCTGTATATTGGCACTCCCATGGGAGATCCGCCGAGTGCAATCGTGTTGCAATGTGCATGTGTGGCTCATGTGCAAATTCCATCCTAAAGCCCCTGGAAGCATATTGGTGCTGTCCTTTGAGGGAGGGACAAAAGAATAGGTCTTGCAATGCACATGTGCGCCGAGGGTCAAATATACTCCTGTCCCCCAGGAGGCAGCATATTGCAATTCGGCGGTTTGGACCGGAGTGGGGAAACGCGTTGCTTTGCACATGTGTGGTTGAGGATCAAAATCTATAATGAACCCCCTGGAGGCAGCATATTGGCACCCCCATGGGAGATAGGGACGAGTGGAATCGAGTTGTAATGCGCATGTGTGGCTGATGTCAAATTCCACCCTAAAGCCCAGGGAGGCATATTGGTGCTTCCGTTTTAGGGAGGGACTAAGGAATACGTCTTGTAATGTGCATGCACCGCTGAAGTTTAAATATACTTCTGAACCCCCAGGAGGCAGCATATTTCAATTCGGCGTTTGGGAGGGACTGGGAAACGCAATCTTTGCTCATGTGTGGTTAAGGTTCAAATTCTATAATGAACCTCCTGGAGGATGCATATAGGCCCTACCATGGGAGAAAGGGGCGAGGGGAATCGTGTTGCAATGCGCATGTGTGGCTGATATTCAAATTCCATTCTGAGATTGAGATTCAAATTCTATAATGAACACCCGTGGGGCTGCATAATGGCACTCCAATGGGAGATAGGGTGGAATGGAATCGTGTTGAAATGCGCATGTGTGGCTGATGTTAAAATTCCATCATAAAGCCCCTGGAGGCATATTTGTGCTTCCATTTAGGGAGGGACAAAGGAATTCGTTTTGCAATGCGCCTGTGTTGCTGAGGTTCATATATACTGCTGAACTCCCAGGAGGCAGCATATTGCAATTCGGTTGTTCGGAGAGGCATGGGGAAACGCATTGCTTTTGCGCATGTGTGTTTGAGGTTCAAATTCTATAATGAACCTCCTGGAGGCCGCATATTGGGACTACCATGGGAGATAGGGACGAGTGGAATCGTGTTGCAATGCACATGTGTGGCTGATGTTCAATGTGGTTGAGATTCAAAATCTATAATAAACAGCATGGAGGTGGCATATTGGCGCTCCCATGGGTGATAGGGATGAATGGAATCGTGTTGAAGTATGCATGTGTCGTTGATGTTCAAATTCCATCCTAAAGCCCCTGGAGGCATATTTGTGCTTCCGTTTGAGGGAGGGACAAAGGAATACGTCTTGCAATAAGCAGGTGTCGGTGAGGTTTAAATATACTTCTGAAACCCCAGGAGGCAGCATATTGCAATTCGGTGGTTGGGAGGGGCGTAGGCAAACGCGTTGCATTGCGCATGTGTGGTAGGTGTTCAAATTCTTTAATGAACCCCCTGGAGGCTGCATATTGGCACTCACTTGGGAGAAAGGGACGACTGCAATCGTGTTGAAATGTGCATGTGTGGCTGATGTTCAAATTCCATGCTAAAGCCCCTGGAGGCATATTGGTGCATCCGTTTGAGGGAGAGACAAAGGAATACGTCTTGCAAAGCGCATGTGTCGCTGAGTTTTAATATACATCTGAATTCCCAGGAGGCAGCATATTGCAATTCGGCGGTTGGAAGGGGCGTGGGGAAACGCGTGGCATTTTGCATTTGTGTGGTTAAGGTTCAAATTCTATAATGACCCCCCTGGAAGCTGCATATTGGCAATCCCATGGGAGATGGGGACGAGTCGAATCGTATTGCAATGTGCATGTGTGGCTGATGTTCAAATTCCATCCCAAAGCATCTGGAAGCATATTTGAGCTTTAAATTGAGGGAGGAACAAAGGAATACGTTTTGCAATACGCATGAACTGCTGAGGTTCAAATATACTACTGAACCCCCAGCATGCAGCATATTGCGATTCGGCGGTTGGGAGGGGCGTGGGGCAAAGTGTTGCATTGTGCACGTGTGGTTGAGGTTTAAACTCTGTGATGTACCCCATGGAGGGTGCATTTTGGCACTCCAATGGGATATAGAGATGAATGGAATCGTGTTGAAAGCGCATGTGTGGCTGATGTTCAAATTCCATCCTAAATCCCCTGGAGGCATACTGGTGCTACCGTATGAGGGAAGGCGAGAGGAATACGTCTTGCAATGCGCATGCATCGCAGAGGTTCAAATATACTTCTGAACCCCAAGGAGGCAGCATATTGCAATTCGGCGGTTGGGAGGGCGTGGGGAAACCCATTGCTTTGCAAATGTGTCCTTAAGGTTCAAATTATATAATGAATCTCCTAGAGTTTGCATATTGGCACTCCCATGGGAGATAGGGACGAATGGAATCGTGTTGAAATGCGCATGTGTGGCTGATGTTAAATTCCATCCTAAAGCCCCTGGAGGCATATTGGTGCATCCGTTTGAGGGAGGGACAAAGGAATTCGTCTTGCAATACGCATGTGTCGCTGAGGTTTAAATATACTTCTGAAACACCAAGAGGCAGCATATTGCAATTCGGCGGTTGGGAGGGGCGTGGGCAAACGCGTTGCATTATGCATGTGTGGTAGAGGTTCAAATTCTGTAATGAACCCCCTGGAGGCTGCATATTGGCACGCCCAAGGGAGAAAGGGATGAATGGAATCGTGTTGAAATGCGCATGTGTGGCTGATGTTCAAATTCCATCCTAAAGCCCCTGGAGGCATATTCGTGCTTCCGTTTTAGGGAGGGACAAACGAATACGTCTTGCAATGTGCATGCTTCACTGAGGTTCAAGTATACTTCTGAACCCCGAGCATGCAGCATATTGCAATTCCACAGTTGGGAGGGCGTGGGGAAACACATTGCTTTGCAAATGTGTCCTTCAGGTTCAAATTATATAATGAATCTCCTAGAGTTTGCATATTGGCACTCCCATGGGAGATAGGGACGAATGGAATCGTGTTGAAATGCGCATGTGTGGCTGATGTTCAAATTCCATCCTAAAGCCCCTGGAGGCATATTCGTGCTTCCGTTTTAGGGAGGGACAAACGAATACGTCTTGCAATGTGCATGCTTCACTGAGGTTCAAGTATACTTCTGAACCCCGAGCATGCAGCATATTGCAATTCCACAGTTGGGAGGGGCGTGGGGTAACTCGTTGCATTGCGCATGTGTGGTTGAGGTTTAAATTCTATGATGAACCTCCTGGAGGCTGCATATTGGCACTCCCATGGGGGATAGGGACGAATGGAATCATGTTGAAATTCGCATTTGTGTCGCTGATGTTTAAATTTCATCCTAAAGTCCCTGGAGGCATATCTGTGCTTCCGTTTGAGGGAGGGACAGAGGAATACATCTTGCAATGCGCATGCATCGCAGAGGATCAAATGTACTTCTGAACCCCCAGGAGGCAGCATATTGCAATTCGGCGGTTGGGAGGGCGAGGGGAAATGCGTTGCAATGCGCGTGGGTGGTTGAGGTTCAAATTCTATAATGAACTTCCTGGAGGCAGCATATTGGCACTCCCATGAAAGATAGGGACGAATGGAATCCTGTTGCTATGCACATGTGTGGCTGATGTTCAAATTCCATCCTAAAGCCCCTGGAGGCATATTGGTGCTTCCGTTTGAGGGAGGGAAAAAGGAATACGTTTTGCAATGCTCATATCTTGCTGAAGTTCAAATATACTTCTATACCCCCAGGAGGCAGCATATTGCATTTCAGCGCTTCGGAGAGGCGTGGAGAAGCGCGTTACTTTCCACATGTGTGGTTGAGGTACAAATTCTATAATGAACATCCTGGAGGCTACATAATGGCACTCCCATGGGAGATAGGGACGAGTGGAATCGTGTTGCAATGAGCATATGTGGCTGATGTTCAAATTCCACCCTGAAGCCCCCATAGGCATATTGGTGCTCCCGTTTGAGGGAGGGACAAAGGAATACGTCATGCAATGTGCATGTGTCGCATAAGTTCAAATATACTGCTGAACCCCCAGGAGCAGCATATTGCAATTCGGCGTTTGGGAGGGGAGTGGGGAAAGGGATGTATTTTGCATGTGTGGTTGAGGTTCAAATTCTATAATGAACCGCCTGGACGCTACATATTGGCACTCCCATGGGAGATAAGGACGAGTGGAATCGTGTGCAATGCGCATGTGTGACTAATGTTCAAATTCCATCCTAAAGAACTAGAAGGCATAATGGAACTTCCGTTTAAAGGAGGACAAAGGAATACGTCTTGCAATGCGCATGTGTCGCTGAGGTTCAAATATACTTCTGAAACCCCAGGAGGCAGCATGTTGCAATTCGGCTGTTGGGAGGGGAGTGGGGAAACGCGTTGCATTGCGAATGTGTTGTTGAGGTTCAAATTCTATAATGAACCCCCTGGAAGATGCATATTGGCCCTCCCTTGGGAGATAGGGACGAGTGGAATCGTGTTGCAAAGTGCATGTGTAGCTGATGTTCAATGTGGATGAGGTTCAAATCCTATAATGAATCCACTGGAGGCTGCATATTGGCACTCCATTTGGACAAAGGAACGAATGGAATCGTGTTAAAATGCTCATGTGTGTCTAATTTTTAAATTCCATCCTTAATCCCCTTTCGACATATTGGTTCTTCCGTTTGAGAAAGTGACAAAAGAATACGTCTTGCAATTCGCATGCACCGCTGAAGTTCAAATATACTTCTGAACCCCTAGGAGGCAGCGTATTGCAATTCGGCGGTTGGAAGGGGCGTGGGGAAAAGCATTGCTTTGCGAATGCGTAGTTGAGGTTCAAATTCTATAATGAACCTCCTGGAAGATGCATATTGGAACTCCCATGGGAGATACGGACGAGTTTAATTGTGTTGCAATGCGCATGTCTGGCTGATGTTCAAATTGCATCCTAATGACCCTGGAGGCATATTGGAGTTTCCGTTTAAGGGAGGGACAAAGGAGTACGCCTTGCAATGCGCATGCGTCAAAGAGGTTCAAATATACTTCAAAACCACCAGGAGAAAGCATATTGCAATCCGGCGGTTGGGAAGGGTGTGGGGAAAACCGTTGCATTGTACGTGTGTGGTTGAGGTTCAAATCCTATAATGAAACCCCTGGATGCTGCATATTGGCACTCCCATGAGAGGTAGGGGTGAGTGGAATCGTGTTGCAGTGCGCATGTGTGGCTGATGTTCAAATTCCATCCTAAAGCCCCTGAAGGCATCTTGGTCCTTTCGTTTGAGAAAGGGACAAAGGAATACTTCTTGCAATGCGCATGTGCACCGATGTTCAAATATACTGCTGAACCCCCAGGAGGCAGCATATTGCAATTCGGCATTTGGGATGGGAGTGGGGAAATGCGATGCATTTCGCATGTGTGGTTGAGGTTCAAATTCTATAATGAACCCCCTGGAGGCTGCATATTGGCACTCCCATGGGAGATAGTTACGAGTGGAATCGTATTGCAAAGGGCATGTGTGGCTGATGTTCAATGTGGTTGAGGTTCATATTCTATAATGAACACCCTGCAGGCTGCATATTGGCATTCCCATGGAAGATAGGGACGAATGGAATCGTGTTGAAATGTGCATGTGTGGCTGATGATCAAACTCCATCCTAAAGCCCATGGAGGCATATTAGTGCTTCCATTTGAGGGAGGGACAAAGGAAACGTCTTGCAATGCGCATGCACCGCTGAGTTTCAAATATACTTCTGAACCCCCAGGAGAAAGCATATTGCAATTCGGCGGTTGGGAGCGGCGTGGGGAAACGCGTTGCATTGTGCATGTGTGGTTGACGTTCATATCCTATAATGAAACCACTGGATGCTGCATATTGTCACTCCCATGGGAGATAGGGATGAGTGGAATCGTGCTGCAATGCACATGTGTGGCTGATGTTCAAATTCCATCCTAAAGATCCTGGAGGCATATTGGTGCATCCGTTTGATGGAGGGACAAAGGTATACGTCTTGTAGTGCGCATTTGTCGCTGGGGTTCAAACATACTTCTGAAACTCCAGGAGGCAGCATATTGCAATACGACGGTTGGGAGGGGCGTTGGGAAACGAGTTGCATTGCGCATGTGTGGTTGACGTTCAAATTCTATAATGAAACGCCTGGATGCTGCATATTGGCACTCCCATGGGAGGTAGGGACGAGTGGAATCCCGGCGCTGATAACCTCGCTGTTGAGCGCCCTAAAACACCAATCATCATCATCATCATCACGAGTGGAATCGTGTTGCAGTGCGCATGTGTGGCTGATGTTCAAATTCCACCCTAAAGCCCCTGAAGGCATCTTGGTCCTTTCGTTTGGGAAACGGACAAAGGAATACTTCTTGCAATGCGCATGTGCGCCGAGGTTCAAATATACTTTGAACGCCCAGGAGGCAGCATATTGCAATTCGGTGGTTGTTTGGGGCAAGGGGAAACGCGTTGCATAGTGCATGTGTGGTTGAGGTTCAAATTCTATAATGAACCTTCTGGAGGATGCATATTTTCACTCCCATTGTAGATAAGGACAAGAGGTATCGTGTTGCAATGCGCATATGTGGCTGATGTTCAAATTCCATCCTGAAGCCCCTGGAGGCATATTGGTGCTTCCGTTTGAGGGAGGGATAAAGGAATACGTTTTGCAATGCGCATATCTCGCTGATGTTCAAATATACTTCTGAACCCCCACGAGGCAGCATATTGCAATTCGTTAGTTGGGAGGGCGTGGGGAAACGCATTCCTTGCTCATGTGTGGTTAAGGTTCAAAATCTATAATGAACCTCCTGGAGGCTGCTAATTGGCACTACCATGGGAGATACGGACGAGTGGAATCGTGTTGCAATGCGCATGTGTGCCCGATGTTCAAATTCCATTCTGAGGCACCTGGGGGCATATTGGTGCTTCCGTTTGAGGGACAGACAAAGGAATACGTCTCTCAATGAGCATGCACCGCTAAGGTTGAAATATACTTGTGTACCCCCAGGTGACAGAATATTGCAATTCGGCAGTTGTGAGGGGCGTGGGGAAACGCGTTGCATTGTGCATGTATGGTTGAGGTTCAAATTCTATAATGACCCACCTCAAAGCTGCATATTGGCACTCCATTGAGAGATAGGGACGAGTGGAATCGTGTTGTAATGCGCATCTGTGTCTGATGTTTACATTCCATCCTAATGCCCCCTGAGGCATATCGGTCCTTCCGTTTGAGGGAGGGACAAAGGAATACATCTTGCAATGCGCATGTGCGTAGAGCTACAAATATACTTCTGAACCCCCAGGGGGCAGCATATTGCAATTCGGCGGTTGGGAGGGGCGAGGGGAACCACGTTGCATTGGGCTTGAGTAGTTGAGGTTCAAATGCCATAGTGAACCCCCTGGAGGCTGCATATTGGCACTCCCATGGGAGATAGGGTCAACTGGAATCGTGTTGCAATGCACATGTGTGGCTGATGTTCAATGTGGTTCTGATTCAAATTCTATAATAAATACCATGCAGGTTGCATATTGGCACTCCCATGGGAGATAGGGACGAGTGGAATTGTGTTGCAATGCGCATGTGTGACTGATGGTCAAATTCCATCCTAAAACCCCAGGAGGCATATTGGTGCTTACGTTCGAAGGAGTTACAAAGGAATACGTCTTGCAATGCGCATGTGTAGCTGATCTTCAAATTCCATCCTAAAGCCCCTGGGGGCATATAGATGCTTCTCTTTGAGGGAGGGACAAAGGAATACGTCTTGCAATGCGCATATGCGCCGAGGTTCAAATATACTTCTGAACCCCAGGAAACAGCATATAACAATACGGCGGTTTGGAGGTGCGTGGGGAAACGCATTTCATTGCGCATGTGTGATTGAGGTTCAAACTCTATAATGAACCTCCTGGAGGCCGCATATTGGCACTCCCATGGAAGATACGGACGAGTGGAATCGTGTTGCAATGCGCATGTGTAACTGATGCTCAAATTCCATCCTAAAGCCCCTGGAGGCATATAGGTGCTTCCTTTTGAGGGAGGGACAAAGGAATACGTTTTGCAATGCGCATGCACCGCTGAGGTTCATATATACTTTTGAATCCCCAGGAGGCAGCATATTGCAATTAGGCGGTTGGGAGGGGCGTTGGGATACGCGTTGCTTTGTGCATGTGTGCTTGAGGTTCAAATTCTATAATGAACTTCCTGGAGGCTGCATATTGGCACTCCCATGGGAGATAGGGTCGAGTGGAATCATGTTGCAATGCGCATATATGGCAGATGTTCAAATTCCATCCAAAAGCCACTGGAGGCTTATTGATGCTTCCGTTTGAGGGAGGGACAAAGGAATACGTCTTACAATGCGAATGGGTCGAAGAGGTTCAAATATACTTCTGAACCCCCCAGGAGCAGAATATTGCAATTCGGTGGTTGGGTGGTGCGTGGGGATTCGCGTTGCTTTGTGCATGTGTGCTTGAGTTTCAAATTCTATAATGAACTTCCTGGAGGGTGCATATTGTCACTCCCATGGGAGATAGTTACAAGTAGAGTCGCGTTGCAATGCACTTGTTTGGCTGATGATCAACTTCCATTCTGAGGTTGAGGTTCAAATTCTATAATGAACACCCTGGAGGCTGTCCTATTGGCACTCCCATGGGGGATAAGCACAAGTACAGTCGTGTTGAAATGCACATGTGTGGCTGATGTTCAAATTCCATCCTGAGGCCCCTGGATGCATATTGGTGCTTCCGTTTGAGGGAGGGACAAAGGAATACATCTTGCAATGCGCATGCATCGCAGAGATTCAAATATACTTCTGAAACCCCAGGAGGCAGCATATTGCAATTCGGCAGTTAGGAGGGCCATGGGAAAACGCGTTGCTTTGCGCATGTGTGGTTTATGTTCAAATTCTATGATGAAACCCTGGTGGATGCATTTTGGCACTCCTATGGGAGATCGTTACAAGTAAAGTCGTGTTGCAATGCGCAAGTGTGGCTGATGATCAAATTCCGTCCTAAAGCCCCTGGAGGCATATTGGTGCGTCCGTTTGAGGGAGGGACAAAGGAATGCGTCTTGCAATGCGCATGAATCGCCGAGGTTCAATTATATTTCTGAAACCCTAGTGTGCAGCATATTGCGATTCGCCGGTTGGGAGGGCGTGGGGAAATGCATTCTTTGCTCATGTGTGGTTAAGTTTCAAATTCTATAATGAAGCTCCTGGAGGCTGCATATTGGCCCTACCATGGGAGATCGGGACAAGTGGAATCGTGTTGCAATGCGCATGGGTGGCTGATGTTCAAATTCCGTTCTGAGGTTGAGGTTCAAATTCTATAATGAACACCCTGGAGGCTGCATATTGGCACTACCATGGGGGATAAGGACAAGTACAGTCGTGTTGAAATGTGCATGTGTTGCTGATGTTCAAATTCCATCCTAAAGCCCCTGGAGGCATATTTCTGCTTCCGTTAAGGGAGGGACAAAGGAATACTTCTTGCAATGTGCATGCGTCACTGAGTTTCAAATATACTTCTTAACCCCCAGCAGGCAGCATATTACAATTCGGTGGTTGGGAGGGGCGTGGGGAAACGCGTTGCTTTGCTCATGTGTCATTAAGATTCAAATTCTGTAATGATCCTCCTGGAGGCTGCATATTGGCACTCCCATGGGAGATAGGGATGAGTAGAATCATGTTGCAATGCGCAAGTGTAGCTGATTTTCCAATTCCATCCTGAGGCCCCTGGGGGCATATTGGTGCTTCTGTTCGAGGGAGGGACAAAGGAATACGTTTAGCAATGCGCATGGGCTGCTGTGGTTCAAATATACTTCAGAACCCCGAGGAGGCAGTGTATTGCGATTCGGCGGTTGGGAGAGGCATGGGGAAAGGCGTTGCATTGCACATGTGTGGTTGAGGTTCAAATTCTATTATGAATCCCCTGGAGGCTGCAAATTGGCACTGTCATGGGAGATGTGGACAAGTAGAGTCGTGTTGCTATACGCATGTGTGGCTGATGTTAAAATTCCATCCTAAAGCCCCTGTAGGCATATTGGTGCTTCCTTTTGAGGGAGGGACGAAGGAATACATCTTGCGATGCGCATGCATCGCAGAGATTCAAATATACTTCTGAAACCCCAGAAGGCAGCATATTGCAATTCGGCGGTTAGGAGGGCCATGGAAAAACGCGTTGCTTTGTGCATGTGTGGTTTAGGTTCAAATTCTATGATGAACCCCTGGAGGATGCATTATGGCACTCCCATGCGAGATAGTTACAAGTAGAGTGGTGTTGCAATGCGCATGTGTGGCTGATGTTCAAATTCCATCCTGAGGCCCCTGGAGGCAAATTGGTGCTTCCGTTCGAGGGAGGGACAAAGGAGAATGTCTTGCAAAGCGCATGGGTCGCTGAGGTTCTAATATACTTCTCAACCCCCAGGAGGCAGCATATTGCAATTCTGCGGTTGGGAGGGCCGTGGGGAAACGCGTTGCTTTCCGCATGTGTGTTTGAGGTCAAAATTCCTTAATGAACCTCCTGGAGGTCGCATATTGACTCTCCCATGGGAGATAGGGACGAGTGGAATCGTCTGGCAATGCGCATGTGAGGATGATGTTCAATGTGGTTGAGATTCAAATTCAATAATGCACACCCTGGAGGCTACATATTGGCACTCCCAGGGCAGATAGGGACTAATGGAATCGTGTTGTAATGCGCATGTGTGACTGATGGTCAAATTCCATCCTAAAGCCCCTCGAGGCATATTGGTAGTTCCGTTCGAGGGTGGGACAAACGAGTACGTCTTCTAATGCGCATTCGTCGCTGAGGTTCAAATATACTTCTGAGCCTCCAGGAGCAGCATATTGCAATTCGGCGTTTGGGAGGGGCGTGGGGAAATTCGTTGCATTGCGCAAGTGTGGTTGAGGTTCAAATTCTATAATGAAATCCATGGAGGCTGAAAATTGGCACTCCCATCGGATATAGGGTCGAGTGGACTCGTGTTGCAATTTGCATGTGTGGCTGATGTTCAAATTCCATCCTAAAACCCCTCGAGGGATATTGGTGCTTCCGTTTGAGGGCGGGACAAAGGAAAACGTCTTGTAATTCACATGAATCGCTGTGTTTCAAAAATATTTCTGAACCCCCAGGAGGCAGCATATTGCAATTCGGCGGTTGGGACTGGCGTGGGAAACGCGTTGCTTTGCGAACGTGTGGTTGAGGTTCAAATTCTATAATTCTATAATAAACCCTCTGGAGGCTGCATATTGGCACTCCCATGGGAGATAGGGATGGGTGGAACCATGTTCCAATGCGCATGTGTGGCTGATGTTCAATTTCCATCCAAAAGCCCCTGGAGGCATATTGGTGCTTCCGTTTCAGGGAGGGACAAAGGAATACGTCTTGCAATTCTCATGTGTTGCTGAAGTTCAAATATACTTCTGAACCCCTAGGAGGCAGCCTATTGCAATTCGGCGGTTGGGAGGGGCGTGGGGATATGCGTTGCTTTGCGCATGTGTGGTTGAGGTTAAAATTCTATAATGAACCCCCTGAAGGCTGCATTTTGGCACCCCCATGGGAGACAGGGTAGAATGGAATCGAGTTGCAATGCGCATGTGTGGCTGATGATCAATTTCCATCCTAAAGCCCCTTGAAGCATATTGGTGCTTCCGTTTGACGGAGGGACAAAGGAATACGTCTTGTAATGCTTATGCTTCGTTGTGGTTCAAATACATTTCTGAACCCCCAGGCTGCAGCATATTGCCATTCGGCGGTTGGGAGGGGCGTGGGGAAAAGCATTGCTTTGCACATGTGTTGTTGAGGTTCAAATTCTATAAGAAACTCCCTGGAGGCTGCATATTGGCAATCCCATGGGAGATACGGATGAGTAGAATCGTGTTGCAGTGCGAATGTGTGGCTGATGTTCAAACTCCATCCTAAAGCCCATGGAGGCAAATTAGTGCTTCCGTTTGAGGGAGGGACAAAGGAAGATGTCTTGCAATGCGCATACGTTTCTGAGGTTCAAACACACATCTGAACCCTCAAGAGGCAGCATATTGCAATTCGGTGATTGGGAGGGGAGTCAGGAAACGCGTTGCATTGGGCATGTGTGGTTGAGGTACAAGTTATATAATGAACCCCCTGGACGCTGCATATTGGCACTCCCACATGAGATAGGGACAAGTGGAATCCTGTTGCATGGCGCATGTGTGCCTGATGTTCCATTTTGCATCCTAAAACCCGTGGAGGCATATTGGTGCTTCCGTTCCTTGGAGGGACAAAGGAATACGTTTTGCAATGCGCATGCATCGTTGAGGTTCAAATATACTTTTGATCCCCCAGGAGGCATGATATTGCAATTCGCAGTTGGGAGGGGCGTGGGGAAACGCGTTGCATTGTGCATGTGTTGTTGAGAATCAAATTCAATAATGAACCCCCTGGAGGCTGCATACTGGCACTCCCACGGTAGATAAGGACGAGTGGAATCGTGTTGCAATGCACATGTGTCGCTGATGTTCAAATTCCATTCTGAAGACCCTGGAGGCATATTGGTTCTCCCGTTTGTGGGAGGGACAAAGGAATCAGTTTTGCAATGCGCATGCATCGCTGAGGTTCAGATATACTTCTGACCCCCCAGGAGGCAGCATATTGCAATTCGGCGGTTGAGATGCTCGTGAGGAAACGTGTTACATTGTGCATTTGAGGTTGAGGTTCAAACGCAATATTGAAACACCTGGAGGCCACATATTGGCAATCCCATGGGACATAGGGATGAGTGGAATCGTTTTGCAGTGGGAATGTGTGGCTGATGTTCAAATTTCATCCTAAAGCCCCTGGAGGCATATTGGTGCTTCCGTTTGAGGGAGGGACAAAGGAAGATGTCTTGCAATGCGCATGCGTCACTGAGGTTCAAATCCCTATCTGAACCCACAGGAGGCAGCATATTGCAATTTGGCGGTTGGGAGGGGCGTGGGGAAACGCGTTGCTTTGCGCATGTATTGTTGAGGTTCAAATTCTATAATGAACCCCCTGGAGGCTGCATATTGGCACTCCCATGGGAGATAGGGACGAGTGGAATCGTGGTGCAATGCACATGTGTGGCTGATGTTCAAATTCCATTCTAATGACCCTGGAGGCATATTGGTTCTTCCAATTGAGGAAGGGACAAAGAAATTCGTCTTGCAATGAGCATGCGTCGCTGAGGTTAAATAAACTTCTGAACCCCCAGGAGGCAGCATGTTGCAATTCGGCGGGTGGGCTGTGCGTGGGAAATGTGTTACATTGCGCATGTGTGGTTGAGGTTCAAATTCTATAATGAACCCCAGGAGGCTGCATATTGGCACTCCCAAAGGAGATATATACGAATGGTATCGTGTTGCAAAGCACAGGGGTGGTTGATGTTCAAATTTCATCCTAAAGCACCTGGAGGTATATCGGTGCTTCCGTTTGAGGGAGGGACAAAGGAACTCATCTTGCAATGCGCATGCATTGCTGAGGTTCAAATATACTTCTGAACGCCCAGGAGACAGCATATTCCAATTCGGCGGTTAGGAGGCACGTGGGGAAACGTGTTACATTGTGTATGTGTGGTTGAGTTTCAAATTCTATAATGAACTCCCTGGAGGCTGCATTCTAGCACTACCATAGGAGATAGTGACGAGTGGAATTGTGTGGCAAAGCGCATGTGTGTCTGACGTTTAAATTCCATCCTCGAGGCTTATTGCTGCTTCCGTATGAAGGAGGGACAAAGGAATATGTCTTGCAATGCGCATGGGTTGCTGAGGTTCAAATATTCTTCTGAACCCCCAGGAGGCAACATTATGCAATTCGGCGGTTGGGAGAGGCGTGGGGAAACGTAATACATTGTGCATTTGTGCTTGAGGTTCAAATTCTATAACTATCCGCCAGGTGGCTGCATATTGGCACTCCCATGGGAGATAGGGACGAGTGGAATCGTGTTGCAATGTGCATGTGTGGCTGATGGTCAAATTCCATCCTAAAAGCCCTGGAGGCATTTTGGTACTTGCGTATGAGGGAGGGACAAAGGAATACGTCTTACAATGCGCATCTTTCGCTGAGGTTCAAATATACTTCTAAAACCCCAGGAGGCAGCATATTGCAATTCGGTGGTTGGGAGGGTCGCGGGGAAACGCGTTGCATTGCGCATGTGTGGTTGACGTTCAAATTGTATAATGAACCCCCTGGAGGCTGCATTTTGGCACTCCCATCGGAGATAGGCATGAGTGAAAACGTGTTTTAATGCGAATGTATGGCTGACGTTCAAATTCCATTCCAAAGCCCCTCTAAACATTGGTTCTTCCGTTTGAGGGAGGAAAAAAGGAATTCGTCATGCAGTGACCATGCGTCGCTGAGGTTAAATAAACTTCTGAAACCCCAGGAGGCAGCATATTGCAATTCAGCGGTTGGGAGGTGCGTGGGAAAACGTGTTACATTGCGCATGTGTGGTTGAGGTACAAATTCTATAATGAACACCCTGGAGACTGCATATTGGCACTCCCATGGGAGATAGGAACGAATGGAATCGTGTTGCAATGTGCATGTGTGGCTGATGTTCAATGTGGTTGAGTTTCAAATTCTATAATCTACATCCTGGAGGCTGCATATTGGCACTCCCACGGGAGATAGGGACAAGTGGAATCGTGTTGCAATGTGCATGTGTGGCTGATGGTCAAATTCCATCCTAAAGCCCCTGGAGGCATATTAGTGCTTCCGTTTGAGGGAGGGACAAAGGTACTCATCTTGCAATGCGCATGCGTTGCTTAGTTTCAAATATAGTTCTGAACCCCCAGGGGGCAGCACATTGCAAATCGGCGGTTGCGAGGGGCGTGGGGAAACTCGTTGCATTGCGCATGTGAGGTTGAGGTTCAAATTCTATGATGAACACCCTTGAAGCTGCAAATTGGCACTCCCGTGGGAGATAGGGACGGGTGGAATCGTGTTGCAATGCACATGTGTGGCTGATGTTCAAATTCCAACCTAAAGCCCCTGGAGGCATTTTGGTACTTCAGTATGAGGGAGGGACAAAGGAATTCGTCTTGCAATGCGCATGTGTCGCTGAGGTTCAAATATACTTCTAAAACCCCAGGAGGCAGCATATTGTAATTCGGCGGTTGGGAGGGTCGTGGAGAAACGCGTTGCATTGCGCATGTGTGGTTGAAGTTCAAATTCTACAATTAAACCCTTGGAGGCTGCATATAGGCTCATCCATGGGAGATAGGGACGAGTGGAATTGTGTTGAAATGCGCATGTGTGGCTGATGGTCAAATTCCATGCTAAAGCCCCTGGAGGCATATTGGTGCTTCCGTTTGAGGGAGGGACAAAGGTACTCATCTTGCAATGCGCATGCGTTGCTTAGTTTCAAATATAGTTCTGAACCCCCAGGGGGCAGCACATTGCAAATCGGCGGTTGCGAGGGGCATGGGGAAACTCGTTGCATTGCGCATGTGTGGTTGATGTTCAAATTCTATGATGAAGCCCCTTGAGGCTGCAAATTGGCACTCCCGAGGGACATATGGACGAGTGGAATCGTGTTGCAATGCGAATGTATGGCTGATGTTGAAATTCCATTCTAATGACCCTGGAGGCATATTGGTTCTTCCATTTGAGGGAGCGACAAAGGAATTCGTCTGGCAATGAGCATGCGTCGATGAGGTTAAATACACTTCTGAACCCCCCAGGAGGCAGCATGTTTCAATTCGGCGGTTGGGCGGCGCGTGGTGAAATGTGTTACATTGCGCATATGTGGTTGAGGTTCAAATACTACAATGAACCCCCTGGAGGCTGCATATTGGCTCTCCCAAAGGAGATAGGGACGAGTGGAATCGTGTTGCAAAGCACATGTGTGGCTGATGTTCAAATTCCATCCTAAAGCCCCTGCAGGCATATAGGCACGTCCGTTTGAGGGAGTGACAAGGGAATACGTCTTGCAATGCGCATGGGTTGCAGAGGTTCATATATACTCCTGAACCACCAGGAGGCAATATATTGCATTTCGGCGGTTGGGAGAGGTGTGGGGAAAGGTAATATATTGTGCATGTGTCGTTGAGGTTCAAATTCTATAACTATCCGCCTGGTCGTTGCATATTGGCTTTCCCATGGGAGATATGGACGAGTGGAATTGTGTTGCAATGCGAATGTATGGCTGATGTTCAGATTCCATTCGAAAGCCCCTAAAGGCATATTGGTGCATCCATTGGAGGGAGGGAAAATGGAATTGTCTTATAATGAGCATGCGTCTCTGAGGCTCAAATACACTTCTGAACCCCCAGGAGGCAGCATATTGCAATTCGATGGTTGGGCGGCTGGTGGGAAAATGTGTTACATTGCGCATGTATGGTTGAGGTTCAAATTCTATAATGAACCCCCTGGAGGCTGCATATTGGCGCTCCCAACGGAGATAGGGACGAGTGGAATCGTGTTGAAAATCACATGTGTGGCTGATGTTCAATGTGGTTGAGATTAAATTATATAATGAATCACCTGGAGGCTGCATATTGGCACTCCCATGGGAGATAGGGACGAGTGGAATCGTATCGAAATGCTCATGAGTGGTTGATGTTCAAACTCCATTCTATAGCCCCTGGAGGCTTATAGGTGCTTCCCTATGAGGGAGGATCTAATGAATACGTCTTGCAATGCGCATGCGTTGCTGAGGGTCAAATATACTTCTGAACCCCCAGGAGGCTGCATATTGTAATTCCGCGTTTGGGAGGGGCGTGGGGAAAGGCGTTGCATTGCGCATGTGTGGTTGAGTTTCAAATTCTATAATGAACCCCCTGGAGGCTGCATTTTGGCACTTCCATGGGAGATAGAGACGAGTAAAATCGTGTTGCAATGCGCATGTGTTACTGATGTACAAATTCCATCCTAAATCCCCTGGAGGCATATTGGTGCTTCCGTTTGAGGGAGGGACGTAGGAATACTTCTTGCACTGTGCATGCATCGCTGAGTTTCAAACATACTTCTGAACCACCAGGAGGCAGCACATTGCAATTCTGCGGTTGGGAGAGCCGTGGGGAAATGCGTTGGTTTGCACATGTGTGGTGGGGTTCAAATTCTATAACTAACCACCTGGATGCTGCATATTGGCACTCCCATCGGAGATAGGGATGAGTGGAATCGTGTTGCAATGCACATGTGTGGCTGTTGTTCAAATTCCATCCTAAAGCCCCTGGAGCCATATTGGTGTCTCCGGTTGAGGGAGAGACAAAGGAATACATCTTGCAATGCGCATGCGTCGCTGATGTTCAAATGTACTTCTGAACCCCCAGGAGGCAGAACATTGCAATTCGATGGTTGGGAGGGCCGTGGGGAAATGCGTTGGTTTGCACATGTGTGGTGGGGTTCAAATTCTATAATTAACCACCTGGATGCTGCATATTGGCACTCACATGGGAGACTGGGACGAGTGGAATCGTGTTGCAATGCGCATGTGTGGCTGATGTTTAATGTGGTTGAGGTTCAAATTCTATAATGAACACTCTGCAGGCCGTATATTGGCATTCCCATAGGAGATAGGAACGAGTGGAATCGTGTTGAAATGCGCATGTGTGGCTGATGTTCAAATTCCATCCTAAAGCCCCTTGAGGCATATCGGTGATTTCGTTTGAGGGAGGGACAAAGGAATACGTCTTACAATGCGTATGGGTCGCAGAGTTTCAAATATTCTTCTGAACCCCCAGGAGGCAGCATATTCCAAATCGGCGGATGGGAGGCTCGTGGAGAAACGTTCATTGTGCATGTGTGGTTGAGGTTCAAATTCTATAACTATCCGCCTGGTGGCTGCATATTGGCACTCCCATCGGAGATAGGGACGAGTGGAATCGTGTTGCAATGCACAAGTGTGGCTGTTGTTCAAATTCCATCCTAAAGCCCCTGGAGGCATATTGGTGTCTCCGGTTGAGGGAGAGGCAAAGGAATACATCTTGCAATGCGCATGCGTCGCTGATGTTCAAATGTACTTCTGAACCCCCAGGAGGCAGAACATTGCAATTCGATGGTGGGGAGGGCCCTGGGGAAACGTGTTGCATTGCGAATGTGTAGATGATGTTCAATGTGGTTGATGTTCGAATTCTATAATGAGACCCCTGGATGCTGCAAATTGGCACTCCCAAGGGAGATAGGGACGAGTGGAATCGTATTGATATGCATATGTGTGGCTGATGTTCAAATACCATCCTAAAGCCCCCGGAGGAATATTAGTGCTTCCGTTTGTGGGAGGGACAAAGGAATATATCTTGCAAAGCGCATGCGTCACTGCCGTTAAAATATACTTCTGAACCATCAGGAGGCAGCATATTGCAATTCCGCGTTTGGGAGGGGCGTGGGGAAAGGCGTTGCATATCGCATGTGTGGTTGAGTTTCAAATTCTATAATGAATCCCCTGGAGGCTGCATTTTGGCACTTCCATGGGAGATAGAGACGAGTAAAATAGTGTTGCAATGCGCATGTGTTACTGATGTACAAATTCCATCCTAAATCCCCTGGAGGCATATTGGTGCTTCCGTTTGAGGGAGGGACGTAGAAATACTTCTTGCACTGTGCATGCATCGCTGAGTTTCAAACATACTTCTGAACCACCAGGAGGCAGCACATTGCAATTCTGCGGTTGGGAGGGCCGTGGGGAAATGCGTTGGTTTGCACATGTGTGGTGGGGTTCAAATTCTATAATTAACCACCTGGATGCTGCATATTGGCACTCACATGGGAGACTGCGACGAGTGGAATCGTGTTGCAATGCGCATGTGTGGCTGATGTTTAATGTGGTTGAGGTTCAAATTCTATAATGAACACTCTGCAGGCCGTATATTGGCATTCCCATAGGAGATAGGAACGAGTGGAATCGTGTTGAAATGCGCATGTGTGGCAGATGTCAAACTCCATCCTAATGCCCCTGGAGGCATATTGGTTTTTCCGGTTGATGGAGGGACAAAGGAATACATCTTGCAGTGTGCATCCGTCGCTGAGGTTCAAATATACTTCTGAACCCCCAGGAGGCAGCATATTGCAATTCGGCAGTTTGGAGTGGCGTGGGGAAACGCGTTGCAATGCGCATGTGTGGTTGAGATTCAAATTCGATGATGAACCTCCTGGAGATTGCATATAGGCACTCCAATGGGAAATAGGGACCAGTGGAATCGTGAGGTTTAAATTCTATAATGAACCCTCTGAAACGCTGCATATTGGCACACCCATGGGAAATAGGGATGAGTGGAATCGTGTTGCAATGCGCATTTGTTGCTGATGTTCAAATTCCATCTTTAAGCCCCTGGAGTCATATTGGTGTTTCCGGTTGAGGGAGGGACAAAGGAATACAACTTGCAATGCGCATGCGTCCTTGATGTTCATGTGTACTTCTGAACCCCCAGGAGGCAGCATATTGCAATTCGTCCTTTGGGGGGGCGTGGGGAAACGCGTTGCATTGCGAATGTGTGGCTGAGGTTCAAATTCTATAAGGAACACCCTTGAGGCTGCATATTTGCACACCAGTGAGAGATAGAGACTAGTGGAATCGTGTTGAAATGCGCAAGTGCGGCTGATGTTCAAATTCCATCCTAAAGCCCCTGGAAGCATATTGGTGCTTCCGATTGACAGAGCGACAAAGGAATACGTTTTGCAATGCGCATGCGTCGCTAATGTTCAAATGTACTTCTGAACCCCTAGGAGGCAGCATATTGCAATTTTACAGTTGGGAGGGGCGTGGGGAAACGCGTTGCATTGCACATGTATGGTTGAGGTTCAAATTCTATTGCACTGCATATTGTCACTCCCATGGGAGATTGGGACAAGTAGATTCATGTTGCAATGCGCATGTGTGGCTCATGTTCAAATTCAATCCTAAAGCCCCAGGAGGCATATAGTTGCTTCTGTTTGAGGGACGGACAAAGGAATATGTCTTGAAATGCGCATACGTTGCTGACTATAAAATATACTTCTGAACACCCAGGAGCAGCATGTTGCAATTCGGCGGTTGGGAGGAGCGTGAGGGAAACGTCCTGCTTTGCGCATGTGTGGTTGAGGTTCAAATTCTCTAATGAACCACCTGGAGGATGTATATTGGCACTCCCATGGGAAATAGGGACGAGTGGAAATGTATTGCAATGCGCATGTGTGGATGATGTTCAATATCCAGTCTAAAGCCCCTGGAGGCATATTGGTGCTTCCGTTTGAGGGAGGGAGAAAGGAATACATACTGCAATGCGCATTTGTCGCTGATGTTCAAATGCACTTCTGAACCCCCATGAGGCAGCATATTGCAAGTTAACAGTTCGGTGGGGCGTGGGGAAACGCGTTGCAGTGCGCATGTGTGGTTGAGGTTCAAATTCTATAATGAACCTCTTGGAGGCTGCATATTGGTTCTCGGAAGGGAGACAGGGACCAGTGGAATCGTGTTGCAATGCGCATATGTGGGTGATGTGCAGTGTGGTTGAGGTTCTAATTCTATAATGAACACCCAGGAGACTGCATATTAGCACACCTGTGGGAAATAGGGCTGACGTTCAAAATTCATCCTTAAGCTCCTGGAGGCATATTGGTGCTTCCGTTTGAGGGTGGGACAAAGTAATACGTCTTGCAATGCGCATGCTCGCTGTGGTTCAAATATATTACTGAACCCCCAGGAGGCAGGAAGTGTGAGAAGAAACGAGTTGCATTGCGCTTGTGTGGTTGAGGTTCAAATTCTTTAATGAACACCCTGGAGGCTGCATATTGGCACTCCCAAGGGAGATAGGAACAAGTAATGTCGAGTTGCAATGCGCATGTGTAGCTGATGTTCAAATTCCATCCTAAAGCCCCAGGAGGCATATGGTTGCTCCCGTTTGAGGAAGGGACAAAGGAATACGTCTTAAAATGCTCATGCGTCACAGAGGTTCAAATACACTTCTAAACCCCCAGGAGTAGCATGTTGCAATACGGCAGTTGGGAGGAGCGTGGGGAAAAGGCTTGCTTTGCGCATGTGTGGTTGAAGTTCAAATTTTATAATGAACCCTCTGGTGGCTGGATATTGGCACTCCAATGGGAGATAGGGACAAGTGGAATCGTGCTGCAATGCGCATGTGTGGCTAATGTTCAAATTCCATCCTATAGCCCCTAAGGGCATATTGGTGCTTCCGTTTAGGGAGGGACAAAGGAATACGTCGTGCAACGCGCATGTTTCGCTGAGCTTCAAATATATTTGTGAATCCCCAGGAGGCAGCATTTTGCTATTCGGCCGTTCGGAGGGGCGTAGGGAAAAGCGCTGCATTGCGCATGTGTGGTTGAGGCTCAAATTATATGATGAACCTCCAGGAGACTGCGTATTGGCACTCCAATGGGAGATAGGGACGATTGGAATCGTGTTGAAATGCGCATGTGTGGCTGATGTTCAAATTCCATCCTTATGCCCCTGGAGGCATAATGGCGCTTCCGTTTGAGGGAGGGACAAAGGAATATGTCTTGCAATGCGCATGCATCACAGACGTTCAAATTTACTTCTGAACCCCCAGGAGGCAGCATATTGCAATTCGTTGGTAGGGAGGGGCGTGTAGAAACGCGATGCATTGTGCATGTGTAGTTGAGGTTCAAATTCTACAATAAACCCCCTAAAGGCTGCAAATTGGCACACACATGGGAGATAGTGACGAGTGGAATCGTGTTGCAATGTGCGTGTGTTGTTCAATATCCATCCTAAAGCCCCTGCAGGGATATTGGTGCTCCTTTTGAGGGAGGGACAAAGGAATACATCTTGCAACGCGCATGCGTCGCTGAGATTCAAATATAGTTCTGAATGCCCAGGAGGCAGCGAATTGCAATTTGGCGGTTGGGTGATGCGTGGGGAAACGCGTTCCTTTGTACATGTGTGGTTGAAATTCAAATTGTATAATGAAACCCCTGGAGGCTGCAGTGCGAATGTATGGCTGATGTTCAAATTCCATCCTAAAGCCCCTGGAGGCATATTGTTGCTTCCGTTTGAGGGAGGGTCAAAGGAATATGTCTTGCAATGCGCATAGGTCACAGAGGTTCAAATATACTTCTGAACCACCAGGAGGCTGCACATTGCAAGTCGGCGGTTGGGAGGCGCGTGGGGAAACGTGTTACATTGTGCATGAGTGGTTGAGGTTCAAATAATATAATGAACCCCCTGGAGGCTGCATATTGGCAGTCCCATAGAGATAGGGACGAGTGGAATCGTTTTGCAATGCGCATGTGTGTCTAATGTTCAATGAGGTTGAGGTTCAAATTCTATGATGAACACACTGGAGGCTGCATATTGGCACTTCTATGGGAGATAGGGAGGAGTGGAATCGTGTTGAAATGCGCATGGGTGGTTGATGATCAAATTACATCCTAAATCCCATGGAGGCATATTTGTGCTTCCGTTTGAGCGAGGTACAAAGGAATACGTCTTGTAATGCGAATGAGGCTCTGTGGTTCAAATATACTTCTGAACCACCAGGAGGCAGCATATTGCAATTACGCGGCTGGGAGGGGTGTGGGGTAACGCGTTGCATTGAGAATGTTTGGTTCAGGTACAAATTCTATAATGAACCCCCTGGAGGCTGCATACTGGCACTACCATGGGTAGGTAGGGACAAGTGGAATCGTGTTGCAAGGCGCTTGTGTGGCTGATGTTCAAATTCCATCCCAAAGCCCCAGGAGGCATATTGTTGCTTCCATATGAGGGAGGGACAAAGGAATACATCTTGCAATGCACATGCGTCGCTGAGGTTCAAATACACCTCTGAACCCCCAGGAGCACCATGTTGAAATTCGGTGGTTGGGCGGTGTGTGGGGAAACGCGATGCTTTGCGCATGGGTGGTTGAGGTTCAAATTCTATAATAAACCCCCTGGAGGCTGTTTATTGGCACTTCCATGGGAGATAAGGACGAGTGGAATCGTGTTGCAATGCACATGTGTGGCTGATGTTCAAATTCCATCCTGAAGCCCCTGGAGGCATATTGGTGGTTCTGTTTGAGGGGGGACAAGGGAAAACTATTTGAATGTGCATGTGTCGCTGAGGTTCAAATATACTTCTGAACTCCCAGGAGGCACAATATTTCGATTAAGCGGTTGGGAGGGGCGTGGGGAAACATGTTGCATTGCGCATGTGTGGTTGAGGTTCAAATTATATGACGAACCCCCTGGAGGCTGCATATTGGCACTCCCATGGGAGATAGGGACAAGTAGAGTCGTGTTGCAGTGCGCATGTGTGGTTCATTTTCAAATTCCATCCTAAATCCCCTGGAGACATATTGGTGCTTACGTTAGAGGGAGTTACAAAGGAATATGTTTTGCAATGCGCCTGCATCGCTAAGGTGCAAATATACTTCTGAACCCCCAGGAGGCAGCATGTTACAATTCGGCAGATGGGAGGAGCGTGGGCTAATCCGTTGCTTTGCGCATGTGTGGTTGAGGTTCAAATTCTATAATGAACCCCCTGGATGCTGCATAATGGCACTCTCATGGGAGATAGGGATGAGTGGAATCGTGATGCAGTGTGAAAGTATGGCTGATTTTCAAATTCCATCCTAAAGACCCTGGAGGCATTTTGGTGCTTCCATTTGATTGAGTGATAAAGGAATACATCTTGCAATGCACATTCGTCGCTGAGGTTCTGAAAGCTTGGAAGCAGCAAATTGCAATTCGACAGTTGGGAGGGGCGTGGGGAAATGCGTTGCCATGTGCATGTGTGGTTGAGTTTCAGATTCTATTATGAACACCCTGGAGGCTGCATTTTGGCACTCCCGTGGGAGATAGGGATGAGTTGAATCTCGTTGCAATGCGCATGTGTTGCTGATGTTCAAATTCCATCCTACAGCCACTGGAGGCAAATTGGTGGTTACGTTTGAGGGAGGAACAATGGAATACGTCTTGCAATGTGCATGAGTTACTGTGGTTCAAATTTACTTCAGAACCACCTGGAGGCAGCATGTTGCAATTGGGTGGTTGGGAGGAGCGTGGGGAAACGCATTGCTTTGTGCATGGGTTGCTTAGGTTCAAATTCTATAATGAACCAGCTGGAGGCTGTTTATTCGCACTCCCATGGGAGATAGAGACGAGTTGAATTGTGTTGCAATGCGCATGTGTGGCTGATGTTCAAATTCCATCCTAAAACCCCTGGAGGCATATTGGTGCTTACGTTTGTGGGAGTTACAAAGGAATACGTTTTGCATGCACATGCATCTCTGAGGTTCAAATTTACTTCTGAACCCCGAGGAGGTATGATATTGCAATTCGGGGGTTGGGAGGGGCGTGGGGAAACGCGTTGCATTGCGCATATATGGTTGATTTTCAAATCCCATAATGAACCCCCTAGAGTCTGCATATTGGCACTCCCATGGGCGATAGGGACGAATGGAATCGTGCTGCAATGTGCATGTGTGGCTGATGTTCAAATTCCATCCTACAGCCCCCGGAGGAATATTGGTGCTTCCGTTTGAGAGAGGGACAAAGGAATACGTCTTGCAATGAGCATGAGTCGCTGTGGTTCAAATATACTTCTGAACCACCAGGGAGCAGCATATCGCAATTCGGCGGTTGGGAGGGGCGTGGGTAAACGTGTTGCATTGCGCATATGTGGTTGAGGTACATATTCTATAATGAACCCCCTGGGGGCTGCATATTGGCACTCACATGGGAGATAGGGACAAGTAGAATCGTGTTGAGGCATATTGTTACTTCCGTTTGAGGGAGGGACAAAGGAATACGTCTTGCATTGCACATGCGTTGCTGAGGTTCAAATATACTTCTGAACCCCCAGGAGGAGCATATTACAATTCGTCGGTTGGGAGGAGCGTGGGGAAACACATTGCTTTGCGCATGGGTGTTTGAGGTTCAAATTCTATAATGAACCCCATGGTGGCTGTTAATTGGCACTCCCATGGGAGATAGGTACGAGTTGAAATATGTTGCAATGCGCATGTGTGACTGATGTTCAAATTCCATCCTGAAGCCCGTGGAGGCATATTGGTGCTTCTGTTTGAGGGAGGGACACATGAATACGTTTTGAAATGTGCATGTGTCACTGAGGTACAAATATACTTCTGAACCCCCAGGAGGCAGCTTATTGCAATTCGGCGGTTGGGAGGAGCGTTGGGAAACGCATTGCATTGCGCATGGGTGGTTGAGGTATAAAATCTATAATGAACTTCCTGGAGGCTGCGTATTGGCATTTCAATGAAACATAGGGACGAGTGGAATCGTGTTGTAATGCACATGTGTAGCTGATGTTAAATTCCACCCTAAAGACCCTTGTGGCATATTGGAGCTTAGTTTAAGGGAGGCACAAAGGAATACGTCTTGCAATGCGCAAGCTTATCTGAGGTTAAAATATACTTCTGAACCCCCAGGAGACAGCATATTGCAATTCGGATGTTGGGAGTGCCAATATGCAGCCTCCAGGGGGTTCATTATAGAATATGCACCTCAACCACATATGCGGAATGCAACACGTTTTCCCACGCCCCTCCCAACCCCCGAATTGCAATATGCTGCCTCATGGTGGTTCAGAAGTATATTTGAACTACAGCGACTCATGCTCATTGCAAGACGTATTCCTTTGTCCCTCCCTCAAACGGAAGCACCAATATGCCTCCAGGGGCTTTAGGATGGAATTTGAATATCAGCCACACATGCGCATTGCAGCACGATTCCACTCGTCCCTATCTCACATGGGAGTGTCAATATGCACCCTCCCAGGGGTTCATTATAGAATTTTAACCTCAACCACACATTCAAAAGACAGTGGATTTCGCCAGGCTCCGCCCATCTGCCGAATTACAATATGCTGCCTCCTGGGAGTTCAGAGGTATATTTGAACCACAGCGACGCATGCTCATTGCAAGGCCCTTTGCCCATCAATCAAAAAGAAGCACCAATATGCTATAGGGGCTTTATGATGGAATTTGAACTTCAGCCACACATATGCATTGCAAAATGATTCCACTCGTCCTTATCTCCCATGGGTGTGCCAGTATGCATCAACCAGGGGATTCATTATAGAATTTGAACCTCAACCATACATGCGCAATGAAACGAGTTTCCCCACGCCCCTCCCAACCGCCGAATTGCAATAATCATGCCTCCTGGGTGTTTAGAAGTAAATTTGAACCTCAGAGATACATGCGCAAAACATATTCCTTCGTAACTACCTCGATCATAAGCACCAATAAGCTTCCAGGGGTTTTAGGATCGAATTTGACCATCAACCACACATCCGCCTTGCAACACGATTCCACTCGTCCCTATCTCCCATGGGAGTGCCGATATGCAGCCTCCAGGGTGGGTCATTATAGAATTTGATCCTCAACCACCCAAGCGCAATGTAACGCGTTTCCCTACGACCCTCCCAACCGCCGAATTGTAATATGCTGCCTCCTGGGGGTTCAGTAGTATTTTTGAACCTCAACGATGCATGCACATTGCAAGACGTATTCCTTTGTCCCTCCCTCAAATGGAAGAACCAATATGACACCAGGGGCTATAGGATGATTATTGAACATCAGCCACACATGGGCAATGCAACACAATTCCACTCGTCCCATGGGAGTGCCAAAAAGCAGCCACCAGGGGTTTCATTATAGAATTTGAGCCTCAACCACACATGTGCAAAGCAACACGTTTCCCCCGCCCCTCCCAACCGCCGAATTGCAATATGCTGCCTCCTGGGGGTTCAGAAGTATATTTGAACCTCAGTGACGCATGCACATTGCTAGACGTATTCCTTTGTAACTCCCTCGAACAAAGCACCAATATGCCTCCAGGGGTTTTATGATGGAATATGAACATCAGCCACACATGCGCATTGCAACACGATTCCACTCGGCAATATCTCCGATGGGCATTCCAATATGCGGCCTCCAGGAGGCTCATTATAGAATTTGAACCTCAACCACACATGCGCAAAGCAAAGTGTTTCCCCTGCCCCTCCCAACCGCCGAATTGCAACATGCTGCTTCCTTGGGGTTCAGAAGAATATTTGAACTTCAACGACACTTTTGTATTGCAAAACGTATTCCTTTGTCCCTCCCACAAACGGTAGCACCAATATTCCTGCAGGGGCTTCAGGATGTAATATGAACATGAGCCACACATGCGCATTGCAACACGATAATACTTGTCCCTATCTCCCATGGGAGTGCCAATATGCAGCCTCCGGGAAGTTCATTACAGAATTTGAACTTTAACGACACATGAGCAAAGCAACGAGTTTACCCACGCCCTCCCAACCGCAGAATTACAATATTTTTCCTCCTGGGCGATATTTCAACCTCTGCGATGCATGCGCATTGCAAGACGTATTCCTTTGTCCCTCCCTCAAACGGAAGCACTAATATGCCTCCAGGGGCTTTACGATGGGATTTGAACATCAGCGATACATGCGCATTTCAAAATGATTCCATTCGTCCCTATCATCCATGGGTGTGCCAATATGCATCGTCTAGGTTGTTCGTTATAGAATATGACACTCAACCACATTGAACATCAGCCACACATACACATTGTGACACTATTCCACTCGTCCCTATCTCCCATAGGAGTGCCAAAATGAAGCCACCACGGGTTTCTTTATTGAATTTGAAACTCAACAACACATCGGCAATGCAACACGTTTCCCCACGCCCCCCCCCCCCCCCCCAACAGACGAATTGCAATATGCTGCCTCCTGTGGGTTCAGAAGTATATTTGAACCTCAGCTACGCTTGCGCATTGCAAGACGTATTCCTTTGTCCCTCCCTTAAACGGAAGCTTTAATATGCCTCCAGGGTCTTTAGGATGGGATTTTAACATCAGCCACACATGCACATTACAACACGATTCCACTCGTCCCTATCTTTCATGGGAAGGCCAATATGCAGCCTCCAGCAGTTTCATTATAGAATTTATACCTCACCCACCCATGCGCAAAGCAATGCATTTCCCCACGCTCCTCCCAACCGCCTAATTGCAATAAGCTTCTTCCTGGGGGTTCAGAAGTATATTTGAACCTCAGTGACAGATGCGCATTGCAAAACGTATTCATTTGTCCCTCCCTCAAACAGAAGCATCAATATGCCTCCAGGGGCTACATGATGGAATTAGAACATCAGCCAAATATGCGCATTGCAACACGATTCCACTCGTCCCTATCTCCCATGGGAGAGCCAATATGCAGCCTCCAGGAGGTTCATTATAGAATTTGAACCTCAAGCACACATGTGCAAAGCAACGCGTTTCCCCACGCCCCTCCCAACCGACGAATTGCAATATGTTGCCTCCTGGGAGTTCAGAAGTATATTTGAACCTCAGTGACACCTACATATTGCAAGACGTAATATTTGTCCCTTCCTCAAACGGAAGCACCAATATGCCTCCAGGGGCTTCAGGATAGAATATGAACATCAGTCACACATGCGCATTGCAACACTATTCAACTCATAACTATTTCCCATGGGAGTGCCAATTAACAGCCACCAGGGGGTTCATTATAGAAATTGAACCTCAACCACCCATGCGCATATTAGTGCTTCCGTTTGAGGGAGGGACAAAGGAATACGTCTTGCAATGCGCATGCATTGCAGAGGTTCAAATATTCTTCTGAACACCGAGGAGGAAGCATATTGCCATTCGGCGGTTGGGAGGGTGTGTGAAAACTCGTCGCTTTGCTCATGTGTGGTTTAATTACAAATTCTATATTGAACCTCCCGCAGGCTGCATATTGGCACTTCCATGGGAGATAGGGACAAGTGAATTGGTGTTGCAATGCGCATGTGTGGCTGATATTCAAATTACATCTTGTAGCCCCTGGAGGAATATTGGTGCTTCCGTTTGAGTGAGGGACAAAGGAATAAGTTTTGCAATGCAAAAGTGTCGTTGAAGTTCAAATTTACTTCTGAACCCCCAGGAGGCAGCATATTGCAATTCGGTGGTTGGGAGGGGCGTGGGAAAACGTGTTGCATTGCGCATATGAGGTTGAGGTACAAATACTATAATGAACCCCCTGGAGGCTGCATATTGGCACTCCCATGGGAGATAGGGACAAGTTTAATCGTGTTGAGGCATATTGTTACTTCCGTTTGAGGGAGGGACAAAGGAATACGTCTTGCATTGCGCAAGCGTAGCTGAGGTTCAAATATAATTCTGAACCCACAGGAGGCAGCATATTGCAATTCGGCTGTTGGGAGGGGCGTGGGGAAACACGTTGCATTGCGGATGTGTTGTTGGGGTTCAAATTCAAGAAAGAAACCCGTGGTGGCTGCATTTTGGTTCTCCCATGGGAGATAGAGAGGAGTGGATTAGTGTCGCAATGTGCATGTGTGGCTGATGTTCAATGTGGTTGAGGTTCAATATCTATAACGAACAACCTAGAGGCTGCATATTGGCTCACCCATGGAAGATAGGGACGAATGGAATCGTGTTGAAATGCGCATGTGTCGCTGATGTTCAAATCTTATCCTAAAGCCCCTGGAGGCATATAAGTGCATCCGTTTGAGGGAGGGACAAAGGAATACGTCTTGCAATGCGCATGCATTGCAGAGGTTCAAATATCTTTCTGAACGCCCAGAAGGATGCACATTGCAATTCGGCGGTTGGGAGGGCGTGGGAAAACTCGTTGCTTTGCTCATGTGTGGTTAAAGTTCAGATTCTATAATGAACCTCCCGGAGGCTGCATATTGGCACTCCCATGGGAGATAGGGACAAGTGGATTCGTGTTGCAATGCGCATGTGTGGCTGATATTCAAATTACATCTTGTAGCCCCTGGAGGAATATTGGTGCTTCCGTTTGAGTGAGGGACAAAGGAAAACGTTTTGCAATGCAAAAGTGTCGTTGCAGTTCAAATTTACTTCTGAAGCCCCAGGAGGCAGCATATTGCAAATCTGCGGTTGGGCGGGGTGTGGGGAAATGCATTGAATTCTGCATGTGTGGTTGAGATTCAAATTATATAATAAAACCCCTGGTGGCTGCATATAGGCACTCCCATGGGAGATAGGAAGGAGTGGAATCGTGTTGCAAGGCGGATGTTTGGTTGATGGTCAAATTCCATCCTAAAACCCCTGGAGGCATATTGGTGCTTACGTTTGAGGGAGGGACAAAGTAATACGTCTTGCAATGCACATGCACCGCTGAAGTTCAAATATACTTCTGAACCCCCAAGAGGCAGCATATTGCAATTCGGCGGTTGGGAGGGGCGTGGGGAAAGGTGTTGCTTTGCGCATGTGTGGTTGAGGTTCAAATTCTATAATGAACCTCCTGGAGGCCACATATTGGACCGCCCATGGGAGAAATTGACGAGTGGAATCATGTTGCACTGCGCATGTGTGACTGAGTTTCAAATTCCGTCCTAAAGCCCCTGGAGGCATATTGGTGCTTCCGTTTGACGGAGGGACAAAGGAATACCTCTTGATATACGCATGCGTCGCTGAGGTTAAAATATACTCCTAAACCCCCAGGAGCAGCATATTGCAATTCGTCGGTTGGGAGGGATACGCGTTGCATTGCGCATGTGTGGTTGAGGTTCATATTCTATAATGACCCCCCTGGGGGCTGCATATTGCCACTCACATGGGAGATAGAGATGAGTGGAATCGTGTTGCAATGCGCATGTGTGGCTCATGATCAAATTCCATCCTAAAGCCCCTTGAGGCATATTGGTGCTTCCGTTTGAGAGAGGGACAAAGGTATTTGTCTTGCAATGCACATGCGTCGCTGAGGTTCAAATATACTTCTGAAACCCCAGGAGGCAGCATATTGCCATTCGGCGATTTGTAAGGGCGTGGGGAAACGCGTTGCTTTGCGCATGTGCGGTTGATGTTCAAATTCTATAAAGAACGCTGTAGAGGATTCATATTGGCACTCCCATGGCAGATAGGGTCGGGTGGAATCGTGTTGCAATGTGCATTTGCGGGTGATGTACAAATACCATCTTTAAGCCCCTGGAGGCATATTGGTGCTTCCATTGGTTGGTGGGACAAAGGAATAAGTTTTGCAATGCGCATGTGTCGCTGAGGTTCAAATACACTTCTGAACCCCCAGAAGGCAGCATACTCTAATTCGGCTTTCGGGAGTGGCGTGGGGAAGCGCATTGCATTGAAAATGTGTGGTTGAGGTTCAAATTCTATAATGAACCCACTGGAGGCTGCATATTGGCACTCCCATGGGCGATAGGGACAAGTAGAATAGTGTTGCAATGCGCATGTGTGACTGATGTTCAATGTGGTTGACTTCAAATTCCATAATAAAAACCTGGAGGCTACATATTGGCACTTCCATGTGAGATAGGGACGAGTGGAATCGTGTTGCAATGCGCATGTGTGGCTGATTTTAAAATTCCATCCTAAAGACCCTGGAGGCATATTGGTGCTTCCGTTTGAGAGAAGGACAAAGGAATACGTCTTGCAATGCGCATGCGTCGCTGAGGTTCAAATATACTTCTGAAGCCCAAGAAGCAGCCTATTGGAATTCGGCGGTTCGGAGGGGCGTTGGGAAATGCGATGCTTTGCACATGTGTGGTTGAGGTTCAAATTCTATAATCAACCTCCTGGAGACTGCATATTAGACCACCCATGGGAGAAATTGACGTGTGGAATCGTGTTGCAATGCGCATGTGTGACTGATTTTCAAATTCCATCTTAAAGCCCCTGGAGGCATATTGGTGCTTCCGTTTGACAGAGGGACAAAGGAATACCTCTTGCAATGTGCATGAATCGCTGAGGTTAAAACATATCTCTGAACCCTCAGGAGCAGCATATTGCAATTCGTCGGTTGGGAGGAAAACGCGTTGCATTGCGCATGTGTGGTTGGTGTTCAAATTCTATAATGACCAGCATGTAGGCTGCATGTTAGCACTCCCATGGGAGATAAGGACGAATGGAATCGTGCTGCAATTCGCATGTGTGACTAATTTTAAAATTTCATCCTTAAGCCCCTGGAGGCATATTGGTGCTTCCGTTTTGAGAGAGGAACAAAGGAATTTGTCCTGCAATGCACATGCGTTGCTGAGGTTCCGCCCAGCGGACGTCGTCCAGAGCACACCTCTCCAGAAGCGTAGCAGTAATTTATCAGTTGTAAGTGTAACCGGCTTCTCTCTAGAAGCTACGTATTTTTACTTTTCAGTGCGTTTTCCCTTAAGTGCATTAAATTTATTGTGTGCTCGCGTTTTTGATTGATTCATATTCGCGTTAAATATCTGGTTAGTGTGTTATTCCGCCGTGTGAATCGCGTCTTGACAGTCGTCTGTCTTTGTTTTCTGATTAGAAGCGACATATAGTATTTTGATTTTCGTCTACACTTTCTCGTCTCAATTTGTAAAGTTATACTGAGCTGTCGTGCGTATTGGATTCACATCAGCGTTCTAACGAACAGTTTAGTTTTCCTTTGAACGCATCGCGACTGTAGTTTTTGTTTTTGTTGGCACTGTAATCATGAATAGGGACTGTGACTGCTGTGTGCGGATGCAGTCTGAGCTGGTGACACTTCGCTCCCAGCTTCAAGCTGTGTTAACCTCGGTTGCACAGTTGGAAGCTGCGATCGATGGGCGTCGTTGTTGTTGGCCAGCGGTGGGGACCGAACGGACTCCCGTCGTCTCCACCGATCGGCCTGCGGCAGCGACATGCCCTGAAACTGCTAGCAGTGAGGCAGACATCCCACCCGTGGTTGCGTGGGAGGTTGCTCCAGTGCGTGGCAGGAGGCGCAAGACATTCCGGGGAACCGATCGTGAGGCCTCCCCGGTTCGTCTTGCGAACAGGTTTGAGGCGCTGTCTGCTCAGGACGACGTTCCTGAGTCGGATGGTGTCTCTCGCCCTGTCACCACCCAGCCTGCAAGATCCGGGCTTTCACAGAGGGTGGGTTTACTTGTAGTTGGGAGCTCCAACGTTAGGCGTGTGATGGAGCCCCTTAGAGAGATGGCTGCCAAGGAGGGGAAGAAGGCCAACGTGCACTCCGTGTGCATACCGGGTGGAGTCATTCCAGATGTGGAACGGGTCCTCCCGGATGCCATGAAGGGTACGGGGTGCAACCAACTGCAGGTGGTGGCTCACGTCGGTACCAATGATGTGTGTCGTTTCGGATCTGAAGAAATCCTCTCAGGTTTCGAACGGCTAACTGAAGTGGTAAAGACTGTCAGTCTTGCTTGCAAGATGAAAGCAGAGCTCACCATCTGCAGCGTAGTTGACAGGATCGACTGTGGACCTCTGATACAGAGCCGAGTGGAGGGTCTGAATCAGAGGCTCAGACGGTTCTGCGACCGTGTAGGCTGCAGATTCCTTGACTTGCGCCATCGGGTGGTGGGTTTCCGGGTTCCGCTGAATAGGTCAGGAGTCCACTAAACGCAGGAAGCGGCTACACAGGTAGCGGGGGCTGTGTGGCGTGGACTGGGCCGTTTTTTAGGATAAAGAGCTTCGGGGAAATAGAAAATGGGCAATCTCAAAGGGTTCAGGTGGATCACAGGAGAAATGTAGATCCGGAAACTATCGGTATAACAGTTGTAAATTGTCGTAGCTGTGTCGGGAAAGTTCCAGAACTGCAAGCGTTAATAGAAAGCACCGAAACACACATCATTATAGGCAGCGAAAGTTGGCTCAAGCCGGAAATAAGTTCAGAAGAAGTATTTTCAAAAGATCTAACGGTATTCAGAAAGGATAGATTAAACAAAATAGGTGGGGGCGTGTTTGTCGCCGTCAAAAGTAGTATTTCATGTAGCGAAGTTGAAGTTGATAGTTCGTGCGAGCTATTATGGGTAGAGGTTGTACCCGAAAATCGTAAGAAGTTAATAATCGGTTCCTTTTACCGGCCTCCCGACTCTGACGATACAATAGCAGAAAGGTTCAAAGAAAACCTGAGTCTAATTACAAAAACGTACCCGAATCACACGATAATAGTAGGTGGTGATTTTAATTTACCCTCGATCTGTTGGCGAAATTATATTTTCAAATCAGGAGGTAGGCATAAAACATCGTCCGAAATTGTACTCAACGCATTCTCTGAGAATTACTTCGAACAATTAGTTCATGAGCCAACTAGAATTGTAAATGGATGTGAAAACACACTTGATCTCTTAGCAACAAATAATCCTGAGCTCATAATGAGCATCAAAACGGATACAGGTATTAGTGAACACAGAGCTGTAGTAGCGAAATTGAATATCGAAAGTCCCAAAGTTACCAAAAATAAACGCAAAGTATATTTGTTCAGAAAAGCAGATAGAAACAAAATACATTGCTTCTTGAAAGACAGCTTCCACTCGTTTCTAACACTAAACGTAGGTGTAGACCAGATGTGGCTCAAATTCAAAGAAGTGGTATCGACAGCAATTGAAAGTTTTATACCTAATAAATTAATAAAAGAAGGAGGGGATCCCCCTTGGTACACAAAACAGGTTAGGACACCGTTGCAAAAGCAAAGGAAAAGGCATACTAAATTTAAACGAATACGAAATCCCCAGGATTTGCGATTGTACTCAGAAACTCGAAATTTAGCGAGGATTTCAATGCGAGATGCCTACAACATTTATCACAACGAAACTCTTTCCCGTAATTTGACTGAAAACCCAAAGACATTTTGGTCATATGTTAAATATACTCGGGGAAAGTCACAAACAATACCTTCACTACTTGATAGTAATGGCGATCCTGCCGATGACAGCGCTACTAAAGCAGAGTTACTAAACTTAGCTTTTAGAAACTCATTCACTAAAGAATACGAAACCAATATTCCAGATTTCGAATTACGAACAGATGCCGTAATGAGTAACATAGAAGTAGATATCATCGGAGTAGTGCAGCAAGTAAAATCACTTAATAAGAACAAGTCTTCTGGTCCGGATTGTATACCCATTAGATTTCTATCTGATTATGCTGAAGCGATAGCTCCTTACTTAACAGTCATATACAACCGCTCTCTCAGAGAAGGATCTGTACCAAAAGATTGGAAAGTTGCACAGGTCACACCTATATTCAAGAAAGGCAGTAGGAGTAACCCACTAAACTACAGGCCTATTTCATTGACGTCAATTTGCAGCAGGGTTTTGGAACATATCCTGTATTCAAATATCATGAATTATCTCGAACAGAACGATCTATTGACCCAAGGTCAACACGGATTTAGAAAATAACGTTCATGCGAAACACAACTAGCTCTATATTCACACGAAGTGATGGGTGCTATCGACAAAGGTTCGCAAATCGATTCCGTATTTCTTGATTTCCAGAAAGCTTTTGACACCGTACCTCACAAACGGCTTTTAATCAAATTGCGTGGTTATGGTATATCGCCCCAAATTTGCAATGGGATAGGGGATTTCTTGTCAGAGAGGACACAGTTCGTAGTAATCGATGGTAAGGCATCGACTAAAACAGAGGTGATATCGGGCGTTCCACAACGTAGTGTTATTGGTCCTCTGCTATTCCTTATTTACATAAACGATTTAGGGGAAAATCTAAGTAGCTCTCTTAGGTTGTTTGCAGATGACGCCGTCATTTACCGTCTAGTAAAATCATCTGAAGATCAAAACCAACTGCAGAACGATCTGAATAAGATATCAGTATGGTGTAAAAATTGGCAATTGACTCTAAATAATGAGAAGTGTGAAGTCGTCCACATGAGTACGAAAAGAAATCCGTTAAACTTTGTTTACAACATAAATCAATCAAATGTGAACGCCGTAAACTCCACAAAATACCTAGGAATCACTATTACTTCAGACTTAAACTGGAAAGAACACGTAGATAATATCGTGGGAAAGGCGAACCAGAGACTGCGTTTTATTGGCAGAATCCTTAAAAGATGCAACAGAACTACTAAAGAAACTGCATACACTGCGCTTGTCGGTCCATTTTTGGAGTATTGCAGCCCAGTGTGGGATCCTTATCAGGTGGGTTTGACGGAGGACATCGAAAGTGTCCAAAGAAGGGCAGCTCGTTTCGTATTGTCACGATACAGGGGAGACAGCGTTACGGAAATGATACAGGATCTGGGATGGGAATCGTTACAACAACGGCGCTTATCGCTGAGGCGTGGGTTACTTGCGAAACTCCAATCGCCAACATTCTCCTCCGAATGCGAAAATATATTGTTGACTCCGACTTACATAGGTAGAAATGATCATCAGAATAAAATAAGAGAAATCAGAGCTCGAACAGAGAGATTCAGGTATTCTTTCTTCCCGCAATTCGAGAATGGAATGGGAGATAAATAGTATAATTGTGGTTCGATGAACCCTCTGCCAGGCACTTAAATGTGATTTGCAGAGTATCCCATGTAGATGTAGATGTAGATGTAGATAGTTCTGAAACCCAAGGAGCAACATTCTGCAATTCGGTGGTTGGGAGGGGCGTGGGGAAACGCGTGGCTTTGCGCATTTGTGGTTGTGGTTCAAATTCTATAATAAACCCCCTGGAGGCTTCATATTGGCACTCCCTGGGATATAGGGTCAACTGTAATTGTGTTGCAATGCACATGTGTGGCTGATGTTCAATTTGGTTTGGATTCAAATTCTATAATAAACACCCTGGAGGCTGCATATTGGCACTCCCAAGGAACATAGGGACGAGTGGAATCGTGTTGCAATGCGCATTTCTGTATGATGTTCAAATTCCATCCTAAAACCTCTGGAGACCTATTGGTGCTTCCGTTTGAGGGAGGGAAAAAGGAATACGTCTTGCAATGCGAATGCCTCATTGAGGTTCAAATATACTTCTCAACACCCCCGGAGGCAGCATATTGCATTTCGGCGGTGGGGAGGGGCGTGAGGAAACGCGTTGCATTGCGTATGTGTGGTTGAGGTTCAATTTCTATAATGAAATCCCTGGTGGCTGCATTTTGGCACTCCCATAGGAGATAGGGACGAGTGGAATCGTGTTGCAATGCCCATGTGTGGCTGATGTTCAAGTACCATCCTATAGCCCCTGGAGGCATATTGGTGCTTCCGTTTGACGGAGGGACAAAGTAAAACGTCTTGCAATGCGCATGCGTCGCTGAGGTTCAAATATAGTTCTGTACCCCAAGGAGCAACATATAGCAATTTGGCGGTTGGGAGGGTCGTGGGGAAACGCGTTGCTTTGCGCATGTGTGGTTGAGGTTCAAACTCTATAATGAACCCCCTGAAGGCTGCATATTGGCACTCCCATGGGATATAGGGTCAAGTGGAATCGTGTTGCAATGCAAATGTGTGGCTGATGTTCAATGTAGTTGAGATTCAAATTCTATAATAAACACCCTGGAGTCTGCATATTGGCACTCCCATGGGATATAGGGACGATTTGAATCGTGTTGCAGTGCGCATGTGTGACTGATTTTCAAATTCCATCCGAAAGCCCCCTCAGGCATATTGGTACTTCCGTTTGAAGGAGGGACAAAGTTATATGTCTTGCAATGCACATGTGTCGCTGAGGTTCAAATAAACTTCTGAACCGCCCCGGAGGCAGCATATTGCAATTCGGCGGTTGCGAGGGGCATGGGGAAACGGGTTGCATTGCGCATGTGTGGTTGAGGTTTAAATTCTATAATGAAACCCCTGGTGGCTGCATTTTGGCACTCCAATGGGAGATAGGGACGAGTGGAATCGTGTTGCAATGCCCATGTGTGGCTGATGTTCAAATAGCATCCTAAAGCCCCTGGAGGCATATTGGTGCTTCCATTTGGGGAGGGACAAAGGAATATGTCTTGCAATGTGCATGCGTCACTGAGGTTCAAATATACATCTGAACCCCCAGGAGGCGCATATTGCAATCCGGCGGTTAGGAGGGGCGTGGGGTAACGCGTTGCATTGCGCATGGGTGATTGAGGTTCAAATTCTATAATGACCCCTCCCTGGAGGCTGCATATTGGCACTCCCATGGGAGATAGGGACGAGTGGAATCGTGTTGCAATTCGCATGTGTGGCTGATGTTCAAATTCCATCCTAAAGCCCCTGGAAGCATATTAGTGCATCCGTTTGATGGGGGGACAAAGGAATATGTCTTGCAATGCACATGCGTCGCTGAGGTTCAAATATACTTCTGAACCCCCAGGAGAAGCATAATACAATTCGTCGGTTGGGAGGGGCGTGGGGATATGCGTTGCATTGCGCATGTATGGTTGAGGTTCAAATTCCATCCTAAATCCCCTGGCGGCATATTAGTGCATCCGTTTGATGGAGGGACAAACGAATACGTCTTGCAATGCAGATGCGTCGCTGAGGTTTAAATATACTTCTGAACACCCAGGAGGCACCATATTGCAATTCGGCAGTTAGGAGGGGCGTGGCGTAATGCGTTGCATTGCGCATGTGTGGTTGAGGTTCAAATTCTATAATGACCCCCCTGGAGGCTGCATATTGCCACTCCCATGGGAGATAGGGACGAGTGGAATCGTGTTGCAATGCCCATGTGTGAATGATGTTCAAATAACATCCTAAAGCCCCTGGAGGCATATTGGTGTTTCCGTTTGAGAGCGGGACAAAGGAATTTGTCTTGCAATGCACATGCGTCGCTGAGGTTCAAATATATTTCTGAACTCGAAGGAGCAACATATTGAAATTTGCCCGTTGGGAGGGGCGTGGGGGAACGCGTTGCTATGCGCATGTGTGGTTGAGGTTCAAATTCTATAATGAACCTTCTGGAGGCTGCATATTGGCACTCCCATGGGATATAGGGTCAAATGGAATTGTGTTGCAATGCACATGTGTGGCTGATATTCAATGTAGTTGCGATTCAAATTCTATAATAAACACCCTGAAGGTTGCATATATGCACTCCCATGGGAGATAGGGATGAGTGGAATCGTGTTGCAATGCGCATGTGTGACTGATGTTCAAATTCCATCCGAAAGCCCCCTGAGGCATATTGGTGCTTCCGTTTGAGGGAGGGACAAAGGTATATGTCTTGCAATGCGCATGTGTCGCTGAGGTTCAAATAAACGTGTGAACCGCCCCGGAGGCAGTGTATTGCAATTCGGCGGATGGGAGGGGCGTGGGAAAACGAGTTGCAATGCGCATGTGTGACTGATGTTCAAATTCCATCCTATAGCCCCTGGAGGCCTACTGGTGCTTCCATTTGAGAGAGGGACAAAGGAATTTGTCTTGCAATGCACATGCGTCGGTGAGATTTAAATATACCTCTGAACCCCAAGGAGCAGTATACTGCAATTTGGCGATTGGGGGGGGCCGTGGGGATTTGCGTTGCTTTGCGCGTGTGTGGTTGAGGTTCAAAATCTACAATGAACCCTCTGGAGGCTGCATATTGGCACTCACATGGGAGATAGGGACGAGTGGAATCGTGTTGCAATTTGCATTTCTGGATGATGTCCAAATTCCATCCCAAAGCCCCTGGAGGCAAATTGGTGCTTCCGTTTGAGGGAGGGAAAAAGGAATACGTCTTGAAATGCGCATGCATTGCTGAGTTTCAAATATACTTCTGAACCCCCAGGAGGCAACATATTGCAATTCAGCGGTTGGGAGAGGCGTGGGGAAACGCGTGGCTTTGCGCATGTGTGGTTGAGGTTCAAATTCTATAATGAACCCCCTGGAGGCTGCATATTGGCACTCCCATGGGAGATAGGGACGAGTGGAATCGTGTTGTAATGCGCATGTAAGGATGATGTTCAAATTCCATCCTGAAGCCCCTGGAGCCATAGAGGAGCTTCCGTTTGATGGAAGGACAAAGGGATACGTCTTGCAATGGGCATGCGTCTTGAGGTTCAAATATACTTCTGAACCCCCAGGAGGCAGTATATTTCAATTCGGCGGATGGGAGGAGCGTGGGGAAACGCGTTGTTTTGCGCATGTGTGGTTGAGGTACAAATTCTATAATGAACCCCCTGCAGGCTGCATATTGGCACTCCCATGTGAGATAAGGACGAATGGAATCGTGTTGCAATGCGCATTTATGGCTGATTGTAAAATTCCATCCTAAAGTCCCTGGAGGCATATTGGTGCATCCATTTGAGTGAGGAACAAAGGAATGCGTCTTGCAATGCGCATGCGTCGCTAAAGTTCAAATATAGTTCTGAACCCCAAGGAGCAGCCTACTGCAATTCGGCGGTTGGGAGAGGCGTGGGGAAATGCGTTACTCTGCACATGTGTGATTGAGGTTCAAATTATATAATAAAACCCCTGGATGCGGAATATTGGCACTCCCATGGGAGATAGGGCCGAGTGGAATCGTGTTGCAATGCACATGTGTGGCTGATGTACAAATTCTATCCTAAAGCCCCTGGAGGCCTATTGGTGTTTCCGTTGGAGGGAGAGACAAAGGAATTTGTCTTGCAATGCACATGCGTTGCTGAGGTTCAAATATATTTCTGAACTCGAAGGAGCAACATATTGAAATTTGCCCGTTGGGAGGGGCGTGGGGAAACGCGTTGCTTTGCGCATGTGTGGTTGAGGTTCAAACTCTATAATGAACCTTCTGGAGGCTGCATATTGGCACTCCCATGGGATATAGGGTCAAGTGGAATCGTGTTGCAATGCACATGTGTGGCTGATATTCAATGTAGTTTCGATTAAAATTCTATAATAAACACCCTGAAGGTTGCATATATGCACTCCCATGGGAGATAGGGATGAGTGGAATCGTGTTGCAATGCGCATGTGTGATTGATGTTCAAATTCCATCGGAAAGCCCCCTGAGGCATATTGGTGCTTTCGTTTGAGGGAGGGACAAAGGTATATGTCTTGCAATGCGCATGTGTCGCTGAGGTTCAAATAAACGTCTGAACCGCCCCGGAGGCAGTGTATTGCAATTCGGCGGATGGGAGGGGCGTGGAAAAACGAGTTGCATTGCACATGTGTGGCTGAGGTTCTAATTCTATAATGACCCCCCTGAAGGCTGCATATCGGCTCTCCCATGGGAGATAGCGACGAGTGGAATCGTGTTGCAATTCGCAAGTGCGGCTGATGTTCAAATTCCATCCTATAGCCCCTGGAGGCATACTGGTGCTTCCATTTGAGAGAGGGACAAAGGAATTTGTCTTGCAATGCACATGCGTCGGTGAGGTTTAAATATACCTCTGAACCCCAAGGAGCAGTATACTGCAATTTGGCGATTGGGGGGGGCCGTGGGGATTTGCGTTGCTTTGCGCGTGTGTGGTTGAGGTTCAAAACCTATAATGAACCCTCTGGAGGCTGCATATTGGCACTCCCATGGGAGATAGCGACGAGTGGAATCGTGATGAAATGCGCATGTGTGGCTGATTTTAAATTCCATCCGAAAGCCCCTGGAGGCATATTGGTGCTTACGTTTGACAGAGGGACAAAGGAATACATCTTGCAATGCGAATGCGTCGCTGATTTTCAAATATACTTCTCAACACCCCCGGAGGTAGCATATTGCAATTCGGCGGTTGGGAGGGGCGTGGGGAAACGCATTGCTTTGCGCATGTGTCGTTGAGGTTCAAATTCTATAATGAACCCCCTGGAGGATGCATATTGGCACTCCCATGGGATATAGGGTCAAGTGGAATCGTGTTGCCATGCACATGTGTGGCTGATGTTCAATGTGGTTAAGATTCAAATTCTATAATAAACACCCTGGAGGTTGCATATTGGCACTCCCATGGGTGATAAAGACGAGTAGAATCGTGTTGCAATGCGTATTTCTGGATGATGTTCACTTCCATCCTAAAGCCCCTGGAGGCATATTGGTGCTTCCGTTTGAGGGAGGGACAAAGGAATACGTCTTGCAATGCGCATGCACCGCTGAGGTTCAAATATACTTCTGAACTCCCAGGAGGCAGCATATTGCAATTCGGCGGTTGGGAGGGGCGTGGGGAAACGCGTTGCTTTGCGCATGTGTGGTTGAGGTTCAAATTCTATAATGAACCATCTTAAGGATGCATATTGGCACTCCCATGGGAGATAGGGAAGAGTGGAATCGTGTTGCAATGCGCATTTGTGGGTGATGTTCAAATTCCATCCTAAAACCCCTGGAGGCATATTGGTTCTTACGTTCGAGGGAGTTACAAAGGAATACGTCTTGCAATGCGCATGCGTCGTTGAGGTTGAAATATACTTCTGCACCCCAATGGAGCAGCCTATTGCAATTCGGCTGTTGCGAGGGGCGGGGGGGAAACGCGTTGCTTTGCACATGTGTGGTCTAGATTCAAATTCTATAATGAACCCCCTGGAGGCTGCATATTGGCACTCCCATGGGAGATAGGGATGAGTAGAATCGTGTTGCAGTGCGAATATATGGCTCGTGTTTAAATACCATCCTAATGCCCCTGTTGGCATATTGGTGCTTCCGTTTCAGGGAGGGGCAAAGGAATAATTCTTGCAATGCGCATGTGTCGCAGATGTTCAAATATACCTCTGAACAACCAGGGGCTGCATATTGCAAGTAGGCGGTTGGGAGGCGTGTGGGGAAACGTGTTATATTGTGCATGTGTGGTTGAAGTACAGATTCTAAAATGGACCCCTGGAATCTGCAAATGGGCATTCCCATGGGAAAATGGGACGAGTGGAATCGTGTTGCAATGCGCATGTGTGGCTGATGTTCAATGTGGTTAAGATTCAAATTCTATAATAAACACCCAGGAGGCTGCATATTGGCACTCCTATGGGAGATAAAGACGAGTGGAATCGTGTTGCAATGCGTATTGCTGGATGATGTTCACTTCCATCCTAAAGCCCCTGGAGGCATATTGGTGCTTCCGTTTGAGGGAGGGACAAAGGAGTACGTCTTGCAATGCGCATGCACCGCTGAGGTTCAAATATGCTTCTGAACTCCGAGGAGGCAGCATATTGCAATTCGGCGTTTGGGAGGGGCGTGGGGAAACCCAGAAAGGAGCATATTGCAATTAGACGGTTGGGAGGGGCGTGGTGAAACGCGTTGCCATGCGTATGTGTGGTTGAGGTTCAAATTCTATAATGAACCCATTGGAAGCTGCATATTGACACTCCCATTGGAGATATTGACTAGTGGAATCGTGTTGCAATGCAGATGTGAGGATGATAGTCAAATTCCATCCTAAAACCCCTGGAGGCATATTGGTGCTTACGTTCGAGGGAGTTACAAAGGAATACGTCTTGCAATGCGCATGCGTCGCTAAGGTTCGAATATACTTCTGAACCCGAAGGAGCAGCCTATTGCAATTCGGCGGTTGGGAGGGGCGTGGGGAAAGGCGTTGCTTTGCACATGGGTGGTTGAGGTTCAAATTCTATAATGAACCACCTGGAGGCTGCTTATTGGCACTCCCATGGGAGATAGGGACGAGTGGAATCGTGTTGCAATGCGCATGTGTGGCTGATGTACAAATTCCATCCTAAAGCCCCTGGAGGGATATTGGTGCTTCTGTTTGAGGGAGGGACAAATGAATACGTTTTGTAATGCACATGCGTCGCAGAGCTTCAAAAATAATTCTGACCCCCAACGAGCAGCATACTGCAATATGGCGGTTGGAAAGGGCGTGGGGAATCGCGTTGCTTTGCGCGTGTGTGGTTGAGGTTCAATTTCTACAATGAACCCCCTGTAGGCTGCATATTGGCACTCCCCTGGGAGAATGGGATGAGTGGAATCGTGTTGCAATGCGCATTTCTGGCTGATGTTCAAATTCCATCCTAAAGCCCCTGGAGGCATATTGGTGCTTCCGTTTAATGGAAGGACAAAGGAATACGTCTTGCAGTGGGCATGTGTCGCTGAGGTTCAAATGTACTTCTGAACCCCCAGGAGGCAGCATATTGCAATTCGGCGGTTTGGAGGGGCGTGGGGAAAGGCGTTGCTTTGCACATGTGTGGTTGATGTTCAAATTCTATAATGAAACCCCTGCAGGCTGAGTATTGGCAACTCCCATGGGAGATGACGAGAGGAATCGTGTTCCAATGCACACGTGTGGCTGATGTACAAATTACATCCTAAAGCCCCTAGAGGCATATTGGTGCTTCCGTTTGACAGAGGGACAAAGGAATATGTCTTGCAATGCGAATGCACCACTGAGGTTCAAATGCACTTCTGATACCCTGGAGGCAGCATATTGCATTTGGGCGGTTGTGAGGGGCGTGAGGAAACGCGATGCTTTGCGCATGTGTGGTTGAGATTCAAATTCTATAATGAACACCTTGGAGGCTGCATATTGGCACTCCCATGGGAGAATGGGACGAGTGGAATCGTGTTGCAATGCCCATGTGTGGCTGATGTTCAAGTACCATCCTAAAGCCCCTGGAGGCATATTGGTGATTCCGTTTGAGAGAGGGACAAAGGAATACGTCTTGCAATGTGCATTCATCGCAGACGTTCAAATATACTTCTGAATCCCCAGGAGGCAGCATATTGCAATTCGGCGGATGGGAGGCGATTGGGGAAGTGCGTTTCATTGCGCCTGTGTGGTTGATGTCCCAATTCTATGATAAACACCCTGGACGCTTCATATTGGAACTCGCATGGGAGATAGGGACAACTAGAGTCGTGTTGCATTGTGCATGTGTGGCTGATGTTCAAATTCCGTCCTAAAGCCCCTGGAGGCTTATTGGTGCTACCGTTTGAGAGAGGGACAAAGGAATACGTTTTGCAATGTGCATTCATCGCAAACTTTCAAATTTACTTCTGAACCCCCAGGAGGCAACATATTGCAATTCGGCGGATGGGAGGCGATTGGGGAAACGCGTTGCTTTGCACAAGTATGGTTGAGGTTCAAATTCAATAATGAACGCCCTGGTGGCTGCATATTGGCACTCCCATGGGAGATTGGGACGAGAGGAATCGTGTTGCATGCACAAGTGTGGCTGATGTACAAATTCCATCCTAAAGCCCCTGGCGGCATATTGGTGCTTCCGTTTGAGGGTGGGACAAAGGAATACGTTTTGCAATGCGCATGCTTCGCTGAGGCTCAAATAGACTTCTGAACCCCCCAGGAGGCAGTATATTGCATTTCGGCAGTTGGGAGGGGCGTGGGGAAACGCAGTGCATTGTGCATGTGTGGTTCAGGTTTAAATTCTATAATGAAACCCTTGGAGGCTGCATATTAGCACTCCCATGGGAGATAGGGACAATCGGAATCGTGTTGCAATGTGCATGTGTGGCTGATGTTCAAATTCAATCCTAAAGCCCCTGGAGGCATATTGAGGCATCCGTATGAGGGAGGGACAAAGGAATATGTGTTGCAATGCGCATGCACCACTGAGGTTCAAATACACTTCTCATACCCCAGGAGGCAGCATATTGCAATTCGGTGGTTGGGAGGGGCGTGAGGAAACGCGTTGCTTTGCGCATGTGTGGTTGAGGTTCAAATTCTATAATGAACCTTCTGGAGGCTGCATATTGGGACTCCCATGGGAGATAGGGATGAGTGGAAACGTGTTGCAATGCGCATGTGTTGCTGATGTTCAAATTCCATCCTAAAACCCCTGGAAGCATATTAGTCCTTCCGTTTGAGGGCGGGACAAAGGAATACGTCTTGTAATGCACATGCACCAATGAGGTTCAAAAATACTTCTGAACACCCAGGAGGCAGCATATCCCAATTCGGTGGTTGGGAGGGGCGTGGGGAAACGCGTTGGTTGCGCATGTGTGACGAGGTACAAATTCTATAATGAAATCCCTGGAGGCTGCATAATGGGACTCCTATGGGAGATTGGGACGAGTGGAATCGTGTTGGAAAGCGCATGTGTGGTTGATGTTCAATGTTGTTGATCTTAAATTCTATAATAAACACCCTGGATGCTGCATATTGGCACTCTCATGGGAATTAGGGACGAGTGGAATCGTGTTGCAATGCGCAAGTGTGGCTGATGTTCAAATTCCACCCCAAAGCCCCTTGAGGCATATTGGTGCTTCCTTTGGAAGGTGGGACAAAGGAATACGCATGCGCATGCGTCGCTGAGGTTGAAATATACTTCTGAACTCCCAGGAGGCAGCATACTGCAATTCGGCTTTTGGGAGGTGCGTGGGGAAACGCGTTCCTTTGCACATGTGTTGTTGAGGTTCAAATTCTATAATGAACCTCCTGGAGGCCGCATATTGGACCGCCCATGGGAGATATTGTCGAGTGGAATCGTGTTGCAATGCGCATTTGTGACTTATGTTCTAATTCCATTCTAAAGCCCCTGGAGGCATATTGGTGCTTCAGTTTCAGGGAGGGACAAATGAATACGTCATGCAATGCGCATGTGTCACTGAGGTTCAAATATACTACTCAACCCCCCGGAGGCAGCATATTCCAATTCGGGGGATGCGAGGGCCGTGGGGAAACGCGTTGCATTGCGCATGGGTGGTTGAGGTTCAAATTTTATAATGACCCCCCTGGAGGCTGCGTATTGTACTCACATGGGAGATAGGGACGAGTGGAATCGTGTTGCAATGCGCATGTGTGGCTCATGTTCCATTTCCATCCGAAACCCCTGAAGGCATATTGTTGTTTCCGCTTGAGAGAGGGAATTTGTCTTGCAATGCACAAGCGTCGCTGAGGTTCAAATATACTTCTGAACCCCCAGGAGGCAACATATTGCAATTAGGCGGATGGGAGGAGCTTGGGGAAATGCGTTGCTTTGAGCTTGTATGTTTGAGGTTCAAATTCTATAATGAACCTCCTTGAGGCTGCATATTGGCACTCCCATGAGAGATAGGGACGAGTGGAATCGTGTTGCAATGCACATGTGAGGATGATGTTCAAATTCCATCCTAAAACCCTTGGAGGCATATTGGTGTTTACGTTTGAGGGAGTTACAAAGGAATACGTCATGCAATGCGCATGCGTCGCTGATGTACTTCTGAACCCCAAGGAGCAGTCTATTGCAATTCGTCCGTTGGGAGGGGTGTGGGGAAACGCGTTGCTCTGCACAAGTGTGGTTGAGGTTCAAATTCTATAATGAACCCCCTGGAGGCTGCATATTGGCATTCCCATGGGAGATAGGGACGAGTGGCATCGTGTTGCAATGCGCATGTGTGGCTGATGTTCAAATTCCATCCTAATACCCCTGGAGGCATATTGGTGCTTACGTTTGAGGGAGTTACAAAGGAATACGTCTTGCAATGCGCATGCGTTGCTGAGGTTGAAATACACTTCTGAATCCCAAGGAGCAGCATATTGCAATTTGGCGGTTAGGAAGGGCATGGGGAAACGTGTTGCTTTGCGCGTGTGTGGTTGAGGTTTAAATTCTATAATGAACCCCCTGGAGGCTGCATATTGGCACTCCCATGGGAGATAGGGACGAGTGGAATCCTGCTGCAATGCGCATGTGTGGATGATGTTCAAATTCCATCTTAAAGCACCTGGAGGCATATTGGTGCTTCTGTTTGAGGGAGGGACAAAGGAATACGTTTTGCAATGCGCATGCATTGCTGAGGTTTAAATATACTTCTGAACCCCCAGGAGGCTGCATATTGCATTTCAGCAGTTGGGAGGGGCATGCGGAAACGCGATGCATTGTGCATGTGTGGTTGAGGTTCAAATTCTATAATTACCCCCTGGTGCATATTAGCACTCCCAAGGGAGATAGGGACAAGTGGAATCGTGTTGCAATGCGCATCTGTCGTTAATGTTCAAATTCAATCCTAAAGCCCCTGGAGGCATATTGAGGCTTCCGTTTGAGGGCGGGACAAAGGAATACGTCTTGTAATGTGCCGTCGTTGCAGAGGTTCAAATATACTTCTGAACACCCTGGAGGCATGATATTGCTATTCGGCGGTTGGGAGGAGCGTGGGGAAATGCGTTGCATTGCGCATGTGTGGCTGATGATCAAATTCCATCCTAAAATCCCTGGAAGCATATAGGTGATTACGTTCAAGGGAGTTACAAAGGAAGACGTTTTGCAATGCGCATGCATCGCTGAGGTTCAAAAACACTTCTGAACACCCAGTAGGCATGATATTGCTATTCGGCGGTTGGGAGGAGCGTGGGGAAAAGCATTGCATTGCGCATGTTTGGTTGAGGTTCAAATTCTATGATGAAAACCCTGGAGGCTGCATATTGGGACTCCCATGGGAGATAGGAACAACTAGAGTCGTGTTGTAATGCGCATGTGTGGCAGATGTTCAATGTCCATCCTAAAGCCCCTAGAGGCATACTGGTGTTTCCGTTTGAGGTAGGGACAAAGGAATAAGGAATAGGTCTTGCAATGTGCATGCAACGCAGAGGTTCAAATATACTTCTGAAACCCAGGAGGCAGCATATTGCAACTCAGTGGATGGGAGGAGAGTGGGGAAATGCGTTGGTTTGCGCATGTGAGGTTGAGGTTTTTAAATTCTATTATGAACGCCCTGGAGGCTGCATATTCGCCCTGCCATGGGAGATAGGGACGAGTGGAATCGTGTTGCAATGCGCATGTGAGGATGATGTTCAAATTCCATCCTAAAGCCCCTGGAGGCATATTGGTGCTTCCGTTTGATGGAGGGACAATGGATTACATCTTGCAATGAGCATGTGTTGCTGAGGTTCAAATATACTTCTGAACCCCCAGGAGGCAACATATTGTAATTCGGCAGATGGGAGGAGCTTAGGAAATGCGTTCCTTTGCGCATGTGTGGTTGAGGTTCCAATTCTATAAAGAACCACCTGCAGGGTGCAAATTGGCACTCCGATGGGAGATAGGGACGAGTGGAATCGTGTTGGAATGCGCATGTGTGGCTGATGTTCAAATTCCATCCTAAAACCCCTGGAGGCATATTGGTGCTTACGTTCGAGGGAGTTACAAAGGAATATGTTTTCCAGTGCGCAAGCATTGCTGAGGTTCAAATATACTTCTGAACCCCCAGGAGGCATGATACTGCAATTCGGCGGTTGGGAAGGCCGTGGGGAAACGCGTTGCATTGCGCATGTGTGGTTGAGGTTCAAATTCTATAATGAGCCCCCTGGAGACTGCATTCTGGCACTCCCATGGGAAATAAGGACGAGTGGAATCGTGTTGCAATGCGCATGTGTGGCTGATGTTCAAATTCCATCCTAAAGTACTTGGAGGCATATTGGTGCTTCAGATTGAGGGACAGACAAAGGAATTCGTCTTCCAATGCGCATGCGTCGCTGAGTTCAAATATATTTCTGACCCTCCCAGGAGGCAACATATTGCAATTCGGCGATTGGGAGGGGCGTGGAGAAGTCTGTTGTTTTGCGCATGTGTGGTTGAGGTTCAATTTCAATAATGAACCCCCTGCATGCTGCATATTGGCACTCCCATGGGAGATAGGGACGGAGAGAAATCGTGTTGTAATGCACATGTGTGGCTGATGTACAAATTCCATCCTAAAGCCCCTGGAGGCATTTGGTGCATTCGTTTGAAGGTGGGACAAAGGAATACGTTTTGCAATGCGCATGCATCGCTGAGGTTCAAATATACTTCTGAACCCCCAGGAGGGAGCATATTGCATTTCAGCAGTTGGGAGGGGCATGGGGAAACGCGATGCATTGTGCATGTGTGGTTGAGGTTTAAATTCTATAATGAACCCCCTGGAGGCTACAAATTGGCACCCCTACGGGAAATAGGGAGGAATGCAATCATGTTGCATTGCGCATGTGTGGCTGATGTTCAATGTGGTTTACGTTCAAATTCTATAATGAACACCCAGGAAGCTTCATATTGGCACCCTTATGGGAGACTGGGACGAATGAATTCGTGTTGCAATGCACATGTGTGGCTGATGTACAAATTCCATCCTAAAGCCCCTGGAGGCATTTGGTGCTTTCGTTTGAGGGTGGGACAAAGGAATACGTTTTGCAATGCGCATGCATTGCTGAGGTTCAAATATACTTCTGAAAACCAGGAGGCAGCATATTGCAATTCAGCGGTTGGGAGGAAAGTGGGGAAATGCGTTGGTTTGCGCATGTGAGGTTGAGGTTCAAATTCTATAATGAACCCCCTGCAGCCTGCATATTCGCCCTGCCATGGAAGATAGGGACGAGTGGAATCGTGTTGCAATGCGCATGTGTGGCTGATGTTCAAATTCCATCCTAAAAACCCCTGGATGCATATTGGTGCTTCCGTTTGAGGGAGGGACAAAGGAATACGTCTTGCAATGCGCACGCACCACTGAGGTTCAAATATACTTCTGAACCCGCAGAAGGCAGCATATCCCAATTCGGCGGTTGGGAGGGGCGTGGGGAAACGTGTTGCATTGCGCATGTGTGATTGAGGTTCAAATTCTATAATGAAACCCCTGGTGGCTGCATTTTTGGCACTCCCATGGGAGATTGGGACAAGTGGAATCGTGTTGGAAAGCGCATGTGTGGCTGATGTTCAATGTTGTTGTTCTCAAATTCTATAATAAACACCTTGGAAGCTACATATTGGCACTCCCATGGGAGATATGGACCAGTGGAATCGTGTTGCAATGCGTATGTGAGGATGATATTCAAATTCCATTCTAAAGCCCCTGGAGGCATATTGGTGCTTCCTTTTGATGGAGGGACAAAGGAATACGTCTTGCAATGCACATGCGTCGCTGAGGTTCAAATATACTTCTGAACCCCAAACAGGCACCATATTGCAATTCGGCGGATGGGAGGAGCTTGGGAAATGCGTTGCTTTGCACATGTGTGGTTGAGGTTCCAATTCTATAAAGAACCCCCTGCAGGGTGCAAATTGGCACTCCGAAGGTTGATAGGGACGAGTGGAAACGTGTTGCAATGCGCATGTGTGGCTGATGTTCAAATTCCATTCTAAAGAACCTGGAGGCATATTGGTGCTTCCGATTGAGGGATGGACAAAGGAATACGTCTTGCAATGCGCATGCGTCGCTGAGTTTCAAATATACTTCTGACAACCCCCCCCCAGGAGGCAACATATTGCAATTCGGCGATTGTGAGGGGCGTGGAGAAACGCGTTGCAATGGGCATGTGTGGTTGAGGTTCTAATCCTATAATGAACCCCCTGGAGGCTGCAATTTTGGCACCCCTATGGGAAATAGGGAGGAGTGCAATCATGTTGCATTGCGCATGTGTGGCTGATGTTCAATGTGGTTTACGTTCGAATTCTATAATGAACACGCAGGAGGCTACATATTGGCACTCTTATGGGAGACTGGGACAAGTGGATTCGTGTTGAAATATGTATGTGTGGCTAATGTTCAAATTCCATCCTAAAGCCCCTGGAGGCATATTGGTGCTTCCGTTTAAGGAAGGGACAAAGGAATACGTCTTGCAATGCGCATGCATCACAGAGGTTCAAATATACTTCTGAACCACCAGGAGGCAGCGTATTGCTAATCGGCAGATGGGAGGAGCGTGGGGAAGTCTGTTGTTTTGCGCATGTGTGGTTGTGGTTCAAATTCTATAATGAACCCCCTGGAGGCTGCATATTGGTACTCCCATGGGAGATAGGGAAGAGTGGAATCGTGTTGCAATGCGCAAGTGTGGCTGACGTTCAAATTCAATCCTAACGCCCTTGGAGGCATATTGAAGCTTCCGTTTGAGGGAGGGACAAATGAATACGTCTTGCAATGCACATGCGTTGCTAAGGTTTAAATATATTTGAGAACCCCAAGGAGCAGCCTATTGCAATTCGGCCGTTGGGAGAGGCGGGGGAAAGGCGTTGCTTTGCACATGTGTGGTTGAGGTTCCAATTCTATAATGAATGCCCTGGAGGCTGCATATTGGCACTCCCATGGGAGATAGGGGCGGAGAGGAATCGTGTTGCATTGCACATGTGTGGCTGATGTACAAATTCCATCCTAAAGCCCCTGGAGGCATTTGGTGCATTCGTTTGAAGGTGTTATAAAGGAATACGTTTTGCAATGCGCCTGCATCGCTGAGGTTCAAATATACTTCTGCACCCCCAGGAGGCAGCATATTGCATCTCTGCAGTTGGGACTGGCATGGGAAAAAGCGATGCATTGTGCATGTGTGGTTGAGGTTCAAATTCTATAATGAACCCCCTGGAGGCTGCATATCAGCACTCCCAAGGGAGATAGGGACAAGTGGAATCGTGTTGCAATGCGCATTTGTCGCTGATGTTCAAATTCAATCCTAAAGCCCCTGGAGGCATATTGAGGCTTCCGTTTGAAGGAGGGAAAAAGGAATATGTCTTGTAACGTGCCGTCGTCGCTGAGGTTCAAATATACTTCTGAACACCCAGGAGGCATGATATTGCTATTCGGCGGTTGGGAGGAGCGTGGGGAGATGCACTGCATTGCGCATGTTTGGTTGAGGTTCAAATTCTATGATGAAAACCCTGGAGGCTGCATATTGGAACTCCCATGGGAGATAGGGACAACTAGAGTCGTGTTGCAATGCACAGGTGTGGCAGATGTTCAAAGTCCATACTAAAGCGCCTAGATTCATATTGGTGTTTCCGTTTGAGGGAGGGACAAAGGAATAAGGAATACGTCTTGCAATGTGCATGCAACGCAGAGGTTCAAATATACTTCTTAAACCCAAAAGGCAGCATATTGCAATTCAGCGGATGGGAGAAGAGTGGGGAAATGGGTTGGTTTGCGCATGTGTGGTTGAGGTTCAAATTCTATAATGAACCCCCTACAGGCTCATATTCGCACTGCCATAAGAAATAGGGACGAATGGAATCGTATTGCAATGCGTATGTGTGGCTGATGTTCAAATTCCATCCTAAAACCCCTGGAGGCATATTAGTGCTTCCATTTGAGGGAGGGACAAAGGAATACGTATTGCAATATGCATGCACCGCTGAGGTTCAAATATACTTCTGAACGCCCAGGAGGCAGCATTTCCAATTTGGCGTGTGGGAGGGGCATGGGGAAACACGTTGCATTGCGCATATGTTTTTGAGGTTCAAATTGTATAATGAAACCCCTGGTGGTTGCATTTTGGCACTCCCATGGGAGATTGGGACGAGTGGAATCGTGTTGCAATGCGCAAGTGTGGCTGATGTTCAAATTCCATCCCAAAGCCCCAGGAGGACTATTGGTGCTTCCGATTGAGGGAGGGACAAAGGAATACGTCTTCCAATGCACATGCACTGCTAAGTTTCAAATATACTTCTGAACCCCCAGGAGGCAGCATACTGCAATTCGGAGGATGTGACGAGCTTGGGGAAATGCGTTGCTTTGCGCATGTGTGGTTGAGGTTCAAATTCTATAATGAACCCCCTGCAGGGTGCATATTGGCACTCCTATGGGAGATAGGGACGAGTGGAATCGCGTTGGAATGGGCATGTATGGCTGATGTTCAAATTCCATCCTAAAACCCCTGGATTCATATTGGTGCTTACGTTCGAGGGAGTTACAAAGGAATACTTTTTGCAGTGCGCAAGCATCGCTGAGGTTCAAATATAATTCTGACCCACCAGGAGGCAGCATATTGCAATTCGGTGGATGGGAGAAGCGTGGGGAAATTCGTTGCTTTGCGCAAGTGTGGTTGAGGATTAAATTCTATAATGAAGACCCTGGAGGCTGAATATTGGGTCTCCCATGGGAGATAGGGATGGGTTGAATTGTGTTGCAATGCGCATGTGTTTCTGATGTTCAAATTCCATCTTAAATCCCCTGGAGGCACATTTGTGTCTACGTTCGAGGGAGTTACAAAGGAAAACGTTTTGCAATGCACATGCATCGCTGAGGTTCAAATATATTCCTGAACCCCAAGGAGGCATGATATTGCAATTCGGCAGTTGGGAGGAGCGTGGGGAAATGCGTTGCATTGCGCATGTGTGGTTGAGGTTCAAATTCTATGATGAACACCCTGGAGGCTGCATATTGGATCTCCCATGGGAGATAGGGACAATTAGAGTCGTGTTGCAATGCGCATGTGTGGCTGATGTTCAAACTCCATCCTAAATCCCCTGGAAGCATATTGGTGCTTAAGTACGAGGGAGTTACAAGGGAATACATTTTGCATTGTGCATGCATCGCGGAGGTTCAAATATACTTCTGAACCCCCAGGAGGCAGAATATTGCAATTTGGCGGATGGCAGGAGCATGGGGAAATGGGTCGCTTTGCGCATGTGTGGTTCAGGTTCAAATTGTATTATGAACCCCCTGGAGGCTGCATATTGGTGCTCCCATGGGAGATAGGGACGAGTGGAATCGTGTTGCAATGCACATGTGTGGCTGACGTTCAAATTCAATCCTAAAGCCCTTGGAGGCATATTGAGGCTTCCGTTTGAGGGAGGAACAAATGAATACGTCTTGCAATGCACATGCGTTGCTAAGGTTCAAATATACTTGAGAACACCAAGGAGCAGCCTATTGCAATTCGGCTTTTGGGAGGGGCGGGGGAAAGGCGTTGCTTTGTACATGTGTGTTTGAGGTTCCAATTCTATAATGAACGCCCTGGAGGCTACATAGTGGCATTCTCATGGGAGATAGGGACGAGAGGATTCGTGTTGCAATGAACAAGTGTGGCTGATGTACAAATTCCATCCTAAAGCCCCTGGAAGCATATTGGTGCTACCGTTTGAAGGTGGGACAAAGGAATACGTTTTGCAATGCGCATGTGTCGCGTAGGTTCAAATATACTTCTGAACCCCCAGGAGGCCGGATATTGCAATTCGGCGGATGGGAGGAGCTTGGGAAATGCGTTGCTTTGCGCATGTGTGGTTGAGGTTCCAATTCTATAATGAACCCCCTGCAGGGTGCATATATGCACTCCGATGGGAGATAGGGAAGAGTGGAATCGTGTTGCAATGCGCATGTGTGGCTGATGTTCAAATTCCATCCTGAAACCCCTGGAAGCATATTAGTGCTTCCATTAGAGGGAGGGACAAAGGAATACGTCTAGCAATGTGCATGCACCGCTGAGGTTCAAATATACTTCTGAACCCCCAGAAGGCAGCATATCCCAGTCCAGTGCCAGCTGTCACCAGTGCCACATCGTTACAGCGCTAAGTATCTGAATTTAATTTGTGTCAAATTTAATTTGCCAGTCTAGTTCATTTTTGGTAATACTGTTTTAAGAGGTTTATTTCCGCGTACTTGCAGATTTCGTTTGTACTACTGTTTTAATAGTTTATTCTATCGTATTTGATAAATACCGTTGTGTTTAGTCTTCGTCTTTGACCGGTGTATTTCAAAACAAGTCAGAGACCGTTACTAAGCTCGTTATCAGTCAGTCCAATGCAAGCTGTCACCAGTGCCACATCGTTACAGCGCTAAGTATCTGAATTTAATTTGTGTCAAAGTTAATTTGCCAGTCTAGTTCATTTTTGGTGGTACTGTTTTAAGAGGTTTATTCCCGCGTACTTGCAGATTTCGTTTGTACTACTGTTTTAATAGTTTATTCTATCGTATTTGATAAATACTGTTGTGTTTAGTCTTCGTCTTTGACCGGTGTATTTCAAAACAAGTCAGAGACCGTTACTAAGCTCGTTATCAGTCAGTCCAGTGCCAGCTGCCACGAGTGCCGCAGCGTTAACAGCGCTAAAGCTGCCGGACTCAGTTTTGTTGATTCGACAGTGTAGTTACCACTGACCACAGTTAAGTCAGCAGCCAGCCGCCTTCATTAGAATACTAGGCTCCTTTAAAGTTGTTAATTGCTGTTAATTGTATCGATAGGATGGATAGGATGTGTGCCTGCTGTGTGTGGACGCAGGAGGAGTTGGCCGCGGTTCGCGAACAGCTGAGCGTGCTGTTGGCTACGGTCAGCCGTCTTCAGGCTGCTGTCTCGGGGTGCAGCGATGGTGGGGAGTCTGGTGCGTCGAGTGGGACACCTCAGGTGTCTCACTCTACGCTCCCTGTCCCTGCTACCGAGGCACCTTCAGGTGTACCGGACGTCGTCGAGCCGCCTTCTCCGCAAGGGGAGTGGCGGGTTGTACGGCGTTCGCGTCGCTCGAGGCGGAAGGCCAATGTGGAGGCTGGACGTCCGTCCACGCCCGTTTGTCCTGTGAGTGAAAGTGTGGCCACTCCTTCAGCAGGGTCCGAGCAGGTGCACCGGGGGAGGGGATTATTAGTTATTGGGAGCTCTAATGTCAGGCGCGTGATGGAGCCCCTTAGGCAGATAGCGTCCAGATCTGGAAGGAATTCCAACGTGCACTCGGTGTGTTTGCCAGGGGGCCTCATCCGAGATGTGGAGGCGGCCTTGCCGGCGGCTATCGCGGGTGCGGGGTGCAGTCGACTGCAAGTCGTAGCTCACGTCGGCACCAATGACGCTTGTCGCTTGGGTTCTGAGGACATCCTCAGGTCCTACGAGCGGCTGGTGGAATTGGTGAAGGCTGCTGCCTTCGCACGCGGGGTGCAAGCAGAGCTGTCGATTTGCAGCATTGTTCCCAGGGTTGATCGGGGTCCTTTGGTTTGGAGCCGAGTGGAGGGTCTGAACCAGAGGCTTCGCCGACTCTGTGACAGTCATGGCTGCAGATTTCTGGATCTGCGTTATCGGGTGGGGAATTGTAGGGTGCCCCTAGATAGATCAGGGGTGCACTACACTAAGGAAGCGGCTACTCGGGTAGCAGAGTACTTGTGGAGTGCACATGGGTTTTTTTTAGGCTAGGTGCTAACTCTGATGAGCACTCGCCTGTCAGCATTCAAACAGCGAATTCAGGCCACGTTCGGAACAAAAATTCGAACATAAAAATATTAGCAGCGAACTTACAGAGTATTAGAAACAAAGTTCCCGAATTTGCAGCGCTGCATGGAAGTTATTGCGCTCAGATAATTTTAGGCACCTAAAGCTGGCTAAATGATGATGTGGAAAGTTCAGAAATATTTAGCGAAGCGTGGAATGTATATCGGAAAGATAGATCTGATACAACCGGAGGAGGAGTGTTCATCGCTGTGGACAAAGATATTGTTTCTACTGAGATCGAGGTTGAAAGTAATTGTGAAGTTATCTGGGCACACATAACAGGTCTAAAAGAAGTAAAATTAATAGTTGGTTGTTTTTACTGGCCACCCAGTGCTGCTGTAGCAGTTTTAGAATCATTCAAGGAAAGTACACCAGGTAGTGCATAGGTATCCGGGCCATGCAATATTAGTCGGAGGTGACTTCAACCTTAAGAGTATAGATTGGGACCTCGCTAGTTACATTTCAGGCGGTACAGACAAGCAGTCTTGCGAGCTACTTTTGGACACATTCTCCGAAAACTGTCTTGAGCAGTTAAACCGGCAACCCACGCGCAATGGAAATATTCTAGACCTTATAGCCACAAACAGGCCTGACCTTATTAACGATGTCTGTGTAGAGACAGGAATTAGTGATCATGATATCATCATAGCGTCGATGGTGACCAAAGTTCATAAACCAGTCAAGAAGGCTAGGAGCGTGTTTTTGCTGGGAAAAGCCGACAAGCAAATGTTACGATCGCACTTAGAAAATGAATGGGCATCGTTTAATTCTGGGACTATGGATGTAGAGGACTTGTGGACTAAATTTAAATGCATTGTTAATGAAGGGTTAGAGAAATATGTGCCAGTAAAGACGATTAAGGATGGAAAAGATCCACCGTGGTATAATAATAATGTTAGAAAGCTGCTGAGAAAGCAAAGGCTGTTGCACTCTCGATTCAAAAAAGAACACGCAAATGATGATAGGCAAAAGTTAGTAGAGATTCGTGCGTCTATAAAAAGATCGATGCGTGAAGCATATAATAATTATCACAGCCATACCTTAGCAAAAGATCTTTCCGAGAACCCGAAAAAATTCTGGTCCTATGTAAAATCGATAAGCGGGTCAAAGCCCACTGTCCAGTCACTAGTTGATCATTCCGGGGCAGTAATAGAAGAAAGCAAACGGAAAGCTGAAGTTCTAAATTTAACCTTTAAGAAATCTTTCACGCAGGAGGACCGCACAAATATACCATCATTTGATCAACGTACTAATTCCGAAATGGAGGACATAACAATAGGTATTTCCGGTGTAGAGAAGCAGCTGAGAGAGCTAAATACAAAAAAGTCTGCTGGTCCGGATGGAATACCAGTTCGGTTTTACAAAGACTATTCTGCGTGGCATTGGCCCCCTACTTAGCTTGCATTTATAGCGAGTCTTTAATTCAGCGCAAAGTTCCTAGTGATTGGAAAAAAGCGCAGGTGACTCCCGTGTATAAGAAAGGAAAGAGAACTGACCCATACAATTACAGGCCAATATCGTTGACATCAGTTTCATGTAGAATTTTGGAGCATATTCTCAGTTCGAACATAGTAAATTTCCTTGAAACGGAAAAGCTTCTTTCCATGAATCAGCACGGGTTTAGGAAACATCGTTCATGTGAAACTCAGCTTGCCCTTTTCTCACATGACATTTTGCGAGTCATGGACGAAGGGCAACAGGCGAATTGTGTTTTTCTCGACTTCAAAAAGGCGTTCGACACGGTGCCACACTGCAGACTGCTAACGAAGATACGAGCTTATGGAATAGGTTCACAGATTTGTGACTGGCTGGAAGACTTCCTAAGTAATAGAACGCAGTACGTTGTTCTCGACGGCGAGTGTTCATCAGAGACGAGTGTATCGTCAGGCGTGCCCCAGGGGAGTGTGATAGGACCGCTATTATTTTCTATCTATATAAATGATCTGATGGACAGAGTAAGTTGTAATTGGCGGCTGTTTGCTGATGATGCTGTGGTGTATGGGAGGGTGTCGTCTGTAACTGACTGTAATAGCATACAGGTTGACTTAGACAAAATTTCTAGTTGGTGCGAAGAATGGCAGCTAGCTCTCAATGTAGAAAAGTGTAAGGTGATGCGCATGAGTAGAAAAAACAATCCTATAATGTTCGAATACAGCATCAGTAGTGAGCTTCTTGATGCGGTCGCGTCGTTCAAATATCTAGGCGTAACATTGCAGAGCGATATGAAATGGAACGAGCATGTAAGGACAGTTGTGAGTAAGGCGGACAGCAGACTTCGGTTTATTGGGAGAATTTTGGGAAGATGTACTTCACCTGTAAAGGAGACCGCGTATAAAACGCTTGTACGACCACGTCTTGAGTATTGCTCAAGTATTTGGGACCCGCAGCAGATCGGTTTGAAGGAAGACATAGAGGCGGTTCAGAGGCAAGCAGCTAGATTTGTTACCGGTAGGTTCGACCAATGCGCGAGTGTCACGGAAATGCTCCGGCAACTCAATTGGGGATCGCTGGAAGAAAGACGACGTTCTTTTCGTGAATTTCTGTTAAGTAAATTTAGAGGGCCGGAATTTGAAGCTGAGTGTAGTACGATCTTGCTGCCGCCTACTTACATTTCGCGTAAAGATCACAAAGACAAGATAAGAGAAATTAGGGCTCGTACGGAGGCATATAGGCAATCTTTTTTTCCTCGTTCAATTTGGGAGTGGAATAGGAAAGGAAATGCCTAGTAGTGGTACAGTGTACCCTCCGCCACGCACCTTACGGTGAATTGCGGAGTATGTATGTAGATGTAGATGTAGATCCCAATTCGGCGGTTGGGAGGGGCATGGGGAAACACGTTGCATTGCGCATGTGTGATTGAGGTTCAAATTCTATAATGAAACCCCTGGTGGCTGCATTTTGGCACTCCCATGGGAGATTGGGACGAGTGGAATCGTGTTGGAAAGCGCATGTGTGGCTGATATTCAATGTTGTTGATCTCAAATTCTATAATAAACACCCTGGAGGCTGCAGATTGGCACACTCATGGGAAATAGAGACGAGTGGTATCATGTTGCAATGCGCAAGTGTGGCTGATGTTCAAATTCCATCCCAAAGCCACTGGAGGCATAATGAGGCTTCCATTTGAAGGAGGGACAAAGGAATACGTCTTGTAAAGCGCCGTCGTCGCTGAGGTTCAAATATAGTTCTGAACACCCAGGAGGAATGATATTGCTATTCGGCGGTTGGGAGGAGTGTGGGGAAATGCATTGCATTGCGCATGTGTGGTTGAGGTTTAAATTTTGTGATGAAAACCCTGGAGGTTGCATATTGGGTCTCCCTTGGGAGATAGGGATGAGTGGATTCGTGTTACAATGCGCATGTGTGGCTGATGATCAAATTCCATCCTAAAACCCCTGGAGGCATATTGGTGCTTACGTTCGAGGGAGCTACAAAGGAAAACGTTTTGCAATCGCATGCATTGCTGAAGTTCAATTGTACTTTTGAACCCCCAGGAGGCATGATATTGCAATTCGGCGGTTGGGAGGAGCATGGGGAAATGCGTTGCATTGCGCATGTGTGGTTGAGGTTCAAATTCTATGATGTACACCCTGGAGGCTGCATATTGGAACTCCCATGGGAGATAGGGACAACTACAGTCGTCTTGGAATGCGCATGTGTGGCTGATGTTAAAATTCCATTATAATGCCCCTGTTGGATTTTTGGTGCTTCCGTTTGAGGGAGGGACAAAGGAATACTTCTTGCAATGTGCATGCATCGCAGACGTTCAACTATATTTCTGAACCACCAGGAGGCAGCATATTGCAATTCGGCAGATGGGAGGCGAGTGGGGAAACGCGTTGCTTTGTGCATGTGTGGTTGAGGTTCAAATTCTATAATGAACCCCTAGGAGGCTGCATATTGGCACCCCTATGGGAAATAGGGAGGAGTGGATTCGTGTTGAAATATGCATGTGTGGCTGATGTTCAAATTCCATCCTAAAGCCCCTGGAGGCATATTGGTGCTTCCATTTGAGGAAGGGACAAAGGAATACGTCTTGCAATGCGCATGTATCACAGAGGTTCAAATATACTTCTGAACCCCCAGAAGGCAGCGTATTGCTAATCGGCAGATGGGAGGAGCGTGGGGAAGTCTGTTGTTGTGCGCATGTGTGGTTGAGGTTCAAATTCTATAATGAACCCCCTGGAGGCTGCATATTGGTACTCCCATGGGAGATAGGGACGAGTGGAATCGTGTTGCAATGTGCATGTGTGGCTGACGTTCAAATTCAATCCTAAAGCCCCTGGAGGCACATTGAGTTTTCCGTTATAGGGAGGGACTAAGGAATACGTCTTGCAATGCACATGCGTTGCTAAGGTTCAAATATACTTGAGAACCCCAAAGAGCAGCCTATTGCAATTCGGCCGTTGGGAGGGGCGGGCGAAAGGCGTTGCTTTGCACATGTGTGGTTGAGTTTCCAATTCTATAATGAACGCCCTGGAGGCTGCATATTAGCACTCCCATGGGAGATAGGGACGAGAGGAATCGTTTTGCAATGCACATGTGTGGCTGATGTACAAATTCCATCCTAAACCCCCTGGAATCATTTGGTGCTTTCGTTTGAGGGTGGGACAAAGGAATACATTTTGCAATGCGCATGCATCGCTGAGTTTCAAATATACTTCTGAACCCCCAAGAGGCAGCATATTGCATTTCAGCAGTGGGGAGGGGCATGGGGAAACGCGATGCATTGTGCATGTGTGGTTGAGGTTCAAATTCTGTAATGAACCCCCTGGACGCTGCATATTAACACTCCCAAGGGAGATAGGGACAAGTGGCATCGTGTTGCAATGCGCATGTGTCGCTGATGTTCAAATTCAATCCTAAAGCCCCTGGAGGCATATTGAGGCTTCCGTTTGAGGGCGGTACAAAGGAATACGTCTTGTAATGCGCCGTCGTCGCTGAGGTTCAAATATACTTCTGAACACCCAGGACGAATGATATTGCTATTCGGCGGTTGGGAGGAGCGTGGGGAAATGCGTTGCATTGCGCATGTGTGGTTGAGGTTCAAATTCTATGATGAAAACCCTGGAGGCTGCATATTGGGACTCCCTTGGGAGATAGGGGTGAGTGGAATCGTGTTACAATGCGCGTGTGTGGCTGGTGATCAAATTCCATCCTAAAACCCCTGGAGGCATATTGGTGCTTACGTTCGAGGGAGTTACAAAGGAATACGTCTTGAAATGCGCATGCACCGCTGAGGTTCAAATATACTTCTGAACCGCCAGGAGGTAGCATATCGCAATTCGGCGGTTGGGAGGTGCGTGGGGAAACGCGTTGCATTGCGCATGTGTGATTGAGGTTCAAATTCTATAATGAAACCCCTGGTGGCTGGATTTTGACACTCCCATGGGAGATTGGGACGAGTGGAATCGTGTTGGAAAGCGCATGTGTGGCTGATGTTCAATGTTGTTGATCTCAAATTCTATAATAAACTCCCTGGAGGCTGCATATTGGCACTCTCATGGGAAATAGGGACGAGTGGAATCGTGTTGCAATGCGCATGTGAGGATGATGTTCAAATTCCATCCTAAAGCCCCTGGAGGCATATTGGTTCTTCCGTTTGATGGAGGGACAAAGGAATACGTCTTGCAATGCGCACGTGTCGCTGAGGTTCAAATATACTTCTGAACCCCCAGCAGGCAGCATATTGCAATTCGGCGGTTTTGAGGGGCGTGGGGAAACGCGTTGGTTTGTGCATGTGTGGTTGAGGTTCAAATTATATAATGAACCCCTTGGAGGCTGCATATTGGCACTCCCATGGGAGATAGGGACGAGTGGAATCGTGCTGGAATGCGCATGTGTGGCTGATGTTCAAATTCCATTCTAAAACCCCTGGAGGCATATTGGTGCTTACGTTCAAGGGAGTTACAAAGGAATACAAAGGAATTTGCAGTGCGCAAGCATCGCTGAGGTTCAAATATACTACTGACCCCCCCAGGAGGCAACATATTGCAATTCGGCGATTGGGAGGGGCGTGGAGAAACGCGTTGCAATCTGCATGTGTGGTTGAGGTTCAAATTCTATAATGAACCCCCTGGAGGCTGCATATTGGTACCCCTATGGGAAATAGGGAGGAGTGCAATCATGTTGCATTGCGCATGTGTGGTGATGTTCAATGTGGTTTACGTTCAAATTCTATAATGAACACCCAGGAGGCTTCATATTGGCACTCTTATGGGAGACTGGGTCGAGTGGATTCGTGTTGAATTATGCATGTGTGGCTGATGTTCAAATTCCATCCTAAAGCCCCTGGAGGCATATTGGTGCTTCCGTTTGAGGGAGGGACAAAGGAATACCTCTTGCAATGCACATGCGTTGCTAAGGTAGAAATATACTTGAGAATCCCAAGGAGTAGCCTATTGCAATTCGGCCGTTGGTAGGGGCGGGGGATAGGCGTTGCTTTGCACATGTGTGGTTGAGGTTCCAATTCTATAATGAATACCCTGGAGGCTGCATACTGGCACTCGCATGGGAGATAGGGATGAGAGGAATCGTGTTGCAATGCACATGTGTGGCTGATGTACAAATTCCATCCTAAAGCCCCTGGAGGCATTTGGTGCTTTCGTTTGAGGGTGGGACAAAGGAATGCGTTTTGCAATGCGCATGCATCGGTGAGGTACAAATATACTTCTGAACCCCCAGGAGGCAGCATACACCATTTCAGCAGTTGGGAGGGGCATGGGGAAACGCGATGCATTGTGCATGTGTGGATGTGGTTCAAATTCTATAATAAACCCCCTGGAGGCTGTATATTAGCGCTTCCAAGGTAGATAGGGACAAGTGGAATTGTGTTGCAATGCGCATGTGTCGCTGCTGTTCAAATGCAAACCTAAAGCCCCTGGAGGCATTTTGAGGCTTCCGTTTGAGGGAGGAAAAATGAATACGTCTTGTAATGTGCCGTCGTCACTGAGGTTCAAATATACTTTTGAACACCCAGGAAGCCTGATACTGCTTTTCGGCGGTTGGGAGGAGCGTGGGGAAATGCGTTGCATTGCGCATGTCAGGTTGAGGTTCAAATTCTATGATGAAAACCCTGGAGACTGCATATTGGGACTCCCTTGGGAGATAGGGATGAGTGGAATCGTGTTAAATGCGCATGTGTTGCTGATGATCAAATTCCATCCTAAAACTCCTGGAGGCATATTGGTGCTTACGTTCGAGGGAGTTAGAAAATAGAACGTTTTGCATTGCGCATGCATCGCTGAGGTTCAAAATACTTCTGAACGCCCAGGAGGCAGCATATTCCAATTCGGCGGTTGGGAGGGGCATGGGGAAACGCGTTGCATTGCGCATGTGAGTTTGAGGTTCAAATTCTATAATGAAACCCCTTGGAGGCTGCATATTGGCACTCCCATGTGTGATAGGGACGAGTGGAATCGTGTTGCAATGCGCATGTGAGGATGATGTTAAAATTCCATCCTAAAGCCCCTAGAGGCATATTGGTGCTTCCGTTTGATGGTGGGACAAAGAAATACGTCTTGCAATGCGCATTCATCGCTGAGGTTCATTTATACTTCTTTACCCCCAGGAGGCAGCATATTGCAATTCGGCGGATGGGACGAGCTTGAAGAAATGTGTTGCTTTGCGCATGTGTGGTTGAGGTTCAAATTCTATAATGAACCCCCTTCAGGCTGCATATTGGCACTGCCATGGGAGATAGGGACGAGTGGAAACGTGTTGCAATGCGCATGTGTGGCTGATGTTCAAATTCCATTCTAAAACCCCTGGAGGCATATTGGTGCTTATGTTCGAGGGAGTTACAAAGGAATACTTTTTGCAGTGCGCAAGCATCGCTGAGGTACAAATATAAGTCTGACCAACCAGGGGGCAGCATATTGCAATTCGGGGGATGGGAGGAGCATGGGGAAATGCGTTGTTTTGCGCATGTGTGATGAGGATTAAATTCTGTAATGAAGACCCTGGAGGCTGCATATTGGGTCTCCCATGAGAGATAGGGATGAGTTGAATCGTGTTGCAATGCGCATGTGTGGCTGATGTTCAAATTCCTTCTTAAATCCCCTGGAGGCGTATTGGTGTCTACGTTCGAGGGAGTTAGAAAGGAAAACATTTTGCAATGCGCATGCATCGCTGAGGTTCAAATATACTCCTGAACCCCAAGGAGGCCTGATATTGCAATTCGGCGGTTGGGAGGAGCGTGGGGAAATGCGTTGCATTGTGCATGTGTGGTTGAGGTTCAAATTCTATGATGAAGACCCTGGAGGCTGCATATTGGATCTCCCATTGGAGATAGGGAAAATTAGAGTCGTGTTGCAATGAGCATGTGTGGCTGATGTTTAAATTCCATCCTAAAGCCCCTGGGGGCATATTGGTGCTTCTGTTTGAGGGAGGGATGAAGGAATACGTCTTGTAATGTGCATGCATTGCAGAAGTTCAAATATACTTCTGAACCCCCAGGAGGCAGCATATTACAATTAGCATGCATCGCTGAGTTTCAAATATATATCTGACCCCCAGGAGGCAGCATATTGCAATAAGGCGAGTGGGAGGAGATTGGGGAAATGTGTTGGTTTGCGCATTTGTGGTTGAGGTTCAAATTCTATAATGAACCCCCTGCAGCTGCATATTGGCACTGCCATGGGAGATAGGGACGAGTGGAAACGTGTTTCAATGCGCATGTGTGGCTGATGTTCAAATTCCATACTAAAACCCCTGGGGGCATATTAGAGCTTCCTTTTGAGGGAGGGACAAAGGAATACGTCTTCCAATGCGCATACACCGCTGAGGTTCAAATATACTTCTGAACCCCCAGGAGGCAGCATATTGCAGTTCGGCTGTTGGGAGGGGCGTGGGGAAATGCGTTGGTTTGTGCTTGTGTGGTTGAGGTTCAAATTCTATAATGAACCCCCTGGAGGCTGCATATTGGCACTACCGTGGGAGATAGGAACGAGTAGAATCGTGTTGGAATGCACATGTGTGGCTGATGTTCAATGTCGTTTAGGATCAAATTCCATAATGAACACCCTGGAGGTTCCATGTAGGCACTCCCAGGGGAGATGGGGACGAGTGGACTCGTATTGCAATGCGCATGTGTGGCTGATGTTAAAATTCCATCTATCAAAGCCCCTGGAGGCATATTGGTTCTTCCGTTTGAGAGAGGGTCAAAGGAATACTTCTTGAAATGCGCAAGCGTCGTTGTGGTTGAAATGTACTTCTGAACGTCAAGGAGCATCATATTGCAATTCGGTGGTTTGGAGGGGCATGGGGAAACGCGTTGCTTTGCACATTTTTATTTGAAGTCCAAATTCTATAATGAACCCTCTGGGGCTGCATACTGGCACTCCCATGGGAGATAGGGAATAGTGGATTCGTGTTGCAATGCGCACGTGTGGCTGATGTTCAGTTTCCATTCTAAAGCCCCTGGAGGCATATTGCTGCTTCCGTTTGAGGGACTGACAAAGAAATACGTGTGGCAATGTGCATGTGTCACTGAGGTACAAATATACTTCTGAACCCCCAGGAGGCAGCATACTGCAAATCAGCGGTTGGGAGGGGCGTTGGGAAATGGAATGCATTGCGCATGTGTGGTTGATGTTCAATTTCTATAACTACTCCCCTGGAGGCTGCATTTTAGCACTCCCATGGGAGATAGGGACGAGTGGAATCGTGTTGCAATGCGCATGTGAGGATGTCTTTCAAATTCCATCCTAAAACTCCAGGAGGAATATTGGTGCTTTCGTTTGATGGGGGGACGAGAGAATACGTCTTGCAATGCGCATGTGTCGCTGAAGATCAAAAATACTTATGAAACCCCAGGAAGCAGCACATTGCAATTCCGCGGTTGGGAGGAGCGTGGGGAAATGCGTTGCTTTGCGCATGTGTGGTTGAGGTTCGAAATCTACAATGAACCCCTTGGAGGCTGCATATTGGCACTCCCATGGGTGATACGGACGATTGGAATCGTGTAGCAATACACATATGTGGCTGATATTGAAATTCCATCGTACAGCCACTGGAGCCATATTGGTGCTTCTGTTCGAGGGAAGGACAAAGGAGTATGCTTTGCAATGCGCATGCATCACTGAGGTTCAAACATACCCTTGAACCCGCAGGAGGCATGATATTGCAATTCTGCGGTTGGTAGGGGCGTGGAAAAACGCGTTGCATTGCGAATGTGTGGTTGAGGTTCAAATTCTATAATTGAATCCCTGGAGACTGCATATTGGCACTCCCATGGGAGATAGAGACGAGTGGAATCGTGTTACAATGCGCTTGTGTGGCTGATGTTCAAATTCCATCCTAAAGCCCCTGGAGGCATATTGGTGCTTTCGTTTGAGGGAGGGACAAAGGAATACGTCTTTTAATGCGCATGCATTGTGTGGTTCAAATATACTTCTGAACCCCAGGAGGCAGCATGTTACAATTCGGCGGTTGGGAGGGGCGTGGGGAAACGCGTTGCATTGCGCATGTGTGGTTGAGGCTCAAATTCTATAACGAAACCCCTGGAGGCTGCTTATTGGCACTCACATGGGAGATAGGGACGAGTGGAATCATGTTGCAATTCGCATGTGTGGCTGATGTTCAATGTGGTTGAGTTTCAAATTCTATAATGAACCCCCTGGCGGCTGCATATTGGCACTCCTATGGGAGATAGGGACGAGAGGAATCATGTTATATTGTGCATTCGTGACTGATGTTCAATGTGGTTTAAATTCAAATTCATTAATGAACACTCTGGAGGCTCCATATTGGCAATCCCATGGGAGATAGGGACGAGTGGAATCGTGTTGCAATGTGCATTTGAGAATAAATTTCAAATTCCATCCTATAGAACCTGGAGGCATATTGGTGCTTCCATTTGAGGGATGGACTAAGGAATACATCTTGCAATGCGCATGCGTCGCTGAGGTTCAAATATACTTCTGAAACCCCAGGAAGCAGCATATTGCAATTCGGCAGTTGGGAGGGGCGTGGGGAAACGCGTTGCATTGTGCATGTGTGGTTGAGGTTCAAATATTATAATGACACCTCTGGCGGCTGCATATTGGCACTCCCATGGGAGATAGGGACGAGTGGAATCGTGTTGCAATGCGCTTTTTTGGCTGACGTTCAAATTCCATCCTAAATCACCTGGATGCATATTGGTGCTTCCATTTGAGGGAGGGACAAAGGAATACGTCTTGCAATGCGCATGTGTCACTGAGGTACAGATATACATATGAACCCACAGGAGGTAGCATATTGCAATTCTGCGGTTACGAGGGGCGTGGGGAAAAGCGTTGCAATGCGCATGTGTGGTTGAGGTTAAAATTCTATAATGAAACCCCTGGAGACTGCATATTGGCACTTTCATTGGATATAGTGACGAGTGCATGTGTTGCGAGGTTAAAATATACATCTGAACCCCCAGGAGGCAGCACATTGCAATTCGTCGGTTGAGAGGGGCATTCGGAAACGTGTTAAATTTCTCATGTTTGGTTGAGGATCAAATTCTGTTACTAACCCCCTGGAGGCTTCATATTAGCACTCCCATGGGAGATAGGGACGAGTGGAATCCTGTTACAATGCCGTGTGTGACTGATGTTCAAAATCGATCCTAACGCATCTGGGTGCATAATGGTGCTTCCATTTGGGGGAGGGACAAAGGAATATGTCTTGCAATGTGCATGCGTCGCTGAGGTTCAAAAATACTTCTGAACTCCCAGGAGGCAGCATATTGCAATTCGGCGGTTGGGTGGAGCGTGGGGAAACGTATTGCTTTGCGCATGTGTTGTTGAGTATCTAATTCTATAATGAACCCCCTGGAATCTGCATATTGGCACTCCCATGACAGACAGGGACGAGTGGAATCGTGTTGCAATGTGCATGTGTGACAGAATTTCAAATTCCATCCTAAAGAACCTGGAGGCATATTTGTGCTTCCGTTTAAGGCAAAGACAAAGGAATACGACTTGGGATGCGTCGCTGAGGAATGCGCATGCGTTGCTGAGGTACAAATATACTACTGAACCCCCAGGAGGCAGCATATAGCAATTCGGCGGTTGGGAGGGGCGGCGGGAAACGCGTTGATTTGTGCATGTGTGGTTGAGATTCAAATTCTATAATGAACCCACTGGAGGCAGCATATTGGCACTACGATCGGAGATAGGGATGAGTGGAATCGTGTTGCAATGCGAATGTAAGGCTGATGTTCAAATTCCATCCTAAAGCCCCTGGAGGCATATTGGTGCTTCCGTTTGATTGAGGGACAAAGAAATACGTTTTCCAATGCACATGTGTCGCTGAGGTTCAAATATACTTCTCAACCCCCATGTGGCAGCATACTGCAATTCGGCGGTTGGGAGGGGCGTGGGGAAACGAGTTGCATTGCGCATGTGTGGTTGAGGTTCAAATTCTATAATGAACCCCCTGGAGGCTGCATATTGGCACTCCTATGGGAGATAGGGACGTGTGGAAACATGTTGCATTGCGCATGTGTGGCTGATGTTCGATGTGGTTTAAATTCAAATTCTATAATGAACACTCTGGAGGCTCCATATTGGCACTCCCATGGTAGATAGGGACGAGCGAAATCGTGTTGCAATGTGCATGTGTGACTGAATTTCAAATTCCATCCTAAAGAACCTGGAGGCATATTTGTGCTTCCGTTTAAGGCAAAGACAAAGGAATACGACTTGGGATGCGTCGCTGAGGTTCATATACATTTCTGAACACCCAAGAGGCAGCATATTGCAAATTGTCGGTTGGGAGGCACGTGGGGAAATGTGTTACATTGCGCATGTGTTGTTTAGGTTCAAAATCTATGATGAACCCACTGGAGGCTACAAATTGGCACTCCCATGGGAGATAGGGTCGAGTTGAATTGTGTTGCAATGCGCCTGTTTGGCTGATGTTTAATGTGGTAGAGGTTCAAATTCTATAATGATCACCCTCAAGGCTGCATATTGGCACTCCCATCGGAGATAGGGACAAGTGGAATCGTGTTGAAATGCGCATGTGTGGCTGATGTTCAAACTCCATCCTAAAGCCCCTGGAGGCATATTGGCGCATCCGTTTCAGGGAGGGACAAAGGAACACGTCATGCAATGCGCAAGTGTTGCTGAGGTTCAAATACACTTCTGAACCCCCAGGAGGCAGCATATTGAAATTTGGCGGTTGGGAGGCCTGTGGGGAAATGAGTTACATTGCGCATGTGTGGTTGAGGTTCAAATTCTATAATGAACCCCCTGGAGGCTACATATTGGCACTCCCATGGGAGATGAGGACGAGTGGAATCACGTTGCAATGCGCATGTGTGGCTGATGTTCAGATTCCATCCTAAAACCCCTGGAGGCATATTGGTGCTTCTGTTCGAGGGCGGGAGAAAGGAAGACGTCTTGCAATGCGCATGAGTCATTGAGGTTCAAATACACATCTGAACCCCCAGGAGGCAGCATATTGCAATTCTTCGGTTGGGAGGTGCTTGGGGAATCGTGTTACATTGCGCATGGGTGGTTGAGGTTCAAATTCTATAATGAACCCCCTGGAGGCTGCATATTGGAAATCCAATGGGAGATAGGGAAGTGTGGAAACGTGTTGAAAACCGCATGTGTGGCTGATGTTGAAATTCCATCCTAAAGCCTCTGGAGGCATAAATGTGCTTGTGTATGAGGCAGGGACAAAGGAATACGTCTTGCAATGCAAATGCATCGTGGAGGTTCAAATGCACTTTTAAACCACCAGGAGCCAGCATATTGCAATTCGGCGGTTGGGAGGTGAGTGGGGAAACGGGTTACATTGCGTATATGTGTTTGAGGTTCAAATACTATAACTAACCCCCTGGAGGCTGCATTTTAGCACTCCCATGGGAGAAAGGGACGAGTGGAATCGTGTTGCAATGCGAATGTGTGGCTGACGTTCAATGTGGTTGAGATTCAAGTTCTATAATGAACACCCTGGAGGTTGCATATTGGCACTCCCATGGGAGATAGTGACGAGTGGAATCGTGTTGAAATGTGCATGAGTGTCTAATGTTTAAATGCATCCTAAAGCCCCTGGAGGAATATTGGTGCTTCCGTTTGAGGGAGGGACAAAGGAAGACGTCTTGCAATGCGCATGAGTCGTTGTGGTTCAAATACAAATCTGAACCCCAGGAGGCAGCATATTGCAATTCTCCGGTTGGGAGGTGCGTGGGGAAACGTGTTACATTTCGCATGAGTGGTTAAGGTTCAAATTCTATAATGAACCCCCTGGAGGCTGCATATTGGAAATCCCATGGGAGATAGGTAAGAATGGAATCGTGTTGAAAGACGCAGGAGTGTCTAATGTTCAAATTCCATCCTAAACCACCTGGAGGCATATTGGTGCTTCCGTTTAAGGGAGGGACAAAGGAATTCGCCTTGCAATGCGCATGCGTCGATGAGGTTCAAATATACTTCTGAACCCCAGGAGGCAGCATATTGCAATTCGGCGGTTAGGAGGGGCGTGGGGAAACGCGTTGCATTGCGCATGTGTGGTTGAGGTTCAAATTCTATAATGAACGACCTGGAGGCTGCATATTGGCACTCTCATGTGACATAGGGACGAGTGGAATCGTGGTGCTATGCACATGTGTTGCTGATGTTCAAATTCCATTCTAAAGCACCTGGAGGCATATTGGTGCTTCCGTTTGAGGGAGGAACAGAGGAATACGTCTTGCAATGCACAGGCGTCGCTGAGGTTGAAATATACATATGAACCCCGAGGAGGCAGCACATTGCAATGCAATTTGGCGGTTGGGAGGGGCGTGAGGAAACGCGTTGGTTTGCGCATGTGTGGATGACGTTAAAGTTCTATAATGAACCCCATGGCGGCTGCATATTGGCACTCCCATGGGAGATAGGGACGAGTGGAATCGTGTCGAAATGCGCATGTGAGGCTAATGTTCAAATTCCATCATAAAGCCCCTGGAGGCGTATTGGTGCTTCCGTTTTAGGGAGGGACAAAGGAATACGTCTTGCAATGCGCATGCGTGGCTGTCGTTCAAATATACTTCTTAACCCCTAGGAGGTTGCGTATTGTAATTCGGCGGTTGTGAGGGGCGTGGGGAAATGCGTTGCATTGCGCATGTGTGGTTGAGTTTCAAATTCTGTAATGAATCCCCTGGAGGCTGCATACTGGCACTTCCACAGGAGGTGGGGACGAGTGGAATCGTGTTGCAATCCGCATGTGTGGCTGATGTTCAAACTCCATCCTAAATCCCCTGGAAGCATATTGGTGCATCCGTTTTGGGAAGGGACAAAGGAATACGTCTTGCAATGCGCATGCGTCGCTGAGGTACAAATATACTTCTTAACTCCTAAGATTCTGAATATTGTAATTCGGCGGTTGGGAGGTGCGAGGGGAAATGGGTTACATTGCGGAAGTGTGGCTGAGGTTCAAATTCTTTAATGAACCCCCTGGAGCATGCATATTAGCTCTTCCATAGGAGATAGGGACGAGTGGAATAGTGTTGAGAAGCGCAAGTGTGGCTGATGTTCAAATTCTATCCTAAAGCCCCGGAGTTATATTGGTGCTTCCATTTTACGGACGGACAAAGGAATACATCTTGCAATGTGCATGCGTCGCTGATGTTCAAATATACTTCTGAACTCATAGGAGAGAGCATATTGCAATTCGGCCGTTGGAAGGCGCATGGGGGAACGTGTTACATTGTGCATGTGTGGTTGATGGTCAAATTCTATAATGATCCCCTTGAGGCTGCTTACTGGCACTCCCATGAGAGATAGTGATGAGTGGAATCGTGTAGCAAAGCCCATGTTTGGCTGATGTTCAGATTCCATCATAAAGCCCCTGGAGTCTTATTGGTGATTCCGTTTGAGGGAGGGAAAAAGGAATATGTCTTGCAATGCACATGCATCTTGGAGGTTCAAATGCACTTCTGAACCCCCAGGAACCAGCATATTGCAATTCGGCTGGTTAAGAGGTGCGTGGGGAAACGTGTTACATTGTGCATGTGTGGGTGAGGCTCAAATTCTATAATGAACCCCCTGGAGGCTGCATATTAGCACACCCATAGGAGATAGGGACGAGTGGAATCGTGTTCCAATGCACATGTGTGGCCCATGTTCAATGTTGTTGAGATTCAAATTCTATAATGAAAAACCTGGAGGCCGCATATTGGCACCCCAATGGGAGATAGGGACGAGTGGAATCGTGTTGAAATGCGCAAGTGTGGCGTATGTTCAAATTCCATCCTAAAGCCCCTGGAGGCATATTGGTGCTTCCGTTTGAGGGAGGGACAAAGGAATATGTCTTGCAGTGAGCATGACTTGCGGAGGTTCAAATGCACTTCTGAAACCCCATGAGGCAGCATATTGCAATTCGGCAGGGGGGAAGTGCGTGGGGAATCGTGTTACATTGCGAATGTGTGGATGAGGTTCAAATTCTATAATGAACCCCCTAGGGGCTGCAGATTGGCACTCCCATGGGAGATAGATACGAGTGGAATCGTGTTGCAATGCGCATGTGTTGCTGATGTTCAATCTTGTTGAGATTCAAATTCTATAATGATCAGCTTGGAGGCTGCATATTGGCACTCCCACGGGAGATAGGGACGAGTGGAATCGTGTTGCAATGCGCAAGTGTGGCTAAAGTTCAATGTGGTTGAGATTCAAATTCTATAATGAAACCCCTGGAGGCAGCATATTGGCACTCCCATGCGAGATAGGGAAGAGTGGAATCGTGTTACAATGTGCATGTGTGGCTGATGCACAAATTCCATCCTAAAGCCCCTGGAGGCATATTGGTGCTTCCGTTTGAGAGAAGGACATAGGAATACGTCTTGCAATGCTCATGCATTGCTGAGGTTCAAATATACTTCTGAACCCCCAGGTGGCAGCATATTGCATTTCCGCGATGGGAGGGGGTGGAGAAAAGCGTTGCCATGCACATGTTTGTTTGGGGTTCCATTCTATAATTATCCCCATGGAGGCTGCATACTGGAACTCCCATGGGAGATAGGGACGAGTGGAATCGTGTTACAATGCACATGTGTGGCTGATGTTCAATGTGGTTAAGGTTCAAATTCTATAATGAACCCCCGGGAGGCAGCATATTGGCACTTCAATTGGAGATAGGGATGAATGGAATCGTGTTGCCATGCGCATGTGTTGCTGATGATTAAACTCCTTCCAAAAGCCACTGGAGGCATATTGTTGCTTCCAATTGTGGGAGGGACAAAGGAATACGTCTTGCAATGCGCATGTGTTGTAGAGGTTCAAATGCACTTCTGAACCGCCAGGAGGCAGCACATTGCAATTCGGCGGTTGGGAGGGGCGTGGGGAAATGTGTTGCTTTGCGCTTGTGTGGTAGAGGTTCAAATTCTATAATCATCCCCCTGGACGCTGCATATTGGCCCTCCCATGGGAGATATGGACGAGTGGAATCCTGTTGCAATGCCCATGTGTTCTCGATGTTCAAATTCCATCCTAAGGCACCTGGAGGCATATTGGTGCTTCCAATAGAGGGAGGGACAGAGGAATACGTCTTGCAATGTGCATGCGTCGCTGTGGTTCAAATATACTTCTGAAGCGCCAGGGGGCAGCATATTTCAATTCGGCGGTTCGGAGTAGCGTGTGGAAAAGCGTTGCTTTGCGCATGTGTGGTTGAGGTTAAAATTCTATAATGAACCCCCTGGTGGCTGCATATTGGCACTCCCATTGGAGATAGGGACGAGTGGAATCGTGTTACTATGCGCATGTGTGGCTGATGTTCAATGTGGTTGAGATTCAAATTCTATAATGAACAACCTGGAGGCCGCATATTGGCACTTCATTGGGAGATAGGGACGAGTGGTATTGTGTAGAAATGCGCATGTGTGGCTGATGTTCAAATTCCATCCTAAAACCCCTGGAGGCATATTGGTGCTTCCGTTTGAGAGAGGGACAAAGGAATACGTCTTGCAACGCGAATGAGTCATCGAGGTTCAAATGCACCTCTGAACCCCCAGGAGACAGCATATTGCAATTCGTCGGTTGGGAGGTGCTTGGGGAAACGTGTTATATTGTGCATGTGTGGTTGAGGTTCAAATGTTATAATGAACACCCTGGAGGCTGCATATTGGCACTCCCATGGGAGATAGGGACGAGTAGAATCGTGTTGCAATGCACAGGTGTGGCTGATGTTCAAATTCCATTCTAAAGCCCCTGGAGGTATTTGGGGCTTCCGTTTGAGTGAGTGTCAATGGAATACGTCTTGCAATGCGCATGCGTCGCTCAGTTTCAAATATACTTCTGAACCCCAAGGAGGCAACGTATTGCAATTAGGCGGTTGGAAGGCGCGTGGGGAAAAGTGTTACATTGTGCATGTGTGGTTGAGGTTCAAAACCTATAATGAACCTCTTGAGGCTGCATATTAACACTCCAATAGGAGATATGGATGAGTGGAATCGTGTTGCAGTGAGCATGTCTGGCTGATGTGGTTGAGGTTCAAGTTCTATAATGAACACCGTGGAGGGTGCATATTGGCACTCCCATTGGAGATAGGGACGAATGGAATCATATTGAAATGCACATGTGTGGCTGATATTCAAATTCCATCCTAAAGCCCCTGGAGGCATATTGGTGCTTCCGTTTGAAGGACGGACAAAGTAATTCATCTTGCAATGTGCATGCATCGTAGAGGATCAATTGCATTTCTGAACCCCCCAGGAGGTAGCATATTGCAATTCTGCGGTTGGGAGGGGCGTGGTGAAACGCGTTGCATTGTGCATGTGTGATTGAGGTTCAAATTCTATAATGAATCCCCTTCAGGCGTCATATTGGCACTCCCATGGGTGATAGGGACGAGTGGAATCGTGTTGCAATGTGCATGTGTTGCTGATGTTTAAATTCCATCCTAACGCCCCTGGAAGCATATTGGTGCTTCCGTTTGAGGGAGGGACAATGGATTACGTCTTGCACTGCGCATGCGTCGCTGAGTTTCAAATATACTTCTGAACCCCCAGGAGGCAGCACATTGCAATTCGGCGGTTGGAAGGGGCGTGGGGAAAAGCGTTGCTGTGTGCATGTGTAGATGAGGTTGAAATTCTATAATCATTCCCCTGGAGGCTGTATATTGGCACTCCCGTGGGAGATACGGACGAGTGGAATCCTGTTGCAATGCCCATGTGTGCCCGATGTTCAAATTCCATTGGGAAGCACCTGGAGACATGTAGGTGCTTCTGTTTTAGGAAGGGACAAAGGAATACGTCTTGCAATGTGTATGCGTCGCTGTGGTTCAAATATACTTCTGAACCCCCAAAAGGCAGCATATTGCAATTCGGCGGTTGAGGGGAGCGTAGGAAAACGCGTTGTTTTTGGCATGTGTGGTTGAGGTTTAAACTCTATAATGAACCCCCTGGAGGCTACATATTGGCACTCCCATGGAAGATAGGGACGAGTGGAATCATATTGAAATGCACAAGTGTGTCTGATGTTCAAATTCCATCCTAAAGATCCCGGAGGCATATTGGTGCTTCCATTTGATGGACGGACAAACTAATTCGTCTTGCAATACACATGCATCGTGGAGGTTCAAATGCACTTCTGAACCCCCCACGAGCCAGCATATTGCAAATCGGCGGTTAGGAGGTGCATGGGGGACGTGTTACATGGCGCATGTGTTGTTGAGGTTCAAATTCTGTAATGAAAACCCTGGAGGCTGCCCATAGGAGATAGAAACGTGTTGCAATGCACATGTGTGCCTGATGTTCAAATTCCATTCGAAAGCCCCTGGAGGCATATTTGGGAATGCGTTTGAGGGAGTGACAAAGGAATACGTTTTGCAATGCGCATGCGTCACTGAGGTTCAAATATACTTCTGAAACCACAGGAGGCAGCATATTGCAATTCTGCAGGTGGGAGGGGCTTGGGGAAACGTGTTTCATTGCGCATGCGTGGTTGAGGTTCAAATTCTATAATGAATCCCCTAGAGGCTCAATATTTACACTCCCATGGGAGATAGGGACGAGTGGAATCTTGTTGAAATGCGCATGTGTGGCTGATGTTCAAATTCTATCCTAAAGCCCCTGGAGGCATATTGGTGCTTCCATTTGAGGGAGGGACAATGGAATATGTCTTGCAATGCGAATGTGTCATGGAGGTTCAAATGCACTTCTGAACCCCCAGGAGCCAGCATATTGCAATTCGGCTGTTGGGAGGTGCGTGAGGAAACGTGTTACAATGTACATGTGTGGTTGAGGTTTAAATTCCATAATGAACCCCCTGGAGACTGCATGTTGGCACTCCCATGGGAGATAGGGACGACTGGAACCTTGTTGCAATGCACATGTGTGGCTAATTTTCAGTGTGGTCGAAATTCAAATTCTATAATGAACACACTGGAGGCTGCTATTTGCACTCCCATGGGAGATAGGGACAAGTGGAATCGTGTTGAAATGCGCATGTGTGGCTGATGTTCAAATTGCATCCTAAAGCCCCTGGAGGCATATTGGTGTTTCCGTTTGAGGGAGGGACAAAGGAATATGTCTTGCCATGCTCATGCATTGTGGAGGTTCAAATCCACTTCTGAACCCCCAGGAGCCAGAATAGGGCAATTCGGCGGTTGGGAGGTGCATGCGGAAACGTGTTACATTGCACATGTGTGGTTGAGGTTCAAATATTATAATGATCCGCCTGGATGCTGCATATTGGAACTACCATGGGAGATAGGAAAGAATAGAATCGTGTTGCCATGCACAGGTGTGGCTGCTGTTGAAATTCCATCCTAAACCCCCGGAAGGCATATTGGTGCTTACGTTTTAGGGAAGAACAAAGGAATTCGTCTTGCAATGTGCATGCGTTGCTGAGTTTCAAATATACTTCTGAACACCCAGGAGGCAACATATTGCAATTCGGTGGTTGGGAGGCGCGTGGGGAAACGTGTTACATTGTGCATGTGTGGTTGAGGTCCAAAATCTATAATGAACCCTCTGGAGGCTGCATATTGACACTCCCATAGGAGATACTGACGAGTGGAGTGGTGATGCAAAATCTCATGTGTGGATGATGTTCAAATTCCTTCCTAAAGCCGCTGGAGGCATATTGGTGTTTCCGTTTGAGGGAGGGACAAAGGAATACGTCTTGAATTCTCGCGCGTAGCTGAGGTTCAGATATACATCTGAACCCCCAGGAGGCAGCATATTGCAATTCGGTGGTTGGGAGTGGCGTGGTGACACGCGTTGCATTGCGCATGTGTGGTTGAGGTTCAAATTCTATAAACAACACCCTGGAGGCTGCATATTAACACTCCCATAGGGGATAGGGACTAGTGGAATCGTGAAGCAAAGCGCATGTTTGGCTGATGTTCAAATTCCATCCTAAAGCACCTGGAGGCATATAGGTGCTTCCCTTTGAGGGAGGGACAAAGGAATACGTCGTGCAATGCGCATGCATCGTGGAGGTTCAAATGCACTTCTGAACCTCCAGGAGCCAGCATATTACCATGCGGCGTTTGGGAGGTGCGTGCGGAAACGTGTTACATTGCGCATGTGTGGTGGAGGTTCAAATTCTATAATGAACAACCTGAAGGCTGCATATTGGCACTCCCTTGGGAGATAGGGACGAATAGAATCGTTTTGCAATGCACATTTGTGGCTGATGTTCAAATTCCATCCTAAAACCCCTGTAGGCATATTGGTGCTTCCGTTTGAGGGAGGGACAAACGAATACATCTAGCAATGCGCACGGGTAGCTGAGGTTCAAATGTACCTCTGTACACCAGGAGGCAGCGTATTGCAATTGCGCGGTTGGGAGGGGCGTAAGGAAAACCGTTCCTATTGCCATGTGTGGTTGAGGTTCCAATTCTATAATGAACCCCCTGGAGGCGGCATATTGGCATATCCATGGGAGATAGGGATGAGTGGAATCGTGATGCAATGCGAATGTATGGCTGATGTTCAAATTCCATCCTAAAGCCCCTCAAGGCATATTGGTGCTTCCGTTTGAGGGAGGTACAAAGCAATACATCTTGCAATGCGCATGCGTCACTAAGTTTCAGATTTACTTCTGAAGCCTCAGGAGGCAACATATTGCAATTCGGCGATTGGGAGGTGCGTGGGGAAACGTGTTACATTGCACATGTGTGGTTGAGGTTCAAATTATATAATGAACCCCCAGGAGGCTACATATTGGCACTCCCATCGGAGATAGGGATGAGTGAAATCATGTTGAAATGCGCATGTGTGTAAGATGTTCAAATTTCATCCTAAAGCCCCTTGAGGCATATTGGTGTTTCCGTTTGAGGAATGGACAAAGGAATATGTCTTGCGATGCGCATGCTTTGCTGAGTTTCAAATGTACCTCTGAAACCCAGAAGGCAGCATTTTGCAATGCCGCTCTTGGGAGGGGCGAGGGGAATCACGTTGCCATGCGCATGTGGGGTTAAGGTTCAAAATCTATAATGAACCTCCTGGAGGCTTCATATTGGCACTCCCATAGGAGAAAGGGACCAGTGGAATCGCGATGCAATGCGCATGTGTGGCCGATGTTCAAATTCCATCCTAAAGCACTTGAAGGCATATTGGTTCTTCCGTTTGAGGTAGGGAAAAAGCAATGTCTTGCAATGCGCGTGCGTCGCTGAGGTTAAAATATACTTCTGAACACCTAGGATGCAGCATATTGCAATTCGGCGGTTTGGAGGGGCGTGGGGAAACGCGGTGCATTGCGCATGTGTGGTTGAGGTTCAAATTCTATAATGAACCTCCTGGAGGCTGCATATTGGCTCTCCCATGGGAGATAAGGACCAGTAGAATCGTGTTGCAATGCGAATGTGTGGCTGATGTTCAAATTCCATCCTAAAGCCCCTGGAGGCATATTGGTGCTTCCGTTTGAGGGAGGTACAAAGGAATACGTCTTGCAATGCGCATGCGTCACTAAGTTTCAGATACACTTCTGAAGCCCCAGGAGGCAACATATTGCAATTCGGCGATTGGGAGGCGTGTGGGGAAACGTGTTACATTGCGTATGTGTGTTTGAGGCTCAAAATCAATGATGAACCACCTGGAGGCTGCATGTTGACACTTCGATTGGAGCTAGGGACGAGTGGTATCGTGATGCAAAGCGCATCATTGGCTGATGTTCAAATTCCAAAATAAACCCCTGGAGGCATATTTGTCCTTCCATTTGAGGAAGGGACATAGGAATACGTCCTGCAATGTGCATGCAACATGGAGGTGCAAATGCACTTCTGAAAGTTCAGGAGCAAGCATATTCAATTCGGCGGTTGGGAGGTGCGTGGGGAAACGTGTTACATTGCACATGTGTGGTTGAGGTTCAAATTCTATAATGAACCCCCTGGAGGCTCCATATTTGCACTCCTATGGGAGATAGGGACGAGTGGAATAGTGTTGAAATGCACATGTGTGGCTGATGTTCAAATTCTATCCTAACGCCCCTGTAGGCATATTGGTGTTTCCGTTTGAGGGAGGGGCAAAGGAATACGTTTTGCATGAGCAAGCGTCGATGAGGTTCAAAAATACTTCTGAACCCCCAGGAGGTAGCATATGGCAATTCTGCAGTTGGGAGGCATGAGGGGAAACGTGTTTCATTGCGCATGTAAGTTTGAGGCTCAAATTCTACAATGAACCCCCTGGAGGCTGCATATTGGCACTCCCATCGGAGATAGGGATGAGTGGAATCGTGTTGCAATGCGAATGTGTGGCTGATGTTCAAGTTCCATCCTAAAGCCCCTGGAGGCATATTGGTGCTTCCGTTTGAGGGAGGTACAAAGGAATACGTCTTGCAATGCGCATGCGTCACTAAGTTTCAAATATACTTCTGAAGGCCCAGGAGGCCACATATTGCAATTCGGCAGTTGGGAGGCGCGTGGGGAAACGTGTTACATTGCGCATGTGTGTTTGAGTTTCAAAATCTATAATGAACCCCTGGAGGCTGCATATTGACACTTCGATAGGAGATAGGGACGAGTGGTATCGTGATGCAAAGCGCAGGTTTGGCTGATGTTCAAATTCCAAAATAAATCGCTGGAGGCATATTTGTCCTTCCATTTGAGGGAGGGACAAAGGAATACGTCTTGCAATGTGCATGCAACGTGGAGGTGCAAATGCACTTCTGAACCTTCAGGAGCAAGCATATTCAATTCGGCGGTTGGGAGGTGCGTGGGTAAAACGTGTTACATGGCACATGTGTGCTTGAGGTTCAAATTCTGTAATGAACCCCTGGAGGCTCCATATTTGCACTCACATGGGAGATAGGGACGAGTGGAACCGTGTTGAAATGCGCATGTGTGGCTGATGTTCAAGTTCTATCCTAAAGCCCCTGGAGGCATATTGGTGTTTCCGTTTGAGGGAGGGACAAAGGAATATGTCTTGAATGCGCATGCGTCGCTGAGGTTCAAATATACTTCTCAACACCCAGGAGGCAGCATATTGCAATTCGGCAGTTGGGTGGGGCGTGGTGAAACGCGTTGCATTGCGCATGTGTGGTTGAGGTTCTATTTCTATGATGAACCCACTGGAGGCTGCAAATTGGCACTTTCACGAGAGATAGGGACGAGTGTAATCGTGTTGCAATGCGCATCTGTGGCTGCTGTCCAAATTCCATTCTAAATCCCCAGGAGGCATATTGGCGCTTCCGTTTGAGGGAGGGACAGTGAAATACGTCTTGCACTGCGCATGCATCGCTGAAGTCAAATATACTTCTGAACCCCCAGGAGGCAGCATATTGCACTTCTGCAGTTGGGAGGCGTTTGGGGAAACGTGCTTCATTCCGCATGTGTGGTTGAGGTTCAAATTCTATAATGAACCCCCTGGAGGCTGCATATTAGCACTCCCATACGAGATAGGGACGAGTGGAATCTTGCTGTAATGCGCATGTGAAGCTGATGTTCAAATTCCATCCTATAGTCCCTGGAGGCATATAGGGGCTTCGGTTTGAGGGAGGAACAAAGGAATACGTCTTGCAATGCGCATGCATCTCCGAGGTTCAAATAACCTTCTGAACCCCCAGGATGCAGCATATTGCAATTCGGCGGTTGGCAGGGGCGAGGGAGACGCTTTGCATTGCGCATGTGTGGTTGAGGTTCAAATTCTATCGTGAACCCCCTTAAGGCTGCATATTGGCACTCCCATGGGAGATAGCTACAGGTGGAATCGTGTTGCAATGCGAATGTTTGGCTGATGTTCAAATTCAATCCCAAAGCCCCTGGAGGCAAATTGGTGCTTACGTTTGAGGGAGGGACAAAGGAATACGTCTTGTAATGCGAATGCTTCGCTGAGGTTTAAATATACTTCTCAACCCCCAGGAGGCAGCATATTGCAATACGGCGGTTGGGAGGGGCGTGCATTGCGCACATGAGGTTGAGCTTCAAATTCAATAATGAACCCCCTGGAGGCTGCATATTGGCAGTCCCATAGGAGATAGGGACGAGTAGAATCGTGTTGCAATGTGCATGTGTGGCGAATGTTCAAATTCCATTCTAAAGCCCCTGGAGGCCAATTGGTACTTCCGTTTGAGGGAGGGTCAAAGGAATATGTTTTGCAATGTGCATGTGTCGCTAAGGTCAAATATACCTCTGAACCCCCAGGACGCAGCATATTGCAATTCAGAAGTTGGGAGGTGCGTGGGGAAACGCGTTGCATTGCGCATGGTTGGTTGATGTTCAAATTCTCTTATGATCCACCTGGGGGGTACATATTGGCACTCCCATGTGAGATAGGTATGAGTGAAATCGTGCTGCAATGTGCATGTGTGCTAGATGTCCAAATTCCGTCCTAAACCCCCTGGAGGATTATTGGTGATTCCATTTGAGTTAGGGACAAAGGAATATGTCTTGTAATGTGCGTGCGTTGCTAAGGTTCAAATATACTTCTTATCCCCATGAGGCAGCATATTGCAATTCGGCAGTTGGGTGGGGCTTGGGGAAGCGCGTTGCATGGCGCACGGGTGGTTGAGCTCCAAATTCTATAATGAACCCCCTGGAGCCTGCATATTGGCACTCCCATGAGAGAAAGGGACGAGTGGAATCGTATTGCAATGCGCATGTGTGGCTGGTGTTAAAATTCCATCCTAAAGCCCCTGGAGGCATATTGGTGCTCCTGTTTGAGGGAATGACAAAGGAATACGTCTTGCAATGTGCATGTGTCGCTGATGTTCAAATATACTTCTGAAAACCCAGGGGGCAGCATATTGCAATTCGGTGGTTGGGAGGGGCGTGGGGAAATGCGCTGCATTGCGCATGTGTGTTAAAGGTTCAAATTCTATAATGAACCCACTCTAGGCTGCATAATGGTATTCCCATGGGAGATAGGGACCAGTGGAATCGCGTTGCAATGCACAGGTGTGGCTGCTGTTCAAATTCCATCTTAAAACCCCTGTAGGCATATTGGTGCTTCCATTTGAGGGAGGGACAGAGGCATACGTCTTGCAAGCCGCGTGCATCGCTGAGGTTGAGATATACTTCTGATCCCCCAGGAGGCATCATATTGCAATTCGGCAGTTTGGAGGGGCGTGGGGAAACGCGTTGCATTGTGCATGTGTGGTTGAGGTTCAAATTTTTATATAGAACCTTCTTTAGGCTGCATATTTTCACTCCCATGGGAGATAAGGACGACTAGAATCGTGATGCATTGGAAAGGTGTGGCTGATGTGCAAATTCCAATCTAAAGCCCCTGGAGGCATTTTGGGATTCCGTTTGAGGTAGGGACAAAGGAATACGTCTTGCAATGTGCATGCATCGCTGAGGTTCAAATATACTTCTGATTTCCCAGGAGGCAGCATATTGCAATTCTGCATTTGGGAGGCGCGTTGGGAAAGTGTTTCATTGTGCATGTGTGGTCTAGGTTCAAATTCTATAATGAACCCTTGGAGGCTGCATTTTGGCATTCCCATCAGAGATAGGAATGAGTGGAATCGTGTTGCAATGCGAATGTGTGGCTGATGTTCAAATGCCATCCTTAGGCACCTAAAGGCATATTGGTGCTTCCGTTTGAGGGAGGGACAAAGGAATACATCTTGTAATGCACATGCGTCACTGAGTTTCAAATATACTTCAGAACCCCCAGGAGGCAACATATTGCAATTCGACGATTGGGAGGCGCGGGTGGAAACGTGTAACATTGGGCATGTGTGGTTGAGGTTTAAAATATATAATGAACCCCCTGGATAGTGCATATTGACACTCCCATAGGAGATAGGGAGGAATGGAATCGTGATGCAAAGCGCATGTGTGGCTGATGTTAAAATTCCAGAATAAAGCCCCTGGAGGCATATTGGTTCTTCCATTTGAGGGAGGGTTAAAGGAATACGTCTTGCAATGTGCATGCGTCGTGGAGGTGCAAATGCACTTCTGAACCCCCAGGAGCAAGCATATTCAATTCGGCGGTTGGGAGGGGCGTGGAGAAACGCGTTACATTGCGAATGTGTGGTTGAGGTTCAAATTTTATAATGAACCCCCTGGAGGCTGAATATTGGCACTCCCATCAGAGATATGGTTGAGTGGAATCGTGTTGCAATGCGAAGGTGTGGCTGATTTTCAAATTCCATCTTAAAGCCCCTGGAGCATATTGGTGCTTTCGTTTGAGGTAGGGACAAAGGAATTCGTCTTGAAATCCTCGAGCGTCACTGAATTTGAAATATTCTTCTGAACCTCAAGGAGGCAGCATATTGCAATTCTGCTGTTGGGAGGCGTGCGGAGAAACGCGTTACAATGCGCATGTGTGGTTGAGGTTCAAATTCTATAATGAAACCCCTGGAGGCTACATATTGGCACTCCCATCGGAGATATGGTTGAGTGGAATCATGTTGCAATGCGAATGTATGGCTGATGTTCAAATGCTATCCTAATTCCTGGAGGCATATTGGTGCTTCCGTTTGAAGGAGGGACAAAGGAATATGTCTTGCAATGCGCATGCGTCGTGGAGGTACAAATGCACTACTGAATCCCCAGAGGCCAGCACATTGCAATTCGGCGGTTGAGAGGTGCGTGGGAAAAAGCGTTACATTGCACACGTATTGTTGAGGTTCAAATTCTATAATGAACCCCCTGGAGACTGCATATTGTCACTCCCAAATGAGATAGGGACGACTGGAGTTGTGTTGCAATGCACATCTGTGGCTGATGTTCAAATTCCACCCTAAAGCCCCTGGAGGCATAATGGTGCTTCCGTTTGAGGGAGGGCCAATGGAATATGTCTTGCAATGCGCATGCATCACTGAGGTTCAAATATACTTCTGAACCCGCAGTAGGCAGCACATTGCAATTCGGCGGTTGGGAGGGACGTGGGGAAACGCGTTGCATTGCGCTAGTGTGGTTGAGGTTCAAATTCTATATCGAAACCCCTGGAGACTGCATGCGCATTCAAGATGTATTCCGTTGTCTCTTCATCAAACAGAAGCATCAATATGCCTCTAGGGGCTTTAAGATGGAATATGAACATCAGCCACATATGCACAGTGCAACACGATTCTACTCGTCCCTATCTCCTATGGGACTGCCAATATGCAGCCTCCAGGTGGTTCATTATGGAATTTGCACCTTAACCACACATGCGCAATGCAAAGCATTTCCCCACGCGCCTCCCAACCGCCGATTTGAAATATGCTGCGTCCTGGGGGTTCAAAAGTATATTTGAACCTAAGCAACGCATGCGCATTGCAAGACGTATTCCTTTGTCCATCCCTCAAACGGAAGCACCAATTTGCCTCCAGGGGCTTTAGGACGGACTTTGGACATCAGCCACACATTCGCATAGCAACACGATTCCACTCATACCTATCTCCCATGGGAGTGCCAATATGCAGCCTCCAGGGGGTTCATTATAGAATTTGTACCTCTACCATACATGCGCAATGCAACTCGTTTCCCCACGCCCCTCCCAACTGCCGAATTGCGATATGCTGCCTCCTGGGGCTTCAGAAGTATATTTGTACCTCAGCGACAAATGCGCATTACAATACGTATTCTTTTGTCCCTCCCTCAAATGAATGCACCAATAAACCTCCAGGGGGTTTCGGATGGAGTTTGGTCATCACGCACACATGCGCATTGTAGCACGATTCTACTCATACCTCTCTCCCATGGGAGTGCCAATATGTACCCTGCAGGGGGTTTATTATAGAATTTGAAGCTCAACCACACGTGCGCAATGCAACGTGTTTCCACACGCCTCTCCCAACCGCCGTATTGCAATATGCTGCCTCCTGGGGGTTCAGAAGTATATTTGAACCTCAGCGACGCATGTGCATTGCAGGACGTATTCCTTTGTCCCTTCCTCAAACGTAAGCACCAATTTGCCTCCAGGGGCTTTGGGATGGAATTTGAACGTCAGCCAAACATTCGCATAGCAACACGATTCTACACATCCCTATTTCCTATGGGACTGCCAATATGCAGCCTCCAGGGGGTTTAATGTAGAATTTGAACCTCAATCAAACATGCACAATGCAACTAGTTACCCCTCGCCCCTCCCAACCGCCAAATTGTAATATGCTTCATCCTGGGGGTTCAGAAGTACATTTGAACCTTAGCGACGCATGCGCATTGCAAGACGTATTCCTTTGTCTCTCCCTCAATTTGAAGCACCAATAAACCTCCAGGGGCTTTAGGATGGAATTTGAATATCAGGCACACATGCGCATTGCAGCACGAGTCCACTCATCCCTATCCCACATGGTAGTGCCAATATGTACACTCCGGGGGGTTCATTACAGAATTTGAACCTCAACCACACATGCGCAAAGCAACGCGATTCCCCACGCCCCTCCGAACTGTCGAATTGCAATATGCTGCCTCCTGGGGTTTCAGAAGTATATTTGAACATCAGCGAGACATGCGCATTGCAAGACGTATTCCTTTGTGCCTCCCTCAAACGGAAGCCTCAATATGCGCCAGGGGCTTTAGGATGGAATTTGAACAACAGCCACACATGCACGATTCCACTCTTCCCTAACTCCCTATGAGTGCCAATATGCAGCCTCCAGGGGGTTCATTGTAGAAATTGAAGCTCGACCAAACATGCGCAATGCAACGCGTTTCTTACGCGTAGCTTTGTGCATGTGTGGTTGAGGTTCAAATTCTGTAATGAACCCCATGGAGGCTGCATATTGACACTTCCATCAGAGATAGGGTTGAGTGTTATCGTGTTGCAATGAGAAGGTGTGGCTGATGTTCAAAATCCATCACAAAGCCCCTGGAGGCATATTGCTGCTTTTGTTTAAAGGAGGGACAAAGGAATTCGTCTTGCAATGCGCATGCGTCGTGGAGGTTCAAATGCACTTCTGAACCCCCGGGGGCCAGCACATTGCAATTTGGTGGTTGGGTGGTGCGTGGGGAATCGCGTTACAATGCACATGTGTGGTTGAGGTTCAAATTCTATAATGAACCCCCTGGAGACTGCATATTGGCACTCCCATGGGAGATAGGGACGACTGGAATTGTGTTGCAATGCGCAACTGTGGCTGATGTTCAAATTTCATCCTACAGCCCCTGGTGGCATATTGGTGCTTCCGTTTGAGGGAGAGTCATTGGAATACCTCTTGCAATGCGCATGCGTCGCTGAATTTCAAATATACTTCTGAATTCCCAGTAGGCAGCACATTGCAATTCGGTGGTTGGGAGGGGCGTGGGGAACCGCGTCGTTTTGCGCATGTGTGATGAGGTTCAAATTCTATAATCAACCCCCTGGAGGCTGCATATTGGCACTTCCATCGGAGATAGGGTTGAGTGTTATCGTATTGCAATGCGAAGGTTTGGCTGATGTTCAAAATCCATCCTAAAGCCCCTGGAAGCATATTGGTTCTTCCGTTTGAGGGAGGGACAAAGGAATACGTCTTGCAATGCGCGTGCGTCACTGAGGTACAAATATACTTCTGAACCCCCAGGAGGCAGCATATTGCAATTCCGCGATTTGGAGGGGCTTGGGGAAATGAGTGGCATTGCGTATGTGTGGTTGAGGTTCAAATTCAATAATGATCCTCCTGGAGACTGCATATTGGCAATCCCATGGGAGATAAGGACGAGTAGAATTGTGTTGCAATGCACAGGTGTGGTTGAGGTTCAAATTCTATAATGAACCCCCTGGAGGCTGCATATTGGCAGTCCCATAGGAGATAGGGACAAGTAGAATCGTGTTGCTATGCGAATGTTTGGCTGATGTTCATATTCCATCCCAAAGCTCCTGGAGGCAAATTGGTGCTTACGTTTGAGGGAGGGTCAAAGCAATATGTTTTGCAATGCGCATGTGTCACTGATGTTCAAATATACTTCTGAACCCCCGGGAGGCAGCATATTGCAATTCGGCGGTTTGAGGGTGTGGGTATTCGTGTTGATTTGCGCATGTGTGGTTGAGGTTCATATTCTGTAATGAACCCCCCGGTGTGTACATATTGGCACTCCCATGAGAGATAGGGATGAGTGGAATCGTGCTGAAATGCGCCTGTGGGGTTGATATTCAAATTCCATCCTCAAGCCCCTGGAGGTTTATTGGTACTTCCAATTGAGGGAGGACAAAGGAATACGTCTTGTAAAGCGCATGCGTCATTGAGTTTCAAATATACTTCTGAACCCCCAGGAGGCAGCATATTGCAAATCGGCGGTTGGGAGGGGCTTGGGGAAATGTGATGCATTGCGCATGTGTGGTTGAGGTTCAAATTCTATAATGAACTACCTGGAGGCTGCATATTGGCACTCCAATGGGAGATAGGGACGAGTGGATTCGTGTTGAAATGCGCATGAGGGGCTGATGTTCAAATTCCATCCTAAAGCCCCTGGAGGCATATTGGTGATGCCTTTTGAGAGAGGGACAAAAGATAACGTCTTGCAATGCGCATGCGTCGGTAAGGTTCAAGTATACTTCTGAACCCCCAGGACGAAGCATATTACAATTCGGCGGTTAGGAGGGGCGTGGGGAAACTAGTTGCATTGCACATGTTTGGTTGAGGTTCAAATTTTACAATAAACCCCCTGGAGGCTGCATATTGGCAGTCCCGTAGGATGTAGGGATGAGTAGGGTCGTGTTGCTATGCGAATATTTGGCTGATATTGAAATTCCATCCCAAAGCCCCTGGAGGCAAATTGGTGCTTATGTTAGAGGGAGGGACAAAGGAATACGTCCTGCAATGCGCATTCGTCGCTAAAGTTCAAATATACTCCTGAACCCCCAGGAGGCAGCATATTGCAATACGGCGGTTGGGAGAGACGTGGGGAAAGACGTTGCAATGCGCATTTGTGGTTGAGCTTCAAATTCTATTATAAACTCCTTGCAGGGTACATATTGGCACTCCCATGGGAGAGAGTTATGAGTGCAATCGTGCTGCAATGCGCATGTGTAGCTGTTGTACAAATTCCATCCTAAAGCCCGTGGAGGTATATTGGTGCTTCCATTTGAGGAAGGGACAATGGAATACGTTATGTAATGAGCATGCGTTGCTGAGGTTCAAATATACTTATGATCCCCCAGGATGCAGCATATTGCAATTCGGCAGTTGGGAGGGCGTGGGAAGCGCGTTGCATTGCGCATGTATGGTTGAGGTTCAAATTCTTTAATGAACCCCCTGGAGGCTGCATATTGGCACTCCAATGGGAGATAGGGACGAGTGGATTCGTGATGCAATGAGCATGTGTGGCTGATGCTCAAATTCCATCCAAAAGCCCCTGGAGGAATATTGGTGCTTCGGTTTGAGGGAGGGACAAAGGAATACGTGTTGCAATGCGGATGAGTCGCTGAGGTTCAAATATACTTCTGAACCCCCAGGAGGCAGCATATTGCAATACGGTAGTTGGGAGGGGCGTGGGGAAACACGTTGCATTGCACATGTGTGGGGGAGGTTGATGTTCTATAATGAACCCCCTCTAGGCTGCATATTGGCATTCACATGGGAGATAGGGACAAGTGGAATCATGTTGAAATGCGCATGTGTAGCTGATGTTATAATATATAATTCTGAACCCCCAAGAGTTAGCATATATCAAGTCCAGCAGATGGGAAGGGCATGGGGAAACGCGTTGCATTGCACATGTTTGGTTGAGGATCAGATTCTGTTATGAACCCCCTGGAGGATATATATATCCACTCCCATGGGAGATAGGAATGAGTGGAATTGTGCAGCAATGCGCATGTGTACCAGATGTCCAAATTCCATCCTAAAGCCCCTGGAGGTATATTGGTGCTTCGGTTTGAGGGAGGGATAAGGAATACTTTATGTAATGCGCATGCTTCACTGAGGTTCAAATATACTTCTGAATCCCCAGGATGCAGCATATTGCAATTCGGCAGTTGGGAGGGGCGTGGGGAAACGCGCTGCATTGTGCATGTGTAGGGCAGGTTCAAATTCTATAATGAACCCCCTCTAGGCTGCATATTGGCACTCCCATGGGAGATAGGGACCAGTGGAATCATGTTACAATGCACATGTGTAGCTGATGTTCAAATTCCATCTTAAAGACCTCGGAGGGATATAGGTGCTTCCATTTGAGGGAGGGACAAAGGAATGCGTCTTGCAATGTGCATGCATCGCCGAGGTTCAAGTAACCTTCTGAACCCCCAGGAGGCAGCATATTGCAATTAGGCGGTTGGGAGGAGAGAGGGCGACGCTTTGCATTGCGCATGAGTGGTTGAGGTTCAACCTCTATAGTGAACCCCCTGGAGGCTGCATAGTGGCTTTGCCATGGGAGATAGGAACGAGTGGAATCGTGTTGCAATGCGCATGTGTGGCTGATGTTCAAATTCCATCCTAAAGCCCTCGGAGGGATATTGGTGCTTCCATTTGAGGGAGAGACAAAGGAATGCGTCTAGTAATGTGCATGTGTCGCTGAGGTTCAAATATACTTCTGAACCCCCGGAGGCAGCATATTGCAATTCGGCGGTTGGGAGGGGCGTGGGGAAATGTGTTGCATTGCACATGTGTGGTTGATGTTCAAATTCTGACATGAACCCAGTGGAGGGTACATATTGGCACTCCCATGGGAGAGAGGTATGAGTGGAATCGTGCTGCAATGCGCATGTGTGTCTGATGTACAAATTGCATCCTAAAGCCTGTGGAGGTATATTGGTGCTTTCATTTGAGGGAGGGACAAAGGAATACGTTATGTAATGAGCATTCGTTGCTGAGGATCAAATATACTTCTGATCCCCCAGGAGGCAGCATATTGCAATTAGGCGGTTGGCAGGGGCGAGGGAGATGCTTAGCATTGCGCATTTGTGGTTGAGATTCATATGCTATAGTGAACCCCCTGGAGGCTGCATATTGGCACCTCCATAAGTGATAGGGACAAGTGGAATCGTGTTGCAACGCGCATGTGTGGCTGATGTTCAATTTTCATCCTAAAGCCCTCGGAGGGATATTGGTGATTCCATTTCAGGGAGGGACAAAATAATACGTCTTGCAATGTGCATGCATCGCTGAGGTTCTAATATACTTCTGAAACCCCAGGCGGCAGCATAATGCAATTCAGCGATAGGGAGGGTCGTCGGGAAACACATTGCTTTGCGCATGTGTGGTTGGGATTCAAATTCTATAAAGATCCTCCTGGAGGCTGCATATTGACACTCCCATGGTAGATAGCGACGAGTGCAATCTTGTTGCAATGCGCATGTGTGGCTGATGTTCAGAATTCCATCCTAAAGCCCATGGAGACATATTGGTGCTTACGTTTGAGGGAGGGACAAAGGAATACGTTATGTAATGAGCATGCGTTGCTGTGGTTCAAATATACTTCTGAACCCCCAGGAGGCAGCATATTGAAATACGGTGGTTGGGAGGGGCGTGGGGAAACACTTTGCATTGCGCACATGTGGTTGAGGTTCAAATTCTATAATGAACTTCCTGTCGGCTGCATATTGGCACTCCCATGTGCGAAACGGACGAGTGGAACCGTGTTGCAATGTGCATATGTGGCTGATGTTCAAAATCCATCGTACTGGCCGTGGAGGTATATTGGTGGTTCCGTTTGAGGGAATTACAAAGGAATACGTCTTGCAATGCGCATGTGTCACTGAGATTCAAATATACTTCTGATCCACCAGGAGGCAGCATCTTGCAATTCGGCAGTTGGGAGGGCGTGGGAAGTGCGTTGCATTGCGCATGTATGGTTGAGGTTCAAACTCTATAGTGAACCCCCTGGAGGCTGCATATTGGCTTTGCCATGGGAGATAGGGACGAGTGGAATTGTGTTGCAATGCGAATGTGTGGCTGATGTTCAAATGCCATCCGAAAGCCCTCGGAGGGATATTGGTGCTTCCATTTCAGGGAGGGACAAAGGAATGCTTCTTGTAATGTGCATGTGTCACTGAGGTTCAAATGTACTTCTGAACCCCCGGAGGCAGCATACTGAAATGCGGCGGTTGGGAGGGGCGTGGGGAAATGTGTTGCATTGCACATGTGTGGTTGAGGTTCAAATTCCATAATGAACTACCTGGAGGCTGCATATTGGCACTCCAATGGGAGATAGGGACGAGTGGATTCGTGTTGAAATGCACATGTGTGGCTGATGTTCAAATTCCATCCTAAAGCCTCTGGAGACATATTGGTGCTTACGTTTGAGGGAGGGACAAAGGAATACGTCATGTAATGAGCATTCGTCGCTGAGGTTCAAATATACTTATGAACCCCCAGGAGGCAGCATATTCCTATTTGGCAGTTGGGAGGGGCGTGGGGAAGCAGGGTTGCATTGCGCATGTGTAGTTGAGGTTCAAATTCTAAAATGAAATCCCTGGAGGATGCATATTGGCACTCCAATGGGAGATAGGGACGAGTGGAATCGTATTGCAAAGCGAATGTGTAGCTGATGTTCAAATATACTTCTGAACCCCCAGGAGGCAGCATATTGCAATTCGGCTTTTGGGAGGTGCATGGGGAAACGCATTGCATTGCGCATGTTTGGTTGATATTCAAATTCTGATATGAGCCCCCTGGAGAGTACATATTGGCACTCCCATGGGAGAGAGGTATTATTGGAATCGTGCTGCAATGCGCATGTGTGCCTGATGTACAAATTCCATCCTAAGGCCCGTGGAGGTATATTGGTTCTTTCATTTGAGAGAGGGACAAAGGAATACGTTATGTAATGAGCATTCATTGCTGAGGTTCAAATATACTTCTGATCCCCCAGGAAGCAGCATCTTGCAATTCGGCAGTTGGGAAGGTGTGGGAAGCGCGTTGCATTTCGCATGTATGGTTGAGGTTCAAATTCTTTAATGAACTACCTGGAGGCTGCATATTGGCACTCCAATGGGAGATAGGGACAAGTGGAATCATGTTGCAATGTGCATGTGTAGCTGATGTTCAACTTCCATCCTAAAGCCCCCGGAGGCATATTGGTGCTTCCGTTTGACGGAGGGACAAAGGAATACATCATGCAATGCGCATCTGTCGCTGAGGTTTAAATATAGTTCTGAACCCCCTGGAGGGAGCATATTCCTATTCGGCAGTTGGGAGGTGCCTGGGGAGACACGTTGCATTGCGCATGTGTGGTTGAGGTACAAATTCTATAATGAACCCCCTGGAGGCTGCATATTGGCACTCCAATGGGAGTTAGGGACGAGTGGATTCGTGTTGAAATACGCATGTGTGGCTGATGTTTAATATCCATCCTGAACCCCCTGGAGGCATATTGGTGCATCCACTTGACGGAGGGACAAAGGAATACGTTCTGCAATGCGCATGTGTCGCTGAGGTTCAAATATACTTCTGAACCCCCAGGAGGCAGTATATATCAATTCCACAGTTGGGAGGCGCGTGGGAAAACACATTGCATTGCGCATGTGTAGTTAACGTTCAAACTCAAAAATGAACCACCTGGAGACAACATATATGCACTCCAATGGGATATAGGGACGAGTGGATTCGTGTTGAAATGCGCATGTGTGGCTGATGTTTAATATCCATCCTGAACCCCCTGGAGGCATATTGGTGCATCCGCTTGACGGAGGGACAAAGGAATACGTTCTGCAATGCGCATGTGTCGCTGAGGTTCAAATATACTTCTTAACCCCCAGGAGGCAGTATATTGCAATTCGGCGGTTGGGAGGGCGAGGGGAAGCGCGTTGCATTGCGCATGTGTGGTTGAGGTTCAAATTCTTTAATGAACTCCCTGGAGGCTGCATATTGGCACTCCAATGGGAGATAGGAACGAGTGGATTTGTGTTGCAATGCGAATGTGTGGTTGATGCTCAAATTCTATCCTAAAGCCCTTGGATGAATATTGGTGCTTCCGTTTTAGGGAGGGAAAAAGGAATACGTCTTGCAATGCGCATGCGTCGCTGAGGTTCAAATATACTTCTGAAAATCCAGTAGGCAGCATATTGCAATACGGTGGTTGGGAGGGGCGTGGGGAAACACGTTGCATTGCGCACGTGTGGTTGAGCTTCTAATTCTATAATGAACACCCTGGATGCTGCATATTGGCACTCCAATGGGAGATAGGGACGAGTGGAATCGAGTTGCAATGCGCATGTGTGGCTGATGTTCAAATTCCTCCTGAAGCCCCTGGATGCATATTGGTGCTTCCATTTGAGGGAGGGACAAAGGGATACGTTATGTAATGAGCATGCATCGTTGAGGTGCAAATATACTGCTGAACCCCCAGGATGCAGCATATTGCAATTCGGCGGTTGAGAGGTGCATGGGGAAACGTGTTGCATTGCGCATGTGTGGTTGAGGTACAAATTCTTTAATGAACCACCTGGAGGCTGCATATTGGCACTCCCATGAGAGATTGGGACAAGTGGAATCCTGTTGCTATTCGAATGTTTGGCTGCTGTTCAAATTACATCCCAAAGCCCCTGGAGACAAATTTGTGCTTACGTTTGAGGGAGGGACAAAGGAATACATCTTGCAATGTGCATGCGTTGCTGAGGTTCAAATATACTTTTGAACCCCCAGGAGGCAGCATTTTCAATTCGGGGTTTGGGAGACGCGTGGGGTAACGCGTTGCATTGCGTAAGTGTGGTTAAGTTTCAAATTCTATAACAAACCCCTGGAGGCTGCATATTGGCAGTTCCATAGGAGATAGGGACGAGTAGAATCGTGTTGCAATTTGCATATGTGGCTCATGTTCAAATTCCATCCTAATGCCTCTGGAGGCATATTGGTGCTTCCGTTTAAGGGAGGGACAATGGAATAGTTCTTCCAATGCCCATGAGACGATGAGATTCAAATATACTTCTGAACCCCCAGGTGGCTGCATATAGCAATTCGGTGGTAGTGAGGGGCGTGGGAAAACGCTTTGCACATATGTGGTTAAGGTTGAAAAACTATATTGAACCCCTTGGAGGCTGCATATTGGCACACCCATGGGAGATAGGGACGAGTGGAATCGTGTTGCAATGCTCATGTGTCGGTGATATTCAATGTGGTTGAGGTTCAAATTCTATAATGAACACCCTCGAGGCTGCATATTGGCACTCCCATGGGAGATAGGGACGAGTTGATTTGTGTTGCAATGCGCAAAGGAATACGTCTTGCAATGTACACGTGTCACTGAGTTTCCAATATACTTCTGAAACGCCCGGAGGCAGCATATTGCAATTCGGCGGTTGGTAGGGACGTGGGGAAACGCATTCCTTTGCGCATGTGTGGTTGAGGTTCAAATTCTATAATGAACCTCCTGGAGGGTGCATATTGGCACTCCCATGGGAGATGGCGACAAGTGGAATCGTGTTTCAATGCGCATGTGTGGCTGATGTTTAATATCCATCCTGAAGCCCCTGGAGGCATATTGGTGCATCCGTTTGATGGACTGACAAAGGAATATGTTCTGCAATGTGCATGTGTCGCTGAGGTTCAAATATACTTCTGAACCCCCAGGAGTCAGCATATTGCGATTCCGATGTTAAGAGGGGCGTGGGGAAACGCGTAGCATTGCACATGTGTGGTTGAGGTGCAAATTCTATAATGAACCCCCGGGGGCTGGATATTGGCACTCCCATGGGAAATAGGGTTGAGTGGAATCGTGTTGCAATGCGCATATGTGGCTGATGTTCAAATTCCATCCTAAAGCCCCCAGAGGCATATTGGTGCTCCTGTTTGAGGGAGGGACAAAGGAATACGTCTTGCAAAGCGCATGGTTCGCTGACGTTCAAATATACTTCTGAACCTCCAGGGGACAGCATATTGCGATTCGGAAGTTAAGAGGGGCGTGGGGAACCGTGTTGCATTGCGCATGTGTGGTTGATGTTCAAATTCTATAATAAACCCCCTGGAGGCTGCATATTGGCAGTCCCATAGGAGATAGGGACAAGTAGAATCGTGTTGCAATGTGCATTTGTGGCTCATGTTCAAATTCCATCCTAAAGCCCCTGGAGGCAAATTGGTTCTTCCGTTTGAGGGAGAGACAAAGGAATACATCTTGCAATGCGCATGCATTGCTGAGGTTCAAATATACTTTTGAACCCCCAGGAGGCAGCATATTTCAATTCGGTGAGTGGGAGGTGCGTGGGGTAACGCGTTGCATTGCGCACGTGTGGTTAAGGTTCAAATTCTATAATGAACCTCCTGGAGGCTACATATTGTCACACACATGGGAGATAGGGACGAGTGGAATCGTGTTGCAATGCTCATGTGTGGGTGATTTTCAATGTGGTTGAGGTTCAAATTCTATAGTAAACACCCTAGAGGCTGCATATTTGCACCCCCATGGGAGATAGGTATGAGTGGAATCGTGTTGCTATGCGAATGTGTGGCTGATGTTCAAATTCCATCCTAAAGCCACTGGAGGAAAATTTGTGTTTCCGTTTGAGGGAGGGACAAATGAATACGTCTTGCAATGTGCATGGTTCGCTGAGGTTCAAATATACTTCTGAACCCCCAGGAGAAAGCATATTGCGATTCGAATGTTAAGAGGGGCGTGGGGAAACTTGTTGCATTGCACATGTGTGGTTGAGGTGCAAATTCTATAATGAACTCCCCGGGGGCTGCATATTGGCACTCCCATGGGAAATAGGGTTGAGTGGAATCGTGTTGCAATCCGCATATGTGGCTGATGTTCAAATTCCATCCTAAAGCCCCCAGTGGCATATTGGTGCTCCTGTTTGAGGGAGGGACAAAGGAAAACGTCATGCAAAGCGCATTTGTCACAGATGTTCAAATATACTTCTGAACCCCCAGGAGGCAGCGTATTGCAGTTTGGTGGTTGGGAAATGCGTGGGGAAACACATTGCATTGCGCATGTGTGGAGGAAGTTTAAATTCTATAATGAACCCTCTCTAGGCTGAATATTGGCACTCACATGGGAGATAGGGACGAGTGGAATCATGTTGCAATGCACATGTGTAGCTGATGTTCAAATTCCATCCTATAGTCCCTGGAGGCATATTGGTGCTTCCGTTTGATGGAGGAACAAAGGTATACGTCTTGCTATGTGCATGCATTGCCGAGATTCAAATAACCGTCTGAACCCCCATGAGGCAGCATATTGCAATTCGGCGGTTGGGAGGGGCGAGGGAGACGCTTTGCATTGCACATTTGTGGTTGAGGTTCAAACTCTATAGTGAACACCCTGGAGGCTGCATATTGGCTTTGCCATGGGAGATAGGGACGAGTGGATTCGTGTTGCAGTGGGCTTGTGTGGCTGATGTTCAAATTCCATCCTAAAGCCCTCTGAGGGTATTGGTGCTGCCATTACAGGGGGGACAAAGGAATACGTGTTGCAAAGTACATGCGTCGCTGAGGTTCTAATATACTTCTGAAAGCTCCGGAGGCAGCATATTGCAATTCGGCAGTTGGGAGGGGCGTGGAGAAACGAGTTGCTTTGCGCATGTGTGTTTGAGGTACAAATAATATAATGAACTCCATGGAGGCTGAATATTGGCACTCCCATGGGAGATAGCGACAAGTGGATTCGATTGCAATGCGCATGTGTGGCTGATGTTTGAATTCCATCCTGAAGCCCGTGGATGCATATTGGTGCTTCCATTTGAGGGAGGGACAAAGGAATACATTTTGCAATGTGCATGTGTCGCTGAGGTTCAAATATACTTCTGAAACCCCGGGAGGCAGCATATTGCAATTCGGTGGTTGGGAGGGGCGTGGGGAAGCGAGATGCATTGCGCATGTGTGGTTGATGTTCAAATTCTATAATAAACCCCTGGAGGCTGCATATTGGCATTCTCATAGGAGATAGGGACAAGTAGAATCGTGTTCAAATAACGTCCCAAAGCCCCTGGTGGAAAATTGGTACTTCCGTTTGAGGGAGGGACAAAGGAATACGTTATGTAATGAGCATGCATCACTGTGGTTCAAATATACTTCTGAACCCGCAGGAGGCAGCATATTCCTTTTCGGCAGTTGGGAGGGGCATGGGGAAGAGAGTTGCATTGCGCACGTTTGGTTGTGGTTCAGATTGTATAATGAACCCCCTGGAGGCTGCATATTGGCACTCTCTTGGGAGATAGGGACGAGTGGAATCGTGTTGCAATGCGCATGTGTGGCTGATTTTCAAATTCCATCCTAAAGCCCCCGGAGGCATATTGGGGCTTCCATTTGAGGAAGGGACAAAGGAATACGTTATGCAATACGCATGCATCGATGAGGTTCAAATGTACTTCTGAACCCCCAGGAGGCAATAATTGCACATACGTAACATACCGCATAGTTGCAATAAAATCTTTTTTCAATCAAAGGGTGAGCTCTAAACCAAGGTCCTTTGCACCATGTTGTAGGGGACGAAATGGGAAATTCCACATTGTATAACATCTCCATCTGGAACGCATATAGTCGGCGTCAAAGAGCACGTAAGCATGAAGGCATAATTGCTCCTACGGGGACGAATAATTTTGCCTCCTTTCCCTTCTAACATAAAGTCAGTTCGCCTTATGATTATGCGGTTTGCGGCATTGAATTTAGTGTAAAAAGGCGGGTAGAGAGAGCTCAGTTAAGTTGGATTTTCTGGAAAAATATATTTTTCGTCAAAACTGTCCAATTTTCGCTGAAGGTCCCGATATGCGAGAAATTTCCAAAAATTGGAATAGCTCAAAAGTCCTTATTTGGGCATGGATTTTATGTTTTCCATCGTGTAGTAATTAACCTTGGTAAAATAGGATTCATTGCTTCAATTTTACTACTTTTTAACGATTTTCAAATACTGATAATTAACAAAAAACCATCAGTTTACACATTTTTCAATTCAATCGAATTTATAGGAAAACTGTGGGCCCATTCGTATTTGCTGTGTCACACGCTGTACAGAAAATTATACCGAATAAACAAAAAATAATATATGCCTAACATGTGTACAGAAACTGACGTTCCCAGCAATTGGACGCTAATAGTACAATGTTTACACACCGCATGATCCAATAATCAGTACATTTCTGGTAGATAATGAATTGTACACATATGTGCTATGTCACAAGATGAAAGAAAGGTATACTGATTAAAGTGAAGTAATAAAAAGTTATCTTCGCCCAAATACATGACTCAGAAAACAGCGAAAAAAATACACGGTAATTGCTAGTTTCCGCGCAATACATAGTTGTGCTTTCTCGGCTCTAACGAACGAACCCTTCAACCTACGAATACCGGCATTGCGGCATTCGATAGCTCATAGAATGTCGATTCCATAGATGTATATGAAGTGTAATTTCTGCCCAAAAACCGGATGTCGGAGAAGTTCAAACGCAATGCACGATAATTGCACATACGTAACATACCGCATAGTTTAAATAAAACTTTTTTTCAATTAAAGAGTGAGGTCAATATCAATGTCCTTTGCACCATGTTGTAGGGGAAGAAATGGGCAATTCCACAATGTATAACATCTCCATCCGAAACGCATATAGTCGGCGTCAAAGAGCACGTAAGGATGAAATCATTATTTCTCCTACCGGAAGAAAAATTTTGCCTTCTTTCGTCAGTTCGACTTAGAATTATGCGGTTTGCGTCATTGAATTTGGTGTAAAATGGCGCGTAAAGTGAGCGCAGTTAAGTTGGATTTGCTGGAAAAAAATATTTTTCGGCAAAAATGGCCAATTTTCAATGACGGTCACGATATGTAGAAATTTCCAAAAATTGGAATCTCTCAAATGTGCGTATTTGGGCATGGATTTTATGTGTACCGTCGTGTAGTTATGAACCATGGTCGAAAAGGATTCATTGCTTCAATTTTACTACTTTTTAACGATTTTCAAATACTGAAAATTAACATAAAACCATTTTTAACACATTTTTCAATTCAATCGAATTTATGGGAAAAACTGTGGGTCCTATTCGTATTTGCTGTGTCACACGATGAACAGAAAATTATACCGAATTAACAAAAAATTATATATGCCTAAGTTTTGTACAGTAACAGTCCTTCCCTGCAATGGGGCGCTAATCGTACAATGTTTACACACCGCATGATCCAATAATCTGTTACGTATGTGCAATTATTGTGTATTGCGTTTGACCATCTCCGACATTAGGTTTTTGGGCAGAAATTACACTTCTTATACATATTTGGAGTCGTCATTCTATGGGCTATCGAATGCCGCAACGCCGGTATTCGTACATTGAAGGGTTCGATCGTTAGAGCCGCGAAATCAAAACTACGTGTAGCGCGGTTACTCGCAACTTTCGTTTTCGCGGTTCTCTGGACGAAAATAACATTTTATTACTTTACTTTAATCACTATTCCTTTCCTTCATCTTGTGACAAGCACATATGTGTACAATTCACTATCTACAAGAAATGTACTGATTATTGGATCATGCAGTGTGTAAACTTTGTACGATTAGCGTCCCATTGCAGGGAAGGTCAGTTTCTGTACAAAAGTTAGGCATATATTATTTTTTGATTATTCGGTATAATTTTCTATTCATCGTGTGACACAGCAAAAACGTATAGGACCCACAGGTTTTCCCATAAATTCGATTGAATTAAAAACGTGTAAACAGATTTTTTTTGGTTAATTTTCAGTATTTGATAATCGTTAAAAAGTAGTAAAACTGAAGCAATGACTCGTTTTTGTGACCATGGTTCATAACTACACGATGGAACACATAAAATCCATTCCCAAATACACACATCTGTGATATTCCAATTTTGAGAAATTTCTGCATATCGGGACCTTCAGCAAAAAGTGGCCATGTTTGAAGGAAAATATTTTTTTCCTGCAAATCCAACTTAACTGAGCTCAATGTACGCGCTTTTTTACACTAAATTCAATGCCACAAACCGCATAATTCTAAGTCGAAAAGAGTTTTTGTTAGAAGCGAAAGAAGGCAAAATTATTCGTCCCGGTAGGAGCAATAATGCCTTCATGTTTACGTGCTCTTTGACGCCGAATATATGCGTTCCGGATGGATATGTTATACATTGTGGAATTTCCCTTTTCTTCCCCTACAACATGGTGCAAAGGACATTGGTTTAGAGCTCACCCTTTGATTGAAAAAAAGTTTTATTGCAAATATGCGGTTTGTTACGTATGTGCAATTATTGTGTATTGCGTTTGAGTTTCTCCGACATCAGGTTTTTGGGCAGATATTACAAATTTTATACATCTTTGGTATCGTCATTCTATGGGCTATCGAATGCCGAAACGCCGGTATTCGTACGTGTATTGCTTTCGCGGTTATCTGAAGTAATGTTTCTGGGCGAAAATAACTTTTTATTACTTCACTTTAATCAGTTTTCCTTTCTTTCATCTTGTGACATAGCACATATGTGTACAATTCACTATCTACCAGAAATGTACTGATTATTGGATCATGCAGTGTGTTAACTTTGTACTATTAGCGTCCTATTGCTGGGAAGGTCAGTTTCTGTTCAAAGATAGGCATATATTATTTTTTGTTTATTCGGTATTTTTGTGTCCCATCCTCGTCGCCGCTTTTGTGTCTCGTTTCCGTCGTAGGTGTCGGTGGCCGAGTGGAATGAGACAGACACAGGAATAAAGATAGCACGCTGGTGCAGGTATGGAGGGGAGCAGCCAGAAACTAGAAACACTAGAGTAAATTAGAACGAGATATATATTGCACAGAATTTATACAATACCTAACTTTTACATAGTACTGCAGAATGTTGCTACATAGTTGAGCTAGAGCCCTGCCTAGTGCCTAACTGATAGCCAAGACTTCACTGGTGCCTATCGGATTCCGGAGTCTTTACTGGTTCCTAACACAGTCCCAAGTGACGATGTCGTTCAGTGGTGGCCACGAGCGGCTTTGTAGCAGAGGGCGCTCGTGGCTGACGTCGTAAGAACGCCGCGCCGTGCGTGCATGGCGGCGCGCGGCGAAAGTAGGTGGCGCGCACTTTGTACTTGTGCGACACCACACCCCTCCCCCCCAAACCGCCGCGCCGTCGTGGCGTAGGGCTGAGGGCCACGGCGACGGCACTGGGAGGAGGGCCTGGGCGGGGGCGTTACTGGTGGGACGGGCGTCGTAGCTGAGGCTGGGATCGAGACGCCGTCCACGCCCCGGCATCAGCCTTGCGATCCTCCAGGAAACCTGGCGAAAACTGAGGAAGGGCGCACACCCCCGCCCAGAGGGAGCAGGTCATCTTCTGAGGTGCGTGGCCCAAGCTGGGGGGGCCCGCACGGTCCCGGAGTCCCTCTCGGTGACGCTGTCATCTGCGGCGGCGACGGAGGCGGAGGGGCCGACTGCGTAGGAGGCGCGTCGTCATCCATCGGGAGCTCGTAGCCCGGGGAAGCTGGGCCCGGCGGCGAGCGATGTGGCTTTGCTCCCTGGCGGTGAACTGGGTCTGGAATCAAGAAACCGGAGACAGGATCGCGCGGCCTGTGCAGGCGCAATTGGTTTGCGTGGCGCCGCAGCTCCGATCCTGTGGAAGAACGTACAACATACATATTGCGACCGAGCCCGCGCTAAATGGTGCCCGGCATCCATCGTTTCTTCATACCAGCAAACACCCTGTACAGCACCGGCGTAGAAACCTGAAAACGCGTAGCGCCATACGAACAGACTCGGTGCGTGGGAGGCTGCAGCAGGTGAAGGAGAGTGCGGTGACGGCGGCCGTGTAGCAGCTCGGCAGGAGACGGGCCGTCACGTGGCATGCATCGATACGCAGACAGGAAAATTTGAAGAGCTTGCTGCCTGGAGAGCTGACCTTTCATCTTCTCCATGTGAGACTTGAATGTTCGAACGAAACGTTCTGCTTCACCATTGGACTGAGGGTGAAAAGGTGCGGTGGTGATATGCTGAATGCCATTCACACGACAAAACTGTTGAAATTCCGCACTAACAAACTGAGGTCCATTGTCAGTGACGATAGTTTCAGGCAAACGTTCGATGCAAAACACTGATGTTAAGGCACTGATTGTACTAGACGCCGTCGTTGAGTTCATGGCAATCACAAAAGGAAACTTGCTGAAAGCGTCTACAACAATTAACCAGCACGTATTCCAGAAAGGTCCGGCAAAGTCAATGTGTAAACGTTGCCATGGTCCCTTGGGGCGTGGCTAATCTGAGAAACGTTGCGGAGGAGCCGCCTGATGCTCCTCACAAACTGTACACTGTGATGTCATGCTCTCTATCTGAGCGTCCATACCAACCCAGGTACAATGACGTCTGGCCAGTTGCTTTGTCCTAACAATGCCCCAATGTCCTTGATGCGTAACACTTCACGTTGCAGGGAACGAGGAACAATCACTCTTGCTTGGTCGTTGTCGGTATGCAACAACAGTACACCCAGACTTTAAGATAATGCATGACGTTGTGCAAAATAACGTCGAACCAGAGGCCGATCAATGTCTTTGGCTCTGGCAGGCCACCCTGAGCGAACAAAACGTGCTACTACACTTAGGTCTGCATCCGCAGCTGTTTCCTGTGCAATCCGACGAGGGTTCAAAGGAAAGTCTGCGACAGCGGAAGCATCTCTGGAGTCTATCTGACAACGTGCCATTTCTGAAGAATCAAATGATACATCCTGGCTAACCGGAAGTCGGGAAAGTGTGTCCGCGTTGGCATGTTTAGTGGTAGGTCGGTACAAAATCTCATACTGATAATTTGACAATATCAAGGACCATCTCTGAAGCTTTTGTGCCGTTCGTGGCGGAATTGGCTTTGTGGGTGAGAACAACGAAGTGAGAGGCTTGTGGTCTGTCAACAAACAGAATTTTCTGCCATAGAGATAATGATGAAACTTTGTGACGCCGTAAATGATTGCTAAGGCCTCATTTTCTATCTGACTGTAATTCTGTTGCGTTGGCGTCAGTAGCTTGGATGCAAAGGCAATAGGACGATCGTGACATCCAATACGATGTCATAAAACTGCACCCAGACCGTACGATGAGGCATCAACTGCTAACACTACGGGCTTCTATGGGTCAAAGGGAATCAAGCATGCATCACCGAGTAGTGCAGACTTTAATTTGTCAAAGGCAACCTGGCAATCTTTGGACCATACAAAAGGAACATTCTTCCTACGTAAGCGATGCAGTGGAGCTGCAATCTGAGACGCATTGGGAATAAACCTGAAATAATAGTTAAGCTTACCCATTACTGCTTGCAATTCATGCACATTCTTAGGAGGAGGCAAGTATTTGATTGCTCGAAGGTGTGACTGTAAGGGATGGATTCCTTGCGCATTAATCACATGGCCTAGGTACTCTATTTCAGTTTGAAAAAACGAACACTTTGCTTTATTGCAACGTAGACCTGCTGCAGTCAAAACTTGAAAAGGCACTCCAGGTTTGCTAAATGTTCTTCAACTGTACGTCCGGATACCACAATATCATCTAAATAGTTCGAACAACACGGTACAGAAACTGTCAGCTGTTCCTAAAAACGCTGAAAAATAGCGGGGGCGGAAGAACTGCCAAAGGGTAGGCGTTGAAATTGAAAAAGGCCCATGTGAGTATTAATGACGAAAAACTTTTTCGACTCGTCATCAAGCGGAATCTGTAAGTATGCCTCTGCTAAATCAATCTTAGAACAGAAGCGAGACTGTCCTAATTTTTCCATACGTTCCTCAGGTCTGGGCAGGGGGTAAGTGTCAACAATAGTTTGACCGTTCACTGTTGATTTGAAGTCCGCACAGAGACGAAGTTTTCCTGACGGCTTGGGTATAATTACTATAGGCGAGGCCCACTGACTCGCAGAAACAGGAGAAATCACGCCACTATCTTGCCAACGTTTAAGTTCTTCGGCAATTGTATCACGCAAGGCGATAGGCACTGGTCTAGCTTTACGAAATTTTGGAACTGCAGATTCTTTTAAAGTTACATGTGCCACGAAGTCTTTTGCACAACCTAGTTCCGGCGGAAACAAGTCACTATATTTGTCCTACAATGGATTGATTTTATCCTGAGGCACTACTGACGAAATGTGAAGCACATCTCGTTGAACTGATAAACCAAACAAGTCAAAAGCATTTAGTCCAAAAATGTTCTGTGTCGATTTGGCCTGAAGAACTACAAAAGCAACTGTTTTCGTTACACCTTGAAAAGAGGCGGGCATGCTACACGTTCCTAGCACGGGAATATTTTGACCTGTATAAGCTGTTAACACTTGCTGTGACGGCGACAATTTTGGCGAACCCAGAAGTTCATAAGTATCTTTATTTATTAATGTGACAGCGGAACCAGTATCAAGCTGAAATTGCACCGCCTTATTTTCTATGAAGAGAGTCACAAACAGTTTTTGCTTGCGGCGCTCGACAGGTGCGCGAATGTGGGCAACGTCTGCTACGGTTTGTTTACTGCGCTTGCGCGGGCCGCGTAGTGAAGTAAGCGGCGCAGACTCGGCATGCAGCGGATTAACAACACTGTCACTAGATGGCACTACCGCCGGATCGGCGTCCCCGCAAGCATGCGAAGCTACTCCAGATGTACTAACTACTGCACTACACTTTTGAGTAGCTACTTGATGTCTACTGTCACTAGCTACACAGTACTGGGCACTATTACAAGGAGCAGTTGCAGAAGGCACTATTTTCACTACAGGAATGCACTGTTCATAGTCATTTTGCTTGTCCCGAACCCTTTTCCGTTGCACTGTTTTACGCGCTCGTCGGCGCTTGCTACGTGGTGCACTATATAGTTTTGCCATAGGCGCAGAACTACTCATCGAGTCCCCCCGACTGTAGCTATTGCCGGGCTGATCTCGGCTACTTCAGTTGGTTCCCTGTTCCCGCTACTTCCTTCGGTTCCTGCTTTGCGCCGCCGCCGCCGCCGCCGCCGCCGCCGCCGCCGCCGCCCAGGCCCCGCACCGGGTCCGCCGCCGCCGCCGCCGCCGCCGCCGCCGCCGCCGCCGCCGCCCAGGCCCCGCACCTGGTCCTCTGCCGCCGCCGCCGCCGCCGCCGCCGCCACCGCCGCCGCCGCCGCCCAGGCCCCGCACCTGGTCCTCCTCCTCCTCCGCCGCCGCCCAGCAGTGCAGCAGTGCCGCCGCTGCCGCCGCCGCCGCCGCCGCCGCCCAGGCCCAGCCCCTGGCCCCCCGCCGCCGCCACCGCCGCCGCCGCCGCCGCCGTCGTAGCAGTACCAACGTCCACGCTGCCACCGCCGTCGCCGCCGTCATCGCTGCCGCCCTGCCGGTCTCCGCTCGTCGCTCTGGACTGCGCCCCTGTCGTAAGAGCTGCCCATGGCGACCTCATCGTCCACCCCGTCAACTTCCTCCTCCCTCTCTGCAGTTCCCACAATAACCCTGCCCCCTGTCCATACTGCACCCATCATTCTTACTACCACCCCCTCCCTCGCCTCCACAACAATCACCTGGAGCCCCTCCAGCCTTCCCCAAACTACTCTCCCGCTCCATGTCATCCTCTCCGCTTCACCATCCCATGAGGTCCCCCCTCCCCCTCTGATCTACCTCCCCCTCACCACACCCTACACTGCACCGGTCAACCCCGCCCATGTGACGCACCGCCGAGCCACGGTGGCAGATACGCCGCTGTCGCCCCCGCCCCCTTCTCACGTTCTACCCCACCATCCGCCTCCCATCGAAATCCCACTTGATCGTGTTTCCCTCCCAGCCCCTCCTACCTATGCCTCCGTCACCGCCTCTGCTCCAGCATCTCTACCTGCCTCTACTGGCGCCATCCCCAAGCGCACCCAGAAACGGGGAAGTGCGGACCCTTCCCCCGCCTCCACCAAATCGAAGAAAGCTCCCCCCCTCCCCCGTTCCCTCCTCCTCCCCCTCTTACCGACCCTATGGACACCGCCCCCATTCTCCCACGCCCCCAACCCGACCTGTTCACATATGTACTGTCCCATCCTGATCCCCGATTCCTTGAACATAAAAACCTCTCCCTCCAAATTCGGAAGTATTTCCCCTCCGCCCCCATCTCCCAAATTATTCCCCGCCGAGACTCTGTCCTCCTGAAGTCCCCCAGCCCCACCCTCCACACAGACATCCTCGCTCGTATCCCCAAGGTCCTTTTCGGCCCTCATGCCACCCTCACCCCCTACTATACAGCCGCCTCTGCCCGCCAACCACCTCCCCCCCGCCGCCCTCCGACCCTCACCGCCGTGATCACAAGGCTTAGTCCTTTGATTACGGAGGAAGAGGTGTTGGAGCAACTCAACTCTCACCCCGACATTTCCATCCGTTCCGCCAAGCGGATCAACAATGACTCTGGCCCCACCCGTTTGATGCGGATATTTACTGAATCCGCATCTTCCCTTGACCACCTCTTCCTCGAGGGTGCGCTGATATACGATCGCCGCCACACGGTAGAACCCTCCCGATCCCCCCCCCCGCAAGCCTACCGCTGCGCCAGGTGCCTCGTTTATAATGATCACCTGACGCAGAACTGCAAAAACCCTCCCACCTGTCCCCACTGCAAAGACTCCCACCTCCATAAACACTGTCCCAACCTCACCTCTCCTCCCACCTGCAACACCTGTGGCGGCCCTCACCCTACCTACTCCTACAAGTGCAAATCCGTCCCTCCACCTGCTCCCTCCAAACCCGAACTCACCGTCCCCATCCGCCCCATAGATCCTCCCATGCACCCCAATCAATCCTTGGTCCCTCCCCCCACTGCCGAAGACGTTATCCGGTTCGTCACCACCGTCCTCGCCAACATCCACCCCTTCCAACGTCCCCACACCCTCCAACAGATTGCACTGGCCGCCAGGTCCGTGTTCAATCTGGACACCTTTGCAACCTTCTCCCGTGCCCACTCCCACTTCGCCTTTTCCCGCCTCGAGACCCAAGTTTAAGTCCGTCCGGTCCCCTTCCTTTCCCCACCCCTCCTCTACCCTCCCCAACCCTCCCTCTACCCCATCATGGCAGGCCCATCCTATACCCTCCTCTACCACAACATCCGCTCCCTCCCAGCCAATAAGAACCTCTTCCTCCACACTCTCTCCCAACACCGCGTGGATGCCTTCCTACTCAACGAGACCTTCCTGCAACCCCGCCGACCAGTCAACACCAATCCTTACCTTCTCCACCGCACCGACGGACCCCCACCCCTCGCCCGAGGCGGAGTGGCGATCGGCCATCTCCGTCACCACCCCGTCCGGCTACACCCTCTCCTCAATGACCCCACTGAACACTTGATCCTCAGAGTCTTTCTTCCCTCCCTCACTGTCACTCTCGCCACCATTTACATTCGCTCCACCTCTCCTCTCCCGTACGATTTCCTCTCCCATATCGACCGCACCTTCCCGACCTATGTCATTGCCGCTGACCTCAACCTTCATTCCCGTCACCCCGCTGAACTCCGGCGGTGGCGTCAGTTCGTCACCGCCTCGCTCCGGGGCGACATCCTTCCCCTTCCCCGCCCAACCCACCCCGAAAGCGACACCACACCCGATGCAGTACTGGTGTCTCCCAACCTCCTGGGGCGCATCACGGCGGACGTCCTAGACCTAATAGGCATGACCACGCCCCTGTCCTCCTTACGTTTGACCACCGCCCCCCGCCCTGCCCGCGCTCCTCGTCCCATGCCCCCTCCCAAACTCGTCCATGATTATTCCCGTGCCGACTGGGATACCTACCGTCGCTCCATCGACACCTCGGTCGAAAGCCACCCACTACCCCTCCATACTCCCGCCGATATTGACCATGCCTCCTCCTTTCTCCAGCAGACCGTTGCTGACGCGATCCATGCCCACATCCCTACCCGGGCGATCTATCCTCACCGCCCTACCCTTCCTCCACAGGCCGTCCTTCTCCTCCGCGAATCCCGCCGTCTGTACCGCTCCTTTCTCCGGACCTGTGACCGGGATACTCTCCAACGCCACCGGCAACTCCAACGACACATAAGAAACCTTTTGACCGCGAAGAAACGCCAGGACTGGCGTCAGACATGCACCCGCCTTAACTCGCTCCTCCCGGTCTACTCCGCCAAGTACTGGCGTGCCTTCCGCCGCCTTACTGGCAGTCACTCCTCCCCCCACTACCCACTTCTCCATGATGATCGTCCTTTCCCTGACAACGCCAGTAAGGCAGAACATTTTGCCTCCTACCTTTCTGATGTATTTTCCATTCCTGATGATCCCCTTTTTGACTACTCTCTCTTCCCGGACGTCCATGAGCGCACCGACACCTCCTCTCCTCCGCTCGCCCCTGGCTTCCAGTACTTGGACCGCATTCCTCCCTCAGAATTGAACACTCCCATTACTGCCCGTGACATAATAGACACTCTTCGCACGAAACGAAACACCGCCCCCGGTCACGACCGGCTAACCTACCGCCACCTTCGCGCATGCCCCCTCTCATTTCATGAAGTCCTTGCCAAACTCTACAACATCATCCTTTACACTGGCTTCTACCCCGACCTGTGGAAAACCTCCCGTATTCTCATGTTCCTCAAGCCCGACAAGCCCCCGTCCCAGACCTCATCCTACCGTCCCATCAGTCTTACCTCCGTGTTCAGCAAGGTCCTGGAAACCATCCTTTCTCGTCGAATCCACCAGCACCTCCACCGCCACCAGTTTCTCCCCCCCTCCCAATGTGGCTTCCGACCCTCCCTCTCCGCCGACGACCAGCTCCTTCGCCTGACTCATCTCCTCTCCGTCCAACTCAACTCCCGTCGCTCCGCAATTTTTGTATCCCTCGACATCCAAAAAGCCTACGACCGAGTATGGCATTCCGGTCTCCTCTTCAAGATCCAGCTCTACGCCCTTCCCATTAATTACGTCCGCCTCATCGCTTCCTTCCTTACCCGCCGCCCCTCCTACGTCACTGTCTGCAACTCCAACTCCCGTATTTTCTACCCCTCCGCCGGGGTGCCCCAAGGCTCAGTCCTCTCTCCCCTCCTCTATCTCCTCTACTCTGCCGACATGCCTCAACCCAAACCTCCCGTCTATCTCCTCCAATATGCTGACGACACCGCCTTCCTGGCCCTCGCCCCCTCCCTTGCCCGTTCCCAGGTTTTGCTCCAGTCCCACCTCACCGAGTTCGCCTCCTGGTGTAACCGGTGGCTCCTCTCCGTCAATCCCGACAAATCCCAGGCCATAGTCATAGGTCGTACTACCCGCACCTTCCGCCTCCACGATTTCTATCTTACCCTTCACAACCGACCCATCCGTCACACCCCCAACCTCAAGTACCTTGGCCTTACCCTTGACCGCCAACTGTCCTGGACTCCATACCTCAAATCCCTCCGTGAGAAAGCTCTGTCCCGCCTAAACCTCCTAAAACTCCTTACTGGCCGGACGTGGGGCCTCCACCCTTCCACTGTCCTTCACACCTACAAATCAATCATGCGCCCCGTCCTTTGTTCCTTCCACCCCGCCTGGATATCAGCCCCTCCTACTTTCTACAAGTCCCTCCAGATTCTAGAACGCCACGCCCTCCGCCTCGCATACTGTATCAGACTCCTTCCCCCACGCGGATCCTCTATGACCTCATCCCCTTCCCTCCTCTCCTACAACACCTTGAACATCTCCGGCTCCTTTACACATCCCGCAAAATAGAGTCCCAAAACCCTCTGTTCTACCCTATTCTTACAAATCCCGGGCCTCTGCCACGCCTCCGCCAAACCGTCCCTCCCGGCCTTCACCTCCATACGCTCCGTATCCTCTCCCAAGGCAATTTCCGCACCCTTCCTCTACCGGATACCGAACTTCGGCCCGATATCTACCCCTCCTACCAACTCTGATCCCTTCCCCATAGCATCAGCACCCCTCCCCTCTCTCCCGTCCCTTTTCCTTCCCGCCCGCTTGGCTACCCCTCTCCCATGCCCAGAGTCTCGTCACTCCTTCCCTCCTTACGCTCTCTTCCCTCCCCTTCTCTCCCTCCCCCGCACTTCCCCCGTCCCTACCCCACCTCCCCCCCCTCCATCCCCTCCTCACTCCCTGCGGGGGCGTCTCGACTTTTTATCTACGTGTTCAGTGCCAGTGTCTCCAGTGTCGTGTGTTTTACTCAGTGCCTCCATAATCGCCATCCCCATGTTTTATTCTATACGCCGTCAGCTGTCTCCACGTGTGAACTTCGTGTCTCCGCAATGTACTTTTAAACTTGTCACCGTGGCCGGTTGTTTTTACTGAGTGTGTGTGTGTTTTATCACTACTCGTCTCTTTTTTGTTCCCTGCCATATGTTTTGTCCCATTTATACATGTCCGTTTTAGTCTGTCGAAAACTCTGTCTGTCAATGTTTTTAATTTCCGCAATTTTGTTCATCTTTTTTATATTTTATCTCTTCTTTGTCAAATGTTTGTATATCACATGGCTGAAGAGCAGCCACCGCAGCTGCTGCCAGCCTGCCAGCTGTTTCTACGGCTGGCTTTAAAACAACAATAAAGGAAAAAAAAAGCAGAACTACTTTCTTGCAATTGAGATCCAAGGAAAGCACTGTTCAATTCCACAGCCCGTATAACATTTACAGAATGAACTGTTCTCGCACTCTGCGAAGCACTGTTTCTAACGGTACCGTTCTTTGAGTTTTTAATTTGCATACACACAGACTGTACATGTCCTGATTTGCCACATTGAGAACAGGTTGCGTTGCGACTAGGGCAATGAGCACGCTTGTGGCGAGACACACACTGGGGGCAAGATTTACGTACATTTTTCTGAAATGAGCGTTGGCGCCCGTTATTCAAATCACTGTTTCTAACACGACGGGGCGACCTCTGTGTCGCACTTTTACACTGACTACTGTTCACTGTCTGTTCAGCACGGCCTGTACTATTGTAAAAATCACTAGTGCTACACTGAGAACTACGGCTAGGAAAGCGACCGTTACGGCGCACTGAATTAACACTGTGGCTTTGCATTTCTACATCAGCTAAGTCAAAAGTATCATGAGCTTCATAAAGCTGCAGTACACTGTCAAATGAGGGGTCAGATTGTTTTAAAACAGCTGCCCTAATTCTGGGGTCCTGAATGTTCTGCGTGATAGCGTCTCTCAACATCACATCACTATATGAAAGTCCACAAGAGCAAGTAAATTTACATTTGCGGGTTAAGCCTTTCAATTCCGTAATCCACTCTTGGTGTGACTGCTGCGGTAATTTTTTAAATCTGAAAAATCAGTACCGTGCCGCAGCTACGAGAACTTTTCTCTCATAATGAGCATTTAGTGCCTCTACTATTTGTTCAAAGTCTACATCACGAGGAGATACGTCGGGGAAAAGTTTTTTCAGTAACACGAAGGTGTTGGTGCCAACCACAGATAATAGCAGATGCTTCACTTTCTGACCTGTAATTTGATGAGCCGCGACGAGTTCTTGAAACTGTGCGAAGTAGTCACTCCATTCTTCCTCACGTTCGTTGTACTGGCGAAACGTAGGAAGCGTTGCGGAGGCAGGTGAGGGCTGCTGAAGCGGCGGCTGTTGTTGTTGGTTAGCTGCTTGCACTGTGAGCTGGGGCACAGGCTGCAGAAGCTGTGTTATTTGCGCCGTCTGTAACTGAATAATTTCCATTAATTTTGGGTTTGGGGTAGTGGCCATGCTGAGCGAATAGGCGCCGCGCATACAAGTAAATTATAACAAAACACAAATGCAATATGAAAGAGGACGCTCTGCAACAAAAAAGTCCACAAACACGTAACTGAAAATGTTCCCCCAAAAATCTTATAATAAGGGTGGGTGGGCGGGAGCAATTTCTGCGTGCTCCGACTGCTGCTGTCTGGCTGCTGCAAGCGGGCTGACCCACGGTTCGTCTATCGCTCCTCGTCGCCACTTTTGTGTCCCAGCCTCGTCGCCGCTTTTGTGTCTCGTTTCCGTCGTAGGTGTCGGTGGCTGAGTGGAATGAGAACGACACAGGAATAAAGATAGCACGCTGGAGCAGGTACGGAGAGGAGCAGCCAGAAACTAGAAACATTAGAGTAAATTAGAACGAGATATATATTGCACAGAATTTATACAATACTTAACTTTTACATAGTACTGCAGAATGTTGCTACATAGTTGAGCTAGAGTCCTGCCTAGTGCCTAACTGATAGCCAAGTCTTCACTGGTGCCTATCGGATTCCGGAGTCTTTACTGGTTCCTAACTCAGTCCCAAGTGACGATGTCGTTCAGTGGTGGCCACGAGCGGAGTTTTAGCAGAGGGCGCTCGTGGCTGACGTCGTAAGAACGCCGCGCCGTGCGTGCATGGCGGCGCGCGGCGAAAGTAGGTGGCGCGCTCTTTGTACTTGTGCGACACCACAGGTATAATTTTCTGTTCATCGTGTGACACAGCAAATACGTATGGGACAAACAGATTTACCATAAATTCGACTGAATTGAAAAATGTGTAAACAGATGGTTTTTTGTTAATTTTCAGTATTTGAAAATCGTTAATAAGTAGTAAAATTGAAGCAATGAATCTTTTCGACCATGGTTCATGACTACACGATGGAACACATAAAATACATGCCCAAATACGCACCTTTGAGAGATTCCAAATTTGGAAATTTCTGCATATCGGGACCGTCAGCGAAAATTGGCTTTGGAGTCGTCATTCTATGGGCTATCGAATGCCGCAACGCCGGTATTCGTACGTTGAAAGGTTCGTTCGTTAGAGCCGCGAAAGCACAACCTATGTGTTGCGTGGAAACTCGCAATTACCGTGTATTGCTTTGCAGTTATCTGAAGTCATGTTTCTGCGCGAAAAAACCTTATTATTACATCAGTATTCCTTTCTTTCATGTTGTGACATAGTACATATGTGTACAATTCACTATCTACCAGAAATGTACTGATTATTGGATCATGCGGTGTGTAAACATTGTACGATTAGCGTCCCATTGCAGGAAAGGTCAGTTTCTGTAGAAAAGTTAGGCATATATTATTTTTTGTTTATTCGGTATAATTTTCTGTTCATCATGTGACACAGCAAATACGTATAGGACCCAAAGTTTTTCCCATAAATTCGTTTGAATTAGAAAATGTGTAAACATATGGTTTTTTGTTACTTTTCATTATTTGAAAATCGTTAAAAAGTAGTAAAATTGAAGCAATGAATCCTTTTTGACCATGGTTCATAACTACACGATGGAACACATAAAATCCATGCCCAAATACGTACTTTTGAGAAATTCCAATCTTTGAAAATTGGCAATTTTTGACGAAAAATATTATTTCCTGTAAATCCAACTTAACTAAGGTCAATCTACGTGCTTTTTTACACTAAAGTCAATGCCGCAAATCGCATATGTCTAAGTCGAACAGACTTTTTGTTAGAAGCGAAAGAAGGCAAATTATTCGTCCCGGTAGGAGCAATAATGCCTTCATGTTTGCGTGCTCTTTGACGCCGTCTATATGCGTTTCAGATGGAGATGTTATACATTGTGGAATTGCCCATTTCTTCCCCTCCAACATGGTGCAAAGGACACTGGTTTTGAATTCACCCTTTGATTGAAAAAAAGTTTTATTGTAACTATGTGGTATGTTACGTATGTGCAGTCATTGTGTATTGCGTTTCAACTTCTCCGACATCAGGTTTTGGGCAGAAATTACTCTTCTTATATATGTTTGGAATCATCATTCTATGGGATATCGAATGCCGCAACGCCGGTATTCGTACGTTGAACGGTTCGTTCGTTAGAGCCGCGAAAACACAACTATGTGTTGCGCGGAAACTCGCAATTACCGTGTATTGTTTTCGCGGTAATATGAAGTCATCTTTCTGGGCGAAAACAACTTTTTATTACTTCACTATAATCAGTATTCCTTTCATTCATCTTGTGACATAACACATATCTGTACAATTCACTATCTACCAGAAATGCACTGATTATTGGATCATGCGGTGTGTAAACATTGTAAGATTAGCGTCCCATTGCTGGGAAGGTCAGTTTCTGTAGAAAAGTTAGGCATATATTATTTTTCGCTTATTCGGTATAATTTTCTGTACATCATGTGACACAGCAAATACGTATAGGACCCAAAGTTTTTCCCATAAATTCGATTGAATTGAAAAATGTGTAAACAGATACTTTTTTGTTAATTTTCAGTAATTGAAAGTCGTTAAAAAGAAGTAAAATTGAAGCAATGAATCCTTTTTGACCATGGTTCATAACTACACGATGGAACACATAAAATCCAGGCCCAAATATGCAAATTTTGGAGATTCCAATTTTTGGAAATTTCTACATATCGGGGGGACCTGCAGCGAAAATAGGCTATTTTTGACGAAAAATATTTTTTCTCGCAAATCTAACTTACCTAAATCCAATCTACGCTCTTTGTTACACTAAAGTCAATGCCGCAAATCGCATAATTCTAAGTCGAACTGACTTTTTGTTAGAAGCAAAAGACGGCAAATTATTCGTCCCGGTAGGAGCAATAATGCCTTCATGTTTGCGTGCTCTTTGACGCCGTCTATATGCGTTTCAGATGGAGATGTTATACATCGTGGAATTGCCCATTTCTTCCCCTCCAACATGGTGCAAGGGCACTGGTTTTGAATTCACCCTTTGATTGAAAAAAAGTTTTATTGCAACTATGTGGTATGTTACGTATGTGCAATTATTGTGTACTGCGTTTTAACTTCTCCCACATCAGGTTTTTGGGCAGAAATTACAGTTCTTATACATCTTTGGAATAGTCATTCTATGGGATATCGAATGCCGCAACGCCGGTATTCGTACGTTGATCGGTTCGTTCGTTAGAGCCACGAAAACATAACTATGTGTTGCGCGGAAACTCGCAATTACCGTGTATTGTTTTCGCGGTAATATGAAGTCATCTTTCTGGGCGAAAACAACTTTTTATTACTTCACTATAATCAGTATTCCTTTCTTTCATCTTGTGACATAACACATATGTGTACAATTCACTATCTACCAGAAATGTACTGATTATTGGATCATGCGGTGTGTAAACATTGTAAGATTAGCGTCCCATTGCTGGGAAGGTAAGTTTCTGAATAAAAGTTAGGCATATATTATTGTTTGTTTATTCGGTATAATTTTCTGTTCATCGTGTGACACAGCAAATACGTATGGGACCCAGAGTGTTTCCCATAAATTCGATTGAATTGAAAAATATGTAAACAATTTTTTTTATTTACAGTATTTGAAAATCGTTAAAAAGTGGTAAAATTGAAGCAATGAATCCTTTTTGATCATGGTTCATAACTACACGATGGGACAGATAAAATCCTTTGCCCAAATACGCACTTTTGAGAGATTCCAATTTTTGGAAATTTCTACATATCGGGACCTTCAGCGAAAATTGGCCATTTTTGACTTATTTCCTGCAAATCCAACTTAACTTAGCAATAATGCCTTCATGTTTACGTACTCTTTCACGCCGACTATATGTGTTCCGGATGGAGATATTGTACATAGTGGAATTGACCATTTCTTCCCCACGAACATGGTGCAAAGGACGTTGGTTTTGGGTTCACCCTTTGATTGAAAAAAAGTTTTATTGCAACTATGTGGTATGTTACGTATGTGCAATTATTGTGTATTGCGTTTGAACTTCTCCGACATCAGGTTTTTGGGCAGTAATTACACTTCTTATTTATCTTTGGAATCATCATTCCCGTTAATCTCCCCGTTAAACTACCAGTTAAACAACCTGTTAAACTCCCTCTTAAACTCCCCGCTAAACTCCTTGTTAAACTCTCCGTTAAACTCCCCATTAAACTCGCCGTTAATCTCCCCATTAAACTCCCCGTTAAACTCGCCATTAATCTCCCCATTAATCTCTCAGTTAAACTCCCTTTTAATCTCCACTTTAATCGACCCGTTAAACTCCCCATTAATTTCCCAGTTAAAATACCAGTTCAACTCCAAGTTAAACTACCCATTAATCACCCCAATAATCTCCCATTAATTTCCATAGTAAACTCCCCGTTAAACTCCCAGTTAAACTCGCCATTAAACTTCCAGTTAAACTCCCAGCTAATATCCCAGTTAAACTCCCAGTTAACCTACCCGATATTCTCTCCGTTAATCTCCCCGTTAACCTCCAAGTCAATCTCGTTGTTAATATACCCATTAATCATTCCGTTAATCTACCAACTTCCGGTTAAACTCCCCGTTAAACTCCCATTTAATCTCCTCGTAATTCAACCCGTTCAACTCCTCTTTCAAATCCATGTTCAACTCCCCGTTCAACTCCTTGTTCAAATCCCTGTCCAACTCCATGTTCAACTCCCCGTTCAACTCCAAGTTCAACTCCCCTTAAAATCCCCGTAAAACACCTAGTTAAAATCCAGTTAAACTCCAAGTTAAACAACCCATTAATCTCCCCATTAATCACCCGTTAATTTCCCCATTATACTCCCCATTAAAATCGTCGTTAAACTCCCAGTTAAACTCCCCATTCAACTCCCAGTTAAACTACCAGTTAAACTACCCGTTAATCTCCCTCTTAATCTCCCCATTATACTACCCCGTTAATCTCCCCAATAAGCTTCCCTTTAAACTCCCTGTTAAGCTCCCCGTTAATTTCCCTGTTATTCTCCCAGTTCGACTCCTAGTTCAACTCCCCATTCAACTCCCTGTTAAACTCCCTGTTAAATTCCCAGTTAAAAACCAGTTAATCTCCAAGATAAACTACCAGTAATCTCCCTGTTAATCTCCCATTAATTTCCCAGTTAAACTCCCCGTTAAACTCCCAGTTAAATATCCTGTTAAACTCCCAATTAAACTCCCTGTTAGACTCCCACTAAAAATTCAAAGTTAAACTCCCAGTTAATATCCCAGTTAAACTCCCAGTTAAACTACCCATTAAACTCCCCGTGAAACTCCCTGTTAAACTTCCTGTTTATTTTCTCATTAATCTCCCCGTTAATCTCCCCATTAAACTCCCGGTTAATCACCCTGTTAACCTCCCCGTAAATCTCCTGATTAATCTCTCCATTAATCTCCCCATTAATCTCCCCGTAAAACTCCCAGTTAAACTCCCCATTCAACTTCCCATTAATCTCCCCGTTAAGCTCCATAATAATCGCCCCGTTAATCTACCCATTAAACTCGCTGTTAAACTCTCCATTCAACTCCCCGTTAAACTCCCCATTAATACCCCTGATAATCTCCCCATTAATCTCCCTGTTAATATCCCCGTTAAACAGCCCATTAAACACCCATTGAACTTCAAATTAAACTACCCATTAATCTCCCTGTTAATATCCCCATTAATGTCCCTGTTAAGCTCCCTGTTAAACTCCTCTTTAATCTTCCCGTTAAACTACCCATTAAACTCGCCATTAATTTCCATGTTAATCTCCCAGTTATACTCCCTGTTAATCTCCCCATTAAACTCTCATTTAATGTCCCCATGCAACTCACCATTCAACTCCTTGTTCAACTCCCCGTTAAAATCCCCGTTAAACTCCTAAATAACATCCCAGTTAAACTCCAAGTTAAACTACCCGTTAATCTCCCTGTTAATCACCCCTTAATTTCCCCATTAAACTCCCCGTTAAAATGGTCGTTAAACTCCCAGTTAAACTCCCTGTTAAACCCCCAGTTAAACTCCCAGTTTATCTCCCAGTTAAACTCAAAGTTAAACTACCTGTTAAACTCCCCGTTAAACTCCTCATTAATCTCCCCATTAATCTCCCCGTTGAACTCCCTGTTAATCTCCCCATTAATCACCCCGTTAATCTCCCTGTTAATCTCCCCATTAATCTAACTCCCTGATAAAACTACCCATTAAACTTCCCTGTTAAACTGCCAGTTAAACTCCCAGTTAAACTCCAAGTTGAATTAGCCATTAATCTCCCTGTAAATCTCCCCATTAATCTCCCCATTTTACTACCCGTTAATCTCCCCAATTAACTTCCTGTTAATCTCCCTGTTTGACTCCTCATTAAACTCCCTGTTAAACTCCCCATTAAACTCCCTGTTAAACTACCAGATAATCTCAATTTTAAAATACCAGTTAATCTCCCCGTAAAACTCCCTATTAAACTCCCCGTTAAATGCCCAGTAAAAACTCCCAGTTAAACTAACCTTTAAACTCCCCGTTAAACTCCCTGTTAATCTTCCCGTTAATCTCCTTATTAATCTCCCTGTTAATCTCCCCATTAAACTACCCATTAATAGCCCCGTTAACCTCCCTGTTAATCTCCACATTAATCTCCCCGTTAATCTCCCATTAATCTACCAGTTAAAATCCCCGAAAAACTCCCCGTTAAACTCGTCGTTAAACTCCCAGTTAAAATCCCTGTTAAACTCCCAGTTTATCTCCCAGTTAAACTCCCAATTAAACTACCTGTTTACTCCCTGTTATACTCCTCATTAATCTCCCTGGTAATCTCCCCATTAATCTCCCCATTAATCTCCCTGTTAATCCTGCCGTCAATCTACCAGTTAAACTCCCTGTTAAACTACCCGTTAAACTTCCCTGTTAAACTCCGTAAAACTCCCAGTTAAACTCCCCATTCAACTTCCCATTAATCTCCTCGTTAAGATCCCTTATAATCTCCCCGTTAATCTACCCATTAAACTCGCTGTTAAACTCTCCATTCAACTCCCCGTTAAACTCCCCATTAATACCCCTGATAATCTCCCCATTAATCTCCCTGTTAATATCCCCGTTAACCAGCCCATTAAACACCCATTGAACTTCAAATTAAACTACCCATTAATCTCCCTGTTAATATCCCCATTAATGTCCCTGTTAAGCTCCCTGTTAAACTCCTCTTTAATCTTCCCGTTAAACTACCCGTTAAACTCGCCATTAATTTCCATGTTAATCTCCCAGTTATACTCCCTGTTAATCTCCCCATTAAACTCTCATTTAATGTCCCCATGCAACTCACCGTTCAACTCCTTGTTCAACTCCCCATTAAACTCCCCATTAAACTCCCCGTTAAAATCCCCATTTAACTCCACGTTAAACTACCAGTTAAACTCCCATTTAAAATACCAGTTAATCTCCACATTAATTTCTCCGTAACACTCCCTGTTAAACTCCCGTTAAACTCCCAGTAAAAACTCCCAGTTAAACTCCTAGTAAATATCCCATTTAAACTCCCAGTTAAACTACCAATTAAACTCCCCATTAAACTCCCTGTTAATCTTCTCATTCATCTCCTTATTAATCTCCCCGTTAATCCCCCCGTAAATCGCCCCGTTAACCTCCCCGTTTATCTCCTCATTAATCTACCCATTAATCTCCCCACTTATCTCCCCGTTAATCTCCCTGTTAACCTCCCCTTTAATCTACCAGTTAAACTCCCCATTAAACTACCTGTTAAACTTCCCCATTAAACTGTCAGTTAAACTCCCAGTTAATCTCAAAGTTAAACTACCCATTAATCTCCCCGTTAATCTCCCAGAACAAATCCCCATTCAACTCTCTCTTAATCTCCCTAATAATCTCCCTGTTTGACTCCTCGTTAAACTCCTTGTTAAACCCCTCATTAAACTCCCTGTTAAACTACTAGATAATCTCAATTTTAAAATACTAGTTAATCTCCCCGTAAAACTCCCTATTAAACACCCCGTTAAACGCCATGTAAAAACTCCCAGTTCATCTCCCAGTTAATCTCCCAGTTAAACTACCCATTAAACTCCCCATTAAACTCCCTGTTAATCATCCCGTTAATCTCCTTATTAATCTCTCTCTTAATCTCCCTATTAAACTCCCCGTAAACCTCCCCGTTACTCTCCACATTAATCTCCCCGTTAATCTCCCCATTAATCTACCAGTTAAATTCCCCAGAAAACTCCCCATTAAACTCGTCGTTAAACTCCCAGTTAAAATCCCTGTTAAACTCCCAGTTAAACTGCCAGTTTATCTCCCAGTTAATCTCCCAATTAAACTACCTGTTTACTCCCTGTTATACTCCTAATTAATCTCCCTGTTAATCTCCCCGTTAATCTCCCCATTAATCTCCCCATTAAATTACCTGTTAATCTCCCCGTCACTCTACCAGTTAAACTCCCTGTTAAACTACCCGTTAAACTTACCTGTTAAACTCCTTTTTAAACTCCCCATTAAACTCCCCGTTAAAATCCCCATTTAACTCCACGTTAAACTACCAGTTAAACTCCAATTTAAAATACCAGTTAATATCCCCATTAATTTCTCCGTAACACTCCCTGTTAAACTCCCATTAAACTACCAGTAAAAACTCCCAGTTAAACTCCTAGTTAATCTCCCATTTAAACTCCCAGTTATACTACCAATTAATTTCCCCGCTAAACTCCCCGTTAATCTTCTCGTTAATCTCCTTATTAATCTCCCCGTTATCTTCCCGTAAATCGCCCCGTTAACCTCCCCGTTTATCTCCTCATTAATCTACCCTTTAATCTCCCCATTAATCTCCCCGTTAATCTACCAGTTAAATTCCCCGGAAAACTCCCCATTAAAATCGTCGTTAAACTCCCAGTTAAACTCCCTGTTAAACTCCCAGTTAAACCCCAATTTACCTTCCAGTCAAACTCCCAGTTAAACTATCTGTGAAACTTTCCATTAAACTCCTCATTAATCTCCCCATTAATCTCCCTGTGAAAATCCCTGTTAATCTCCCCATTAATCTCCCCGTTAATCTCCCTGTTAACCTCCCCGTTAATCTACCATTTAAACTCCCCATTAAACTACCTGTTAAACTGTCCGTTAAACTCCTAGTTAATCTCCAAGTTAAACTGCCCATTAATCTCCCCATCAATCTCCCCGTTTAAATCCCCTTCAACTCTCTCTTAATCTCCCCATTAATCTCCCCATTTGACACCCCATTAATCTCCTCGTTAAACTCCCAGTTAATCTCCCCATTTAATTCCCCGTACAACTACCCGTTAATCTTCCAGTTAAACTCCCAGTTAAAACCTCAATTTACCTCCAAGTCAAATTACCCGTTAATCTCCCCATTAATCTATCGTTAATTTCCCGTTGAATTCTGCGTTAATCTCGCCGTTAATCTTAACGTTAATCTACCAATTAAACTCCCTGTTAAACTCCCCGTTAAACTTCCTCGTTAAACTCCCAGTTAAATTCTAACTTAAACACCCATTAACTTCCCCATTAATCACCCCATTAATCTCCCCCTTAATCTCCCCGTTCAACTGCCCATTATACTCCCCATTAATCTCCCCGTTAACCTTGTTGTTTGACTCACCATTAATCTCCCCAATAATCACCCTGATAAACTAACCGTTAAACTCCTCATTAAACTCCAGGTTAAATTCCCCATTTATCTCTTCATTTATCTCCCTGTTGATATCCCTGCTAATCTCCCCTTTAAACTCCCCATAAACTCCCTGTTAAATTCCCCGATAATCTCTCCGTTAGTCTCCCTGTTAATATCCCCGTTAAACTCCCTGTTTAACTCCCCATTAAACTTCCATTAAACTCCCCATTAATCTCCCAGTTAAACTCCCAGTTAAAATCCCAGTTAAACTACCCGTTAAACTGCCAGTTAAAATACCCGTTAAACTCCTGTTAATCCCCCATTGAAACCCACAGTGAAACCACCAGTTAAACCCCCATTACCAGATAAGTTGTCGTTAGCAGAGAAATACGTTTGTCGATGTTTCGTGAACTGTTATCCATACGTTAAATTACTCAAACTGGCCATTAAGTTAGAGAGTGGAATTCTGCTCGTTACGCAGCTAACACCCAGTTAACTTGTTGTTTGCAGAGTAATGCGTTTGTTGACGCATATTCTTCTACTTACACGGTTAACGACCAGTTAACTTGTTGTTAGCTGAGAAATGCATTTTTCGATATTTCGTTCCGAGTTAACCTTATGTTAAGGGCCTCAAACTTACCTCCTTTGAAACCACAGTGAAATTGCCACTAAGACCCCTGGTTAAACTCTCCATTTAGCTCCCAGTTAATGCCAAGTTAACTCCTCATTAAAACTCCCAGTTAATCTCCCAGTTTAACTCCCCGTTAAACTCCCCATTGAACTCCCCATTAATATCCCCTTTATTCTTACCATTAAACTCCCCATTAAATTCCCCTTTCATCTCTCCATTAATTTCCCCGTTAATCTCTGAGTTAATCTCCACATGAAACTACCCGTTATTCTCTCCGTTAATCTCCCCATTAAACTCCCCATTAATCTCCCCGTTAATCTATCCGTTAAACTCCCTGTTCAACTCCCCGTTAAACTCCCAGTTAAATTCCCCGTTGAACTCCCCATTAATCTCCCCATTAATCTCTCCATTAAACTCCCCATTAAACTCAACGTTCAACTCCCCATTCAACTCCCTGTTCAACTCCCCATTAATCCCCACGTTAATCTACCCCATTAAACTCCCCGATAACTCCCCGTTAAAATCTCCGCCCCATTCAACTACCTGTTCAACTCCCCGTTCAACACCCCGTCAATCCCTCTGTTAATATCCCCGGTAAAATCCCTATTAAACGCCCCATTAAACTACCCTTTAATCTCTATGATAATCTCCCCATTATTCTTCCCATTAATCTCCCCATTAAACTTCCCATTAAATTCCTCGTTAAACTCCCCGTTAATCTACCCATTAATCTCCCCATTCAAATCCCCGTTCAACTCCCCGTTCAAATCTCTGTTCAACTGCCCGTTCATCTCCCCATTCAACTAACTGATAAACTATCACTTAAAATCCCAGTTAAACTCCAAGTTAAATTACTCGTTAATCTCCCCGTTAATCTCCCCATTTTACTCCCCATTAAACTCCCTGTTAAACCCTCCATTAAACACCCAGTTTAAATCCCAGTTAAACTCCAAGTTAAAATACCCATTATTTTCCCCATTAATCTCCTGTTAATTTCCCCTTTAAACTCCCCATTTATCTCCCCATTAAACTCCCAGTTATACTCCCCATTAAACTCCCCATTCAACTTTCCATTAATCTGCCCGTTAATCTTCCCGTTAAACTCCCCGTTCTACTCCCAATTCAACTCCCCTTTAATACCCCCGTTAATTTCCCCATTAAACTCCCCATTAAACTCACTGTTAAACTCCCCGTTAAAATCCTCGTTAATCTCCCCGTTATCTTCCTATTAATCTCCCTGCTAATCTCCCGTTTAAACTCCCCATTAATCTCCCCATTAATCTCCTCGTTAAACTCCCCATTATACTCGCCGTTAATCTCCCTGTTAATCTCCCAATCAATCTCCCCGTAAATCTCCCCATTAATCTGACCGTTAAAGTCTCTGTTAAACTCTCCATTAAATTTCCGGTAATTTTCCTATTAAAATCCCAGTTAAACTTCCCATTAAACTCCCAGTTAAACTCCTGTTTATTTTCCCTTTAAAATCCCCATTAAGCTCCCCGTTAAACTCCCCATTAAACTCCCAGTTTAAATCCCAGTTACACTCCAAGTTAAACTACCCATTATTCTCCCCATTAATCTCCTGTTAATTTCCCCTTTAAACTCCCCGTTGAACTCCTTGTTAAACTCCCAGTTAAACTCCCCATTAATCTCCCCGTTAAACTCCCAGTTATACTCCGCATTAAACTCCCCATTATACTTTCCATTAATCTGCCCGTTAATCTCCCCGTTAGTCTTCCCGTTATTCATCCCCTTAATCTCCCCATTAAAGATCCCGTTAAAGTCCCTATTAAACTCCCCGTTAATCTCCCCATTAATCTCCCCATTCAACTCCCCGTTCAACTCCCCATTCAACTCCCTGTACAACTCCCGGTTCAACTTCCCGTTCAACTCCCTGTTTAACTCCCCGTTAAACTCCACGTTAAACTACCCGTTAATCTCCTTATTAATCTCCCGTTAGTTTCCCCATTAAACTCCATGATAAACTCCCTGTTGAACTCTCAGTTAAACTATCCATTAAACTCACCATTAAACTCTCCGTTAATCTCCCCGTTAATCTCCCCATTAATCTCCCTATTAAACTCCCCGTCATCTCCCCGTTAATCTCCCGTTAATCCCCCCAATAATCTCCCCGTTAATCTACCAGTTAAACTCTCGAATAATCTCCCAGTTAATCTCCCCGATAAACTCCCCATTCAACTACCCGTTCAACTCTCCGGTCAACTCCCCGTTCAACTCTTTGTTCCAATCCCCATTCATCTCCCTGTTCAACTCACGTTCAACTCCCTGTTAATCCCCCGTTAATTTCCCCGTTAAACTCTCCTTTAAGCAACCCGTTAAACTACCCTTCAATATCCCTGTTAATCTCCCCGTTATTCTTCCTGTTAATCTCCCCATTATACTTCCCATTAAATTCTCTGTTAAACTATCCCCTTAATCTGCCCATTCACCTCCCGGTTCTACTCCCCGTTCAACTCTCTGTTCAACTCCCTGTTCATTTCCCTGTTCAACTCCCTGTTAAACTCCCCGTTAAACTCCCATTTAAAATCCCAGATATCTCTAAGTTAAATTACCTGTTAATCTCCCCGTTAATCTCCCATTAATTTCCGTGTTAAACTCTCCATTTAACTCCTAGTTATACTCACCGTTAAACATCCAGTTAAACTCCCAGTTAATCTCCTATTTAAACTCACAGTTAAACTATCCGTTAAACTCCCCATTAATCTCCCCAATAATCTCCCCGTTAATATCCCCGTTAAACTCCCCACTAATGGACCCGATAATATCCCCATTAATCTGCTAGTTAATCTCCCTTTAATCTCCCCGTTAATCTCCCAGTTAAACTCCTCATTAAAATCCCTGTCAAACTTCCCAATTAAACTCCCAGTTAAACTCCAAGTTAAACTACCCGTTAATCTCCCCATTATTATCCCTGTTAAACTCCCTGTTAATCTCCCAATTCAACTCCCTGTTAATCTCCCCGTTAATCTACCTGTTAAACTGTCAATCTCCCAATTCACCTCCCATTAAACTCCCTGTTAATCTCCCCATTAATCTCCCTGTTAGACTCCCCGTTAAACTCCCAATAAACTCCCCACTAAACACCCCATTAAACGTCCCGTTCAAATCCCCGTTCAACTCCCCGTTAAACTACCTGGTAAACTCCTAGTTAAAATCCCAGTTAAACGACCATTTTAATTCAAAGTTAAACTACCCGTTAAACTCCACGTTAAACTCACCGTTAAACTGCCTGTTAATGTCTCCATTAACCTCTTTGTTAATTTCCCCATTAAACTCCCTGTTCATCACCCCATTAATGTCCACGTTAATCTCACCGTTAATCTACAAGTTCAACTCCCTATTAACCTCCCTGTTAAACTTACCCGTTAAACTCCCAGTTTAACTCCCAATTAAACTCCAAGGTAATTACCTGTTAATCTCCCCATTAATCTCTCCATTAATTTCCCTGTTAAACTCCCTGTTAATCTCCCCATTCAACTCCCTTTTAAAGTCCCTATTTGACTCCCCGTTAAACTCTCCATTAAACTCCCCATTCAACTCACCGTTAATCTCCCTTTTAATCTCCAAGAAAAGCTCCTGGTTAATCTACCTGTTAAACTCCCCAATAAACTCCCCATTAATGTGCCCGTTAATCTTCCCATTGAACTCCCTGTTCAACTCCCTGTTCAACTCCCTGTTCAACTCTCCATTCAACTTCCCATTAGTCCCTCCATTAATCACCCCATTAAACTCCATGTTAAACTCCCTGTTAATGTCCCCATTAAACTCCATATTAAACTCCCCATTAAAATCCTCATTAATATCCCTGATAATCTCACCATTAATCTCTCTGCAAATCTCCCCATTAAACTGCCTGTTAAACTCCCTGTTAATCTCTCCGTTAATCTCCCTGTTAATATCCTCATTAATCTCCCCATTAAACTCCCCGTTAAACATCGATTAAACTCCAAGTTAAACTACCCATTAATCTCCCCGTTAAACTCCACGTCAAACACCTTGTTAAACTCCATGTTAATCTTCGCATTAAACTCTTTAAACAAGCCGGTAATCTCCCCGTTAATCTCCCAGTTAAACTCCCCGTTAATCTCCCAGTTAAACTCCCCGTTAATCTCCCGATTAATCTACCCAAAACCACCACGTTAATCTCCCCATAAAATTTCCCGTTAATTTCCCCATTCAACTCCCAGTTAAACTCCCAGTTAAAGTACCTGTTAAACTCCCCGTTAAACTCCCTGTTAATCTACCCGGTAATCTCCCTGTTAAACTCCCCATTAATTGCCCCTTTAATCTCCCCATTAATCTTCTCGTTAATCTCCCCGTTAAGCTCCCCAGTAATCTTCCCATTAAATTACCACTTGAAATCCCCTTAAACTCCCTGTTAAACTCCCAGTTAAACTCCCCATTCAAATTCCAGTTAAACTCCCAGTAAATCTCCCAGTTAAACTCCCAGTTAAACTACCCGTTAAACTCCCCAATAAACTCACCGTTAATCTCCCCATTAATCTCCCAGTCAAACTCCCAGTTAAAGTACCTGTTAAACTCCCCGTTAAACTGCTTGTTAATCTACCCGGTAATCTCCCCGTTAAACTCCACATTCATCTCCCCATTAATCTTCTCGTTAATCTCCCCATTAATATCCCCAGTAATCTTCCCGTTAAATTACCACTTAAACTCCCCATTAAACTCCCTGTTAAACTCCCAGTTAAACTCCCCATTAAAATTCCAGTTAAACTCCCAGTTAATCTCCCAGTTAAACTCCCAGATAAACTACCCGTTAAACTCCCCTTTAAACTCACATTTAATCTCCCCATTAATCTCGCTGTTACATTCACCATTAATCTCCCAGTTAAACTCCCCGTTCATCTTCCCGTTAATCTCCTCGTTAATCTTTCGTTAACCTCCCCGTTAATCTCCCCGTTAATCTACCAGTTAAATTCCCCATTAAACTCACTGTTAAACTTCACCATTAAACTCCAATTTCAACTACCCATTAATATCCCCGTTAATCACCCCATTATTATCCTCATTTATCTACTTGTTAACCTCCACATTAATCTCCCAGTTAATCTCTCCGTTAATCTACCAGTTAAACTCCCTGTTAAAACTCGCTGTTAAATTCCCAGTTGAACTACCCGTTTAAGTCTCAATTCAACTCCAAATTAAACTACCCATTAATCTCCCTGTTAATCTCCCGTTAATTTCCTCGTTAAACTCCCCATTGAACTCACCGTTAAACTGCCAGTTTAACTCCCCATACACTCCCAGTTAAACAACCAGTTAAAGTCCCAGTTAAACTACCCGTTAAACTCCCCGTTAAACTGCCCGTTAATCTACCTGTCAATCTCCCCATTAATCTCCCCTTAAACTCCCCTTTAATCGCCCCATTAATCTCCTCGTTAATATCCCCATTGATCTCCCCGTTAATCTCCCTGTTAATTTACCAGATCAACTCCCCGTTAAACTCCCTGTTAAACCTCCCCGTTAAACTCCCACTTAAACTCCCAGTTAAACTCCAAGTTAAATTACATGTTAATCTCCCCATTAATTTCCCTGTTAATGTCCTCGTTCAACTCCCTGTTAATCTCACCAATTGACTCCCCGTTAAAATTCCCGTTAAACTCCCCATACAACTCTCTATTAATCACCCCGTTCATCTCCCTGATAATCTCCCGGTTAATCTACCCGTTCAACTCCCCGTTCAACTCCCCGTTCAACTCCCAGTTAATCCCACTGTTAATCTCCCCATTAAACTCTGCATTAAATTCCCCATTAAACTCCCCATTAAAAAGGCCGTTCAACTACCCGTTAATCTCACAAATAATCTCCCTGCTATTCTCCCCTTTAAACTACCCGTTGAACTCCCTGTTAAACTCCCGATTAATCTCTCCGTTAACCGCCCCGTTAATATCCTCGTTAAACTCTCCATTAAACTATCCATTAAACACCAAATTAAACTACCCGTTAATCTCCCCATTAAGCTCCACATTAATCTCCTAGTTAAACTCCACGTTAATCTCCCCGTTATACTCGACGTTAATCTCGCCATTAATCCCCCAGTTAAACTCCCCGTTAAACTCAACATTAAACTCACTTTTAAACTCCCTGTTAATCTCCCCATTAATCACCCTACTAATATCCCATTTTTACTCCCCATTAACCTCCCTGTTAAACTCCCCATAAATCTCTCCATTAACTTCAACGTTAATATCCTCATTAAACTCCCCATTAAACTCCCTGTCAAACTCCCATTAAACTCCAAATTAAACTACCCGTTAATCTCCCCGTTAAACTCGTCGTTAATCTCCCTGTTAAACCCCTTGTTAAACTCAACGTTTATATCCCCTAAAATCTCCCCATTAAACTCGCCATTAATCTCCCTGTAAATCTCACAGTTAAACTCCCCGTTAATCTCCCAATTAATCTACCCATCAAACTCCCCGTTAATCCACCCCTTATATTTCCCATTTAATTCCCCGTTAAACTCCCAGTTAAACTCGCAGTTAAACTACCCGTTAAACTCCCCGTAAAACTGCTCGTTAATCTACCCGTTTATCTTCTCATTAATCTCCCCGTTAAACTTCCCGTTAAATTCCCCATTAATCTCCCCATTAATCTCCTCGTTAATCTCCCCATAAATCTCCCTGTTAATCTCCCCATTAATTTACCAATCATATTCCCCATGAAACTCCCTGTTAAACTTCCCCGTTAAACTCCCGGTAAAACTCTCAGTTAAACTCCAAGTTAAATTACCCATTAATTTCATGTTAAACTCCCAGTTAAACTCCCCATTGAAATCACTATTAATCTCCCCGTTAATCTCCCCGTTACTCTCCCCATTAATCTCCCCATTAAACTCCCCATTCAACTCCCCATCAATCTCCCCATTAATCTCCTCGTTATTCTCCCCGGTAATCTCCCCATTAATCTCCCCGTTAATCTACCAATTAAACTCCCCATTAAACTCACAGTTAAACTTCCCCATAAACTCGCAGTTAAACTCCCAGTGAAACCCCAAGTTAAACTACCCATTACATCCCCATTAATCTCCCCAATATTCTCTCAATTAATCTCCTCGTTAATCTCCCCATTAATCTCCCAGGTAATCTCTCCATTAATCTACCAGCTAAACTCGCCGTTCAACTCCTCGTTCAAATCCCTGTTCAAATCACAGTTCAATTCCCCGTTCAACACCCCATTCAACTCTCTCTTCAACACTCCTTAAAGTCCTGTTAAACTCTCAGTTAAAATATCAGTTAAACTATTCGTTAATCTCCCTATTAATCTCCCATTACTTTCCACCTTAAGCACTCCATTTAACTCCCCATTACACTCCCCATTAAACTCCTAGTTGAACTGCTAGTTAACCTCCCAATTAAACTCCCAGTTGAAAAACCCTTTTAAACAACCCATTAATCTCCCCATTAATCTACCAGTTAAACTACCTGTTAAACACACCGTTAACCTTCCCTGTTAAACTCGCAGTTAAACTCCAAGTCAAACTCCAAGTTAAACTACCCATTAATATCAGCATTAATCTCCCTGTTAAACTCCCCGTTAATCTCCCCATTATTCTCCCCATTAATCTCCTCAATAATCTCACCATTAATCGATCAGTTAATCTCTCCATTAATCTACCAGTTAAACTCCCCATTAATTTCCCCTTAAACTTGCCCGTTAAACTCCCTGTTAAACTCCCAGTTAAACTCTAAGTTAAATTACCTGTTACTCTACCTGTTAGTCTCCCATTAATTTCCCCATTAATCTCCCCATTATTCTCCCCATTAATCTCCTCGTTAATCTCCCCATTAGTCTCACAGTTAATCTCTCCATTAATCTACCACTTAAACTCCCCATTAATCTCCCCTTAAACTTGCCCGTTACACTCCCTTTAAACTCCCAGTTAAACTCCAAGTTAAATTACCGTTCCTCTCCCCGTTAGTCTCCCATTTATTTCTCCGTCAATCCCTCCATTTAACTCCCCATTACAGTCCCTGTTAAACTCCTAATTAAACTCCCAGTTAACCTCCCAGTTAAACTCCCAGTTAAACTACCCGTTAAACTCCCCATTAAACTCACCGTTAATCTCCACATTAATCTCTCTGTTACTCTCCCCATTAATCTCCCTGTTAAACTCCCCGTTCATCACCCCATTAATCTCCCCGTTGATCTCCTCATTAATCTCCCCGTTAACCTCCCCGTTAACCTCCCCGTTAATCTCCCCGTTAATCTACCAGTTAAACTCCCAATTAAACTCACTGTTAAACTTCCCCGTTAAACTCCAATTTAAACTACCCATTAATATCCCCGTTAATCACCCCATTAAACTCCCCGTTAATCTCCCCATTATTTTCCCCATTTATCTACTTTTTAACCTCCCCATTAATCTCCCAGTTAATCTCTCCGTTAATCTACCAGTTAAACTCACCGTTAAATTTCCCTAATAAATTCGCTGTTAAACTCCCAGTTGAACTACCCGTTTAAGTCTCAATTGAACTCCAAGTTAAACTACCCATTAATCTCCCTGTTAATCTCCCGTTAATTTCCTCGTTAAACCCCCCGTTGAACTTCCCGTTAAACTGCCAGTTTAACTCCCCATACACTCCCAGTTAAACAACCAGTTAAACGGCCAGTTTAACTACCCGTTGAACTCCCCGTTAAACTGCCCGTTAATCTACCCGTCAATCTCCCCATTAATCTCCCCTTAAACTCCCCTTTAATCGCCCCATTAATCTCCTCATTAATCTCATCGTTAATATCCCCATTGATCTCCCCGTTAATCTCCCCATTAATTTACCAGTTCAACTCCCCGTTAAACTCCCTGTTAAAACTCCCCGTTAAACTCCCACTTAAACTCCCAGTTAAACTCCAAGTTAAATTACACGTTAATCTCCCCATTAATTTCCCTGTTAATGTCCTCGTTGAATTCCCTGTTAATCTCAACATTTGACTCCCCATTAAAATTCCCGTTAAACTCCCCATACAACTCCCTATTAATCACCCTGTTCATCTCCCCGATAATCTCCCGGTTAATCTACCCATGAAACTCCCCATTCAACTCCCCGTTCAACTCCCAGTTAATCCCACTGTTAATCTCCCCATTCAACTCTGCATTAAACTCCCCATTAAACTCCCCGTTAAAATTCCCGTTAAACTACCCGTTAATCTCACAAATAATCTCCCTGCTATTCTCCCCTTTAAACTCCCCATTAAACTCCCAGTTAAACTCCCGATCAATCTCTCCGTTAACTGCCCCGTTAATATCCTCGTTAAACTCTCCATTAAACTCTCCGTTAAACACCAAGTTAAACTACCCGTTAATCTCCCGGTTAAGCTCCACATTAATCTCCCCATTAAACTCCTAGTTAAACTCCACGTTAATCTCCCCGTTAACCTCGCCGTTAATCTACCCATTAATCCCCCAGTTAAACTCCCCGTTAAACTCACCATTAATCTCCCTTTAAACTCCCTGTTAATCTCCCTATTAATCTTCCTGCTAATCTCCCCTTTTAACTCCCCATTAACCTCCCTGTTAAACTCCCCGTTAATCTATCCATTAACTTCAACCTTAATATCCTCATTAAACTCCCCATTAAACTCCCCGTCAAACTCCCATTAAACTCCAAATTAAACTACCCGTCAATCTCCCCGTTAAACTCGTCGTTAATCTCCCCATTAAACTCCTTGTTAAACTCAACGTTTATCTCCCCCAAAAACCTCCTCGTTAAACTCGCCATTAATCTCCCTGTAAATCTCACAGTTAAACTCCCTGTTAATCTCCCCATTAATCTACCCATCAAACTCCCCATTAATCCACCCCTTAAATTTTCCATTAAATTCCCCGTTAAACTCCCAGTTAAACTACCCATTAAACTCCCCGTAAAACTGCTCTTTAATCTACCCGTTTTTCTCCTCATTAATCTCCCCGTTAAACTTCCCATTAAATTCCCCATTATTCTCCCCATTAATCTCCTCGTTAATCTCCCCGTAAATCTCCCTGTTAATCTCCCCATTAATTTACCAGTCATACTCCCCATGAAACTCCCTGTTAAACTTCCCCGTTAAACTCCCGGTAAAACTCTCAGTTAAACTCCAAGTTAAATTACCCATTAATTTCATGTTAAACTCCCCGTCAATCTCCCTATTAAACTCCCAGTTAAACTCCCCATTAAAATCACTGTTAATCTCCCCGTTAATCTCCCCGTTACTCTCCCCATTAATCTCCCCATTAAACTCCCCGTTCATCTCCCCATCAATCTCCCCATTAATCTCCTCGTTAATCTCCCCGGTAATCTCCCCGTTAATCTAACCGTTAATCTACCAATTAAACTCCTCATTAAACTCACCGTTAAACTTCCCCATAAACTCGCAGTTAAACTCCCAGTTAAACTCCAAGTTAAACTACCCATTATATCACCATTAATCTCCCCAATATTCTCCCAATTAATCTCCTCGTTAATCTCCCCATTAATCTCCCAGGTAATCTCTCTATTAATCTACCAGCTAAACTCCCCGTTAGTCTGCCCTTAAACTTCCCTGTTAATCTCCCAGTTAAACTCCAAGTTAAGCTACCCATTAATCTCCCTGTTAATCTCCCCGTTAATGAACCCATTATTCCCCCTGTTAATCTCCCCGTTAATCAACCCATTCTCTCGCCGTTCAACTTCCTGTTAATCTCCCCTTTCAACTCAGTGTTCTAAACCCTGTTAATCTCCCCGTTAATCTCCCCATTTGACTCCCCGTTAAACTCTCATTAAACTCCACATTAACCTACCCTTTAATCTCCCTGTAAATCTCCCCAATAATCTCCCCGTTCAACTCCTCGTTCAAATCCCTGTTCAACTCCCCGTTCAACTCCCTGTTCAACACCCCATTCAATTCTCTCTTCAACACTCCTTAAACTCCTGTTAAACTCTCAGTTAAAATATCAGTTAAACTCCAAGTTAAACTACTCGTTAATCTCCCCATTAATCTCCCATTAATTTCCACCTTAAACTCACCATTTAACTCCCCATTACACTCCCCGTTAAACTCCTAGTTGAACTGCTAGTTAACCTCCCAATTAAACTCCCAGTTGAACAATCCTTTTAAACAACCCATTAATCTCCCCATTAATCTACCAGTTAAACCACCCGTTAAACACACCATTAACCATCCCTGTTAAACACGCAGTTAAACTCCAAGTTAAACTCCAAGTTAAACTACCCATTAATATCCCCATTAATCTCCCTGTTAAACTCCCCGTTAATCTCCCCATTATTCTCCCTATTAATCTCCTCGTTAATCTCCACATTAATCGCCCAGTTAATCTCTCCATTAATCTACCAGTTAAACTCCCCATCAATTTCCCCTTAAACTTGCCCGTTACACTCCCTGTTAAACTCCCAGTTAATCTCCAAGTTAAATTACCCGTTACTCTCCCCGTTAGTCTCCCATTAATTTCCCCATTAATCTCCCCATTATTCTCCCCAATTAATCTCCTCGTTAATCTCCCCATTAATCTCCCAGTTAATCTCTCCATTAATCTACCAGTTAAACTCCCCATTAATCTCCCCTTAAACTTGCCCGTTACACACCCTGTTAAACTCCCAGTTAAACTCCAAGCTAAATTACCCGTTCCTCTCCCCATTAGTCTCCCATTTATTTCTCCGTCAATCTCTCCATTTAACTCCCCATTACACTCCCTGTTAAACTCCTAATTAAACCCCCAGTTAACCTCCCAGTTAAACTCCCAGTTAAACTACCCGTTTAACTCCCCATTAATCTTTCCATTAACCTACCTGTTAAATTTCCGTTAACCTCACCATTAAACTTCCCTGTTAAACTCCCCAATAAACTCCCCACTAAACTCTCAGTTAAACTCCCTGTTAAACCTCCTGTTAAACTCCCAGTTAAACTACCCATTGAACACCCCATTAAACTCACCGTTAATCTCCCTGCTACTCTCCCCATTAATCTCCCTGTTAAACTCCCAGTTTATCACCCCGTTAATCTCTCATTAACCTCCTTGTTAATCTCCCCGTTATCTCTCCACAAATCTACCCATTAATCTCCCCCTTAAACTCCCCGTTAATCTCCCCGTTCAACTCAGTGTTCAACTCCCTGTTAATCTCCCCGTTTGACTCCCCGTTAAACTCCTCAATAAACTCCCCGTAAATCTCTCCATTAATCTCCCCAATAACCTCCCCGTTAATCTACCCGTTAAACTCCCAGTTAAACTCCCTGTTAATCTCCCCATTAATCTCCCCGTTAAACTCACCGTTCAACACCCCATTCAACTACCCGTTCAACTCCAATTAATCCCCTGTTAATTTCCCAATTAAACTCCCCATTAAACATCCTGTTAAACTACACTTTAATCTCCCTGTTAATCTCCCCATTAATCTCCCCATTAAAAATAACGTTAAATACCCCTGTAATCTCCCCATTAATAACCCCGTTCAATTTCCCGTTCAACTACCGTTCAACTCGCGTTCAACTCCCTGTTAATCTCCCGATTAATCTCCCCGTTAAACTGTCTGTTGATCTCCCAATTCAACTCCCGTTCAACTACCTGTTAATCTCCCTGTTAATCTCTCCGTTTGACTCCCTGTTAAACTCCCCGTGCAACTCTCCTAACAACTCCCCGTTAAACTCCCCGTTCTTCTCCCCATTAAACTCCCCATTAAACTCCCAGTTTAAATCCCAGTTTAACTCCAAGTTAAACTACCCATTATTATCCCCATTAATCTCCTGTTAATTTCCCCTTTAAACTCCCCGTTGCACTCCTAGTTAAACTCCCCTTTAATCTCCCCGTTAAACTCTAAGTTAAACTCCCTGTTAAACTACCCATTAAACTCCCCATTAAACTCCACATTAATCTCCCCGTTAAACTCCCCGTTATTCTCCCTGTTAATTTCCCCATTAAACTCCCCATTCATCTCCCCGTAAATTTCGCCTTTAATCTACCTAATAATCTCCCCGTTAATCTACCAGTTAAACTCCCTATTAAACTCTCCGTTAATCTCCCCGTTAATCTCCCCGTTAATCTCTCCATTAAACTCCCCGTTCATCTCCCCGTTAATCTCCCCATTAATCTACCCAATAATCTCCTCGTTAAAGTACCAGTTAAACTCCCCGTTAATCTCCCAGTTAATCACCCCATTAAACTCCCCATTCAAATACCCGTTCAACTCCCCGATCGACTCCCCGATAATACCATATATATTTCCCCGTTAAACTCCCTATTAAACTTCCCATTAAACTCCCCATTAATATCCCCATTAATCTCCTCGTTAAACTCCACGTTCAACTCCCCATTCAACTCCCCGGTCAACTCCGCTTTGAACTCTCTGTTCCAATCCCCGTTCATCTCCCTGTTCAACTCCCTGTTAAACTCCCCCTTAAACTTGCAGTTAAAATCCCAGTTAATCGCCAAGAAAAATTAGCCATTAATCTCCCCAATAATCTCCCATTAATTTCCGCATTAAAATCTCCATTTAACTCCCTGTTATACTCACCATTAAACTTCCAGTTTAACTCCCACTTAATCTCCGAGTTAAACCTTCAGTTAATCTACCTGGTTAACTACCCATTAATCTCCCTGTTAATCTCTCCTTTAATCTCCCTGTTAAACTCCCCGTTAATGGCCCCATTAATCTCATCATTAATCTCCTAGTTAATCTCCCTGTTAATCTACCAGTTAAATTCCCGTTAACCTCCCCAATAAACTTCCCCATTAAACTCCTAGTTAAACTCCCAGTTAAAGACCAAGTTAAACTACCCGTTAATCATGCCATTAATCTCCCGTTAATTTCCCTGTTAAACCCCCCATTAAACTCCCCGCTAAACTCCCAGTTAAACTCCCCTTCAAACTTCCAGTTATACTCCCAATTAAACTATCCGTTAAACTCTCCATTAAACTCACTTTTAATCTCCCCATTACACTACACTTTAATCTCCCCGTTAAACTCCCTGTTCATTTCCCCGTTAATCTCCCCGTTAATCTCCTCGTGAATCTCCACGTTAATCTCGCCGTTAATCTCTCCATTTATTTCCCTGTTAAACTCCCCAATCAACTCTCCGTTAATCTCCCCATTAATGTCCCATATAATCTCCCGGTTAATCAAACTGTTAAATTCCCAGTTAAACTTCTCATTTATCTCCCCGTTAATATCCCCATTAAACTCATCATTCAACTCCCCATTAAACCACCCGTTCAACTCCCCGTTAATTTCCCCGATAAACTCCCCATTAAACTACCCGTGAAACTACTCTTTAATCTCCCTGTTAATCTCCCCGTTATTTTTCCCTTAGTCTCCCCATTAAATTTCCCATTAATTTCTCCATTAAACTCCCCCTTAATCTCCCCGTTCACCTCCCAGTTCAACTCCCCGTTCAACTCTCTGTTCAACTCCCTTTTCATCTCCCTGTTCAACTCACTGTTAAACTCCCCGTTAAACTCCCAGTTAAAATCCCAGATATCTCCAAGTTAAATTACCCGTTAATATCCCCATTAATCTCCCGTTAATTTCCCCATTAAACTATCCATTTATCTCCCTGTTATACTCCCCGTTAAACTCCCAGTTAAACTCCCAGTTAATCTCATATTTAAACTCTCAGTTAAACTACATGTCAAACTCCCAATTCATCTCCCCAATAATCTCCCCATTAATATCCCCATTAAACTCCCCTTGAATGGCCCCGTTAATATCCCCATTAATCTCCCCTTTAATCTCCCCGTTCAACTCCCTGTTATCTCCCCGTTTGACTCCCCATTATACTCCCCATTCAACTCCCCGTTAATCTCCCCATTAATCTCCCAGATAATCTTCTAGTTAATCTACCTGTTAAACTCCCCATTAAACTCCCTGTTAATCTCCCCGTTAATCTCCCCGTTAATCTTCCCGTTAAACTCCTTGTTCAACTCCCCGTTCAACTGCCTGATCAACTCCATATTAATCCCCCCGTTAATCTCCCCATTAAAGTCCCCATTAAAGTCCCCATTAAACTCCTCTATAAACACTCCGTTAAACTACACATTAAAATCCCTGTTAATCTCCCTGTTAATCTCCATATTATGCTCCCTTCTAAATTCCCCTTTATACTCCCCGTTAAACTCACTGTTAAACTCCCCACAAATCTCTCCATTAACCTCCCTGTTAATCTCCTCGTTAAACTACCGATTAAACTCCCAGTTAAATTTCTATTTACTCCAACTTAAACTCTCCATTAAACTCCCCATTAAACTCCCCATTAATCTAACCGTTAATCTTCCCGTTAAACTCCCCGTTCAACTCCCCATACAACTCCTCATTAATCCCTCCGTTCATCTCCCCATTAAATTCCATGTTAAATTCCTGTTAAACTCCCCGTTAAACTCCCTATTAAACTCCCCATTATAATCCCCATTAATCTCCCCATTAATCTCATTATTAATCTCCCTGCTAATCTCCCCATTAAACCGCCCGTTAAACTCCCCGTTAATCCCTCTGATAATCTCCCTGTTAATATCCTCGTTAAATTCCTTATTAAACTCCCTGTAAGGCTCCCATGAAATATCCATTAAACTCCAAGTTAAATTACCCGTTAATCTCCCCATCAAACTCCACGTTATACTCTATGTTAAACTCCACATTAATCTCCTCGTTAAACTCACCGTTAAACACGCCGTTAATCTCCCCATTAATCTCCCAGTTAAACTCCCCATTAATCTCCCCATTAATCTACCCGATAAACACCCTGATATTCTCCCCATTAAATTTCCCGTTAATTTCCCGTTTAACTCCCAGTTAATCTCCCAGTTAAACTACCCATTAAATTCCCCGTTAGACTGCCTGTTAATATACCCAGTAATCTCCTCATTAATCTCCCCGTTAAACTCTCCGTTAATCACCCCATTAATATCCACATAAATCTTCTCGTTAATCTCCCTGTTAATCTCCCCAGTAATCGTCCCGTTAATCTACCATTTAAACTACCCGTTAAACTCCCTGTTAAATATCCCGATAAACTCCCAGTTAAACTCCAAGTCAAATTACACATTAATTTGTCCATTAAACTCCCCATTAAACTCACTGTTAACTTCCCAATTAAAATCCCCATTAAAATTCCTGTTAAACTCCCAGTTAATCTCACAGTTAAACTCCCCATTAAATTCATTCTTAAACTTCCCCATTAAACTCCAAGTTAAATTACCCATTAATATACACATTAATCTCCCCGTTAATCTCCCCATTATTTTCCCCATTTATCTCCTCATTAATCTCCCCATTAATCTCCCAGTTAATCTCCCCATTAATCTACATGTTAATCCCATCCTTAAACTCCCCGTTAAACTTCCCCATTAAACACGCAGTTAAACTCCAGTGGAACTCCCTGTTAAAGTCTCAGTTAAACTCCAAGTTAAACTACCCATTAATCTCCTTGTTAATTTCCCCTTAATTTCCTCGTTAAACTCCCCGTTGATCTACCCATTAAGCTGCCAGATAAAGTCACCATTAAACTCCCAGTTAAACAACCAGTTAAACTCCCAGTTAAACTATCCGTTAATCTCCCTGTTAAAGTGCCCGTTAATCTACCTGTCAATCTCCCCATTAATCTCCCCTTAAACTCCCCTTTCATTGCCTCATTAATCTCCTCATTAATCACCCCATTGATCTCCCCGTTATTCTTCCCGTTAATTTACCAGTTAAACTCCCCGTTAAACTCCCTGTTAAACTCCAACTTAAACTCCTAGTTAAACTCCAAGCTAAATTACCCGTTAATCTCCCCATTAATTTCCCTTTTAAACTTCCCTTTAATGTCCCCGTTAACAACCCTGTTAATCTTCCCAATAATCTCCCGGTTAATCTACCCGTAAAGCTCCCCGTTCAACCCCTGTTCAACTCCCAGTTAATCCCCCTGTTACCTTCCCATTAAACTGGGCGTTAAACTTCCCGTTAAATTCCCCATTAAAATCACAGTTAATCTCCCCCTTAATCTCCCAATTAATCTCCCTGCTATTCTCCCTTTAAACTGCCCATTAAACGTCCTGTTAATCTCCTCATTAATGTCTCCATTACCCGCCCTGATAATATTCTCGATAAAACTGCCCATTAAAGTACCCGTTAAACGCCCATTAAACTCCAAGTTAAACCACATGTTAATCTCCCCGTTATTCTCCCTTTTAAACTCCTTGTTAAACTCCACGTTAATCGCCCCATTAAACTCCCCGTTAAACTATCCGTTAAACTCCCCATTAAACTCCCTATTAAACTCCCCATTAACCTCCGCATTATTCTCCCTGCTAATCTCCCCTTTAAACTCCACATTAAGCTCCTTGTGAAACTCCCCGTTAATCTCTCCATTAACTTCATCGTTACTATCCTCGTCAAACTCCGCATTAAACTCCCCGTTAAATGCCCGTTAAACTCCAAATTAAACTACCCATTAATCTCCCTATTAATCTCCCCATTATTTTCCCCGTTAAACTCGCCGTTAATCTCCCCATAAATCTCCCATTAAACTCACTGTTAATCTCCGCGTTAAACTCCCTGTCAATCTCCCAATTCAACTCCCATTAAACTCCCTGTTAAGCTCCCCATTAATCACCCCATTAGACTCCCCGTTAAACTCCCAATAAACTCCCCATTAAACTGCCTGTTCAACTCCCCATTCAACTCCCCATTCAACTCCCCGTTCAACTCCCCGTTAAACTCCCTGTTAAACTCCAAGTTAAACTACATGTTAATCTCCCCGTTAAACTCCCTGTTAATCTCCTCGTTAATTTCCTTGTTAAATTCCCCTTTAATCTCCCAGTTAAACTCCCCATTAAACTCGCCGTTGATCTCCCTGTTAATCTCCAAGTACAACTCCCCATTAATCTAACCGTTAAACTCCCTGTTAACCTCCCCATTAAATATCCCGTTAATTTCCCTGTTAAATTCCCAGTTAAAATACAGTTAAATTATCCATTAATCATCATGTTAATCTCCTTGTCATTTGTCCCATTAATCTCTCCTCTAAACTTCCCCTTAAACTCCCTGTTAAACTCCTAGTTAATCTCCTCCTCATTCTCCCTATTCAGTTCCCATTCAACTCCCCGTACAACTCCCCATAAAACTCCCCGTTAAATTCCAGTTAAAATCCCAGTTAAACTCCAAGTTAAACTACCTGTTAATATCCATGTTAATCCCCCGTTCATTTCCCAGTTAAACGAACCGTTAAACTCCCCATTGAACTCCCCATTAAACTCCCAGTTAGACAACCAGTTAATGTCCCAGTTAACCAACCCATTAAACTCTCTGTTAAACTGCCTGTTAATCTACCCGTTCAACTCCCTGTTATCTCCCCGTTTGACTCCCCATTAAACTCCCCATTCAACTCCCCGTTAATCTCCCCAATAATCTCCCAGATAATTTTCCGGTTAATCTACCTGTTAAACTCCCCATTTAACTGCCCATTAAACTTCCCGTTAATCTCCCCGTTAATCTTCCCGTTAAACTCCTTGTTCAACTCCCCGTTCAACTCCCTGATCCACTCCCCGTTAATACCCCTGTTAATCTCCGCATTAAACTCCCCATTAAACCCCCCATTAAACTCTTCTATAAACACTCCATTAAACTACACATTAAAATCCCCGTTAATCTTCCCGTTAATCTCCCCATTATGCTCCCTTCAAAATTCCCCTTTATACTCCACGTTAAACTCACTGTTAAACTTCCCACAAATCTCTCCATTAACCTCACCATTAATCTCCTCGTTAAACTCCCATTAAACTCCCCGTTAAATTTCCATTAAACTCCAACTTAAACTACCCGTTAATCTCCCTGTCTATCTCCCCATTAAACTACTCGTTCATCTCCCTGTTAATCTCCCTGTTAATATCCTTGTTAATCTCCCTATTAATCTCCCCATTAATCTCTCCATTAATCTCTCTGTTAACCTCCCCGTTAATAACCTCGTTAAACTCCCCATTAACTCCCAGTTAAACAACCAGTTAAACTCCCAGTTATACTAACGGTTAAGCTCCGCGTAAAATTGCCCTTAATATACCCGTTAATCTCCCCATTAATTCCCGATAAACTCCCTGTTAATCGTCCCATTAATCTCCCTTTAATCTCCTCGTCAATCTCCCTGTTAATGTCCCCGTTAATCTCCTCGTTAAAACCCCCATTAATCTACCAGTTTAACAACCCGTTAAACTCCCTGTTAAACTTACCTGTTAAACTCCCAGTTTAACACCCAATTAAACTCCAAGGTAATTACCCGTTAAACTCCCCGTTAATCTCCCCGTGACATTCCCTTTTAAACTCCCTGTTAATCTCCCCGATCAACTCCCAGTTAATGTCCCCATTTGACTCTCCATTAAACTATCCATTAAACTCCCCATTCAACTCACCGTTAATCTCCCTGTAATCTCCAAGATAATCTCCCGTATAACCTACCCGTTGAACTCCCCGTTAAACTCCCCATTAAACTCCTCATTAATCTAACCGTTAATCTTCCCGTTAAACTCCCCGTTAAACTCCCCATACAACTCCTCATTAATCCCTCCATTCATCTCCCCATTAAATTCCATGTTAAATTCCCTGTTAAACTCCCCATTAAACTCCCTATTAAACTCCCCATTATAATCCCCGTTAATCTCCCCGTTAATCTCATTATTAATCTCCTTGCTAATCTCCCCATTAAACTGCCCGTTAAACTCCCCGTAAATCTCTCTCATAATCTCCCTGTTAATATCCTCGTAAAATTCCCTATTAAACTCCCGTTAAGCTCCCCATTAAACTGCATTAAACTCCAAGTTAAACTACCCATTAATCTCCCTGTTAAACTCCACGTTATACTCTATGTTAAACTCCACGTTAATCTCCCCGTTAAACTCCCCATTAAACTCGCCGTTAATCTCCCCATTAATCTCCCAGTTAAACTCCCCGTTAATCTCCCCATTAATCTACCCGATAAACACCCTGTTAATCTCCCCATTAAATTTCCCGTTTAACTCCCAGTTAATCTCCCAGTTAAACTACCCGTTAAACTCCCGTTAAACTGCCTGTTAATATACCAAGTAATCTCCCCATTAATCTCCCCGTTAAACTCCCCGTTAATCGCCCCATTAATCTCCACATAAATCTTCTCATTAATCTGCCCGTTAATCTCCCCGGTAATCTTCCAGTTAATCTACCAGTTAAAGTCCCCATTAAACTCCCAGTTAAACTCCCCATTAAAATTCCAGTTAAACTCCCAGTTAATCTCACAGTTAAACTCCCCATTAAATTCATTGTTGAACTTCCCCATTAAACTCCAAGATTAACTACCCATTAATATCCACATTTATCTCCCCGTTAAACTCCCCGTTAATCTCCCCATTATTTTCCCCATTTATCTCCTCGTTTATCTCCCCATTAATCTCCCAGTTAATCTCCCCATTAATCTATCAGTTAATCCCACTGTTAAACTCCCCGTTAAATTTCCCCATTAAACACGCAGTTAAACTCCCAGTTGAACTCCCCGTTAAAGTCTCAGTTAAACTCCAAATTAAACTACCCATTAATCTCCCCGTTAATTTCCCCTTAATTTCCTCATTAAACTCCCCATTAAGCTCCTCATTAAACTGCCTGTTAAACTCCCCATTAAACTCCCAGATAAACAACCAGTTAAACTCCCAGTTAAACTACCCGTTAAACTCCCTGTTAAACTGCCCGTTAATCTACCCGTCAATCTCCCCATTAATCTCCCCTTAAACTCCAATTTCATCGCCCCATTTATCTCCTCGTTAATCTCCTTGTTAATCACCTCATTGATCTCCCTGTTAATCTCCCCGTTAATTTACCAGTTAAACTCCCCGTTAAACTCCCTGTTAACCTTCCCTGTTAAACTCCAAGTTAAACTCCCAGTTAATCTCCCCATTAATCATCCCATTAATTTCCGTTTTAAACTTCCTTTTAATTTCCCTGTTAACCATCCTGTTAATCTCCCCAATAATCTCCCGGTAAATCTACCCTTAAAGCTCCCTTTTCAACACCTGTTCAACTCACAGTTAATCCCCCTGTTAATCTCCCCATTAAACTATACGTTAAACTCCCCGTTAAACTCCCCGTTAAACTCCCCATTAAAATCACAGTTAATCTCCCCCTTAATCTCCCAATTAATCTCCCTGCTATTTTCTCTTTAAACTCCCCATTAAAGGTCCTGTTAATCTCCCCATTAATCTCTCCATTAACTGCCCTGATAATATTCTCGTTAAACTGCCCATTAAACTACCCGTTAAACGCCCGTTAAACTCCAAATTCAACTACCCATTAATCTCTCCATTAAACTCCCCATTAATCTCCCGTTAAACTCCTTGTTAAACTCCCTGTTTATCTCCCCTAAATTCTCCTCGTTAAACTCGCTGTTAATCTCCCCATAAATCTCCCAGTTAAACTACCCATTAATCTACCCGTTAAACTCCCCGTTAATCTACCCATTAAATTTCCTGTTAATTTCCCCGTTAAACTACCAGTTAAACTCCCAGTTAAATTACCCATTTAAAGTCCCCGTAAAACTTCCGTTAATCTACCCATTTTCTCATTATTAATGTCCCAGTTAACCTTCCCGTTAAATTCCCCATTAATCTCCCCATTAATATCCTCGTAAATCTCCCTGTAAATCTCCCCGTTAATCTTCCTATTAATCTACCAGTCAAACTCCCCATTAAACTCCCTTTTAAACTTCCCCATTAAACTCCCAGTTAAACTCCCAGTTAACCTCCAAGTTAAATTACCAATTACCAGTTAAACTCCCCATTAAAATCACCATTAATCTCCCCGTTAATCTCCCCATTACTCTCCCCATTAAACTCCCCGTTCACCTCTCCATTAATCTCCCCGTTAATCTCCTCCTTAATCTCCCCGGTAATCTCCCCATTTATCTGTTCGTTAATCTACCAATTATACACCCCATTAAACTCACCGTTAAACTTCCCCATAAACCCACAGATAAACTCCCAGTTAAACTCCAAGTTAAACTACCGATTATATCCCCATTTATCTCCCCATTAAACACCCCATTAATCTCCCCAATATTCTCCCAATTAATCTCCTCATTAATCTCCCCTTAAATT